>CM062807.1:626793886-627404502 GCA_031772625.1 Pinus tabuliformis | reverse complement strand
GAGGCCCCACCTAATTCTAATGTACAAAATTTATTCCTTGCACAAAAACATAAGAAGTATCATGGTGAAACTTCAAGAGGTGATAAAAGTACTAGAGGTCATGGTAGAATAAATTATAGAGGTAGGGGGGCAAACATAATTAGGGAGACAGACAACAAAATGGGTAGACAACAAAGGAATTTTAATGATAAGCTAGCTATCAAATGTTTTAGATGTGGTAAAATTGGTCATATTGTTAATAACTATAAAATCCCTTTGGACAAAGTCAGTGAAAGGAGAGAACAATGAAATGAAAAAAGAGATCAGCCACCACCAGATAAGGGAAAATCATCAGAATCTACACATTACATTGTTTCTCACTATAGTTTAATATTAATGATGTTTTCAACACTGCATTTTCTTCATGGCGGGATACTTGGATTTTGGATTTAGGAGCCACTTGTCATATGACATTTAGGAAAGATTTTTTTTGAAACTTTCAGTGATAATATTGATGGTGTTGTTTAATTTGCTGATAAGTCTCAAATTAAACCATCTGGCATTAGTTTTATTCATTTGAAGATACAGAATCTTGCATATTATGTTCTACAGGATGTACTTTATATTCCACAATTTCAACGAAATTTGATGTCTCCTATCTGTATACGGAAACAGGGGCATTTTATTCATATATTTGATGGCATCATCGAGATACGAAAATCATCTGATCATGCAGTTATTATGACTGGTGTGGAAGAAGGTACGCTTTTAAAATTGAATGGTACTTCATCTACTAATTATCATTAGAGTTCTGCTCTTTTGGCACAACAAAGTGGTGTCATGTCTCCTAGCGTATTATGGCATGCTCGATTTGGTCACATCAATTATGGAAGCATCATAATTATGAAAAAGTAAGGTATTAAAGGTATTCCTATAGTCCCCATAAAGATTACACCTTTTGATGCTTATATTCTACAAAAGTGTTGTAAGAAGCCTTTTCATAGTTCTTCTTCTAGAACTTCAAGAAAATTAGGGCTCATACATTCAAACTGTGTGTGGACCTATGCCTATTGCCACTGCAAATGGTAATAAATATATGACGACATTTGTTGATGATTATTTGAGAATGTGTTGGGTGTACTTGTTAAAAGATAAGTCACAAGGGTTTGAAGTTCTTAAAACTTTTCATTCGATGATTCAAAATGAAACTCAATTGAACGTTGGGATTCTCAGAACTGATAACGGTGGTGAATATACTTATAATCCTCTTGAAAAAAATTTGGAGGACTACCATACCTTATAATCTACAACAGTATGTCGTTGCAGAATGGATGAATAGAAATTTTCTTAATTTGATTAGATCTATGATGTTTTTTAGGAATGTGAAGTTGATGTTTTGGGGAGAAGTAGTTCCTTGTGCAACATAGATTAGAAATAATTGTCCTTCTTCTAGTTTCAATAACAAATCTCCTTATGAACTTTGGTATAATAGAATCCCAATTATTCAACATTTTAGAATTTTCGGATCCAAATGCTATGCTTTGATTCCTAAGAAACACCGAAATAAATTAGGTGCAAGAACTCAAAAATGTATATACTTGGGTATACTAATACTTCCAAAGTATACAGGCTATATGACGAAGAAAATAAGAAGTTCATTATTTCCATAGATGTTATTTTTCTTGAATCAGATAAAGATGATTCCACCATTGATAGGAAACTGACTAATTTGGATAAATTTGCATCCAAAAAGTTCCATTTTTATTCTGATAATGATATTCCACATACTGAAGGGGGGGTTCTGATTCTAGATCAGCCTGTGGTTTTTCCATCTTTAACTCATGAGAATGATGAGGATTTTACTGCTGAAGAAAATTTAGAGGATAGTGTTGTTTCTGCAAGGTCATAAAGTGTTCCTGAAGAACCTATACTTCATGATGAGAAACCATCACATCCATTTCAACAACCTTTATGGAGATCCACAGGTGCTATAAAATTTCCAAACTAGTATGATGATTTTGAAACACAAAGTTCTTCTAAATATGATTCAGGTAATGTTTCTCATCATTGCGAATTTAATCATTCTACAATTAGTGAACCCAGTTATTTTGAAGAAGATGCTAATTGTGATGAATGGAAGGATGCAATGGAAAAGGAATATGATGCACTTATTAAGAATAGAACTTGGAGGCTAGTGGATCCTCCTACAGGTGTCAAACCTATTAGTTGCAAATTGTTGTATAAGATCAAATACAAGGCGGATGGTTCACTTGATAAATACAAGGCAAGGCTTGTAGCAAAAGGCTACACTCAGAAGGAAGGTGTTGACTACACAGAGACATTTTCTCCTACAGCAAAATGGGGCACGATTATAACTTTGTTCTCTATTACAGCTCAAAATAGTTGGAAGACACACCATATGGATGTTAAAACACCTTTCTGAATGGTGATTTGAAGGAGGATGTTTATATGTTTTATCTAGAAGGTTTTGTTGTCAAAGGCCAAGAGAAAAATGTGTGTACGTTAGTGAAGGATTTGTATGGACAGAAACAAGCATCTCATGCATGGTATGAAAAGTTAACTGAACACCTTCTCAAGTTGAATTATAAGTTATTTGATCTAGATGATGCAAATATTTTTGTTTAGAAGATTGGAAAGTTAGTTGTGTATCTGGTTGTGTATGTAGATGATTTCATGATTATAGGAAGTAACGATGACTAAGTTAATGAATTTTTTTGACACGAAATATTTGGGTTTATTTCATTATTAGTTAGGGATTCAAGTTGATCAGAAACCCAAATATATTTTTATTTCTCAGAACAAATATATTGGACAACTATTGGACAAGTTTGGGATGTAGGATTGTAACCCTGTTGCTACTCCTATGGAGCATAATTTGAAGCTTACTTCTACTAAAGGGAATACGTTTGAAGATCCAACAAAGTAAAGGCAACTTGTTGGAAGTTTGAATTTTCTAACTACTACTCGACCTGACATAGCTTTTTCTATAGAGATACTTTCAAGGTTCATGCATTATCCATGTGAAGGTCATTGGAATGTAGCAAAGTGAGTGTTCAAGTATTTGAAAGCCACTCAAACATTTGGCATCAAATATTTCAAAGTTGCATATTTCCATCTCACTGGCTATTCAGATTCTAATTTTGATGGAGATAAGGAGAATGTGATCTCTACTTCTAGTTATTTGATGAGTCTTTGGATTAGTAAACATCAGTTGAAGATCACACAATCATTATGTTCCTTCAGATTCTACCACCAAAGACGAATATTTTGCTGCAACTCAAGCTACAAAAGAAATCATTTGGCTTTGCAAAATACACTTATTGACAACTCTTATGCAATGTAGTTGGCCAATAATCTTAAGTTTCATTATCAAAGCAAGCATATTAATACCAAATACCACTTGATTCGACATTATGTATAGGCCAAAGTTATTCATCTAGCACATTATCCTAGTTTAGAGAAAATCACATATATATTTCCTAAGGCACTAGGTCGTGAAAAGTTTGAAAAGTTCATAATGTTACTTGGCATGTCATATGTCCCTTCGGATTAAGGGGGGAATGTTAACTAATCCTTCAAGATTGTGTACATTATGTAATTATTTTTTGATTTATTTCTTACCGTTAACAACTTACGGAGACACAATTGTCTCATACCTAAATTGCATATGTATAAATAAGTGATTTTATCATTAATACAATTTATCTTTCATTGTGGAGTTTATTCGGGCCTATATAATCATTATGGTTATGATTAATTATTCAATTATTAATACTAAAACTCTGTACCCTGACCATACTGGAATAAAACTAGAGTGTGGATGGGCCGATTATGTAATGGTTTATAATCCTTCATTCTGTTACAAAAGTTCATTTCCTTTGCCTTCGTTATTATTGTGTTTCTCATGGAAAATTCATTTTTTAATACCATAAGTTATGGTCTGACCATCATTGAATAAAACCAGAGTGTGGTTAGCCCGAGTATATTTCTGTGGGCTCCTTTCGTAAAAGGAAAATTGATTCCTACTTGTAGGATTGGTAAAACTATTCTGAGAAGGTTATTCAATTGCTTTCTAACTCCACCTTTAAAATCCATTAAACTGTTGATATCTTTCGGCTTTTTTAGTCCTTTCTCCCGAGATGGAACCATATATATAATTTATTTAGCTTCGTATAAATATTTTAAACATTTTTTCTTTAAAATGAGATGGAAAAAACTTAAAGCTATGAGAAACTAGAAAAATAAAATATGTCATGAAAAATGACTAATTATAAAATAGATAAAATGTTTTAGTATGACAAGATATCAAGATGTCATTTAAGTGACATTTGTGTAATTTGATGATTGCAAAAGTGTAGATACAATTTGATGATAGAAAAAATGTGGGTGCATTTTGACTTATGCTTATTGTCAGTTCAGTTTTGGAGCTCTCTCATTATTTTCTGTCTCTCTCTCTCACTCTTAGACACTTAGATATTTCTTGGAGAACTTTGGCATTAGATCAATAAAGGAAAAGAAGGCAAGAGGAAGGAAGGAGCAATCAAGGAAGTGCAGGATCAAGCAGCTACAACATGATTCTTTGCAGGTATCAATTTTCATGTGTGCTTTCCTTGCTAGATTTTACATGCATGGTATTACATGTGGGTTTTGGTTGTCACTCCAACACTCCATGGCACCAACTGGAAATTACTCCATCCCACTACTACTGATCATGGGCTCCCGGAGCAAGGTGATGATTCAAGAGGTGGGCTCCTCAAGGATCCTGCCCATCTGTAGCTCTATCAAACTATAGTTCTAAATCAGCCCACCTCCCTCTTGGAGGTAATTTGGCTGTCATGGCAAACTCATCCTCCTGTTAAATATTTGCGGTTGCAACCTTAGGATCATGCTTCTCATCCTTGTCCTTTTTCTTCAAAGGATGCTAGAATTCATTGTGTCCCATCTCGCCACATCTGAAACATTTCACCTTGGAGACATCTTTCTTTCATCTTTGTTGCCCCTATTGTCCGTTTGATGCAAGGGTTGCATTATCCTCCTTCTCTACTTTGGGCTTCGAACCATTGTTGTTGTTGCTTCCATCAAGTTTGACCTTGATCAGATCTCTCCTCACCTCTTCTTGTTTCAGAGCTACCCACATCTCATCCCAATTTGCTAATGTTTGTCTGCCCAGACTACTTTGGACGAAGACTTGCCATTCATCGAGACAAAATTTAGAACCAGTCTCACTAACTCTGAATCCTGAGGTGTGTGTCCCACAACTGACAACTCATCACGGGTCTCCTTCAACTTCGTGAGGAATGGATCCACATGTTCTCCCTATTACGTGCACTCAACTTATAGCAGTTCTGAGAGATTATGAAAATCAAATCCTTTATTCTATGAATATGTTCAACTAGATTGTAATCCTATATGTATGTGACTCTTGGCTTGGTGATTGGAAGTGTGAGTAGTGTAGTATCCTGCATGAGGGTTTGTCTCACCAATGAGTTGTGACTCATCTTCTAATAGTTTTTTCTTCTATAATTTTTGAGTTGGTATTAGATTTGAGGGTGTGAGAGTCGAGGGCATGATTTTTAGGTGTGGAAAGCCTTATCAACTACTAGTTCTTGTGGTTTTCGTGGATTTCCTCTCTTGGATAATACAACAACCCATGATTTATCCTACCCATGGCACATATTATAATTTGAGTGCTCCAAAATTAGTTTGTTTACCATTTGGATTATAGGTTTCCTCATTTGGATCACTATAAACCTGAGAATTATAATGTTTTGGGTCTTGATGATTGCAAATTTCCTTGATTTTTTTCAATATACATTAAGATTCGAATTGATAGCTCCAAAGCCTACCATCATTGATCTGGGTGGCTCCAGAAATAGAAGTTGCCTTGAAAAAGCTCAAAAATCAAATTCATTAGATGGAAGAGAAACCACAACCTGATCATGGTGCCCATCACCATGATTCCAATGGTGTGGATGACACTCAAATCCGAGTTTGTATGCTCAAGTTATAGCCAGTCAAAGTTCTAGTCAAACTTGGACAAGTGGCAGTCACTAATGAGGCAAAAATTTGACGAAGGGATGACGCACAGAAAATGACAGTCAGAGAGGGAGAATTTGTCACCTCCTTAATTCATCTAATAACCCTTGAATTCTGGTGGAAAAAATTTACATATTATGGTTAAGAAATAAAAATAAAATATAAGTTTGGGAGGTCAGGCTGCCACCCCCCAATGGACACAGTGGCTATTTGAATTAATATGGGTTGGGCCACTTGGAGACTCAGGCCTGCCGAAATCATATGGCAACGACATATACAATGGTCAACAAAAATGGAGGGGAGTCGGCGAGGGTCGAACACGCTTGGCCCAGGTGGGTCGACCCACCAATTGGGCGGCCCCATATATATACATATATTAATCCAAACCACTGCTACCAAACATAAACACCATTACAACGTTTTCCAACCACAATACGAAACCACACTATATTTGGAGCAAGCGGGATTTGAACCCGGACCACCTCCACACCATTTTCCACCTCCACCAATGGGCCAATGACCCCATGTTGGTGGCTCCACCCTCTTTTTAATATATATAACCTCACATTTTCCATTCGATGAGGGCAGCAGAGGAGTGGAGTGGCAGAACCAAGAGCATCCCGGGGTGGCAGAACCCTGAGCATGAAATCTTGCTAGATGCTGAAAATATTCCTTTGGGATCTAGAAGTGCTAGTGTCAGAATTTGACAAATTTATAGTCATTTTTATACGATTTCATGCCACGAATCCAATTGTGATGTTTGTTTCTGCATCTGAGCTCTGCATTTTTTGTCCATGACCGAGATTGGAGGTATAAGGGTAATTTTTGTAAAGTTGATTATAATTCATTTCTTTATTCCCACTTAATGAAAAGATGCCTCCCCACTTTGAGCAGGGCCCGGAGACATAGCCCACATTGGGTGAAATCCATAATAAAATTGTTTGTGTGCCTTTGATCTCATGGTTTCTTTATTTTTTCCGCTTCTTTTTCATGTGTTTAAGTTACTTGGTCACATGCTCTTTTATTTGAAATTTTGTATGCATCCTTGAATTTAAAAGATCTCGATCACTCATAAAGTCAAAAAATCGATCTTTCTTTAATCTCAATGTGTAATATCCCTAGGACCACCATACAAGTTTCGAAATGTTGGCATCATGACTTTGTTAAAAAATAAAATATTTTATTGATTAATATGTGGACATAGTCTAAGTCAGTTGGTCTCAAGAGTAGTTGCGAACGATTTGTAATTTATTCTATGAGTTTTATTTCCCTATTGGTTCTCTTGTACCATCTCCATTTCTCCTAAAATTGTTGTATTGCAGAGGGTCTTTAGTTCATGAGCTCAAGAATGAGCATTTTGGTTCATGAGGAATTTTGTTTCAGATGAGAACAATTGTATTTGGAGCACTGGATAAAGAGAAAATGAAGGAGAAATAAAAATAAGGCAAAGCACAAGAACCGATGAAATGTGGGCCTCCCCCCTAGTTTTAAGGTTTAAAGGTTTAAACAACAGTTAGTTACCGGGCGGATCCACATCCATATCGGAGCAGCTTCACCGCAAAGGGAGCTCCGACGAGGTAATAAGTGTGGTAGTTAAGCCAACACTTGCCCCCAAAAATTCAGAGTAAGAAAGGCATGCTTCATATATCAACAACTACAATGGACTTGAGGGGGGTCAAGCCTTGTCTCCAAGCTCGCCCAAACACCTCGTCGGAGGAAGATAGATGGGCTTGCCACTTGTCGGGTCACCGTGGTAACTACGTCATTAGTCATGACCACCGCCAGGTGAGTGTGAAAGATGAGCATGGAAGATGAGCATGAAACCATTCAATACACCACCCTCCCCCCTTGCTCTCCACCCAATCTGTCTCTTCCACATGTCTCCTCCACATCACCTCTTTCTTTTCCTGCCTATAAACCCCCGTGAATCGACTGTTGCAATTCAAATTCGTATATTTCAAATTGTTTTGTTTCCTGTTGCTCCACCTCTTGGAAACTTCTTTCACCCGATTGTCAACCTATGCAAGACCTCTGTGATCCCACATCATCTGATCCCTTATGATTAATAGGTAATCCACAGATCCTTTGTCCTTGCACAAATTTTCATCATGCTTAAATTGAAGAAATACTCACCCAAAACCCCAAAACTGCAAATACTTTTATTAAAAATCTCAACGATAAATCAACCAGTGAACTCAAAGCCATGGACATCAGTGACATGACATGGGTGGTTATAAAAATTACCAAAGTAATCTAGAAAGAAGCATCAAGGGACAAGGATGAGGAGTGTTTACATGATCTAGCACAATTGGTCGCTGCATTCAATTCAAATTTTGATGAGAGGACTCAGGCAGGGTTGCCTTGCTATTAGCACTTCCAAGGAAAACTACTGCTATGGAAGGGGTATGAGAAGTTGCTGGTAGAATCCAAGAGTAAAGTGGATTCCTCTCAGGTGAAGACTTCCACTCTCAAAGGAAGGAATATAGTGAATTATCAACATATGGATTTCCATCTACTTTGGATGGTGAAGACTTTGTTCACTTCTAAGCCCAATTATATCGAGCTCACAATGTTGGCATTATGAGACAAGTGTTGTCCTTGATGGCAAATCACACAGATGAGAGATCATAGTGTAGCAGGTCAGCAGCAAGGATTTGATGATCAGACTACAAGAATGAAGAGAAAATATATATACGCAGGTTCATCGTGACCGAGTCGCGTATACACGCGGGTTAGATGTTACAAAGGCGCGTATGCGTATACACGCACTTTCATGCAAGGAAAAGTGTGTATATGTTGGAGAACTTACTTTTGGTCTGTGGTAGTTAGTCCTTGGTATTTGAACCTATGGTTTTGAACCATAGTATCTCATCAGATGTGTTGATCCCAAGTATTGCGTCCATGGTATTGGTTTGTTATGGTTTTGGACCATGGTATTGAGCAAGGCCTAAGATTATAAAAGGAGAAGAAGATCATTAGGGAAGTGCATTGAAAAAGTATTGAATATCTGATGAATGATAAGATCCAGTATGCAGGTTATGGGTTGATGATGCATTGCTTGATCTGAGCTAAGGAGGGATCTCAACGGTTGATGGAGAACAAGATCTAAGGATAGATCTTGTATACTGACGCATGTAATGATCTGAACTGGGTATAACTTAAGTTTGAAATCGTTGCAAGTCATGATTGAATATTTATAGATATGTACACGGGTTGTCTTTGGTGAAAGCGCGTATGTACGGGAGTTTGGTTCATTATAGTAGCGTATACCATTTGAGCTATGATGTTTGAAGTTACAGGTGGTTCTGGTTGTTGATGAGTTCTGATGACAGTTTAATGGTGTCAGTTCCTGTTTGGTTGATTGTGTTTAGCTTCAGTTTTGATGGATGAGAACTAATATTGGATCAGGATCATAATGACTCATATTTATGTGATCTGATGGACTAGATCTGGTTGCTAACACACGTATTACCTTTGTATATGTAATGATCTGGGTATGTCTGAAGTCAGGAAGTGCAGTGAAGTTATGAATAAGTAATTAATGACATATACGCTGGTTCGCTTTGGTGAAGTTGCGTATACACGCTAGTTCAGCACTTCCAAGTAGCGTATGCACTTTGATGCATGATTTTGATGATATAGTTGGTTCTGAATATTGTTGCAGAGTTCAATGTTCTGCTCTGTGTTCTGGTGATTGTGTTGTTGACAGGGTTTCAGTGTTTCAGTGATTCAGAAATTGATGATGCTAGTATTGATTATTTTGTGCTTCAATGATATTTGTGGGTCCAGTACGAAAATTTGATGAAACGTGGCCTTCAGATTATAGTGTTGTGTTTCAGGAGTATCCAGTCTTAAAATGTTTGAAATGTGGTCCCTGGAGGATGAAAGGAGATGGTAGGCAGGCACCTACATACTAGTAAATGGATCGGCTAGTACAAAAGCTAAGGGGGTTGTAGCTCCCATCCAGGAGAGTCTGGAAAACGAGAGAGGGTTGTAGCCCTCTGCAGGTTGTAGCCTACATACTGGTATAAGATTGCACTAATACAAAAGATTGTAAAATGAAGTTTCTTATTAAAGGAAGATAGAGATGACTTGCAGCACGTGGTTTTCACCCACATTGGGTTTCCACCTTATATCATGGTGCTCATGTGTGCTTCTTGTGTGTGATGATCTGTTCTGTTTTACTGCTCCTGCTTACTGTGCATATGGTTAATGAAGTTTTGATGCACTAACTAAATATCAACATTTAATGGATTAACTGAATCATAAGTATTCTGGATATACGCTAGTTGCACCAGACACAGTTGCGTATACACGCAGGTTCCCTTAATTGAAGTAGCGTATATGTATCTAAGAATGGAAATGAAAAATTTTTATTGATTTGATAATACTGATTCACCCCCCCCCCCCCCCCCCCAGTATTATTTCCAACAATTGGTATCAGAGCAGGTCCTTTGGTAGAAGCTTGATCGCTTGAAGGAGATCCGTGGAACTATGGGAAAGAAGCTTAAGAAGAAAGCACCTAAGAAGAAGAAGGCATCTGAGAAGAACTATGATAGTGGGTGTATTGATTGGGGAATATGTGGAAGGAGCACATCAGATTCAAAATCACTTCAGAATGAAGAAGAACAAGATCTATCAGGTATGAATTTGTTATCCTCTAGTGATACATCTATTTATCCTCTTAAAGATGATGAATGTGATAGCGAAACAACTGAATTTTCACTTATGGGTGAGCAAGAAAGATATCAAATAGAGGCAGAATTTAAAAGGCTTACAGACAAAATTAGAGATCAACAAGATCTATTGAACAAAAGGGAATGTGCTTTCAAAGAAGAAGCTACCAAACTAAAATCTCAACTAGAGGAAGGAAACAAGTTAAAGAAGTTATTCAAGCAAGGAAGACCAATGTCAAAAGTTGCAGGATGAAGTGACATCATTAAGAAATGAAGTCAAAGAAAGGAGCTCAATCATCAAGAAACTCAGAGATAGATCCAGTTATTATGAAAGGCTTGAAGCTATGATCCGCTCACTAAAGGAAGATCTTGAAGAATCAAAGAAGAAGAATAAAGATCTACTCCAAAAACAAGAAAACAAAGTTCTTGAATTGAGGCATCAGTTAGAAGAAGGAAGGAAAGCTGAAGAAGACATGAAGAAGCACTATCGTGAAAAGGAAGAGCATCTTCAGGTTGAGCTCTTACGATTTCACGATAGTACTAAGATCTTGGATGATATTCTTAGTAGTCAAAGGTCTCCTACTATCAAAACTGGTCTTGGTTTTTATGAATCCACTGAAAGTGAATCTAGCTCACAAGGAGAGGCAAGAAACTCTAATGAGAAATCTGAAATGCACAGCGCAGAGATGAGAAGAAAACCCCATCAATAGCCAAGGAAAGAAATTCTTCAAAGGAAATCGTTTACTCCTCCGATGCATAATGTTGAATGTTATGTATGTCATAATCTTGGACATGTTGCAGCTAGATGTAGAAGAAGAATGGTTCAAGATCATCCCGCAGAAAGATCATCACATTCTAGGTACTTTTAGGGATATTGTTTTTCTTGCAATATGTTTGGTCACAAAGCTGTTGATTGCTACAGGAGGAATATGAAACATATGAGATGTTATGCATGTAACAAGCTTGGACATATAGCAAAGGAATGCAGGAAGAAGGTTCGGGCACCACACCAAAAGGAGAAAACATCATCACACTTGAAGATATGGAAGAAGAAGGAAGTACAGTAAAAAAGATGTGGCACAACAAAATATACTCAGACACAGCATAACACAGACATAACAGACTCAGGGGGAGCTGAAAGTGTAAAACTTTAGTGTCCTAAATCTCATACGCAAGTTTCATAAAGGAAATTCGTGTATATACACGAGTTAGGCACTGCACAGTCGTGTATATGTCAGTCTGAGGAAAATCAATGGGGACAGGCTCAGAAAAAAGGTCTGATATGATTCAATCCATTATTTGCTCTATTGGTTAATAGTTACAGTCTGCTGAGGATGTGTGGAAATGTCTTGATACTTGTAAGATGTTTAGAAGTGTTTTAATCCTAACTTGATGATGATGATGTCTTGATGCTTATTGTTGATATATGCATGATCAGATCTAACAGTAAACAGGTGGCACAGTTTGAGGGGGAGCATATGCCTTTAATAATGCATTTTTGGCATTATGGTTAATAGTCCTTGGTAATGATTATATATGGCTAAATGATATATCTTGCTATGATGTGGTTATGAGTTGTCCATGATAAAATCTCATATGATTCTTGGGGTTACATAGTTGATGTTCAGATCATATTTGTGGATTGATTCTCTGATGATGCATATATGGTGTTTACATGGTGATCTTCATAAGGATAAGGAGAAGTACAAAGCTTGAATACACATCTTCTTTACTTGATGATGAGTTACTCATATGCTGCTGTCATCATATGCATAAAGATCATATAATACAGTTATGATGCAGGATTCCTATAGTTCTTGGCGCTCATGTGGATGAGGATTGTTGATGTTGATGATATCAAGAAGTCTTGACAAATGATCTTGAGCTCAAGATACATAGTGCTGGATACATGAATGATTACTCAAAGTTGCATTCTTACCTATATGTTGATAGGTTGATACTTACATATGTTAATTGATGCAAATATTCCCAAGTGATGATACATGGATGATCGTGTTGATAACATGGCTATGGTGTTTTACACATATGATATAATGTGAATGATTTTATGATGATGAGTTGATATCTATATGCAGACATATCTTGTCATAGGAAATTTACAGGTTGCTGATCTGGAAATGGTTGTACGCGAGTTTAATAAGGAGTATCCGTTAATATACGCTTGTTTGTGTGGATACAGATGCGTATATGTTAATTTGAAGGAAATCAGTGGGCCAAACTCAGGATGAGAAGAGTCTGATATAGGCCTGACAGAAACCATCTGGCACAGATGGAACAGGTACAGAGGGAGAACATGATTGATGGTCTAGATGTTGTTGACAGATGCTTATAGAGCAGATCATACATTGTGTATGATGACTATCATGGTCTTATCTAGATGTTTGGTCTCATGCAAAGGTCATATCAAGACTCATGATGTAATAGTGTGTCTCTATCTATTGTAGTCATTTGATGAAATCTCTTCTGGTCACATTTGTAACCCGTTTATGCATAAGAGGGATAATGAAATATTTCAGTCATATCAAGGTCATGTAACGGCCTATGTTGGTTTCCCCACTATGCCTGGGATGAATGATGTAATGTACTTGGTTTTCATTTTCTGGTATATCCCCACTTGGTTGGGAGATGGATGTATGTATGAGTCTTTGGTGCTAGGAAGGTCACTTATGATGTATAGAGTCATGTTCTTGTAGAACACCTTTTTGCAGACCTTGCTTATAGACAGGGGGAGCATGAACAACACAATTCAGCAAAAGCAAAGCTTTCAGCATGTAGCATGGACAGATTGGTACACCTTGGCATATACAAAGGGGGAGCTCATTCAGAGATTTCAACAGGTACTTAGGGGGAGTATGGACATCGGAATGTTTATCTAGGAAAAAGAATATCTTGGTTCGCCCTTTGCCCTTGATGTCAAAGGGGGAGAGTGATTTGGTGTTGTTGCCATCAAGTCCAAAGGGGGAGATTGTTGGCATTATGATGCATGTGTTGTACTTGATGGCAACCCTATCATAGAAGAATATCTCACCTAGTTATAACTATATGAATCTTTAGAAGAGATATCAAATGTGACTGAATGCATGGGATGTAGGACAGCTCAAAGGAATCAGATGATAGTTCTAAGTATGACAAGTTAGCTTTTCCACCAAGTCCAAAGGGGGAGATTGTTGGCATTATGAGACAAGTGTTGTCCTTGATGGAAAATCACACAGACGATAGATCATAGTGCAGCAGGTCAGCAGCAAGGATTTGATGATCAGACTACAAGAATGAAGAGAAAATATATATACACAGGTTCATCGTGACCGAGCCGCGTATACATGCAGGTTAGACGTTACAAAGGCGTGTATGTGTATACACGCACTTTCATGCAAGGAAAAGCGCATATATGTTGGAGAACTTACTTTTGGTCCATGGTAGTTAGTCCTTGGTATTTGAACCTATGGTTTTGGACCATAGTATCTCGTCAGATGTGTTGATCCCAAGTATTGGGTCATGGTATTGGTTTGTTATGGTTTTGGACCATGGTATTGAGCAAGGCCTAAGATTATAAAAGGAGAAGAAGATCATTAGGCAAGTGCATTGAAAAAGTCTTGAATATCTGATGAATGATAAGATCCAATATGCAGGTTATGGGTTGATGATGCATTGCTTGATCTGAGCTAAGGAGGGATCTCACCAGTTGATGGAGAACAAGATCTAAGGATAGATCGAGATGAAATGGTTTGAAATGAATTATCTCTATATGGTTGATTATGTTTATTCTAGATCTGTATACTGACGCATGTAATGATCTGAACTGGGTATAACTTAAGTTTGAAATCGCTGCAAGTCATGATTGAATATTTATAGATATTTACGCGGGTTGGCTTTGGTGAAAGTGCGTATGTACGCGAGTTTGGTTCATTTTAGTAGCGTATACCATTTGAGCTATGATGTTTGAAGTTACAGGTGGTTCTGGTTGTTGATGAGTTCTGATGACAGTTTAATGGTGTCAGTTCCTGTTTGGTTGATTGTGTTTAGCTTCAATTTTGATGGATGAGAACTAATATTGGATCAGGATCATAATGACTCATATTTATGTGATCTAATGGACTAGATCTGGTTGCTAACACACGTACCTTTGTATATGTAATGATCTGGGTATGTCTGAAGTCAGGAAGTGCAGCGAAGTTATGAATAAGTAATTAATGATATATACGCTGGTTCGCTTTGGTGAAGTTGCGTATACACGCTAGTTCAGCACTTCCAAGTAGCGTATGCACTCTGATGCATGATTTTGATGATACAGTTGGTTCTGAATATTGTTGCAGAGTTCAGTGTTTTGCTTTGTGTTCTGGTGACTGTGTTGTTGACAGGGTTTCAATGTTTCAGGGATTTAGAAATTGATGATGCTAGTATTGATTATTTTGTGCTTCAATGATATTTATGGGTTCAGTATGAAAATTTGATGAAACGCGGCCTTCAGATTATAGTGTTGTGTTTCAAGAGTATCCAGTCTGAAAATGTATGAAATGTGGTCCCTGGAGGATGAAAGGAGATGGTAGGCAGGAACCTACATACTAGTAAATGGATCGGCTAGTACAAAAGCTAAGGGGGTTGTAGCTCCCATCTAGGAGAGTCTGGAAAACGAGAGAGGGTTGTAGCCCTCTGCAGGTTGTAGCCTGCATACTGGTATAAGACTGCACCAGTACAAAAGATTGTAAAATGAAGTTTCTTATTAAAGGAAGATAGAGACGACTTGCAGCAGGTGGTTTTCACCCACATTGGGTTTCCACCTTATATCATGGTGTTCATGTGTGCTTCTTGTGTGTGATGATCTATTCTGTTTTACTGCTCCTGCTTACTGTGCATATGGTTAATGAAGTTTTGATGCACTAACTAAAGATCAACATTTAATGGATTAATTGAATCATAAGTATTCTAGATATAGCTAGTTGCATCAAACACAGTTGCGTATACACGCGGGTTCCCTTAATTGAAGTAGCGTATATGTATCTAAGAATGGAAATGAAAAAGTTTTATTGATTTGATAATACTGATTCACCCCCCCCCCCCCAGTATTATTTCCAACACACAAATCTGAAGATAGCACATGACACTTTCTTTCATGCTCCTGCTCCAGATCAAGTACTTTGGAAGAAATGTGACTAGTTTAATAACCCACCACAAATTCAAACAATGGATCTTTGGTCCACCTCAAGAGATCAAGCGAGCTAGAAATGAATATGTTTCTGATTTGGAAATCATGATAGATCACTGTCATTTTGAAAAAATGTAAATATTTGATTTTCAAGGAGGAATCAAAATATGTTATATAATCATTAGGATATCTAGGCCATTGTCACACTCACTTAGCTGATTATCTTAGACAGTTATAGCACTTCAAGATATTTTTTGTAATTTTTTTTATTTGGGCTCTCCCTATAAAAGGGAAGAGGACCTCAGTAGTAAGGGTTCAATTTTCCATTCCAGAGGTTGTAATTTTCTGTAAGTTTTTCAAATTTTGAAGCTTATGACATGTATGTTATTCCTGAAGATTAATGATGATGTTTTGGTGATTCCAAGCACTGATATGTGGAATATATGATTATGTCTTTGTTTATCATTTTCATGTGTTTCTTTCCTCTTACAAATTATGTAATTCTAGTTACTAGAATTCAGTCTTGTATGTCATATTTACCTATGTTATGTTATGACAAATGGTACCTGCAATATGTGAGATTGAAGGCCTTAAAATGCGCTTCATGGTTTATGAACTCGTTCACTTTGTCTCTTCATAATTCTACTAGAATTTAGCGTTCATGATTATATCACTAGCCGTCTACATTGTATTTCTCTCTTGCATTCTTTCTTTCACCTATACTGCAACAATTAAAGAAACTTCACTCTCTGTGTGTATGCCACCCTAACTGAACATTAAGTCTTTGGAATGAAATATTGTCAATGTATAAGATGTGATTTTCATATGAGTAAGGTAATTGAACCAAATTTAAATCATTTTACATTTTACTCTGGAGTAGCACTAATTTATCTTCAAGAGACACTAAAATGTCATAGGCACTGATATTCTTCTCAACCTGGAGGTTGTCTCTAGGAGATACAACATCTTTTGGCATCGTTTCTAGGGAAAAAATAAAAATATATTTCCCTGGGTGTCAATTCAGGCATTCCTTTGTATGGTGAGCAAAGGAAGTGTGGGTTGAGATTTCTCACCTAGCAATGTCCTCGGACTGTAACCCTGGATTTTATAAGGCCTCATACTCATTCAAATAATTCTTAGCATAAATCTCCTATAGTATTTGAACAAAAAATAATTATCTCCACGAGAATTTGGAGAGAAATAACCCCAAGAACTCCAAATCCTGTTGTCTTTTTCCCAGAGACATCAACTTCTGGCTCTCAGAAAGTTGAGATTAACTCCCCTGACAACTCATCTAGGGAGTTGGACTTCTTAGAAGAGTGTTTTCCCGCATCTAATTTTTATTTGTTAGAACCAAAGAATGAAGAAGTTTCTATTAGTTATGATCCTTTTACATTTCATACTTTCCTAGAAGTTTAAGAAATTAAATCTATCCTCATTACTAGTCCATATAAAACCCCCATAGTTATTTCACACCAAATCTTATCTAGTATTCTTCATTCAACCCCTCACCTAGGACCTGCAAAATTTTTTTTTCAAACTCCCTTACAAAATATGGTTTTCCCTGGATTTTTACTCAACATATATGCTCCTTTGAATCTACAACAACCTATGAATACAATGCCCCAAGACTATCTCAAACTCTTGCCTAGATTCGTTGAGGAAGATGATGTCACAACCCAAAAATATATTGAGATCTTTTGTGCATTTGCAGAAAACATGAATGTAGAACATATAGATGTAGTCATGAGGCTATTTGTTCAGTCTTTATATGGGGATGCTAGAAAATGGTTCAAGACCTTGCCAAACAAATAAATCAACACTTGGGAGGAATTGGAGAACGTATTTATGCATAAATGGGGGGAGAAGAAAGACCATGGATACTTCTTAACTGAATTTAATGCAATAAATAAAAGGAACAATGAAGATGTCACTGAATTTGTCAAACTATTTAATAAATTGTATAATAACTTGCCTGCTAAGATTAAACCTCTACAGGTAGCGGCTAAGGTGGTGTTTACTTGAGCCTTCAAATCAAATTTTGGGTTTATCCTTAGAGAGAGGAAATCCCTCACATTGGACCAGATCTAGACTAATGCTTTGGAAGTAGAAGAAAACTTTGTTCTTGTAGGGAAGTTAAAGGGAAAGGGAGAACATAGTGATAGGAGAAGAGGGAAAGAGGAAGCCAACTTGTCTAGTCAAGTGATGGATACTCATGAGAAGAAGATGGATGTGATGAATAAGTTGATTAGAAACCTCCCAAACAAGTTGGTGAAGCTATAGTTGGAGAAATAAAATCCTCCTTAACAGATACAACAAGGCCCCAATAGAAACTTTAATCGCGAATATAGGAGACCTCCTTTGCAACTATTGCAAAGAGAAAAGAAAATAATAGAAAGATAAAATAGAACCTCCATTGTATATAGAGGATGACCCTGAGGAAGGTATTGAACAAGCTCTCGAGGTACGGGAGAATCAATATTCAAATCTCATAAGAAGAAAGTGAAATGGAACCACAGGGAAGAGAGGAAGATGATCCAAATGTTCCCTTGGACAGAGAAGAAATAAATTCTTACTATAAGAAATTTGTTGATTTCATGCAAGAACAATTACATAGGATATACGATTTGAGATATAGGAAAAGATCTCTAGCACAATACCAAAATGAGGAACATGTCCAACTTGCCACATCTAAACAAAATGATAAGGGAAAAAATACTTCTAGCTATGATATACCAACCAAAGGAGAAACCTCCCACCCCATTCATTCTAAGTATGAATCTACAAATACAAATAAAATACCAATATAAATGAATCTAGTGCACCAAGAAAATAAATAGCCAATTGATCCAACGAAGATGGATAGGAATGCCTTTGCCTTCAATTTATAAAAGGAGTTATAAAAGGTGAAGATATCAGTTCCTTTGACTGAATTGTTGAAACAACCTATGTACAAAATATAAATCTCTGATTTCGTGGTTGTGTCTCATGTTACCTCATCACAAGACTGTTTAAATTTGCAGGAAGAAGGGCATTGGTAATGATTGGCCCACATGTAGAGGAGCAAGACCCTTCCACACCTCCATTCTATGTTACATTAGTGATTCATGATTTATTGTTGCATAATTGTATGCTTGATTTAGGGGCTTCTCATAATCTTATGCCTTTGACTGTCATGGAACAATTAAGCCTGCAAATAACAAATTCATATAAGGAATTGTATTCCTTTGATTCCAAAAGAGGTAAATGACTTGGGATGATCAATTATTTAGTGGTTAATCTCACTCAAATCCCCGTGAAGAGCGTTGTAATCGATATTGTGGTTGCAGACATTCCTACAAGATTTGGTATGCTCCTCTCCAAATCATGGGGAATGAAGCTTGGAGGATACATTAAACTAGACCTTACATATGCCATTATTCTAGTGTTTGGTGGAGAAGAGTGCAGGCTGTACAAATAATCCAAGTTTGTAAAAATTCTCACTAGGGAAGATAACTCAAACCACTCTCCAGTACATGGTTAAGAAAAATATCATTCATGCTTTCTTCAGTAAATTGATGATCAAGTAATGGAAGATACCCAACTCAAAATTATCTCACAGGGCAATCAAAAGCAAATGAAAGTTGGTTGTGTATGGAAGTTATACTTTCATGGGGCCTACTCCAAGGAAGGAAATGGAGTAGGAGTATTGTTGATATCCCCTAAAGGTAACCTTATCCCCCTCATACAAATTAGAATTTGACACTACAGACAATATTGTTCAATATGAAGCATTGGTGTTGGGATTGCAAGCTTCCAAAACTCTGAAAATTGAATGCTTAACAATTTTTCGAGATTTTGAACTGATTATAAAAAAAATGAGGAATCAATGCCAAACCAAGCATCCAAGGTTGAAATCTTATGGGAATGAGGTGTGGGGCCCTAGTTGAGAATTTGTTCTTGGTATTAAATATTTATTTGTTTCCTTGAGATCAAAACAAAATGGTTGATTCCTTGGAACCAACATCTAGCACTTTCAAGCCCCCAAAAAATCCCCTGCTCAAGTATGAAGTAGAAGTTAGGCACAGACCCTCAGTGCTTAATAATGTAAAATACTGGCAAGTTTTTTAGGATGAAGATTAGAATAAAAGGTTTATGGAGGTGATTGGAGAGTTTTCTAAATCTATAATCGACCAAGAGGGTGAAGATATGGATGAAACTTAAGGAGTTGAACAATATGTGCCCTGGGAGGAAAGTATGGTTGGGTAGAAAATTTTGCAATTGAAGGGAAACGTAATTCCAAAGGGGCTGGTTCCATTGGAAAGGTTATTTGATGTTAATGATGTGGTAGCCAAACTATTAAAGAAGGAGTTTGATGAGGATGGAAAATACTATAATATTGGCACATAACAACAACCCAAACTAATTAAGTTGACCAGGGGAATCCTAGAGGGATACAAACAAAAGTATCTTCACCTATTTAGAAAGTATGATGATATTTTTTCTTGGTCTTATGATGAATTTAAGACTTATGATATTAGTATCATTCAATATAAGATTCCTTTGAAGTCTAGAATTAAACCTCACAAACAAAATCTTAGGCAAATAAATCCCCTACCTCTCCCCTTGATAGAAAAAGAAATCGAGAAAATGCTCCAAGCTAAAACCATTATAGCGTTGAGATATTCAGATTGGATGGCTAATCTGGTCCCTGATAGGAAGAAAAATGGAGAGATCAAGTTGTGTGTAGGCTTTAGAAACATGAACAAGGCTTCTCTAAAGGACAATTACACTCTGCCCAAGATGGATTCTATTTTGCAGGAGGTGGTGTGGTCATCAACATTGTCCATAATCGATGGGTTCTTTGGGTACAACCAGATTGTTGTGCATCTTGAGGATCATAAAAGGACAACCTTCACAACACCTTGGGGGACATTCATGTATGCCATAATGCCTTTTGGCCTCATGAACGCGGGTGCTAACTTTCAAAGGGAAATGGATATAGCTTTTGTTGGGGAGAATGATAAATTTGTGGTTATTTACCTAGATGAAATAACATTGTTCTCAAAGTATGATGAAGAACATTTACAACATTTGCAACACACATTTGAGAAATGCAGGAATTATGGTTTGTCCCTTAACCCATAGAACTCTCAATTTTCTCTCAGAGAAAGAAAACTATTGGCACATATAGTCTTAAGAGGAGTGAAAAATGACCCCAAAAGGGTAGAAGCAATTAGTACCATCCCTTTACCAAGAAACAAAAAGAAAATAGAGGTCTTCTTAGGGAGGATAAACTTCTTGAGGAGGTTTGTGCCCAATTACGCTGAGATTGTGAGGGAGATTATAGACATGTTGCAAAAGGATAGAGAGGTCAAATGGATTGCAGAGGAAAGATAATCATTTTCCAGAATTAAAAGGGCCTTTGGAGAGGCTCCAGTCTTAACTAGCCCCAATTATCAAAGGCCATTTCTTATCTTTTCTTTTGCATCCCCTAACATTGTTGCAGTTGTCTTATTGCATAAAAATGTAGAAGGGAAAGGACAATTAGTTGCATTTTTCAGCCAAGTACTAAAGGACAAAAATCTAAAATATGACATCTTGAAAAAACATGCCTATGCTCTGGTCAAGGCCTTGAAAGATTTTTGGATTTATATTTTACATTCTAGGGTAATTTCTTTTGTTCCTACAACAACTGTAAAGGATATTCTCACACAGGGAGATAATGAGGGCAAGCGAGGTAAGTGGATATCCAAAATTCAAGAATATGATATGAACATCAAGGTCACAAAGTTGGTAAAAGGTTAGGGATTGGCTAAGATTTTTTCAGAGGAAAATTTCCAGGCCTTAGGTATAAACTTGCTAGCTGGAAATTCAGAACCAGAAGGGTCATATAAGTAGGAAAGTGCAAGGAGAGAAGTACATAAAATTGCAATGAAATATTTGATTTCTGATTGGTACAAGTCTATTGTACATTATTTGTTTTTTCTGGAATGCCCACCTAAGATTAGTAGGACTAGGTATAGAGCACTTAGGTTGCAAGCACAAAAGTGTAATTTCTGATGGCCAGTTGTACTAGAAACACCCTATTTGAGTCCTACTACTTTGTTTGGTTGAAGAGGAAGTGTCCAAGGTAATAAAGGAGTTCCATGGTTGTATTTATGGAGGTCACTATTACTTGAAAAAAAAATCTCATAAGATTTTGAAGGTTGGATTCTATTGGCCTAAGTTATTTGGTGATGTGCATTGTTGAGTGAAAGCTTACAAAGAGTTCCAAATATTTGCCAAAAAACAGAAATTAGCACCCCCTTCCTTTAATTCCTGTTTTGTGCAGGATCCATTTAGCCAATGGGGGTTAGATTTCATCGGGGAGATTCATCCACCATCCAGTTGACAACATAAGTAGATTCTTTTAGAAACAGAATACTTCACTAAGTGGGTAGAGGTTATCCCTATCAGTAATGCAACTAATACAGTGGTCACCAAGTTCAAGGAGGGAAAAAATTTAGCTATATTTGGTTGTCTGAGAAAAATAGTTATTGATAATAATAAAGTGTTTAAATCTGCCAAATTTATTACCTTTTATCAGGTCTATAATATAATGTTAGGGCATTCCACTACTTATTACCCATAGGAAAATGGATCGGTAGAATCATCCAACAAGACTTTGGTCATAATTCTTAAGAAGACCATAGCACAAAATCAGAGGAGTTGGGACTCTCAACTTAAGATTGTACTATGTGATAATAGAGTAACCACTAAGAAGTCAACTAGAAAGTCTCCATTTGATTTAGTATATGGAGCTACAACACTTTTTCCTACCCAATTAGATATGCCTATGGAAAAATTCATCCAAGATGAAAAAGAGGAGACTAATCCATTGACCAGGAGGATAAACGAGTTAGTTGAATTGCAAGACAACATAGAGAAGGCAACTCAGAATCTGATCAAGTACCAGGACAAGATGATGAATATGTTTGACAAAAACAGTAGGGACAAAATTTTCTGGCCAAGTGACCTTGTGCTTAGATGGGATGTCAAAAGATAAGACAAAGGAAAACATCAAAAAATTTATCCTTTGTGGTTTGGACCCTTCAAAATTGTTGAAGTCAAAGGTAACAACACATTCTTGCTAGAAAATTTGGATGGTGAATTGTTTGAGAAGCCTATAAATGGGAAGTACCTCAAGCACTACTTTCAACACTAAATACATCTGCCCACCTCCTTTGTAAATAGTGGTGAGCCATTGTAAATACAAATGTGTTTTGTTTGATTTTTAGTTTTGAATACATGTGCATACATAGTTTGGCTACATGCCCAAGTTGAAGGCACTAATTTGCATGTTCTTAGTGCCTTTCCAACATAGCATTGTCCCCAGTAGGAGCCCATGTTGTACCCCCTTTATTTTTCCTAAAATTGTTGTATTGTAGAGGGTTTTTGGTTCATGAGCTCAAGAATGATACTTTTTGGTTCATGAGAATTTTTGGTTCAGCTAAGGACTGTTGTATTTGGAGAACTAGATACAGATAAAACAAAGGAGAAGGAAGAAAGGGAAAATCACAAGAGGCACTGGAATGTGCCCCCCGACCCCAAACCCCCGATTTTAAGGTTTAAAGGGTTAAACAATGGTTACTTATTGGGTAGATCCCCATCCATCTGGGAGAAACCTCACCCCATAAGGAGGTCTGACGGGGTAATAAGTGTGGGATTTGAGCCAACTCTTACCCCCGAAAAGTTAGAGTCAAAAAAGTGTGCTTCGTAGATCAACGAATATGATGGACTCTAGGGGGGTTGATCCTTGTCTCCAAGCTTGCCCAAGCAACCCACCAGAGGAAGATAAATGGGCCTGACACTTGTAGGGCCAGCGTGGTGACTACGTCAGCAGTCGAGACTGCCACTAGGTGAGCATGAAACCATTCAATACACCATCATCCCCCCTTTCTCTCCACCAAATCTATCTATGCCACATGTCTCCTTCACGTCATCTCTTCCTTTTCCCTCCTATAAACCCCCGCAAATCAACCATTGCAATTCAAATTCATATATTTCAAATTGTTTTGTTTCCTGTTGCTTCACTTATTCACAACTTCTTTCGCCCAACTATCAACCTAAGTAGGACCTCTATACTCCCACAAATTTCCATCCCCTCTGGTTACCGGGTAATCCATAGATCCTTTGTCCTTGAACAAATTTTCATCATGCTTAGATTGAAGAAAGACTTGCCCAAAACCCAAAAACTGCAGAGAAGTTTATCAAATATCTCAATGACAAATCAACCTATGAACTTAGATCCATGGACATCAATGACAAGATAGGGGTGGTTATAAAAATTACCAAAGTAATCCAGAAAGAAGAATCAAGGGCCAAAGCTAAGGAGTGTTGGCATGATCTAGCACAACTGGTCAATGCATTCAATTCAAATTTTGATTAGAGGACCTGAGCAGGGTTGCCTAGCTGTTGGGACCTCCAACGGAGCATGCTCCCATGGGAGAAGTATGAGCATATGCTACTAGAAGCCAAGAGTAAAGTGGATTCCTCTCATGAGAAGACTTCCACTTTCAAGGGAAGGACTATAGTGAATTATCTACAAAGGGATTTCCAGCTACTCTCGTTCATTATGAATTTGTTCAATGCCAAGCCCAATTAAACCGAGCTCATAAATATGAAGATAGCACATGACACTTTCTTTCGTGATCCTGTACCAAATCAAGTACTTTGGCAGAAATGAGATCAATTTGTTAACCCACCATGAATCGAAACAGTGGAGCCTGGGTCCACCTCAAGAGATCAAGTGATCCAACAATGAAGATTTTTTTGATTTGGAAATCATGCCAAATCATTGTCATTTTGAAATACTATAAATATTTTATTTTCAAGAAGGAATCAAAATATGTTATGTAATCTTTAGGAAAGTTAGGCCATTGGCACACTTGAACAGTTGAGTATCTTATAAAAAGAAGATAAATTTCCTTGCATGACAACTTTGGGCTATGTATAGGAAAATTGTGGCATCAATGTTAAGGAAAGAGCCTTCAATCGCACAGTCTCTATACAAGTGTGGCACAAAAAATGTGTGTAGATACTATAGTGGTGTCCATGAAAGGCACATTTCTTGAATGCTAACATATCACAGTTAACTCATACAAATACACCATAGCAATTTGAGTTGCAAATGTTATGTGGAGAAAGATAAATTATGGCTAAAATTTAATCTTCTTAAAAAAAGGATGTATAGGCAAGGTTACAAATTTGCAGGTCATGCAAATTGTGCAGTACACATATTGAAAAGAGACTGCACTAGATAGATCAAGGAGTGAGATAGCCTTGATGCATGAAGATGTTGAAGTAGCGAGGAGTTGTTACAAAATCAACAAGGTAGAATTAAAATTGCTGTCCAAATTTAGATTGTGAAAAAAAATGGTTGTGTGGAGTTGTTTTATAAGTCTATTATAGAATCAACTATTACAGAATTGCGTAAACTTGGTTTGACGCTAGGATATTTTACTTGAATTTTTTTAAGATGTTTTTGCATCCCCTAAAGTAGCTTGAAAACTATTGATTAGTTTGAAGTTGAAGAAACTTATGCTTCAAAATGGCTAATCCTCTAGCAGAATCATATCTAAATGAAGCAACCAAGTTGGATGGTGCCAATTATGTGAATTAAATTTTAAAATGTAGACATTGATAAAATAATACAATGTTTGATCAATAGAAAGTGGTGATGAAGTGGAACTAGAGGCCATTGTAGGAGCTACAATAATAAAAATTCAATATTGGGAGAGGCCAAAGACTAAATTGAACGTGTTGCTTAGAGTGTATGTAAAAGATAACACTATAGCGCATATCAGAGACTCCAAGACATATAATAATACTTAAAAAACACCCAAAGGTTTGTATGATTTGAAAAATACAGATTGACTCTTATCCCTGAAGAGTAAGCTTCTTTATGTTAAAATGGAATAAAATGAAAGCATCAATAATTTAATTTCAAGAATTAAAGATATTAAAGATAAACTTGGAGATATAGGTGAAACAATAGCAAGCACTTACCTAGTCATTATAACCTTAAATGGATGTTAGATGCATATTATATGTCCATCACAGGTCTTGCAACAAGGGAGATGGCTCTGAATTTTGATGAGTTCGTAGGAATACTGATGTAGGGAGGAAGAAAAGTGAAAGAAACTTAGACCTAGAAGTTCTAATTTGGCGCTGATGCAAAAAGGGAAACAACCTTCTAAATAAAATCCTTGGGAAGGTTATAAAATAGGAAAGCCACCACATGGAAAGCCATCATTTGGTAAGCCACCATTTGCAAAACCATAAGTAGGTATGAAATTTCCAAAGGATGATGTTAAAGTTAAATCTCATTATTGTGGCAAGTTTGGACATGACACTCGAGGCTGCATGAAAACGAAGTATCATGAGTCCAAATATAGAAACAAAAGGCACACTGGTTATTTTTCTAATATAGGAGAAACAATGGATGGTGACATAAAAAATATTAGACTATTTTTTACAGATGTTGAACTATCTACTGAAATAGATGATCCAAATACATGGTTTGCTGATTATGGAGCCTCCATCCATAAGTCATGTAATAATCATTGGTTTGAGATATTTCATAAAACTAATAATGGTGTGAATATGTATCTTGGCGATGATTGTTATTACCAAATTCAAGGCTATGGTGATGTATTTTTGATAGTACCAAATGGTCATGTTAAACAAATTTACAATGTGATGTATGTGCCTAGTATTAATAAGAGTATAATCTCAGTTTCTACCACAACATATCATGGTTTGACGGTATAATTTGTAAATTCACGTTATGTGGTGAAAAATATGGAGTATTTCTTCAAGGTCATTGCAATATTATTTAGAATTGGAGGTTTATATAATCATAATGTGACCCAAAAAAGTTATCAAGCATTGTAATGACAACAAATGTTCTTTGGCACCAAAGGTATGACCACATTAATTATCATGATTTAATGCTACTTCAAAAATGAGGAATGGTAGAATGGCTACAAATACTTAAGAATGACTATTCTGCATGTGAAGGGTGTGCATTAGAGAATATGCATAGGGAAGAGTTACCTCCTCATATAGATAAAGGACAAAGGGATATTCTATAAATTGTGCATATATATGTATGTGGTCCAATGCAAACAAGATCATTAGGTACATCATATTATTTCTTGATAATTATTGATGATTGTAAAAAATATATGTGGTTCTACTTCATGAGAAAGAAAAGAGACATATTTGAATATTTTAAAGAGATTAAAAATCTATTTGAAAATCAAAAAAGAAAATACATAAAGATCCTTCGATCAAATAAAGAGGGAGAATATACTTCAAGTGAATTCATCAGGTACTACAAATCCCATGGAATTGTACAAAACTACACAGTACCACATACTCCATAGCAGAATGGAGTAGCTGAATGGAAGAACATAACCTTAGTAGAATGTCCACAGAGCATGTTGAAAGGTAAAAAGCTTACTAATGCCTTGTTGGTTGAAGCTATTAGCACTGTTGTTTATTTGAAAAATAGAAGTCCAACTAAAATTTTAGACCATAAGAGTCATTTTGAAGCTCTTTATGGTTATAAGCTAGTAGAAATACATTTAAGAATATTTGGAAGCAAAGCATTTTCTAATTTACTGAAAGAGCATAGGAGAAAAACTTGACGTAAAATCTATCAAGTCTATTTTAATCAGTTATTGTTTTGATCATAAAGCATATAATTTGTTTTATCATTGCACACATAAAAATTTTGCAAGAAGAGATGTGTTATTTTTTCAACACATGGATGAAAGGCTTAAGGAGGAAAGGTATGATGCATGGAACATTCCTTATGCTTATGATGATGTCAAAGAGGAAGCAGATGATAAGAAATAATAAAAAGAGGAGCAAAAATCTAGTGATATGGACACATTTAACATCCACAACACACCAAGAGGAAGATATGATTCACCAAAAGGAGGGAGAGAAGATGGAAGCAATCAAGTGCCAAGGAGGTCATCACGTCAAAGTCAACCACAATTAATATTTAAATATTATCCTCTAATGAATAAAGTAATGAATGCCATATAACCTTTGAATTTAAAACAAGCTAATGAGCATAAAGAATGGAGAGATGCAGTGAAGGAAGAATATGAGTCCATAATGAAAAATGATACTTGGGAAATAACAAAAACGCTTGAAAATAAGGAACACATAGGATCCAAATGGTTGTTCAAACCCAAATTTAATGTTGATGCAAGTATAGATAAATATAAGGTGAGGTTGGTTACAAAAGGTTACTCACAAAAAGAGGGAATTTATTATGAAGACATGTTTGCACCTGTAAGTAAGATAAACACAATTTGATTGATGATTGCATTAGCTACAATATATAAATGGAAACTACATAAGCTAGATGTTAAATCTACTTCTTTGAATGGGGACCTAAAGGTAAAAGGATATCTTGTAAGGTTGAAGGACTCATAATGAAGGATCAAGAGCACCTTGTTTCCAAATCAAAGAAAAGATTTATATGGATTAAAATAAGCACCAATATCTTGGTATGTGAAGATCAACTCTTTCTTTCATCAGAAAGGTTTTATGAAAAAAAAGAGTGACCATAACTTGTATATTAGGTCAGATCAAAAGGGGCATGTAATTATGATTTCCCTTTACATTGATGATCTTATTATAAAAGGATATGATTCTTAGTTAATTGATGAAGTTAAAAGATAACTATCGCTGGTGATTGAAATGAAAGACCTTTGCGAATTGAATTATTGTTTAGGTCTTGAAATATTGAGAGAATCTGGTCAGACATTGGTTACACAAAGAAAATATACAATGGAGCTACCCAAAAGTTTCAAAATTGATAAATGTATGGAAATATGAATATATTTAGAAGAAAATGTCAAACTCTACAATGATGATGGGGAAAGAGAGGTGGATGGTACATTATGTCATCACCTAGTGGGAATGTTAAACCATCTCACTACACCTAGGCTAGACATACCATATTCAGTTAGCATCCTAACTTAATTCATGGAAAAATCTCTTGAAAGCCATAGGAAAGTAGTGAAGAGATTCTTTCAGTATCTAAAAGGAACTATTAATTTTGGTATTAAAAACATTGATGATTTTAATTTTGAGTTGACAAGCTATTTTGACACAAATTGGGATGGAAATTTTGTTGATTAGTTTTGGTATTAAATATATTGATGATTTTAATGTTGATTTGACAAGATTTTCTGACCCAAATTGTGGCAGAAATCCTATTGACAAAATATCAACCATAGGATATGTATTCAACCTTATATCTTAGATTGTGGCATGGAGCAACAAGAAACAAGAAACTATTTATTTATCATCCAATGAAGCTAACTACAAAGGTTTTTACAGTGCTACTTGTGAAGATAACGCCAACAATTATCAAATGTGATAATCAAAGCACCATTAAAGTAGCAAAAAAATTTGTATATCATGAAAGATCAAAAAATATTGAGACACATTACCATTTTGTCAGGGAAAAGACACAATATAAGGAAATTGATTTAGTCTATTTTACTACCAATGAAAATGTGGCTAACATATTTACAAAGCCTCTAAAAAGGGAATAAAATGGCATACGTAGGAATCAACTAGGTGTGGTAGAAAACACATTCCTCCATTAAAGGAGAGTGTCAGAATAATAGAGAAATATAGAAGATTCTCCTATTATTAAAACTTATTATGTTTCTATTTGGAATGATTTCCTATTTGTTCCTTGTTAGTTTTCAGATCCTATATTCTAGGAATCTATTCCACTAGATTGTAATCCTATATATGCATGTGATTGCTAGCTTGGTCAATCTAAGTATTGGTACAATCTCCTGCATGAGCAACTATCTCACCAGTGAGCTACAACTCATCTTCCAATGATTTTGTCTTCCATAATTTCTGATTGGCTTGCAAGCATGGAAGCAAAGGAAAATCTTTCCTCTCATGCTGGAGCTTTGAGGGTGAAGGTTCTGGCCAACAAGAAACTAAGTACGTAAAAGATAGAGGTGTAGAATGAATAGTTTAGAAAAATGGCTACTTAAAAAGGAGATAAAATAAAGGGGATAAATACTAAGTAAAAAGGAAAGTTAAATTAAGGTAAGTAATGTTAGGGATTATAGTAACTCTCCATAGAAATATGGCTTAGTTAAAATTTCAAAAATTTGCATAAGGAAAATGGATGACTAGGAAGAATAGATGGAAAAATGGGTGAATGAAATGGATAATGAAAATAATGATAAAATTGGAACTAATCAAAATAGTGATGATTGAAAATTGACAAAAAATGATGTGGGGAAAATGGTGTTATCTTGAGCATATGAGTTATACTTTTAATTATGAAAAATCCTAGATGAAGCTATGATATAGGGATATACAATGAGAGGATGATGACAATAAATTACTTCAATTTGTTATTTTTTATATTTTTTAAAAGATAAATCATCCCTATCGGCCTAGCTAAAATAAAATTGCAACATAGTAAATTAATTTTGAATTCTTAAATGCTTGTTGTGTCTGGAAAATCAATAAGGGAAAATCATTTGGCACTGACCAAATTTTAAAGTTTGGTATCCACTTGATTAATTATGAATAAAAATAACTCTAATTAATTGGTGACAAAAAAACACACAGACAAAAATGAAGAAATTGAACATAAATGACAATTTTAGAGAACTATAAATTTATGTTCGAAACTCCAAGTAGAACATGGTTATAGCCATTAGAAAGATAATTCAAATAAGAAAAATATATAAGGTTTAAGTTATAAAAATATTCATTATATTTCATTAGAAAATTGTAGGAGTAGGGTCGTTGAGATTGAGTGAACAAAGAAATTTCCAAATAAGACTTGCAGGGCAATTTTCATTTGGGAAATTGAGTTTAGGATGATAGATATGCATGTAACAAGTGTGAATATAAGGAAATGAAGGTTGTAAATAATTTTTAATGGTGTTGATGGAATGGTATGGAGGTAGAAATTGGATGAGAAAGGGAAGGTAGACAAATTTTTTGGTTTGTTAGTGGGTAGAAGGATTGACAAAGCATGACTAAGAGGGGTACTTAGAAATCTGGAAAAATTGTAAATGAGGTAGGATAATCAAGCCGACACTGTTAAGGTATTGTTGCTTGATTTGGTTGTTAAATTATTTGAATGGGTATGGATGACTTTTATGTAAATCCTATTCATGGACAATCATAAAGAGGAAAGGAATTAAGAAGGATCAAGGGTGAGCTAAGTTGAAATGCATGTTGTGCATTGAAAAATATCAACATGCACAAGTAGATTACAAAAAAGCATTGGGTGAATGACCATTGTTTATCATATAAATCAAAGAGATAGTGCTAGGTAGAAGGAGCTTGGAAGTAACCAAGAGATATAGATGACATTATTAGGTATAATCAAGATACAAGTCCCTAGTCTCCTAGTGATAATATAAGGAATTGAAATGATGGAGGTTATACATCAAGGACAATAAAGGAGAAGTTCCAAAGAAAAATATATCTATCGTATGTTGTTTGTATGTTTGGAAAATTTGTAGTTTATAAACCAACAACTTATGTGAAAAAAAGGTGAACTAAATAATGAAATTCAACTCAATGAGGAATTTATTAATGGAGAAATAAAACACTCCATTTAATGGGGTCATATTGGTGGATATAATTAAACATCATTGAGAGTTTTTCATGGAACTAAAAAGGAAATAAAATAGAATTGGATAAAAATAAAGATAGCTAGGGATGAGAGTAATACGCACCACATGATGGAGGTTCAACTATTGGAGGATGTAAGAGAATTAAGGATATGATTCCAGTAGTAAACAAGAAGTGTTGGAATAAGAATAAGATGAAGAATTTTTAGTGCATTCCAAATTTGCAAATGGATAAAAATTGAAGTAAACATTGGGTAATGTAGTTAGTTCCAAATGGGATGCATGAGAATGCATATGAAGTGACAGTATTGATTGCAAGAAAAATGAACTTTGGAAGAAGTCCATATGAAGTTGTAGTGATATAATTGTAGTATCACAGTGTGCTACAAAATGTTGAAAAATAAATTTAATGTTGATGAAATATTGGCTAAGCGAAACATATGTATACTTATGAGCCCCACATTTAAAAAATATTCACATATTTAAATCCTACACATGTAACATTTAATACCTACACATATAACATCTAACGCCTACACATATACCCTATACTGAGATGTAGAATGCCTCTCGGCACAAACAATGATAAACTCTTTAACCCATGTCTGAAGCATATTTTTCATAGATACCTTTTCTCCCTTTCTTAGGAGAAGTGAAAAGTATACCAAATTATTCAAACCTTGAAATAATTATTGAATATAAAATGAGTAAATAATTTAGTGATCATTATGCATGATGTATTTCAAATGTTTATTCTACTTCTAAGTTGTTTACCTTAACATTTCTCATGCTTTATGCTTGAGAAGATTTGGTTTTATGGGTGTTTTCTCAAGAACATATATATTAAGCGAAAGGTTTAAGTGTTTATCTTAAAAATCTTCATGTTTTATGTTTGAGAAAGTTGGCTATATATATTAGAATACTTTTTTATATTAGTGAAAATTATATATATTAATTATTTTTTTAATATAAAAAAATATTATATTAATGATTATTATTTTTAATATTATACTAATTAGTAATCGTGAATTATTGTTATTATTGATATGGTAATGATTATTATTATTATTAATATTTATATAATGTATAGCATATTTTTAGATTTAAGTGATGAAAGTTCACATGTATCAAGTTCTAGAAGATTTGGATTTAAGGATGTTTTCTCAAATATTGTTGGTCAAAATGAAATTTGTTACATCTCTAGAGGCCTTGCACATTGACCATAACTTGATTGTAAGTTTAGTCATCATTAAATGATCTAGTTGCAAAGTCAACAATTTAATTGGCTATGATCCCTATGATGACTCAAACCTATAATTGGGTGAATGGAAGCCCTTGTGAAGTAGATTCAAGGAAGCAGATCGACCTTGGTGTTGGGTTTTCTCATATAACTCAAAACCCTAGGTTTGTGTGCATGGATGGATCCACATTTTTGTAATCGATTAACATGGATATTGAGTCTACTATGTGGTCAAAATTAAAAATTAAAATGTGATATCTTTTCTTATGTGGGTGGATAACCTCACTAGAGATCATATCCCTCCCTCAACCATGTGAGAAGTCTGACAAAAATATGATGGACCTTCCATCTCGCTTGGATCGATTTTATATATGAAACCAATTAAATATTTAATGCTTTCATTTGCCATTGGAATAAACACCTATTTATTTTCATGGAATATTTGTGGGATGATGCCTTTTAGTGGGAAAGTTTTAGTGCACTTTGTGTTGTAGTATGTTCGACTAGATGTACCTTTTTCAAAAATTTAAGTTTGTTGGTTCTAAGTTTCATAACAGAATGAACTAATGTTGGAATGAGCCTTTTTGGAATTTAAAGAATTTTAAAGGCAATGGAGGTGCCATGATAGCTATCACTTCATTTTTTTAGAATTTTTAGTTGTATATAGTTTGAACCTTGATGATTGGTATGCATGGGTCATCCTTTTGATTCTATATTGAGTGGTCGATTTCTATGCCATTTATGCTCCCAATATGAGAGTGAATTGATGCAAGATTTGATACTTGATGGAGTAAATTTTTGGAGGGGATTTCAATATGGTTGAAAAGAAGGATATTGTTGTTGGTTTATAGGATTGACGATTAGTGGTTCATATATGTATGATTAGTGTAATTATAAATGTATGAGTCCTTAGATTCTTCATCCCATTTGGAAGCAAAAGAGGCTAGATTACGGTGGTTGGTATACTCGGTTTAACTATTGATAGGGAAAAGATAGGTTGTAAGCTTTTTCATATTGATTATATGGCCCTTAGGAAGATTTGAATTTCTTTAGTTAGAATCATTATATTGATATGCTCCTACATGTGACTATTTTAGGTCATTTGACTAGTTCAGGCAATTTTCCAATCCAAACTATAATACCCTTAGGAGAACTTGTCAATTCACCTCATTCTTCATTGTTTAAATTGAATGCATGATTATCTTGTTGAGGATCTTGCTATGGTCGGAGTATGTTTAGCCCCCATTTTCATAATATCTTCTCTCAACATATTTTGAACGATGGGGTGTTTTCTATTAAATATGCCTATTATTGTGTGGTCCTCCATAAGGTTTCTTCTTAGTGAATAACCAAGTATGGATGGGACTCATTATGAATTCTAGAAGGATTTATGGGATTATATTGGTGATAGTTTCTATTCCTTTACCTTTGAATTTTTTCCTACTAGTCAAATATTTGATTATATCAAACAAGGAAAGATTAAACTTATTTTGAAGATTACAACTGAGGATCCCATTAGTGGTTGCATAATAAAAAATCGGTAAAAAAAAATAAACCTAAATTAAAAAAATGAATAAAGTGATAAAGCTACCATCAACATACAAAGTTTGTGTGGAAAATCAAACAATGGGAAAAGCCAATAAAAAAACTAAGTAAAATGATGAATGTTCCAAACAACACACCAAATCTATGTCGAAACTTTAAAAATGGGAAAGAATTGGTAGTTTTAAATTACTAGAAAATTAAGTACATAACCTTCAGTCATGAGCCTTATCACTCGCTCATTTTTCACACATTCAATTATAGACTTAATTTCATGTAATACCATCAACCAAAACCATGGATCACCAATATCACATGTTGAAAATCATGACTCATTTCACTACTTAACATTTCATATATTTATTTATTTCATGTCACATATAACAATCCCCCACTTGAGACTAAATGAAAGCTTAATAGAATATTTTGTTATTGTTACTATCTCCTTGATAGCAAAAATATTATTTCTTATATTTCTAGAATATGTCATTTATGTGAGTACAAGTTATTTTCAAGGATTTTATATTTGGATTAAAAATTCACTATAAAAATATCTAAAAAATCATGTCTAAGCATTGGACTCATATCCATAAATTATGGCAAAAAATGTCATTATATTATGCAAAGGCTACAATAAGACCTTCAAGTTATGGTCCCATCAAATGTTTGGAAAATAGTTTTTTAAATAATATTAAAAGATAAATATTTATTTTTCAATGTTAACCATTATAAATTGCATTGGTCAATACTAAACAAGAAAATAAATATATATTTTTCAATGTTGACCATTATAAGTTGCATTGGTCAATACTAAACAAGAAATTTGATTACTACAGTACTACCTTGGCAAGCACTAATAATGATTTTGTAAACATATTTAAACTTAATCAATAAGCACATAAAATTTTAATATTTACAATAAAATGTTACCATGGATATTATTAACCTGTAAAGGGGCCAATATTATGGCTTATCAATAAGACATGCCCAAAAACATAACTCATTTCACAATCAAAACATTTTATAAATATTATATTTTAATTTAATTTTTTAAATTTTTTTAAATTAAATCTAAAAGAAAAATGGTTATACTTTTGATATATATCTAAACCCTCTACCCTTACTACTACTAAAAGTATTTCGTGGATATTGCATAAATATTAAATCAAGGTTTTAATAAAATAAAAAATTAGAATACTTTTATATAGAGATGTGAAATTTATATAATACCTTCCTAGATCTATCTCAACTCTAGATCTACCAAGCGTTGTGAGGCTCATTCTACAGCCTAGTATAATCCATCTCAACTACAAATATACCAAGCGTTGAGAGGGATCAAGTCAAGAGAGATCAAATCTTTTTGAGTTGAGAGGCTCATTCTACAACCCAGTAGCCTCTCATTCTACAACCTACTATGAGGGGGATGTGTAAGTCTCTCCGTCCATCTGTTCCCCTTTAAAATAAAAACAAAAGTTAAAAATTATGTTCTAAATTGAAAAATAATGTCAGTTATGATAACAAAAAAAATGAATATGTTGTGAAGTAATTAGAATTTTAAAAAAAATTGAGTAAGATGTTTAAATCTTATAATTTGGTTAAAATATTTTTTATGGTTAAAATGTTTATGTGGTCTTATATAAACTTTATTTAGCATTCAAAAATACAATTTAAACAATGAAAAATAACATATTGCATGTGAAGAAATTTGATCCCTCTCGGCTCAAGTTAGATTCCATACTTAAGATGTGCCTATGCTGGTTTTACTTCAAAAATGATTTGCACCTCAACATATTTAATCCCTCTCCCCACTTGGTAGATCTAGAATTAAGATGGATCTAGGCTGGTTCTCTCTCTCTCTCTCTCTCTCTATATATATATATATATATATTCTTGATATGTTGAATTAAAAAGAACTTGTTAATGGAATAAGAACTTTGTGGTTCTTTCTCTCTATATATTTAATGTTAAAATACTATTTTTTTGTTATTAATATATTTTTTATTTTAAATATTACATGCCAATTAAACATAGAAAAAAGTATGCATAATATAATATCAATAATATTATTTCTACATGTAATCTATCAACTACATACTAAGTAGTGAAGGAATTACATATCTCTATCATACTAAAAAGTAAATTAAAAGTTTTTTATTCTCAATTACTTGTGAAATTAAAGTGGAAATTAATATATTTTATTTACACAATATTATTTTTTTATTATTAATATTATTTTTATTTAGTGGAAGTGAATATTATTTAATTTTTTTTTAAAAATGTAGTGTTACATGACAATATGTGCTTCATAGTGAGTTCCTCTCAACTCACAAATCTATAAATAAATATTATCATAATTAAAACACTTGGAATAATGCTTACAATAGAATGTAGGTAGGATTAGGAGTTTTGTTGAGAGATTTTCTCAACAATATTCTACTTTAACAATATTATTGAAAATCGTTGATTGTTGGAGTTTTCTTGAGAGATCCTATTTTATTAACAATTTTGTCTATAAGTTGAGAGCCGGGATTGCACTCTACCTTTTGTTGCAACAATTCGAAGACCTGATCTCTGATGCTGGTAGAGAAATCGTTGTCATCGAGAATAGATGTTTTCCAGAGAATGACTGTACCATCGACTCATTTTTATGTCATGTATAATCTTTATTCGATTGGTATACAACGAAATTTGGGGTTCCTGTAAAGGCACATGTCTCGAATGTTTCTTCACTCCCTATATTGTGCATACCTCCCTGTTTTGGTCACTCTTCACATTTACCTTGATCGATGCCCCACAGAAGGAAAAAAAAATGGATTCCAGCACTTCCAGAGGCCCGTGATGAATAGTCGAGCCATTTGAGAGGAACAAAATAAAATCGAAGAGTTCCAGGATTCGAAATCCTGGCTAATGAATGCTCAGAATTACAGTCCTCTCGTGCATCATGGATTTCATAATTGTCATGATCTTCAACGCCGTAAAGTTGTTGAGATGAGATGTGGGTTTGTCCAACAATAACACGACCGGATCGTGCATCACGTCCACTCCAATCGAGTCTCACCTCCTCTCTCCTAGAAATTCCTCTTGTTTTCTCATTTCCAATTCTGGAATCTGCAAACTGTTGAGTCCTAGCTCCACCATCAGATCACCGACTCTCGATATTATTTTGCCTTGTTATGCCTGCGTGAGCACAGTCTGATCCTGGCAGTGAACATGAGAGTTCCTTGGATTGTAAGAAGCGTAAAAAGTGCATCGTCTTGCGTTACAAATCCTGATATTTTCCTCAGCTTCTCGTTGTTCGTGAGCTGATGATTTACCAACAGGCTTTCCGGTGAGCCGGTGGGCTTGGTCTAGCCATCCTATTGGTAGCTATGATAATATGGAGATCCAAGAAAACAATAGAGCACAAAGGTTGATTGGTTTCGCTAATATGGGCTTCTATTTTTCTTTTTCAACAGTGGGTGAAAAGTTAGCAGAAAATGACAATTGGTTTTGTAGTTATAATGTTTGTTAGTTTATTTTTCTATTTTGATTTTTATGAAATGTAAAAAGTACATGACCAATTATTGAACAGAGGAATATAGTGTAAATTAGTGGGTCTCAATATTATTTGGTGTTGAGAGAACATATAGTTAATTTGATTATATGATTTTGTTATATGTTCATGTATGTTGTTGTGTTTCGGGGTTTAATAGCATCAGGTACAAGTTATGTATGAGATCCTTGTATGTATAAAGGTTAGTTGTATAATTGACTACTGAATATGTCTCTTCATCAGACAACTCACTTATACAATTATCAAAAGTGTAATTCGCTGCATTTTGATAGATGGAAGTTTTTCCATAGGGTGATTCAGTATCAAGATTTTCCTTCAGATCGAGAAGCATAGTTGAATGGGAATGGTCAGATACAGTTATGTATTAAATGAGTTGAATGGGAAGCTCGAAGATTGTGGTGGTTATCCAGGAGACTTCAGAGTGGGGATAAGTGCCAAGGAAAATGTGACATGTGAATTGTAATTTGTCAATTTTGTATTAATCTTTGTAATAATGTAATGTAAGCGTTAAAGGGGGACTTGGAATAATAATGCTTACAATAGTATGTAGGTAGGATTGGGTTGTTGGTTGTTGGAGTTTTGCTGAGAGATTTTCTCAACAATGTTCTCCCTATTTAGAATCTATTGGATTTCCTCGGCACTATTTATGTGGTTTGTAATTTGACTTTGAATGGAATATAGAAATTGTTTAGAGTAAATTTGTGCACCATATTTACGCCTTTAATTTCTAATTAAAATAAATATTTTAATATTAACATAAAACTTATCTTTAAAAAACATTATATATTATTAATCCCTCAATTAATTCATAAGCAAATAATCAAACTCACATTAAACATACCACCCCTAAAATTCCAAAACATTTCATTTCAATTTGGGACAAAAGTGACCTCTTCACTATAATTCCCTTGAACATAAAGCTTGTAAAAACTAATGCAGTTTTCATAATGCAGAAAAAAAAAAACAATTTTTTATGCATTTCTAACCATTCTTTGATCTATGTTCATCCTAATGTAATAGGATGCCATTTTTGCTTTTGTTCGCATGATGATCGTTTCTTCCAAATTTGTAATACCTTATGGATTAATAAGATATTGTTTTCTAAGTTGGGTTCAGATTTTCTGAAATAACATTGTAATGAAGTTTAGAAATTTCCCAAATCCATTGGAAAACTATTTAGAGCTTTCAAAATTGTATATTATTTTCACAATAATCCATGCTCATTTCACTTTTTGTTATTCAGAAGCTGAACCTCTCAACTTTTCAGCCTTCCCATTTTGTGTGAACGTTAACGACCACGATGCATCGCAGGTCCCTCCTCTAAGAAAAGTGAAGGTTTGGATTTTGCAGGTCTAATAACATCAAAGTTGATGAAACCCACGAGGGAATGTTCGATGGGTGGGACACTTTTTTCTTGTAGAAAATGTTCGTTTCCGAATTAAAAAGCTAAGCAACGGTTTAAACGCCAAGTATCCAATTCGTTACCACACAGTCCCTGTCAAAAGCCATTATATGTATCGACTCATTCAACATCTAAATGTACCATTATAATAATATTAATATATTAATACATTTAAAGATATTATTAATAATATTAATATATTAATACATTTAAAGATATTATTATAATTATTTTAATATGATTATATAAATTAAATTGTTGAAAAAAATCAATAAATATTAAAAAAATTATTTTAGTATTTTTAATATTGAAAATGATCATAAAACTTAATTAAATTGTAATTTTATTTTAATTTTATCATTATTATTATTAATTATAAGAAAATAATTTATTAGTTAAATATTTATTTATTTAAAAAATTATAACAAAATTTCTAATTATTAAAATTTATTTTTATTTAATTATAAAAATTCTCAATATGTAAATAAATTAAGTTACAATATCATTACTTATTTACTAATAATAATATTTAAAATAGCACAAATTATGTTTATATGATATTTTTTAATGAATTAATTAAAATAAAGTAAAAATAAAAATAACATAATTAATTTTAATATAAATCTCAATTTTCAATCTTTAACATATAATAGAATTAGTTTTTAAAATGAAAATAATAACCAAATTAAAATTCTAAAAACCCTAAACATCACTAAATTATTTTTATAAAAATTTACTTTAATTTGAAATAATTTATTTTATCAGTGAAAGTAAAGTACTTGTCAATTTTGTATTTTGGGCATAATTAAATACTTTTACAAATATTTACTTTAATTTGAAACAATTTATTTTATCTGTAAAAGTAAAGTGCCTTTGTCCTCATGGGGTAGCTCAAGTGGCAATGATCGTGGAAATGAAGTCTCACCGAACCGGAGATCTTGGGTTAGATTCTTGTGCTACCCTCCCTGGAAATGGGGTGAATAACTGAGATGTAAAAACTCGAAAATGAGAAAGTCCTACCAAAGCTTAAACGAGAAAGTAAAGTACCTCTTAATTTTATACTTTGGGCAGAGTTAAAGTGCCCTTACACTAGACGTGGGGATGGGTTGAAGAATTGTCGTCTCGTTAGCAGCATACGGCATAACGCGTACAAACTTGTGGGTTTCAAAAATTATCTCCTCGTTGGCCACTGGCAACCAAACACAATGCTGATGCGCCACATTCTCCTACTTTGCATCGCTTCTGCTGCACCCACAGACATGACGCCCTACCACATACTCATACGCCATATCCTCCTCCTCTGCCCCTTTCTGCTGCACTAACAGCCGAACAGCTTTTAGGACCATGTAGCATGAGAGTCGGTATGCGTGGATCAATCGAATTGAAATCATTAACATGGCATCTCCATTTTCGGGTAATGGTGGATTTTTGTTTTATTTTAATAATTTTTTCTATAAAAGTAATATAATAGAATTTTTGGAATAGTTTTAATGTCTATGGAGGAAGAATGATCTGTCTGTTGCTGGATTCTTTGTAAATGGCATTACTACTTTTATAATAGAATTTTTGGAATAGTTTTAATGTCTATGGAGGAAGAATGATCTGTCTGTTGCTGGATTCTTTGTAAATGACATTACTTTTCATTTTCATGTGGTGGGATATTAATAGGTTTTATGTGATAGTTTTTTTTTTAATATTGGATTTCATTTGTGTTGAGATAGCTTTAAAGTTTGTTGAATGGAAAAATAGTTTGCTCATCAGTGAAACACTGTCATGTCCCATGTGATAGTTGTTTTTTATAGGTGGCTCCCACATTATATATTTTTATTAAACTTTCATCGATATTGTCATGTCTCATAAACATAAGGTACATTTTGTAAAGGGATTTTCATAAGTTGACAAACATTATTATTCTAAAACCTTTTCCCGTATTGTCAAGATGGATTCTATAAATCTTGCGCTTCTTGTAGATGCCTTCTATGGGTGGCTAGTTTATGAGATGGATGTAAAGAGTGTTTTTTGCATGAAGATCTATATGAGGAGATTTACATGGAGTAACCTGCTAATTTTGTGCAATATCTTTTACTTTTTTTTTTTTCTGAATGCGACTAATTCTATTATCATACAAAACAGAGATACATATAGAGTACAGTGGGCAAGGCTATGAAGTTTTGCCAATCAGCCCTTGCCTTGCCCTGATTCCAGTTCCAAAATTGAGCAGATTCAAAATTGGAATTTGATACTTGACCACTGGAGATACATTGACATAACACAGATAAACTAAACAGACACCAGGGCCATAAAATGACCCGGACAAAGACAGAATGACACCTGAACAAGTACAACCGACACATGAACAATTACAACCGACACAGTTGACATAGCTGTAAAAGCCGCTTGGCAAAATCATCCACAGAAAACCCAAAAACCTGTTGAAGTTACCGGGAGTGAGTTCATTCATCATCAGTGGTCTGGGGCGCTTCTTCGATTCGGCACCCGAAACATGGAGGATCTTCAGAATCAGAGAGCTGTATGACCGCGTCAGGGCTCCCATCCTGTGCAGGCTTACCTGGACCTGCGAGCGCTGAAGGGCCGGTTGCATAGACGCTATTTGTGGCTGGGCTCACGAAGTCAGAAGCGAGCTCTTGACCAGGGGCCAAACGGCTGGTACCTACCCCAACCGGAAGGCACGCAATGGGGGATTCCTCTCTGCTGGAGCGTTGCCCCTCCGGTAAAGGCTCTACCTCCGCGTCTTGAGAAATGCCCGACTCAATCATAATAGAAACAACCAATGTAGAATTAGCTTGAGGGCAGGGGAGCCGATACCTGAGTGTGGGGAGCTCCATCTTACCCTCCTCTGAACTTGGGCGTCTGTTGTCATGAACACCATCCTCCTCATTGCTGCCCTGATATCTCCGAGGCATTGACGTTACTTCTATAGAGGAGGAGGGCGAATTGTAATCTTGCCGCTGCGTAAAGGCCCTGCCTCTGCCTCCTCCTCTTCTGCCGCCCATACGCGGCCTTTCCCTCGGCATTTCCAAATTAACCAGTTGCAGCTTCACACAATCACTCAGAGCTCCTCCCGCTATGAAAACTAACGCTATCTCAGTACAGTGGCTTGCTCCTTGCCCTGAAACCGGCGGAGCGCTCTTCAGAACCTCACTCTCATTCCCCTCTAAGCAGAGCAGGGGTTCCAGACATAGCTCTCCCATATTCTGCTGCAGACCAAGCCCTCCTCCATTTAATCGCTCCACTGCCTCGATCGCCATGCTCCTCGCGCGAGCTGAGAAGACAGGCATTAATGCCTTGTGCTGCCGAACCTCATGCGGTTTAATATCCCGCTTTGCATGAAGCCCCTTGACCACGCGGGCCTGCCATCTGCCCACGTGATGGCCAGTGCCATCAACACGTTTCCGCCACACCCGCATCTGGGAGGGTGAGATCCTTCGGTGCCAGAGAGATGCAGTCATGGTTAAGCTTGTCATCTTCTGAGGTATCCAGGGATCCTGCGAAGTACTGAATGCACTGAGAAGCACCTTGGTTGGCTAGTCTGTCTGCCACTTTGTTCGCTGTCCTTCTTACGTGCTTGAAGGTTAAACTATGGGGAGTTTGTAGCTTTTCCTCCAGAGATTCCAGCCTGCTAAGTAGCCTCCAGCTCGTGGCTACCTTGACGGCTGGCGTGCCTGCCTGAATTCTTTGAGCAGCATTGATAAGAATAAAGGAATCTCCCTCTACCTCCAAAGGGAAGTATCTGTTCTGTTCTGCAAGGCATAAGCCCCTCCATAATCCTTCTAATTCAGCTACATTGTTGGTATCTTTGCCTAGCGAGCCATAGAAGATCTGTGTTATTTCCCCTGAGTGATTTCTGATAAGTCCTCCATAGCCTGCAAGCCCAGGATTGCCTTTGGCTGCACCATCGAAGTTTAACTTGTATGTAGCATAGGCTGGAGGGGACCAGCTGGTAGGAGAGGCGCTGCTGATAGAGGTTCGGGTACTTTCCTTCGGTGTTGCTGAGAGGTTTATGTTCCATGCCTTCAGAATCCGGCATTCCGTTGGGGAGTCTGGCATATCTGCATCTGACCAGGATTTGATGGCAAGTGTTTCTTGCAGTTGTTTGGTTAAGACTAGCCACAAGGCCTCAATGGACCGGGAAGAGTTGTTGAAAATTCGATTGTTTCTTTCCTTCCAAAGAGTCCAATATATGAATCCTGGTAAGAGGTTCCACAGAGTGTTGAGAAGCTGACTCTTGAAGGGGGTTTTGGCCCAATTCCTTAAATTCTCTATTATATCTTCTGTCCTGGCTTCTGTTCTCATATTGCGAGTTTCAACTTGCCTCCATAATTGCGCTGCTAGCGGACAGGTTTCCATGAGATGAACGATTGTCTCAGAGTGAGTGTTGCAATTTGGGCATCTGGATGGCCCCACGAATCCACGCTTTATCAGGTTGTCCCATGTGAGAATTCTTCTTTTGCTGAGCAGCCATAGGAAGGTAGAGATTTTAGGCCATAATCCTGGTTGCCAGATCTTTTCCCATATGTGGTACTTATTGATCTGATTGTCTGTGTATCTGAGCTGGTGGGCCTCTTTGGTGGAGAATGTACCTTTAGGCTTGTGGCCCCATCTGAGTCGATCCTGATGAGTGGAGTGTCTAATTCTTCTGTATGATAATTCTTGATCTATGTCCTCATATGTTTCTCCTAGCCAATCTCTCTGCCAGAGACTGGCCTTCTTCCAGATTCTGAAGTCAGGACTTGCTGAATGTTGCCAAAATTGATGTACATGAGTGAGGTGTGCTTGCTGCATCTGCTCTTGCCAGAGAGGCTTGTGAAATACTGTAGCGAGCTTGGGGAGTTGCTGCCACGAGTCCTCCCAAAATCTTGCCGTATTGCCGGAATGTATTTCCCAGAAACTATGTTCTTGGATGAACTTGCTGTGGGGTTTGGCTGCGTTCCATATAGGTGATCCTGGAGTAGTAGAGTTGATTCTGATTAAATCATTCCATTGACTACCTGGTGCATATTTGGCCTGCCATAGTTTGGCCCAAGGTGAATTGGGCTTGGTGATCCAGTTCCACCACATACGAGCACCCATAATATTGTTGCTCTGTATAGGGTCCCGCAGGCCCAAGCCCCCTTCTGATTTTGGTTTGCAGACTTCCTGCCAATTTACAAGCGCCCATTTCCTGTTCAAGCCAGATGACCCCCAAAGGAAATTACGCTGAAGATTGCGAATATATTTTAGAACCCATTTTGGGGCCGCCAAAAGAGAAAAGAGGTACAAAGGCATGGCTTGAAGGACCGATTTTATCAGAACCAGCCTGCTGGCAATATTAAGAGCTCGGAATGTCCAAAGGGAAAGTTTGGATTCTAGCTTATCAAGAAGAGTCTACCAGGAGGAATGTTTTATAGCGGCAGCGGCCAAGGGAGCCCCTAAGTAGGTTGACGGAAGCTTGGAAATAGTGAACTGCAAAATTCGGGCAATGTTCCTTTGAGTGGAGGGTGGAGTGTTAAAGAAGTAGAGCTGGGATTTCGTGGCATTGATGGATGTACCTGAAGCTTTGGAAAAAATGGAGAGCAGAGATTTAAAGATAGAGGCTTCTTGCGAGGATGGGTGCCCAAATAGCATAGTATCGTCCACAAACTGCTGGTGGGATTGAGGTGGAAGGCCATGAACAGATATGCCTTTGAGCATTTGAGAGGAGACAACTACCTTTAGCAGTCTACCCAACCCTTCTGCCATGAGGACAAAGAGGAAAGGCGACAAAGGGTCCCCTTGTCTTATGCCCCTCGAAGGCCGAAAAGGATAGGAAGGAGAGCCATTTAACAGAACTGAAAAGCTTGGAGAGGAGATAAGATTGGTGATCCATCTTGTCCAAGTGTGACTGAAGCCAAAAGCTATAAGCATTTTTTGTATATAGTTCCAACTGAGCTTGTCAAATGCTTTGGATAAATATAATTTTAGAAGCATACCTGACTTTTTTAGAATTTTGAGAGAGTGAATCACCTCATTTGATAAGATGATGCCATCCATGATCTGCCGCCCTTCGACATAACCTGTTTGTTCCGGCGAAATGAGTAATGGCAAGAGAGGTTTGAGCCGATTTGCGATGACCTTGGTGATGAGTTTGTATATGACATTGCATAAAGCGATGGGTCTGTAGCTTTCAGGCTTACTTGGTTCAGCGCATTTGGGGACCAATGCTATAAAGGTAGTATTGAGGGCTGGAAGAATCCAATGCATGCTTCTTGATTCTTCCACCAGTTCCCAAACCTCTTCTTTGATTAGCTCCCAAAATTCATGGTAAAAATTGGCAGTGAATCCGTCTGGTCCAGGGGCTTTGCCGTCCTTGAGCTGGTTCATTGCCTCTTCAATTTCTTTTAGAGATGTGGGCTGAAGCAATTTGTTGTTGTGCTCTTCAGTTATTATTCGAGGAATATGCTGAGTGATGGCTCTAATTTCTGCGTCCCTGTTTCCTTCCGGCTCTTTAAGGATGTCTTGAAAGTAATTTGTTAATTCCGTCTCCATGTCCTCGTGGGCTTCCACTCGCTCTCCTTGCTGATTGTTGATGAAGGTGATGTTATTGTGCATGCGCCTTTGTATAGCTGTCCTATGAAAAAAATTTGTGTTCTTTTCTCCATCTTTTAGCCAGCTGATTCGTGATTTTTGCCGCCAGAGTGTTTCTTCTTGTTTCCTCCGTTCTTCTATTTGATGCCAGAGGATTTTCTCTTGTTGGGACTGTTCCTCTCTTCGGCCTTCTCTGATGATGTCTTGCTGTAGTGCTTCCATTTGCTTTTCCAACCTTTGTCGATTCTCCTGTATGTTGCCAAATTGTGTTCTATTCCAATTCTTGAGGACTTGGTTTAAGTTTTTTAACTTTTGCTGGAATTGATACATTTTGGCTCCTTCTGGTGGCTTATAGGACTTCCATGCCTCTTCCACTATTTGCCTGAAATCTGGGTTTGTGAACCAGAAGGCTTCAAAGCAAAAAGGCCTGTTGCATCGTGTACCCGGCCTGGACCATTGAAGCATTATGGGCCAGTGGTCCGAACCTCCGTGTGGTAAGATAGAGGCATTGAAATCTCCTCCTAGATGGATTGCGTTATCGGAGAGAATGAACCTGTCTAGCCTAGAGGCGATATGATTGATGCCGCTGCGCTTGTTAGTCCACGTATAGATCCCATTGGTGGTGGGAATGTCCATTAAGTGGTTGTCCTGTATAAAATCTCTGAGTCCTTTGCTATCATTTTCTAATCTTGTTCTTCCACCTGTCTTCTCCTCTAGCGATTGTATGATGTTGTAGTCTCCTCCACAGATCCAGAGCGGGAACTGTCTGTGCTCATTTAAACTGGAGAGCGTGTTCAACAGATCCAATTTCTGCTGTATGCTTTGCGGAAAGTATACATTTGAAAGATGCCCGTGGATATTTGTTCCTATTAGATGGAAGGATGCTTGAATGAGAAAATGGGTGGCATGGAAGTCGTAGAGAGTAAGAATCTGTGGATTCCATAATATGGCTAATCCACCCGAAGCCCCTGAGGCATCTACTGACATTGAGCTGCTGTCGGCCCAAATCTTGTTTCGTGCTTTATCCATGGCGATGGTGTTGCCTTTTGTTTCTTGAAGAAAAACTATAGAAGGTTTTTCTTGTTGAATCAAGTTCTTGATCATCCTGATTTTTGAGGGGCTGTTGAGTCCTCTCACATTCCAGGAGATAAGCTTCATGGTAACTGTGTTGTAGGTTTGTAAAACTTGGTCAGCTTAGGGAATCTCCCTGATTCCATAAGCAATTCTCCCACTGCAATGGTTCGCTGCAGATCCGTTTTGCGTCCCCTCTTCTTGTTTTCTTTGAGATTCTTTTTTATATCCCATGGACTTCCTCCCCGTATGCCTAGATTTTTGTTGTGCTGTACCCTGGCTAGGACTCCTTCTAGCCGATCTATTTGCCAGGGAGGAATGGTATTGTATTCCTTTTGCTTACAGGCTGCTTCAAGTTTTAGGATATCAATTCCTTCTAGGATAATATTCTCCGGATCCTGTTCCATGTTGCTAGGGGCATTTTGCTCCTGTTCCTCTGGGGTATTCTGAAGGCTTAGCGCTAATGCTGCATCTACATCCATGTCAGAGGCAGGTTGTTTGGATGCTAATACTGATTTTCCTTTGCCATCAAATGGGTCAATGGGATCTGAGGCTGCCTTTGAGATGTCTTCAAAAGGTGGGAGCGGAGATTGCAAGGAGCTTAGATTAACCGTATGCTCGTGGGTTTAGGGATTGAAAGATGATGAGGGCTGAGAGTCAGAAGCCAAAGTCTCCCCACTGGGAAGATCTTGATTGGCCAGGGGAGAAAATTTGTTCCTGGAGTCTGATCTGGTAGTAATTTCTGGGGCTGCCTGACTCTTCTTGGTGTGCCTGCGACGGTTGGGGATGATGGTGAAGCCTTCCGAATCTGTCAGGGTTTCAGAGGGAGATGCTTTGGAATGCAGATTGAGAGGGCAGTCCCTGAACAGGTGCCCATGCGCATGGCATTTGCGGCACCGAAAAGGGATGTGTTCATAATCAAGAGTTTGGTTCCATTCAAAATCATCGTGAAAGAGACTTACCGAGTCTGCCAGAGTCTTGGTGAGGTGCATCTTGACACAGATCCGAGCATAGGATGTGTATTTGCGCTTCTTTGTTTCCTCAGCGACTTTAATGAAGGTCCCCAGTCTGTTGCCAATATCTGCAAGCATTTCTTCCTTCCAATATTCCACAGGGAGGGAGTACATTCTGATCCATACTGGAGCCCAACTGAAATCTTCTTTATCAGGGTTAAATCGTGGCTTCCATTCTGTGAGGTACAGTCCTGATGAGTTGAAGAAGTAAGGGCCACCCTCGAATACCTTAGATTTGTCCTCTAGACAGTTAAATATGGCTGTGAAGAAGCCTTTTGGACCCAGTTGCAGTGTAACTTGTCCCTTAGGTTTCCACTTTGAGGCGATCCATCCGTTCATGGCTTTTTCTGGCGGCCAGAAGCCCAGAAATTTTCCGATCAAGGCATGGTCCTGCATGTACTATATTTCTCCATTGATTCGATGACTGGGCAGTTCTATCTTTATGCGTTCTGCCGCCTTTGGAATGCAAGTAGCCGAAGTCGCCTTTGGCTGTGACGAAGAGGCGTTTTGGCGCATTTCAGTTTCTGAGTCGGTGGCTGCAAGCTGATCTGAATGGATCTCGTTGTCATTGGTCCTTCGACCTTCTTGCTCTTTTTCGAGATTTGTACCAGGAGGAGTCAAAGGGGTTTTGATTGTCTTCTCGCCGGCCTTGTGGGCATTCAAAGGAGGGGGGGCAGCGCCCACCCCTCCCCCTGGCTGCGTCATGGAAGACCTTCAGCAGAGGTCTGGCTGTGAAGCGTGATTCGTCAGGTGCGATTAGGGTTGCAGGGTGCAGAGAATGGCTGCAGGCGCGCAGGCATCCGTAGTAGGTTAGAGCTCGGTCCTAAAGATAAAGGGGTGCAATATCTTTTACTTGTTAGAATATTGTGACTTTTTTTATATGGTCACAAGCAAACTCCCAAATCTTGGTATGAGAATATAGATAACTTTCTATTTACATAATGGTTCAACTATTTTCATTTTAGTTATACAGTTTATACTCAGACAGAGAGATCAATATATTGATTGTAGTTATGTACATAGATGATTTGATCCTCGTAGGGATATCTTCAACTATGGTTCAGAATGTTAATAAAGCCTTAATGGGACAATTTTGTTTGACAACTTTGGTTTGCTACATTACTTTCTTGTATTACAAGTTCACTAGTTTTTAGAAGGGATCACAATCTTCTAGAAAAGATATTCCCTTGATTTACTTCAATGCTTAGGCATGGTTAGTTTTAATTCTCTGTCAACACCAGGTGCAACTCCCCAAGGGTGGATCCTACCTTGCATTGACAACTCGTTAGGAGTCTACTCTATTTAAGTCACACTTGACTTGAGATTGCTTATGCAGTAGAGTTGGTTTCTTAATTCTCTCGGGATTTTCATCAAAATCACTAAAAAGAAATGAAGTGTATTCTAAGATATATTTAGGGGACATCAAGTCTTGGCATTCAATATACTGTTGGTTCTCCTAAGCTTGTGGGTTTCACAAATTCTCATTAAGCTAGATCATTTGATGATTGAAGGTCCACCTTTGGATGTATTTTCTATCTTGGTTTTGATCTTATTGCTTGGTACTACAAAATCTAGTTAGTGATTGCATTATCTATAGCAACATTTATTGACTGAGTTTGGCATTCAACGGTATCAACCCACTATATTATGGTGTGATAATTAGAGTGCAATACATATTTCTAAAAATCCTGTGAAGTATTAAAGGACCATACATATTGAGTTCCATATGCACTTGAGTTGCCAACATATTCAAGATGGTGTTCTAAGCCTAGAATATGTGTCTAATAAAGATAAGTTGTAAATATTTTCACAAAGTATTTGGCATCACCAAGGTTTCTTTAGTTACAACTATGCTTGGAGTGAAAAAATTTGTCCCGAGGGGTAATCTTGAGTCCTCCTTTCCACATCTCCTTCCTTCTTTATTTTTTTCTTTTCTCATGTAGTTTTTTTTGGGGGTGCGCGGAGAGGAGGGGCTTTCCTATTAATTTCTTTGTTTATGAGAGGTGGTACATGAGTACCTAAGCAAGCATCCCTAAGTGGACCCATTCTTTGGTTTTTTTTTTTTATTTCCTCCCTAAGCTTCTAGGTGGTGTAAGTATCTCACGTCCTCAAAAAATAATAAAATAATTTTGCTAATGTCGACCAAAACATTTCTTGAATCTTAAATTATATATAACTTGAATATTTATATTATATATAACTTTTTAATCTTAATAATGGACTAATATTAATTATTAAAATAAAACTATGTATTATTATATATAATTTGAATGGATAATAAATTATCTCATGTGTTTAATAGCTCTTTACTCTCTAGTCAACCCAATACCACTACTTAAATCAAAGGAAAAATGTTAATTCAACATAAAGAATAGAAAATCTTGCTCCAAAATCTTTTAATATTTATCTTAATTAAATATTCCTAAAATGAATATTTAAAAAGAAAAACCATATATATTAATTGGATGTAGTTTTATTATAAATTTTGTTATCATGCTAAGTAAAAAAACATCATTAAATCTAATATTGATATTAAAAAATTAATATTAATAACTTTGGATTAATACACTATTAAATTTAATATAACATTATTTTTTTTTATATTATAATATATATTAATATATCATGATATATAATTAACTCTAGATATATATGGAGGGAAGAACAAAGACATAGAGTGATAAAGGTGGAGAGATAGAGGGAGTGACAAGGGAGAGATGGAGATAGAATGAAGGAGAGGGGAGAGGAGTAATGAAGAGAAAGAGAAAGGGAGGAGCGATAGACGGAGTTAAGGATAAGAGAGAGAGGAGGAGAGAGGGAAGGAGATAGTGACAAGGTTGGAGAGAAGAGAGAGAGAGAGAGAGAGAGATGGGGGGAGAGAGAAGGAGGTAGGAGAGAAAGGGAGAGAGGGGAAGGACCAAAGGGAGGACTTTAGAGGTAGGGACAAAATATGGAGTTGGAGTGGGAGAGAGGGAGTGAAGAAGAAATACATAGAGAGAAACATGTAAAGAGAGAGAGGGAGTGACAAGGGAGAGATGGAGAGAGACAGAGGGAATGACAAGGTCCAATAAAGATAAGCTGCAAATATTTTCACATAGTATTTGGCATCACCAAGGTTTCTTCAGTTACAACTAATGCTTGGAGTGAGTCCTCCTTCCTACATCTCCTTCTTTATCTCTTTCTTTTCTCATGTAATTTTTTTTTTTTTTGGGGGGGGGGGGGGGGGGGGGGGGGGGCGAGGGCAGGGCCAAGGGGATTTCCTATGGTTTTCTCTGTGTATGAGAAGTTGTACAAGTTGTACATGAGTACCTGAGCAAGTAGATAAGTTGTACATGAATACCTAAGCAAGCATCCCCACGTAGACCCATTCTTTGTTTTTTTTTTTAATTTCCTTCTAAACTTCTAGGGGCGGGTGTCAAGTCTTAATAAAGAAGCTTAAACAATCATAAACTTATATAGCATTTTTATTTAATTAAATGGTTATAAACCCTTTTTTAACAATAAAATGTTTTCACATTCTTTCTTTAATGGTTCTCTCTTTTTAAGAGGTCTTTTAGATTTTGCAATTTGATTTTTGGATGCTTTTCTCCATTCTTAGATTACTTTCACTAAAAAATTGACCAGAAAAATGTCCAAAAAAATTCAAAACATCCCATCGTTAGACTAAGCAATGGTTTAACGCCACATATCCAAGTCATTAGCATTGAATGGGAAAAGCAGCTTGTTATGATATATAAAAGACATGGAGGCATATACCAAGCAAACGACATTAAAATTTACTCTGCAAATCCATGAACTACATCTTAGTATGTTATTTTTACCCAATAAAATAAAATAAAACAATCGGGTTGACCATAGCCAGAATTAAATACGCGTATTAATATCAAAGTAAATAAAACAGTTGATAATCTTTTCCCACTTTGCAGCCAGAATTATATCCCCGTATTAATATCAAAGTAAATAAATCAGTTGATAATCTCTTTCCACTTTGCCAAAAGAGTAGTTAATAAAACATTATGGCGTGAAGAGTTATTGGTTTTTCATCTCATCACATCCAGAACCAGGCTTTTGGTTGCTTTCTCGCTTCGTGTTTCTTAGCTTCTGGATCTGTTTATCTTCGTTTTTCTGGAACGCGTAACATTTGGAAAGAGACAGAATGCCTTAACTCGCTCTACATGAGAAAAACAACCTGCAGCCTTCATGTTTTAATTGATATGAGAAGCCTTCAAGCAATTAAGTTATTGTAAATCTTTTTTACTACAGCAATGAAGGTTCTTCTCCTTCTTTCTTAATCTTTCTCCCTTCTTAAAAGGTCTTTTAAATTTTACAGGATGTCTTTTGGCACTCTTACATTACTTTCACACAAACATTGACCAGGGAAAATATCCCAAAAAAATCAAAACGTGTAACAGTTACACTATATTAAACCAAGCAACGGTTGAAAAGCAACCTGTTATAAAAGACGAGGACCCTTATACGAGGCAAAACCCATTGAAATTTACACTCCAGATCTGTGAACTCTGACCATATTTTAAAAATCAGTTGACCATAGCCAGATTTAGCCATTAAAATTTACTGCAAATCTATGAACTCTATCCACATCTTAATATGCTATTTTTAGCATCAAAAAATTAATTCAGGTTGACCATCTCCATATTTAAATCCCCGTAATAATATCAAACTAAATAATACACTTCGTGAATCTCTCTCCACTTTACCTAAAGAGTTGTTAATGAAAAATTATGGCGTACAGAGTTATTGTTTTTTCATCTCATCAAATCCAGAACAAGGCTCTTCGTTGCTTTCGCTCTTCCTGTATCTTAGCTCTAGCTTCTAGTTCAAAAACGTCTTAAGCTCTAGCTTCTAGTTCAAAAACGTCTTAATGGAGTGAATTGATGCCAGCTTTGATACTTAATGGAGTAGATTGTTGGAGGGGATTTCAATATGGTTGAAAAGAAGGGTATTGTTGCGGGTTTTTAGGATTGACAAGTAGTGGTTCATATATGTATGCTGAGTGTCATTGTAAAGGTATGAGTCCTTAGATTTTTTCATCCATTTGGAAGTAAAAGAGGCTAGATTGTGGTGGTTGGTATATTCGGTTTAACTATAGATAAAGAAAAGATAGGATGTAAGCTTTTTCATATTCATTCTATGGATTTTAGGAAGATTTTAATTTTTCTAGTTAGTGTCATCATATTATGCGATCTTGCATGTGACTATTTTAGGTCATTTTACTATCCAAACTATAATTTCCTTAGGATAATTTGTCAATCCACCTCCTTCATCATTTTTTAAGTTGAATACAAGGTTTTCTTATTGAGGATCTTGCTATGGGTGGAGGTATTTTTAGCCCCTATTTTCATAATATTTTCTCTTAATATATATTGAACCATGGGGTGTTTAATATTGAAGATACATATTATTGTGTGGTATTTTATAGGTTTTTTTCTTAGTGAATCACCAAGCATGGATGGGACTCATTACAAATTATACAAGTATTTATGGTATTATATTGGTGATGGTTTATATTTCTTTATTTTTGAATTTTTTGGTACTAGTCAAATATTTTATTATATCAAATAAGGAAAGATTAAGATTATTTTGAAGATTGCAACTGAGGATCCCATTAGTGATTGCATAATAAAAAAAACAGTAAAAGAAATAACCCTGAAAAAATGAATAAAGTGATAGAAGCTACCATCAATATACAATTTTTTTGTGGAAAATCCAACAATGGGAAAAACCAATAAAAAAACATAAGTAAAATAATAAATGTTACCAAATCTATGTGGAAACTCTAAAAATGCCGAAATAATTAGTATTTTTAAATTACTAGCAAATTAAGTACATAACCTTCTGTCATGAGCCTTTTCACTCACTCATGTTTCACCCATTCAATTATAGACTTCATTTCATTTAATATCATCGCCCAATACCATGGATCACTGATACCACATGTTGAAAATCATGACTCATTTAACTCCTTAACATTTCATATATTTTTCTTTTCCACGTCATATATCACAATCCCCCACTTGAGACCAAATGAAAGCTTAAAAGAATATTTTCTATTGTTATCATCCCCTTGATAGAAAAAAATATTTCTCATATTTCTATATTTGGGTCAAGAGATGTTTTACAACCCAATGTGGGGAGATGTGTAATGTAATATTCCTCGTGAAAAGTTAATGTTGGTAAATAGTAAAGTTAACCATGAACAAAAACTTTATTTGAAAAGTATAAAACTCTGTTGCTAGTATTATGATAATTAAAAAAAACTGTGTTAGTACTATATGATTTGAGCATATGATTAATCATTGTTGATAACTGCAGAGGCAGTTAAAATATATAAAAAAAAACCCTAACTACCTTCAGGAGGTAGTTGAGTCCCCAGAGGAAAAAGGGGAAAGATTGCCAAGTCTGGTAGGGATCAGATGGCAGAGTAAGGAAGGTATGCTATGTCTGGTAGTGATCAGATGGCATAGGAAAAAAAAAAAAGTGAAAGAGATTTTCCTGTATGCGCTATGTCTGGTTAGGACCAGATAGCGAGATCTGGCAGAGCCAGTGAAACTGCAGTCAAGAGGGTCTGCATAGTGCTTGGGGGTGGAAGATCAAGAAGAATCTTCCTACGGACGGGTGGATTGACAAGCATTACAAGTAGGTTTGCAGTTAAGCAGGTATGACTTACTATGTATATTTGCTGAGATGTTTTTTGCATGGCTCTGTGCTAAGAAAATAGAAATAGTGGAAAGTAATCTGTCTATTTTTCTTTTAAAAAAAACTAAGGAAATAACATTAGATTCTGTATGACAGATAGAGACAAAACCGAACTTGCATTCTTTATCTGAAATAGAAGTAGCAACATAATAAACAGATCATTGTAACCTTGGTGGTAGTAAAAGTTTAATAACAAGAAATACATATAGTAAAACCCTCTTTCCATATTCAAGAATCGAAATGAGAAACTGGGAACCTTGTATACAGAAAACGAGAAGGAAATTTACAAGCATTCTCTGCTGAAAGAAAACTGTAGTATACATTATAATCACGAAATGTACCAGAAAGTAAAGCTGGTGTGATACGCAGACCAAGTGAATCCATATAATAAGCTACATTATAAACCGTAGAGAAGTGATGAAATACCTCAAACCTTGGTCAAGTGGACCGCAAGTTTTAACAGAGGTTGATAACAAAACAGGCTCCATACAATAACAATTCCTTATAACCGCATAACTGTGTTGGATGAACAGAAATATACATATGCATTCATGGCTAAAATAATACGAAAACAATTAAGTATGGACGCCGAGGAACGGGCATAGAAACTGTGGTCACATGCATCCTCGGCCAAACTTAGTTGCAAACCCCCGCTCTAGATGAACCACTCTAGCCGAGTCGAAGCATATGCTTAACCAGCAGTGGGCACAAAGGCGGAATCATGTAAAATATGGATTCATCATTAGAAAGGAAGGAAAACAATAGCCTTATTCTGAAAATAAGATATTATAAAACAATAAGTCTGTAACATAGCCCAGTTCAGAGAAGGCGGATAACCGAAAATACAACATTAGGAATAAAGCTGAAGCTTACGGAGTTACCCGTGTCTCATATACATTTTCTCAACGAGTTTTAACCAGGAGTTAAACCCTCATAGTTCAGTACCTTAGTTTAATAAATAAACACTGTCTGCATTCAAAGGAAAATAAGTTACTTAGCTAAACGACAATTATGCATGCTAATTAAGTCACAACTAAACAGGCATGCTCAACATGCAGTGCCTCTTAACAGAGGAGTTCCGCCTAAGCAGGGGCAAGGAACCCGGCAAGAAAAAAATAGAACCAGGAAGACCATTAACCGGGAGAACCCTGAGCTTGTACAGGGACCCAAATCCGAGAGAGTAACACCCGGCATTCCTGCCCAAGTGAACAAATGTTCAGCCGTGGCCTTGAAAAGTCAAGTATAGCAAGCTTCCACAGTAAACAAGCCTTACCTGGTATTGGGTTAGCAAGTAGCGTGAAGAAGCTCCTTGACATCGAGGGCTAAACGACCAACCATCCACCTGAACACATTAACCATTTCATTAACGGAGAACCTGGTTAGAAAACAATTAAAGACTGAACGGGAACAGAGAAATTTTATGCAGACGGTAACCAATAACTGGTGTGGCATAAACCATTAACCGAATCATCAAGCTTAAGAAAATGTGAACCAGATTAATTTACATTATACCTGTAGCCGAGGCGCGAAGTTGCTTGAGTAAGAAGGGTTTCAGAACCAGGTAATCGCCACAGTGCTGCGAGCAGCACCGTCACACTAAAATGAAAATGGAATGAGTCGAAAAAGGAAATATACCTCTACAGATATCTCATCCTCCTTCCGCATCGTGGCGCAATCTTAACCCTTGATCCGGAGCAGCCTCTTACCTCCGTTCGATGGCTCGTTGGAGTTCGGGAAGGATGTGGCGCGGAATGGAAAGTCCAGAGCATCCGGCCGTATGGCGCTTGGAGCCCCGGGCACGCATAGTCAAATGGAGGGTTGCCAGCTGACCGTCCATCCATCCAAATGGATGATGGTGATGCTGCCAACGAATTTAACGCACAGTGCAGATGTCTTGGAATTATAAACTGTAGTTCGACAGTAAATGCCATAAATTCCATATTTAAGTTTGACAACCACACCATACATTGTATAGGTTCCGCACTGCAACCACTGAGTTGTATTATGTCAATACATCAACTTTATCAACGTTCAACTATTAACAATCCTGGAAATGGGTGATAGCATTGAAAGGAGGTATATGTATAAACATCGTAACCATTATGTAAAGTGTGCAAGTATGTGTGTAACCTTAATTATGTATAAAACAACACTTGAACTGTGCTGACTCGATAAACCGAGACTCATGTAAATATTACAGATGTATGTACTCTAGAAATATTAATATGGATCGCGTGCATGGTTGATGCATGGTAGTTAATCATAAAAAAAAAATTTACTTTACTTGTATAGCAAGGGAGTGTGACAAATTGGTATCGGAGCCCAGGTTTACAACTCTGTGACCTTTGGGAAAATTTCAAGTTATACAGCAATATAAATATACATAGTGTCATGACAAAAGTTGAGAGTATGCTAAAAACAAATTATATCTGTTTAATGAGTTATTCTTAAGCAGGTAGCAGCAGAATGAGGAGAGAAAATAGCGCTCCTCATGGAAATTTGGATCAACCCGATAATGTGGGGCAACCTTGGGGAAATCCTGAGCTTTGGGTGCAACTGGGAGCAGAAGGCCACAATACTGATTCGACGCTAATGAGAACAGTTCAGGAACTGAAGGACGAAATGGCCCGGTTGCGTGCAGATAATGCAAGATTAAATGTGGAACCAGAGAGGTTTCTGAAAAGTTTATCTGCTAAGCAACATCAACAGCAGTCACATCCGAGACCTGAACAGACACGAGTAATAGATGAACAGAGCTATCACACCGAACAGGAGGAAGCAGAGGACAGAGCGGAGACGCGAGGAGAGAAGTCTGTTAATGCTTCTGAATATCAAACTCCAAAAAGACCACGGATGGAACTACAAGGGGAGTTTCGGAAGATTAAACCACCTCATTTCGATGGGGAGTCAGAAGAAGCTGCAGAGGCATGGCTAATTAATATGAATAAGTATTTTCAAGTATACGAGTATGATCATCATCTTAAAGCAAGGCTGGCTATATTTCAGCTGCAGGCCAAAGCCACACTATGGTGGGAGGAGGTCAAGATGGTGTGGGGAGTGAGTGAGCAGGATGTGACCTGGGAAATTTTTCAAAGATATTTCAAGGAGAAGTATCTGACAGAACGCTTTTACGATGAAAAAGCGCGAGAATTTCATGATCTGCGGCTTGGACAGCAGACCATTGACGAGTTCGTAACTAAATTCACATCCCTGCTTCGTTATGTGCCGTATATTCGTGAGGAGAAGGCTAAGGTACAAAGGTTTGTTAGTAGCCAACCTTTGGCAATGCGAGAAAGGATAGAGTTTGATAATCCGAAGACGATGGATGAAGCGATTCGGAAGGCGAGACTATGTTATCAGCAAAACAAACAAAAAGGAGAAAATTCTGGGAAGCGTTGGACAGATAAGAGGAGCAGCAGAATGCCTGTGGGAACTAAGGGAAATCGCAGCAGCTTTCAAAAAGGATTCTCGAAAGGGGCTAGTACTAGGAATCCAACCAAAAATCAGAACAGATTCAAGCCTCCTGCTGAATCTAAATATAGTGAACAGCAGGTTAGATTGGACAATGAAGGCTCAGCTAGGCCACCCGTTCAGTGCTGGGGTTGTGGTGGACCCCATTATATTAAAAATTGCCCTCATCGGAAGGAAAGCGATCAGTTGTCCCAGCTCTATGAAGCTTCTACAGTAGGAGATGTGGCCCGATCTATGCCCAGAATAAATGCAGCACTGGAGGATCGACAAGCTGATTACCAGCCAACAATGATAGAGTTTGAAGGTAAGATCTTTGATCGAACTGTTTCTATTTTAGTAGACCCAGGAGCTACTTTAAGCTATGTAAGTCCCAAAGTTGTGGAAAGCTGTAGTTTGCAAACTATTAAATTTAAAAGCCCTTGGTTAGTACAGCTGGCCACTGGGGCCAAAAGACGAGTACTGACTAAGGTCAGCAACTGTCCATTAAGGATAGTTGGACAAACAATAACAGCAGAATTAAACGTACTCCCTCTTGGATCCTATGATGTGCTGATAGGAATGGACTGGTTGGAACAGCGATGGTCTGTAATTAATTGTAAAACGAAAACAATTTCTTACCGAGATGAACTGGGAGTGGAAAAAGAGATTCAAGGCATCCAGAAACCAGTGCAGATCCGGCCAATCACGGCCTCACAGCTGGTTAAAAGTGTCCGGAAGAAATGCCAGATTTATGCAGTACAAGTAGGGTACGCAGGTTCTGTGGATAAAGTTGCAACTGTTGAAAATATACCGGTAGTGCAAGATTTTGCAGATGTATTTCCTGAAGAGATCCCAGGGCTGCCGCCCAAAAGAGATTTAGACTTCACCATCGAGTTGGTACCCGGAGCAGCCCCAGTATCCCGAGCACCCTATCGGATGAGTGTGCCGGAATTAACTGAGTTAAAAATGCAGCTGCAAGAGTTGTTGGACAAGAAGTATATCCGTCCCAGTGTATCCCCTTGGGGAGCTCCTGTGTTATTTGTGAGGAAAAAGGATGGAACTCTGCGTATGTGCATAGATTATAGACAACTGAACAAACTGACAGTTAAAAACAAATATCCCTTACCCCGCATTGATGAGCTGTTTGATCAGGTAAAGGGGGCGACAATCTTCTCAAAGATCGATTTAAGATCTGGTTACCATCAAATCAGAATTAAAGATGAGGACATAGCCAAAACAGCTTTTCGTACTCGTTATGGACACTACGAGTTTGTGGTACTGCCTTTTGGGTTAACTAATGCACCTGCGACATTTATGTGTTTGATGAACAGTGTATTTCATCAATACCTAGACAAATTTGTGTTGATCTTTATTGATGATATACTTATATACTCCCGGAATATCAAGGAGCATGAGGAGCATCTGAGAATAATGTTACAGACATTACGGGAGCATCAGTTATATGGTAAATTCAGCAAATGTGATTTTTATAAAGAACAGATCCAGTATTTGGGCCACATTATTACGAAAGAGGGTATAGCTGTGGACCCCGAAAAGATCAAAACTATAATGGAATGGCCAATACCCAAAGACATAGCAGATATTCGATCCTTCATGGGGCTGGCTGGATATTATCGGCAGTTTGTAGAAGGTTTTTCAATAGTTGCCTACCCTATCACCTCTTTGCAGAAGAAGGGAAAAATATTTAAATGGACAGCAGATTGTCAACGGAGTTTTGAACAGCTCAAACATTTACTTACCACTGCACCTGTGTTGTGTGTGGCAGATCCCGAAAAGGAATATGTAGTTTGCACGGATGCAAGTAAGGAGGGCGTAGGTGGAGTATTAATGCAGGAAGGTAAGGTGATTGCATATGAATCCAGGAAGTTAAAAGAACATGAGCAGAAATATTCTGCCTATGATCTGGAATTAACCGCGGTGATTCATGCATTAAAGATGTGGCGCCATTATTTAGTGGGGAGAAAATTTTTGCTGATGACTGATCACCATAGCTTGACTAGCTACTTTAGTCAACCGACTTTAAACGCAAGACAAGCAAGATGGGTGGACTTTTTGGGAAATTTCGATTTTGAAATTAAACACTTGAAAGGAAAAGAGAACAGAGTAGCTGATGCACTGAGCCGAAAAGTGCATTGCATTTATGAAATTGGTATTAGTCAAGGATGGTCCACCCTTGACAAAGAGATTGACGAGGCTGCTGCACAAGATCAGATTTACTTACAAAAGAAGCAACTAGTACAGAATTCAAACACCCGCTTAATACAACAAGGGTACACCTTGAATGCAGCCGGAATCTTGTGCTACCAGCAGAAGATTTATGTACCCAATCAGAGCGGCATTAAAGAAAAGATTCTGGATGAATATCATAAAAGTCCTTATGCAGGACATCCGGGTTACCAGAAATTAATCACCTCGCTGAGGAAGGAGTATTACTGGCCAGGCATGAAGAGGGATGTGATAGAATACCTGGCGCGCTGCTTAGAGTGTCAACAGGTGAAGGCTGAACATCAGCACCCTGCGGGTTTACTACAACCATTACCCATACCCGAATGGAAGTGGGAGACCATAACCATGGACTTTATTACGGGTTTGCCAAAATCCAAAAAGAACAATGATTCTATAATGGTGGTAGTAGATAAACTCAGCAAATCAGCCCACTTCATACCGGTTCAATCCACTTACCGTGCAGCTCAAATCGCAAACATTTTTATGCAAAATATATTTAAACTTCATGGGCTGCCAAAGATAATAATATCTGACCGTGATGTTAAATTCACCTCAGTGTTTTGGAGGACCTTATTTGAAGGTCTAGGAACTCAATTGAACTTCAGCACCGCATATCACCCGCAGACTGATGGGCAGACTGAGCGAGTGAATCAAGTGGTGGAAGACATGCTGAGATCTTATGTGATGCAGCAACCTACGCGATGGGAGGAGTATTTACACCTCGTAGAATTCGCTTATAACAATGGTTATCATGCATCCTTGAGGATGAGCCCATTCGAAGTGCTTTACGGCCGGAAATGCCGCACACCCTCCAGTTGGGGTGGACCGGAGGACAAATTCCTGCTGGGCCCTGAGATGTTGGAGGAGATGGAAGTCATGGTGAAAAAAGTTCGAGCTAATTTAAAGATGGCCCAGGATAGCAGAAAAATTTTGCAGATCGGAAAAGAACATTTAAAGAGTACCAGGTGGGTGAGCATGTGTACATCAGAATACGAGCTAGGAAAAGTACTCTCCAATGGAATGCTTGTGCCAAATTGGCACCGCGTTTCTGTGGACCATTCCAAATTCTGGCACGAGTGGGGCCGGTAGCTTATCAGCTCGCCCTGCCCAGCCATGTTCGGGTCCATAATGTCTTCCATGTATCAGTTTTAAAGAGATATGTTTATGACCCTAGGCATATAATAAGTTGGCAGAACATTCAGGTAAGGGAAGACTGTTAATTAATATAAACTGAAATAGAATGTTAGTAAGCAGCTGATCTGATTATTATGTTTTTCAGGTGGAACCGGAAGGAGAGTTCCTGGTCGAACCAGTGAACATACTAGATCGGAGAAGAGTCGAGCTGCGGAAAAAGGTCATCAACCAGGTTAAAGTGCAGTGGCAGCACTTTGGGCCTGATGAGGCCACCTGGGAAAATGAACAGATTATGAGGGACACTTATCCCAGACTGTTTTTGAATGAGCAGCAACATCGGGACGATGTAGGCTTTCAGGAGGGGGAGATGTAATATTCCTCGTGAAAAGTTAATGTTGGTAAATAGTAAAGTTAACCATGAACAAAAACTTTATTTGAAAAGTATAAAACTCTGTTGCTAGTATTATGATAATTAAAAAAAACTGTGTTAGTACTATTTGATTTGAGCATATGATTAATCATGGTTGATAACTGCGGAGGCAGTTAAAATATATAATAAAAAAAACCCTAACTACCTTCAGGAGGTAGTTGAGTCCCCAAAGGAAAAAGGGGAAAGATTGCCAAGTCTGGTAGGGATCAGATGGGAGAGTAAGGAAGGTATGCTATGTCTGGTAGTGATCAGATGGCATAGGAAAAAAAAAAAGGGAAAGAGATTTTCCTGTATACGCTATGTCTGGTTAGGACCAGATAGTGAGATCTGGCAGAGCCAGTGAAACTGCAGTCAAGAGGGTCTGCATAGTGCTTGGGGGTGGAAGATCAAGAAGAATCTTCCTACGGACGGGTGGATTGACAAGCATTACAAGTAGGTTTGCAGTTAAGCAGGTATGACTTACTATGTATATTTGCTGAGATGTTTCTTGCATGGCTCTGTGCTAAGAAAATAGAAATAGTGGAAAGTAATCTGTCTATTTTTCTTTTAAAAAAAACTAAGGAAAGAACATTAGATTCTGTATGACAGATAGAGACAGAACCGAACTTGCATTCTTTATCTGAAATAGAAGTAGAAACATAATAAACAGATCATTGTAACCTTGGTGGTAGTAAAAGTTTAATAACAGGAAATACATATAGTAAAACCCTCTTTCCATATTCAAGAATCGAAATGAGAAACTGGGAACCTTGTATACAGAAAACGAGAAGGAAATTTACAAGCATTCTCTGCTGAAAGAAAACTGTAGTATACATTATAATCACGAAATGTACCAGAAAGTAAAGCTGGTGTGATACGCAGACCAAGTGAATCCATATAATAAGCTACATTATAAACCATAGAGAAGTGATGAAATACCTCAAACCTCGGTCAAGTGGACCGCAAGTTTTAACAGAGGTTGATAACAAAACAGGCTCCATACAATAACAATTCCTTATAACCGCATAACTGTGTTGCATGAACAGAAATATACATATGCATTCATGGCTAAAATAATACGAAAACAATTAAGTATGGACGCCGAGGAACGGGCATAGAAACTGTGGTCACATGCATCCTCGGCCAAACTTAGTTGCAAACCCCCGCTCTGGATGAACCACTCTAGCCGAGTCGAAGCATATGCTTAACCAGCAGTGGGCACAAAGGCGGAATCATGTAAAATATGGATTCATCATTAGAAAGGAAGGAAAACAATAGCCTTATTCTGAAGATGAGATATTATAAAACAATAAGTCTGTAACATAGCCCAGTTCAGAGAAGGCGGATAACCGAAAATACAACATTATGAATAAAGCTGAAGCTTACGGAGTTACCCGTGTCTCATATACATTATCTCAACGAGTTTTAACCAGGAGTTAAACCCTCATAGTTCAGTACCTTAGTTTAATAAATAAACACTGTCTGCGTTCAAAGGAAAATAAGTTACTTAGCTAAACGACAGTTATGCATGCTAATTAAGTCACAACTAAACAGGCATGCTCAACATGCAGTGCCTCTTAACAGAGGAGTTCCGCCTAAGCAGGGGCAAGGAACCCGACAAGAAAAAAATAGAACCAGGAAGACCATTAACCGGGAGAACCCTGAGCTTGTACAGGGACCCAAATCCGAGAGAGTAACACCCGGCATTCCTGCCCAAGTGAACAAATGTTCAGTCGTGGCCTTGAAAAGTCAAGTATAGCAAGCTTCCACAGTAAACAAGCCTTACCTGGTATTGGGTTAGCAAGTAGCGTGAAGAAGCTCCTTGACATCGAGGGCTAAATGACCAACCATCCACCTGAACACATTAACCATTTCATTAACGGAGAACCTGGTTAGAAAACAATTAAAGACTGAACGAGAACAGAGAAATTTTATGCAGACGGTAACCAATAACTGGTGTGGCATAAACCATTAACCGAATCATCAAGCTTAAGAAAATGTGAACCAGATTAATTTACATTATACCTGTAGCCGAGGCGCGAAGTTGCTTGAGTAAGAAGGGTTTCAGAACCAGGTAATCGCCACAGTGCTGCGAGCAACACCGTCACACTAAAATGAAAATGGAATGAGTCGAAAAAGGAAATATACCTCTACAGATATCTCATCTTCCTTCCGCTTCGTGGTGCAATCTTAACCCTTGATCCGGAGCAGCCTCTTACCTCCGTTCGATGGCTCGTTGGAGTTCGGGAAGGATGTGGCGCGGAATGGCAAGTCCAGAGCATCCGGCCGTATGGCGCTTGGAGCCCCGGGCACGCGTAGTCACATGGCGGGTTGCTAGCTGACCGTCCATCCATCCAAATGGACGATGGTGATGCTGCCAGCAAATTTAACGCACAGTGCAGATGTCTTGGAATTATAAACTGTAGTTCGACAGTAAATGCCATAAATTCCGTATTTAAGTTTGACAACCACACCATACATTGTATAGGTTCCGCACTGCAACCGCTGAGTTGTATTATGTCAATACATCAACTTTATCAACGTTCAACTATTAACAATCCTGGAAATGGGTGATAGCATTGAAAGGAGGTATATGTATAAACATCGTAACCATTATGTAAAGTGTGCAAGTATGTGTGTAACCTTAATTATGTATAAAACAACACTTGAACTGTGCTGACTCGATAAACCGAGACTCATGTAAATATTACAGATGTATGTACTCTAGAAATATTAATATGGATCGCGTGCATGGTTGATGCATGGTAATTAATCATAAAAAAAAATTACTTTACTTGTATAGCAAGGGAGTGTGACATGTAAGCCTTAGTTATAATATAAGAAATATTGTCCGTCAACGTTTTTAAATGTTGAGAAAAATATATATAGAAAAAATATATCAACTTCATTTGTTTTAATTACACAATGATGAACAAGAAAATCAAAAAATCTATTGAAAAATCCAATTCTATAGTCTTTCTTTTGAAGGAGTTAATAAATTGATATTTCAAGTGGATAAATTTTTGTGGGTAGTAACCACTAGTAAGTCTACACTTTTACGCTTCTACTCATGCAAAATTTTAGAGGAATTCATAAATAATGGTGGGAAGTGACTTTTGATAGATATATTTATTTACATATCTAAAAATCATGTGTGAGTACCATAAATTATGGCAAAAAAAATGTGATGGATTTATCACGAAATTATATCATGCAAACACTACAATAAGACCTTTAAGTTATCCTCTCATCAAAAGTTTGAAAAATAGTTTTTTAAATAATATTAAAAGATAAATATTTATTTTTCAAAGTTAATCATTATAAGTTGCATTGGTCAATACTAAACAAGAAATTTGATTGCGAGATTCTTAGCTTGGCAAACACTAATAGTGATTCTCTGATCATATTTAAGTAGGCACTAATAATGGTTCTCTAATCATATTTAAATTCAAGTAATAAGCATATAAAAATTTAATATTTACAATAAAAATTTTCCATGGGTATTATTAACTTGTAAATAGGTTTTGTCAAAATACCAGTAGCTAATACGACATCCCAAAAACCATAATTCATTTCACAATCAAAACATTTCATAAATACTATATTTTAAGTTAATTTTATAACTTTTTTTAATTACATCTAAAATAAAAAGAGTTATACTTTTAATATGTTTCTAAACTCTCAACCCTAACTATTAATAACAATATTTCTTGGATATTGCACAGAGATTAAATCAAGGTTTATATATATATATATATATATAACACTGGCACCTCAAGATATTTAATCGCTCTCCCTACCTGGTAGATCCAGAATTAAAATGGATCTATCTATGATTTTTTTTAAATGTTACACACAACACCATATTAAACATTAGATAAATTAAAAATATTCTCTATACCTTGAATTAGAAAGAACTTATTATTGGAATAAGAACTTCATGATTCTTTCTCTCTATATTTAATGTTAAAATACAATTTTTTTGTTATTAATGTATTTTTTATTTTAAATATTACATGCCAACTAAACATAGAAAAAAATGGAAAATATAATATCAATAGTACTATTTTACATGTAATCTATTAAGTCCATAGTAAATGGTGAATGAATTACATATCTCTATCATACTAAAAAAAAATTTAAAATATTTTATTCTCAATTACTTGTGAAATTAAAGTGGAAATTAATGTATTTTATTTATACACAATATTATTTTTATTTAAAGAATATAAATATTATTTAATTTTTTTAAATATAGCATTACAGGACAATATTTGTTTCATAAAGAACTCCTCTAAACCCATAATTAAAGTAAATATTACCATAATTAAAATAAATATTATCATAATTAATATAAAAATGATTTTAAAAATTTTAAATCAAGTTTATAAATTTCCCAAATCCATTATTTAGAGCTTTCAAAATTGTATATTATTTTCACAATAATCCATGTTCATTTCACTTTGCCCATGCCAATGGTTTGTTATTCATATGTAAAGAAGCTGAACCTCTCAACTTTCCAGCCTTCCCATTTTGTAAGGACCACGATGCATCGCAGATCCCTCTAACAAAAGTGAAGGTGTGGATTCTGCATGTCTAATGAGATCAAAGTTACAATATATAAAAGACGTTAAAAGCCACTATCTCGGTCAAAAGCCATTCAATTTTAGTCGGACTCTTCTAACATCTAAATATATTATTATAATTATTTTAATATATAGTTGATAAAGATGAATAGAAATAAAAAACTTAACTTTATAAAATAGTATTTTTAATATTAAAAATAATCATATAGAATCATAAAATTTAATTAAATTGTAATTTTATTTTAATTTTATTATTATTAATTATAAAAAATAAATATTTATATTGTTTAAAAAATTATAATAAAATTTTTAATTATGAAAATTATCTATTTTATTATGAAAATTTTAAATATTTAAATAAACTAAATTACAATACTATTACTATTACTTACTAATAGCACTTACAAAATATCACAAATTATATTTAAATAAAAGCTTTTTAATAAATTAATTGAATTTACCAAAAAATAACATAATTAATTTTAAAATAAATTTCAATGTTCAATCTATAACAAGTAATAAAATTAAATCTTACTATCAACTAAATAATTATAACAACTAAAAAATTATAAAAACCCTAAACAGCACTTAATTATTTTTACAAAAATTAACCCCAATTTGGAATAATTTACTTTATCAATGAAAGTAAAGTGCCTGTCAATTTTATACTTTGGGCCGAATTAAAGTGTCTCTCACTATTTTCGCCTCGTTAGCAGCCTACGACATAACGCGTACAATCTTGTACCCACACACAAAGAGCATCTAAGACAAAGGTCTACCATATTGTAATACGCCATATCCTCCTCCTCTGCTCGTTTCTGCTGCACTAACAGTCCAACAGCTTTTAGTACCATGTAGCATGAAAGTCCGTATGCCAACCCAGCCAGTGGATCAATCCAATTGAAATCATTAATATGGCATCTCTATTTTCGGGTAATGGTGGATTATTATTTTATTTTAATAAAAATTAAAATAGCAAAATTTTTGGAATAGTTTTAATGTTTATTGAGGAAGAACGATCTGTCTGTTGCTGGATTCTTTGTAAATCGGAATAGCTTGTTTGTTGAAAGGAATAATGATCGGTTTATTAGTGAAACATTGTCATGTTTCATGTGGTAAGATATTATTAAGTTTTATGTGATAGTTTATATTTTTTTATGTGATAGTTTATATTTTATTTTTTTTAAGTTTTATAGGATAGTTTTAAAGTTTAAAGTTTGTTGAATAAAAGAATAGTTTGCTCATCAGTGAAACACTGTCATTTTCCATATCATAGTTGTTTTTTTTTTTTATAGGTGGCTCTCACTTTATATATATTTATTAGATTCTCACTTTGAAACTTGATAAATACTCAATTTTAGATCAATAATTAATTTACCCTCCATAAATTAACATTCATAATTCTTTTACTTTTTAGGTTTAACTTTTCTTTATTTTAATTTTGTTTTAAATATTGGTTAACTGATTTTATCAAGAATTAAAAAAAAAAACTTACAAAGTTAATTTAACCAACTAAAAATTACAATTTCATAAAATATTAATTATAAATTATTTATAAAATTCATCCTCTTTCATATATATATATATATATATATATATATATATATATGTATATATATATATATATATATATATATATATATATATATATATATATATATATATATATATACAGAATCATAACTTTATACAAATATTCGTACATGTAATTACAATTTTATTTTTTTAAATGTATATCAATGTTTTATACACATGAACAAATTCACCTAATTTCATGTTAATAAAAGTTAATGGTTTTTACTTAAATCACAGTGATCACCATGAAAAGGATTTTTCCCTTTCCCCTCAATTTTGGGATTAGTTTCAATGTTTTTTAAATGGAATAATGATCTGCTTCTCAGTAAAATATTTCCATGTTTTATGTGGTAGGATATTGTGATGACCCCGTAAAACATGTAATTATGAAAAGTTACCATGGTAAGAAACTAATGTGAACTGTTAATTACTGTTGTTAAATGATATTACTTTATTTATGAAATGGAAGATATTTTTGGAAAAATGCTGGCAGCCTCCTGAGGGAGGATTCTTAAAGAAAAAGAAACAGTTATAAAACTGAAAAAGAAACTAACCCTTCAGCCAGGAAAAGTCCTGGGAGGGAAAACCCCTGGGCTGTTGGGACAGACAGGGGGAGAGAAATTGCAAGACAGAAAAAGAAAGAAAAGGAGGGTTAAGTCTGGTAAGGACCAGATAACCCTAGCACAACAGTGCATGAGTCTTGTTGAGGGCTGCAGGCCTGCAAGACAGCTCGGGGGGAGAATCCAGCGTATTGATGGATCTCATGGCTGGGAGGATAAGAGCAAGCATGTAAATTGCAGGTGAACTTCTGGAGCATTAACTATTGTGCCTAACAGACCAGCTATGAGCTATTCACCAGAATTATATTTCTGTATTAGTATGCTGGGTGTATGGATGGAGGGTATAGTTGCACCTGAGTTCTGTTGCTAACTAGATCATATAATATTTAAACAGTTGCTAAGAGTGTTTAGAACTGGCTATTCAGACATAAACAGAGATTATCTGCTACATTCTTTGCATGTTAACTGTAAGAATCGAAGTATGATAACTGTAAATAAGATGTTGCATGATAATTGTAAAAAGAACGATGCATGATAACTGTAAAGAGGACGATGCATGATAAACTGTAAGGAACGATGCATGCTAACTGTATGAAAGCAATGCATGTTAATCGTATAGAAACTGATGCTCATTACGGTATGGAAGCCGATGCATATCTGTATAGAAACATTACAATGGTCCCGAAAGACCATAACTTTATGCAGAAGACGTGAGTGCATAGTAGAAAATGCATTAAACTATGCAACAGTGGAAGGGGTTATTAGTAAACATAACAGTATAATGATTATGGAAACAATAGAACGGCACATAGATTGGTCGTGCTCTATAACAGCCAAGAAGCATATTGAGACATTAAGTGCGGTCCATAGTATATGGTAAAGTCGTTCCAAAGTGAACCCATCGGGCTATAAACCTAGGGTTTAGTCTCATTATACACGAAACAGATAAAAGACGATTACTGTATTACCCCAGAGTGCAAACAAATAATATCATCAGCATAGTAACAGTGACATGGTGTCACAGAACCGCCGTGGTAGACAGCCGCTTAACCGCCATATGCAGTCATGCATTGACTAGCGAAATGGGCATGCCATAGACGAAACCCTCGACTCTGTTAAGCAGAGGAAAGATAATAACTTTAAAACGAAAAGAACTCTGTACATTTGAAAGGCCAGTTCATATGCAAATAGATAAACCAGATAATAACTTTAATGAAACGGCACTGTGCATTTGGAAAGCAAGTTCATATGCATATAGACAAAACAAGTTATTACTGTAATTTAACCCACACGGAGACATATCCATCATACTCAAAGGAGGAAGGAAGTATATATATATTAACCGCGTGATAAGTGAAACCCCGGAGGGTATAGTAAGAGATTGTCCATAAATGTCCAGAGAGCCGAGGAACAAACCCTGGCCTCTTCATGAATCCAGATACACTTTGAAAGATCACAAATAATACCTAAACAGCAAGAGAACTGAGATAAACATATATTCCAACTTAAATCGAGTCCATCTGGTTCCGGCAAGGGAGGTCGTGAACTATAGAAGCCAAACATACAAATTTTGGGCGAGGTACCAAAAAAATACATATATCATAAGACTGTATAACCAGATTAGATGCGGGTTTCGGCATGGCAAGGCCGACCGCTAATCTCAATCAGGGTTTGGGGCCGAACAGAGGAACCCTGAGACAACAAGAAGAGTTGCCATGAGGAACCCTCAGGCCAAGGAAAAACGATACAAGTAAACCCTCAAGTAAAAACCCTCAGACATCTGAACAAATCGAAGCTCTGCATCAACTCGTGGAGGATAAATACCTGGGAGTATTTCGGATGCATGATCTATCCTTGAGCGGCAGGAGGACCGAGAGGTAAAACCCTGCAAACAACGAACGCTGGAAGTTAGTCATGAATGTAATAACCGAAAACCATAAACCCTGTGAAATCAAGACATTGAGTATATAAATGTTCATCAGCTGTAACGAAACTCTGAAATCGGCGGTCAGATTACCTGGAATGGCTGGGCAAGACCTGGCATACGATGGAGACAAAGAGTCGCTGAGCTGAACGAGCATTCGGCAAAACCAACAGGTGCAAATGAACCCGAATCATGCGGCTTGTGGTATATAAAACCCGCTAAACCCTGGAACTTTTGTGAACCCTCAGATCTGTTCAGGAAATCCTCGCCGTCCATCCAAGCGGAGGAATGGCGCGCAAACCTCAGTGTGCTCCCCGAGACTTCACATGGCCCTTGCACGGTGCTAGACACCTGGCCAAGGTAGGTGAAGGCATTTACATTTCCGTCACACCTGGCATCAGAGTTTAATCGAAACAGCAAGCCAATTGATAACCTTTGACCCTATCCGATCACCCAGGATTCGTATGGTAATAAACCAGAAAGTAAAACCTTTTGTATTAGGTTGAACATATGTATATGCGAACCATGATAGTGCATCGGTATTTGAGAGCCAATATATATACATGTGTATAGTAATGTTCATGATCGAATATGTATAAGGTTGGTCATAAAGTATTAGAGTTGTGATCAAATTTTTTTTTATTTGGTATTTTTACCGTGGAGTTGTGACAGATATTATCAAGCTCCATGTGATAGTTTGTTTTGTTTTGTTTGTTTTCAATAATGGATTTCATTTATGTTAAAATAAAGTTAAAGTTTAAAGTTTGTTGAATAGAAGAATGATTTGCTCATCAATAAAACATTGTCAAATTCCATGTGATAGTTTCTTTTCTTTATAAGTGGCTTTCACCTTATACTGTCTTTATTAAACTTTGGCTTTAAAATATGATAAATAATAAATTCCAAACAAATCGATTTATTTACACTCCATATATTTACATTCATAAATATTTTACCTTTTTATATTTAACCACCCAACCCAAAAAATACTTAGAATTTTCATATATAAATATTTTTTTATCTAAATACAATTTTATTTTTATAAAAAAATCAATTAACTTAATTACATGTGAATAATTTAAACAAAAGAACAAATTCACTTAATTACATGCCAATAAAAATTAATTATTTTCTACTTAAATTACAGTGATCCGAAGCGTTCACGAGCAGAAAAGGATTTTTCCCTTTCGCCTCAATTTTGGCACATCAACATCTTTCAACTATTTTTTTGTTCGTGTAGTTTTTGTAGGGGAATGTGGGTTTCCTAATGGTTTTCTCCATTTATAAGAAGTTGTACCTGATTACCTAAACAAGCATCTCTAAGTGGATCCATTTTTGGTTTTTACGTCTTCACAAAAAAAAACTTGAACACTCGTAAATTTATGTAAAATTTTAATTTACTATGTCATAAGACTTATCTTCCATTACACTTGTAAATTAGATTGTTGTAAACCTTTTTTAATTTAACAATAAAATGTTTTCACATTCTTTCATCAATGATTCTCTCTTTTTAGAATATCTTTTAAATATTGCAATTTGATTTTTGGATGCTTTTCTGCATGCTTAACTTACTTTCAATAAAAATTGACCTGAAAAATGTAAAAAAAAACATCAAATAAAAGTCCCATCGTTTGACTAAACAGATTAGACTAAGAAATGGTTTAACGCCATGTATCCCAAGTCATTAGCATTTGATGGCAAAAGCAGATTGTTATGATATATACGAGGCAAACGCCATTAAAATTTAGGCCGCAAATCTATGAACTGTCTCTACATCTTGGTAAGTTATTTTTACCCAATAAAATAAAATAAAACAATCGGGTTGACCATAGCCAGAATTAAATCCCCGTAATAATATCAAAGTAAATAAAACAGTTAATAATCTCTTTCCACTTTGCCTAAAGAGTTGTTAATAAAACATTACGGCGTGAAGAGTGATTGTTTTTTCATCTCATCACATCCAGAACCAGGCTTTTGGTTGCTTTCTCGCTTCGTGTTTCTTAGCTTCTGGATCTGTTTATCTTCGTTTTTCTGGAACGCGTAACATTTGGAAAGAGACAGAATGCCCTAACTCGCTCTAGATGAGAAAAAGAACCTGCAGCCTTCATGTTTTAATTGATATGAGAAGCCTTCAAGCAATTAAGTTATTGTAAATCTTGTTTACTTCAGCAATGAAGGTTCTTCTCCTTTCTTGATCTCTCTCCCTTCTTAAAAGGTCTTTTAAATTTTACAGGTTTTGCACTCTTACATTACTTTCACACAAACATTGACGAGGGAAAATATCCCAAAAAAATCAAAACGTGTAACAGTTACACCATATTAAACCAAGCAACGGTTGAAAAGCAACTTGTTATAAAAGACGAGGACCCTAATTATACGAGGCAAAAGCCATTAAGATTTACGCTCCAGATCTGTCAACTCTGACCACATTTTAAGATGTTATTTTTACTTAAAAAAAATCAGTTGACAATAGCCAGATTTAGCCATTAAAATTTACTTCAGATCTATGAACTCTATCCACATCTTAATATGCTATCTATTTTTAGCTTTAAAAAATTAATTCAGGTTGGCCATATCCAGATTTAAATCCCCGTAATAATATTAAACTAAATAAAACACTTCATAAATCTCTTTCCACTTTGCCTAAAGAGTTGTTAATGAAAAATTATGGCGTAAAGAACAGGCTTTTGTTTGCTTTCGCGCTTCCTGTATCTTAGCTTCGCGCTTCTAGTTCAAAAACGCGTTACATTTGGAAACAGAAAGAATACCCCAACTGTGATATAGATGAGGAAAACAACCTCCAGCCTTCATACCTTAATTGAAATTAGAAGCCTTCTAATGTACAATCTTATTTATCGAGCAAAAGTGACGTACAATTTAGCATTCTGGGCAAGCTTTTAGCGCTGCACACATTTATGATAGAGAGCAGAATAATTGCGTTTAAGCTTTCCACTAGAAAATCTGAGGGGTAGTGTGATGACAGACATCTTCTTGATCATCATAACAGCAGCTTGTACGTGAAGAAACCCACCAAACCCTAATGTCGTGATCCAGGCTCCCGCTGTAGACATGGCATCCAACCACAGTATCCGCAGACAACGCAATGGATTTAACAGGCCCTCTGTGACCTTGCAAAACCGCCAAACAGTAATGCGCGTTTCCTTCTCCTCTTTTCCACACTCTGATTGTATTGTCCGCGGATCCACTGCATAAAAATTCTGCAACTGTCGCCAAGCATAGAATTGCGCGATTGTGACCTCTCAAGGCGCCGGAAACAACCATGTGCCGCTCGCTTTCCTCCCTTTCCCAAACAATGATGGATCGATCACAAGCTCCAGAGTAGAGGATGGAGCCATTGGGGCTGAGAGCCAGTGCATTGATAGCAGATTTGTGTCTTTCAATTATGGCAACCAGAGAATGTTTTCTCTCTCCAAAGGCCTTCGCCCAGATTTTGATTCTAGAATCAGCAGATCCTGTGTAAACAAAACCATCTGGCGAAACCACAAGGGCATTAATGGCATCGTCGTGTGCTCTGAAAGATTCAACGCATCTCAAGTCGGAAGGTCTCCAGATCTTGACCGTCCTGTCCCACGAAGCCGAGTACAAAAACCCATTGCTATCAACTGATAGAGCCGATATCGTATCCAGGTGTTCGATCCAGAGTACCTTCTTGTGCCTGCGCTCCTGAAAATACTTCTTAGGTGGTATGGCATTCATCACATAATCCTTCAGTGTCGGCATGGTCACCACCAGCTTATGTTCAGACGGCTGCATGTTCTCAGCGCGTTTCCAAACTCTGATTTTATGATCTTGATGCGCACTGTATATCCTGCACCCAGAAACCAAAATACACTTGACAGCTCCATCACCGTGACCGAACTTACAGTGCTCACTGAGCTCGGGATGCGTCCATACCCGCATGTCATCACCGGAGGATCCGCTGTAGAGGAGGTTGCCCGCCATTGCTAGAGAAAACACGCACCCACCGTGACCTCTCAATGTAGCTATGCATTGATAAACGCCGTCTCCAAGGTTGCTCCCTGGAGGCCGATCTATTCCTAAAGAGGGGATCGAGCATATGCTACCCTGTGAACAAAAACTCGGGTATGATTGGATGCTTCGCGTAGAAGAAACATTCAATTCCGACTGCAGACTTCTTGTAGATCCGTTGCTGTATTCAGAGTGTCCGCTACCCTGCGAAATGAGAAAACTCTCGTGCGATTTAGTTTCCGTCTCTGTACTATTGAGTTTCATAGCTGAAGAATCACTGGTGTTCCGTGACAATAAGGCGCTTGCTCTAAAGGAGGAGGACATATTGTCAAATTGAAATTGAAAACCCCTTGCTGGGAGCCGGAGATAAGAAGGTGATCAGAGTTGAGTAAATCCTGTTGTTGCCGGACACATTGCCTTTCCCTTTAAGTTTCTCAGCGAAACTTAGTATTAATGTTTTAGACGTTGGACCACGGATGGTGACATTATTTAATATTATCAAGGTTGGAATATTCTCATTTTCATATAACCTTAAAAAACACAAAACGTTTTTAAGAACGTTGCTGGCTGGATGGCTTTTGAGATGGAGAAAGAAACGCAGCGTAAGTACCTTTTATTTAAAGCTGATATCTTGGGGTTGGATCGTAATTTTTATTATTTAAATATATAAATGAAATTGAAGAACTTTGGAGTTAAAACACCATACAACGCTGAAATTTGGTGTTAAAACAGATGAAGAAAACGCAGCTTTGGATCGTAATTTTTATTAATATATCTTGGGGTTGGATCGTAATTTTTATTATTTAAAAGATATTTTTAATATATAAATGAAATTGAAGAACTTTGGACATCCGATGGTCACGCGCTACATTAAAACACCCTACAACGCTGCAATTTGGAGTTAAAACAGATAACACATGGCACCTATTTACATGCCTTCATTTTCTCTATTATAGATAAAAGAAAGTAGATATCTCTGTAGAGTTTCTTGCAGTTTCCTGTCCATATTAACTACTGTGTTCGTGGCCTTTTAAGCCTCCATATTAACTACTGTGTTCGTGGCCTTTTAAGCCAGTGGTATTACTATGTCATTTTATTGAATCAGGTTAAGAATTTTATAAGAAAATGATTAAAAATTTAGTTACATTATATATATATATATAATTCATATTAATTTTTTTATAATTATTAATAATAATATAATTATATTTTATGATTTTTTAAATTTTGATAATATAAAGGATGGTACAATAAGTATTGTAATATCTTTTAAACTTTACTAACCATATAGTTGATATAGTTAAACTAATATATATAATAATAAATAAAACTAAATATTACATTCAGCATAAAAATTGGTTTATTTTATCGATCTGTAATATGCCGTAAAACTGTTTTTGTTTGGCTAAGAGCTCTTCTTCCTCGGATCCAAGGAAACAGGGTAATGGCCCAAGATCTAGAGGCATCTTGCAGGAGTGAAAGCCTGCTCCCTTACGGACCACCAGCGAGTTATGACAGGTGGCATGGTTTTCCTTGATGACAGTGATGAGTCAACCGACATTCGGGGATAGCAGCCAGAAATGGCTGTCCTCACTATTGGTTCCACACCTAAATTTGATAGATTTTACCACCTTAAAAAAATTAAAAAATAAAATATGGTTTACTTTATGGGTAAAACAAATGACGTACCTGTCAATTTTATAGTTAATGGTGAGAATTGAAGTGCCCGTCAATTTCACACCTGCATGTGGGGATGGGTTTTGGAGAATTGTTTCCTCGTTAACAATACGACATAATTGCCACATCGCTAGCTAGTGACAGCGTAACACAGTGCTGATGCGCCACATTCTCCTGCTTTGCATCGCTTCTGCTGCGTCCACAAACGAAGAGCATTTAGTACACTGAATGATTGCCTACCACATTGTATTCTGTTAAAATTGGAATAGCTTTTAACAGTGAAATACGGTCACTTCCATGTGATGTGATACTGTCATGCTTTATGAGATTGGAGACAGTTCGTTTTGACGATGATGACATTGGAGACAGTTTTAACCATTTTTGAATGGAAAAATATCTGCTCATTAATGAAATAATGTCAGATTTTATGTAATTGTTTGTTTTTTATAGTTGGTTTTCATTTTTAAGACTTTTGAACCTGAAGTTTCATGATGACTAACCTTTATTTAAACTCATTAATTACCTCTCATAAATTAATATCCATATTTATTTTACCTAATTATTAAATATATAATTTAACTCTTCACAATTTTAATTGTTTTAAAAAAAAAATTTTGAACCTATGTCTGAGATTTGACAAAAAGATATAGATTTGCAGTTTTCCATTGAGATTAAAAAGTTATTTACAAAATTAACACCATTGCATTCTGTATAGCCATTCATAACTTTGTGTAGATATTTTATATATATTTATTTTAATTGGTGTAAAAAAGAAATTTGCTAAATTACAAGGCATTTGGTCAAAATTTTAGGATATGTTAAAAAAAGGAACGAAGTGAAAGTTCTAACATCACTCCCCCTCATATATTTTCAAAATATTCTAGAATTTACAGTTAAATTAAACTCAAATTTAATAGTTTATATAAAATGACAAATTTACTCACTTGCGTGCCAATAGAAATTAATGGCGTTTACTGAAATTACATTGGTCTGGAACTTTTGGTAGTCCAATCTTTCTCTGTCCGACCATACAAACTGTATATCAATTTCCATCCGGATCCTCTCGGCTCTTCATATTACTCAGCCTCTTCTCTTTGTTTAAATAAAAATTAAAAACACACACAACATGATATATTTTTTTAATTTAATTTTAGATAATGAAAAATATTTAAATAATAATAATAATAATAATTTGTTAATTCAATTTATGAATAACATTATTATTAATTAAAATAAAATAATCTCTTTTCCCATATATTAAATAAAAAATAACAGACGCATCATTAATCTAATCTATACCAAACTTATTATTTTCCTATAAAAATATATTTAATATGTAAAAATATTTTGAAAGTATTTGTAAATGATCAAAACCGAACATTTTAAACAGATTGAAAATAATCTATAAAAAACACTATTGAATGCTACATCATTTCGATTCAATACAACATCATTTCGACCAGGACTTGCCACTTTAATACGTGATTATTTTATTTAACATTTCATAAATTCTTTAACTAATGCATGAAACATTTTGATACCTTTTCTCTCTTTCTTTCTGGCGGAGGGAAATGTATACCAGATCATTCAAACTTCAAATAATTATGGATCATAAATCAGTAAATAATTTAGTGATCATTATTATTATTGACATAATCTAAAATGCATTTCAATATTTATTTTAGGTTTAACCTCTTCACATTCAAATGCTTCATGCTTAAGCAAATTTCGTTTTATCGGTGTTCTATATTAAAAACATTGTGAAAAGTTTAAGTCATTTACCTTTAAAGTTCTCATCTTTTATGCTCGAGAAGATTAGGTTTTAAGGGCATGTGTTTTTAATTGATTATATATAAAACTGTAAAAAGATTATAATTTTTTTAATAAAAATTGTTATATTAATAATAATTGTCGTTTATTATTATTATTATTAATTTAATGTATGATATGTGTTTACATTTAAGTGATTTAAATTTAAATGTTCTCCAATCACTTAAATGTTTTAAGTTTTAGAAGATTGTTTGGTTTTATGGATGTTTTGTCCAATATTGTTGGTCAAAATGATATTTTTTGCATTTGAAGAAGCCTAGTACCATGATCATTATTTGAATATAAGTTTGGTCATCAAAAAGTCTAGTTGCAAAGTCAATAGTTGACTCAACTATGATCCCTTAGATGATTCAAGCCCATAATTGGGTTAACAATGGCCCTTGTCAAGTAGCTTCATGGAGGCACATTGACTACCTTAGTGTTGGGTTTACCTATGTACTTCAAAACCCAGGGTTAGTGAGTATGGATGGCCTCGCTCTTTTTGAATAAATTAAACTAGATATCAAGTCTACTTGGTTGGTCAAAATGAACTAGAAAAAGGTAATATCTTACCCTACGTGGGTGGATCACCCCATTAGACATGATATCCCCCAACCATGGAAGAAATATTACAAAAATATCATGGACCATCCATCTCACCTGGATGGATTTGATGCATGAAACCAATTCAATAATTTAAGCTTGTGTTTTCCTTTGGAATAAACATCTCTTTATTTTCATGGAACGTTTGAGAGATGATGCCTTTTGGTGGGAAGATTTTAGTGCATAGTGCATTATAGTGTGTTCACAAGATCTACTCTTTTCATAAAGTTTAGTTTGTTGGTTCTAAGTTTCATAAGATAATGAACTATTGTTGGAATAGCCCTTTTTGGACTTTAGAGCATTTTCAAGGAAGTGGAGGAGACATGATAGTTATCTCTTCCCTTTTTTATATTTTGGTAGTTGTATCTAGTTTGGATGTTGATGATTGGTGTCCGTGGATCATACTTTTGATTCTAAAATTCGATGGTTCATTTCCATTTCATTGATGCCCTTAATCGAAGTGAACTGATGTAAGATTTGGTAATGGTATTAGGGGATTTTCCAGGTCTAAAATTGGTCTCCTACGGAAAATAATAAAATAATAGTTAAAATAGGGAGGAGGTGAGTTCTTGGCAGTGGGTTCTCGACTTCCTAGAGAGGAGGTGAATCCTATTACTACTTTTGAGGGTGGAGGTGTAAGCCTTTGGATTCCCTTGTTGATTGATATGCGCATTGTATACTTTTATTTCCTAGTTGAAGCAAATGTGTTTGAGTATGTATGTGGTTGTTATTGTAAATATCATAATGAGATGTGTTATAAAGCTCCAATAAATGATATGTTTGTCATGTTTTAGCAGTGGTCATTGTAAATACTACAACGAGCTATGTTATAAAGCTCCATGGGTAGTATGTTTTGTTTTTAGCGGTCTTGATGGTTATAGGTACTATTGAACACCAACGACAGTGTTCCTACAATGGGGAGGGTTTTGTAACGACCCCGGTTAAAAATTCATGTAAAAAAATATAAGAATAAGAACATATTTACCAATAAAATGGAAACTATTACCTCAAAACAGGTACTCTAGCCCAAACCCCCCCCAAAAAAACAACCCAAAAACAAAAATTGTGTATGTGAGAACATTTTTTTTTTAAGGTAAAGTTTCAACATTTTTTTTAAATGGAAGTAATTTTTTTTTTTGCAAAATGGATGAAAAAACACCCTCAAAAAAATAATTATTGATGTTGGAACAAAAAAAATCAGGTTACAATTTTGACACTTTTTAAGAATGGAATTAAAGATAAAATATCAAGACTTTGAAAAACTGTAAAATTCCAACAATTCTTGGACATGATGTTTAAGATTAAATATCATGTCTTAAATCCTAATAATTCCAACAATTTCCATCCAAGTTGTTAAAGTTAAAATATCTAGACTCTAAACAACCCTGAAATTATAATTGTTTTCAACAATAGAATTAAAGATAAAATATCATAATTAAGAAAAACCTTAAGATTGTCAACAAATTTTCAACCATGTAATTAAAAATCTTAAGTTTTTAACATATTTCAACCATGGAACTATGGACAAATTAGATGACTAAAACAATTTCTAAAAATGAACAAGTATATGAAATATTCATTATTCCAAGAGAACTTTTTATTTCAAAGGCTAAAACTATAGCTGTTTTCAAATTTTAGCCTAAGACAACTTATCATATTGCAACAAAAACCTAAAAATCAATCATCAAAACGAAGTGTCCCTTTTAATGAGGCATTAAAATTTCAACAATTTTAAAACTATCTTATACCAAATGATAGTAATAAATAATATCATGGAAATAGCTCTGTATAATTTAAGAAATCAACATTAATTTCTAATATTTATTTACTTTTAATCAAAATATCAACTTTTGAAGATTGAAAATCACACACATTTTATTTTTATAATTCATTATTACATTCACCGGGGATTCACTAGATATTGTAGGTGTCTATTTTTTCATTAACATTTTTTATACCCTTTTATATTTTCTCATTAACTTTAAGCTCCATTTTTTATATTTTCCAATATGAAAACACTTTACCCCCTATATATCCCCCAATATATTATGTCATTTTTTCTTCAATATATATCCCCCAATATGAACCCACGTTATATGATATTGCTCCCCCAGTGAAGCCCTCCTATTTGCATTGTAGATATTCTAAAGAGATTAATTCTTCATAATTAAAACATATAATCCAACAAACATAGAAATGACCCATAACTTCATTTAAGATCATATGGAAGTCAAAATATTTATTTCAAGTTACCATGCAAACATCTCTAAAGATATGAATTCCTTTTAATTAAAACATTAAATCCAACAAACATAGAAATGACTCATAACTTCATGTAAGATCATATGGAAGTCAAAATATTTATTTCAAGTTACCATGCAAACATCTCCAAAGAGATGAATTCCTTTTAATTAAAACACATAATCCAAAAAACATAGAAATGACACATAACTTCATGTAAGATCACATGAAAGTCAAAATATTTATTTCAAGTTACCATGCAAGCATCATTTACATAAAATGTCTTAGACATTTATTCAAAATCATCCATAGGATCTGGCATACCATCAGAATCTACCTCTTTAGATGAATGACTAAATGCAGATGAAGATGACCCATATTCTTCTCTTTCATCAACTAGAGCCCCATTTCAGTGAACATGTATTCCCATCATTTCAGGTTTCAAAAGTCTTCTAGATCTATGACTAGGTTCAGTAGGCTTCCTTCTCAACACTGTTCCTTCTCGTAGAAACTTCTTCAAAATATCTATGGTCTCGAAGCGGAGAGTTCATCTCTTTTTCAAATTTAAGTCATAAACAAGTATGTCAACATCCTCCAATTTTAAGAGGTCTGCGAGATGACGATTTATATTTCTACCCTTTCTTTTTCTCTTTCTGCGAATTTGTTTATCAACTATCATATATGGCTTGTACACAGCGTTGGATGCGTGGGTTTTTTTGGTATACCAATGTACCTCAACAACGGTAATACATTCATTTTATTTAATGACTTTTATAACCTTCACAACCCAACATGGATAGCCAAGTGGATCTCCATTTGCTAATACTACTATCACGCAACCCTCCTTAACATCCTACACAAAACCCCTGTAAAGGTCTTCCATGGCTTCACGTTATGCACGTGATCTTCTAGAACCAATATAGATTTCTCTTTCCTCTTCCTGTTGAGAATTAATAATGCCTTGAGCTTGTTGTTGTTTAACAATGTGTCTTTCCTCCTATTCATTTGGCATAGTTTGAGGCCAAATAAATGGAGTATTCAAAAGCACATATTAATTTCCTGATCTTGAAATGACATCACATTAATCATTGAGAAAAGACTCACCAAAGTGAATCAACAACATCAAAGTACTCATAGGTATCTCTAATACATATTTATTTCTTCCAGGCATGCATAATAATTTATATCTCTCTTATGCCTTCATGCATTATGGAGTTTAGGAACTGATTGTAATAATATTATTCTTGATGAAAATATTGGATGATTTGGAATGAACTTCAAAAATGCTAAACCTGATGAAGGCCCCCATTCTGTAACAGTTAAATACTTCTTGCCCCATATAAGTGTTTTTCCATCAATTTTTTTGATACAAAATTGATGCTGGAAGCTAATGTTATTAAGTTTTTCAATGCATTTCTCCTCACCATGCGATCCTAGAATAAAACTTCACATGTCAATTATTTCTTCCATCACATGAAAAATAGGCTCTAGAATGTATGATTTCTTAATACATTCAATTAATGATGGTAGGATCCCAACATCCTTCCTCCTTAATGCTACTGAAAAATGACTAAACATCTTATCAATATGGTCATGAGTGTGCCAAAAAAGAAGGAAACCAAAATTTACCATTTTAAAAATTCCCAATTGAACAAACATGTTTAGATATCAAAAAAAAACTTGATTTTTGTTTTCATGGCTTGTGTTTTCCAATTGCAGATACAAAACTTCAGGAAGAATACCAGACCAATGAGAAAGCACGTCATGGATTGTAGTTATGGTAATATTTCCATCATTGTGAATATTTGGGTTTGTGAAGTAAACCCTTGGAAACATCTTCCCATTAAAGACCATACAACCAACCAAGTGAAAATGAATAAAATTTTCTTCGTATAAATTTTTTGTTGTGCAAAAAAAATGTGGTAGAAGTGTTTTCTTTTGGTCCATACCATCAATTATCAAACCCAAATATTTATTTGGATTATCATAACACTCTTTCCGATGGTTATAAAATTTTTGTCTTTCCCTTCTTTGCTGATTGCAATGCCCTTGAAGTGCTTTGGCAATGGAATCTGCACATAAAATAAAAGAAATCTATTAATAAATATATTTTCATAGTTGATAACTATCCAATTTTAAAAATAATGTTATGAATGCATACCTCTTTCTTCCCCTTGACATTTATCCCTTTTTTAATTTAAGAGAAGCACATGTACTGCAAACCCCCATCCTTGTCTTCTTAGGGATACGAACATTGTTGAATTTGTTCTTTCATATCCTTGTAAAATATGAATATGTAATAAAATTACCATCTCTTTCAGCAGCTTCTACATATTCTCTGTATAAGTTGTATATTTATCGTCTTGAGAAATTATCTAGAATATGTATTGTGTATTTATTTAGCATACACTCTCCATGCTTTGAAAATAATTCTTCAACCCATGATATTGTGGTAGTTGTTGATGGTCCAACCTCTCTTTTATAACGTACTTCTGAATAATATGTAGGATATTTTTCCAGTCTTTCTTGGATTCCTGACAAACAAAAATAACCAATTAAATGTAACATTTTGAAAGCCTTTCTATCTATCAATACATTCCCAATATGATCATCATAACCTGCTAGTGTAGATTGCATGAAACCCACTAAAAATGAATTTTGCATGCTTTTATTCATTGACAAATATTTCTTCCTTTGCTCCAAAGCAAACTTGAAATCCATATGTTTCAAGCAATCCTCTCGACAAAATTCACTTGAAATCAAACCATCGATAGAACTTCTACTTGTAAGATATTTTGTCCTAAGCCTTGTATCACTGGAATAAATTGGATTGATATGAAAAGGTCTACTCCTACTCTTAGATACAATATTTGCTTTCAACGTCTCCTTTATTTCATTATTCTCTGTAGAAGAATTTTCATCATCATTAGGAGGAATATTATACGAACTATGATCATTCTGAACACAGTTAGAAAATTCATCACCATCATTGATTGGAAAATATTACCATCCTCACTTGAACGAGATTCTTCACTACCAACATCTATGCTTTTAAAATCCTGACTCAGATGAAATTCTTCACCATCTCCATCCTTGATTTTGAAAAACTCCCTTGGAGGATTCAATTCGTCATCACTATGACTGCCTTTGAAGTACTCACTTAGAGAAAACACATTATTCACATACATGCCTCTAAAATTGTCATTTGCAAGAAACTCTTCATCCTCCCCTTCATCATGGATGCTCTCATTATCCTTAGGATTATGAATAAGTGGAAAATATGACTCTCTATTCATAGGCAAATTATCATTTGCAAGAAATTATTCATCCTCTTCTTCATTAGTGGCGGTCTCATAATCCTTGGGATTAGGAATAAGTTGAAACTTTGAATTTCTATTAATGGAAATTCTTCATCCTCCCCTTCGTCAATGGTGCTCTCATAATCCTTAAGTTTAGAACTAAGTGGGAACTTTGAATCTCTATTTACTGGAAATTGTTCATCCTCAACCTTCCCTTCCTCAGTGGTGTTCTCATAATCCTTAGGATGAGGACCATGTGTAAAATTTGACTCTTGAAATTCTTTATTCGCCCCTTCATTTGTGGTGCTCTCACAATCCTTAGGATTAAGACTATGTGGAAAATTTGAATCTAGAAATTCTTCATTTCCCCCTTCATGAGTGGTTCTCTCACAATCCCTAGGATTAGAAATATGTGGAAACTTTGACTGTAGAAATTCATCATCCCCCCTTTCATCAGTGGTGCTCCCATAATCCTTAGGATTAGGATTATGTGGAATTTTGACTCTGGAAATTGTTCATCCCCCCCTCATCAGTGGTTCTTTCATAATCCTTAGGATTAAGACTATGTGGAAACTTTGACTCTAGAAATTCTTCATCTCCCCCTTCATCAGTGGTGCTCTCATAATCCTTAGGATTGGGAATATGTGGAAACTTTGACTCTGGAAATTCTTCATCCCCCCTTCATTAATGGTGCTCTCATAATCCTTAGGACTAGGAGGAAGTGGAAAAACTAACTCTCTATTCACACAAAATTCTTTTTCTGACCTTCATCAATTCTACTCTCATGATCCTTAGGATTAAGACCAAGTGGAAAATTTTTCTCTCTATTCATAGTGAAATAATTCTAGTTACATTCATCAAAATGAATAGATTTGTTGCATGACGAAGATGTCGACGCTAAATAAAGGAAAACTTCACTATGAGAAGAATCCATGACATTCAACGAGAAGATGTCAAATGATACAAATGCACTCTCTCCCAATGACAATTTATAGCTTAGAGATTGAAAAATGTGGTGGGGATAAGACAAAAGATAGTTTAATCTTTCATAAGGAATGTTGTATGGAGACAGGTTATCAAATTGAGGATAAAATCAAATCAAAAGGTGACAAAGTAAATTCAGAAATATTCATAGGCATAGATAACATTTTTTAGATGGCATTTAGAATAGGGGAGACATGAGAATTGATTGATGCCATTTTCGACATGTGGGAGAATATTGCCATAAACAATTAGAATGTTAAAATGTATAAACCCATAATATGTACCAAAAGCAAGACAGGTCCTGAAATGAAGCAACTTCCAGCTGATATGACTATCACACCTTGGATAACATTGCAAGGAGTGAAGGATGACAAACTAGTCAAATCAATATTATGTCGTGTGAAGTCAGGTGAATTGTCATTGGAGGAAATGTGCTCAGAATTTCAAAAGTAAGCTTGTTGAATTATTTTTACTTTGTCTTGGATTATAATTTTCTTTTAAATATAACATACTCTCGTTAGTATTATTTGTTATACATATCACTATATTAAGAATTTTTACTTTATTTATTCAGTCATAAGATTTATATGAAAATACAAGAACATATGGTTAGAATGTTGAATGAAGAGAGCTGGAATGATGTTGTACACAACTACTGAGAATCAAGTTCTACAGCAACACTTAAATATTTATATCTAGCATTCAAAAATGTATGTTGATTTTTACATTCATTTTATTCATATGTATTTTTTTTTATTAGTTATACTTATATTTGTTTATTTAATTAAAGATGTCGAAGAAGGATGTGAGTGGAGTGTAGAAATTTTGAATAATATGACACATATTCACAGAGATTATCCTGATTATACACTTATAAGTGGAACATGCATAATACATAACCTCCTCTACGTTGATCATCAACTTACAGAAGCAAAAACATTCACAGGCGCACATAGAAGCATCAATCAAACTCATTAACACAGTATGTATCCCGGGGAAAGCATCTCGCTAAAAACCCCAACTATCTGTATATTATATTGATTGAATCATGTAACATTACAAAGTACAATGCTTATCACAAGAAATCCAGTACCAGCTCCACCTGTTACACACAATACAGCTCAGATCTAATCTCCAAATCTATTCCACTACTTGCCTGCCTCCACAGCTCAATACCTGCTCAAGAATTGATGAGAATGGTTTACCAAACTCATATTTGACCTGCAAATAATCACTCACACTGTGTTGGACGTGAGCACAGGCTACAATTCTTGGTATTGGCCAATTCATTGGCATACTCAATCCCTCTGATTGTGCAAATCATCATGCACAACTATAGTCACAACTGATAGCAATCTGATCCTCTAACACCTGTCCCTGTTGAACTGAACATGCACTGACATGCAACTAAGTTAAATAATGTATTATATAGTTGCATTATGAGTTAATAACTTGTGAATTAATTAATAACTAATTCACCCAACTCATCTCTAGTCTATTGATCAGTTAGACTAAATACAACTAGTTTAACAAAGTTAAACTAAACACAACTCCATCAACTGCACCTCCAGTCCACTAAACTCAACTAACTTCAGTTCTAACTAAAGTCTTGCATGCAAATATTAGTCATCCCATAGGTAACCACGTATTTCCTTCTGGGATCTGCATGTACCACATCCGTAGCTCATCCTGAAGTGCTCCAAGAGAATAAGATCAAGTTTATAGTCCAAATATTATTATGAGACAATAATATTTGACTTTTCTATTTTTGACAGCCAGTCTAAAAATAGACTTTGATCACTCATACTGTGATCACTCATACGGTGGTCACCCATATAGTGGTCACCCATACTGTGATCACTCATACTGTGATCACCCATACTGTGATCATCCCTACTGGGATCAAAAATAGAACTTGTGCCATAATTTTCCTGCGGGCCCACTTAGTGAAGGCAACTCCTTTCCACCAAGCTCCATCATCTTGTTGCAATATCAACAAGCATTTCTTGTTGCACACTTTTCAACACTCCCTCTCAACAAGAAAGGCTTCCTCTCAAACCCGATCCTGTAACTCTAAAATGTTCTCCATGCAACACATCTGGCCGGTCCACTTGCTTTGTCATCAAAGTCTTTGACTGCTATTGCCTCTGTCGACTGAAGACTCTGCATCTCTGTGCTCTTCAGTATCTGACTGATCTAGCCTCTGTCACTTTGATCTCTAACTGCATCCGTGCTGCTGCTGGTTCTATCTCCCAGCATTGCATCCGCACTGCACCTCCCAACTGACCTCCCTGTTGGGCTAGAAACACCCTCTGATGCTGAAGCTCTACCTGCTGCTGACAAGAGCTCCCTCTCTAACATCTACGCTACTGCAACATCTCCATGCATCTCGCACCATTGCACACCTCTCTGTGCCACCTAGCACTGTGCAAAACACTTGTGCCTCTCACATTGTTGTAGCCTGTTAGCTATGCGTTGTCTTGGGATTCCCTGCACTGTCGCTCTCCCTACCGCTCCATCTGCATCTGTCTCTACCCAATCAATCAGTTCCTGCTACTACACATTGGGGCTCCCATAGCAAGGTTTCATCCAAGAGGTTGGGTACCTCAAGGATCTTTACCCTCCTCCTTGGGATGATCAATCCACTTCACCCCACTTCCTATCTGGAGGTATGGCTACATGCGATCCCTCAGCCCACCTGGCTCGAAGTTTCCCCCTACTGGAGGTCTCTGGATGAGTAGATGTCTCTACTCGATCTCCACTCATCTTCCCTCGTTGTGGCTACTCCACAACCTCCTAAGGCTCCTGCACCAATCGTGGCTCCTCCACAATCGTCTGAGACTTCTTCTGGCTCTGCATGTTGAGAGGTAATATACCCTCCCTCTCAACCACCAAGTCTCCATCAGTTGCCTCGCTGCTCAAGGCTTTGCATGCATCTTGAACCTCAAGAGCATACAGGTTCCTGACCCGTAAACCAATCTCATGACAATGAAAGCATCTCACCTTCGACTTGTCAACCTTCTTCCCATCACTGGAAGAACTGGATTCGGAAAGAGAAACCTTCCCCTTCCCCTTCTTCGCCTTACTCGCTAAGGCACAGTTCTCCTCATCATGCATAGATGAAGAACTGTCTCTGGTGCTCCGTCTGATCTCCTCCTGCATCAAATCCGACCATGGTCGTTCCCAATTTGGCAGCTTCTCCCTTCAATTCACCGAGTCCTGGTAGCTATGCCAACTCTTAGGAAGGTCAAGGAGTGCTAGACTCACCATCCTCATCCGACAGTCACCCCCACACTTCCCAGCTCATCCCGACATTGGGTGAACTTCGTGAGATATTGGGGCATACTGTCTCCATTCTCACACTTAATTTTTATGAGTTATATCTCTTGCTTTGGAATTAAATTCGAATTCCACCAGCTCAAAACTCAACCGCTTCTGATCTAGAATTCGTGAGAACAAAGTATTTCTTGTACAGAGATTGACTGTCTGGGCATTCACCGGGTATCTCACCTTCCAAAAGAAGGATGAATCCAGAGGCTACCTGGCTCGATTACAGACTCCGCCTGAAGAAATAAAATGTAAACACTTTCTGAATAATAGATCCGATGATCAATCCTTGCTTGATATCCTGTAAAAATCTCTTCTACAAATCAAGCAGCTCTGATACCATGTAGAAACTTTTTCTACAAATCATCTAGCTCTGATACCATGTAGAAATTTTGAATAATATGACACATATTCATAGAGATTATCCTGATTATACACTTATAAGCGGAACATGCATAATACATAACCTCCTCTACATTGTTCATCAATTTACAGAAGCGGAAACATTCTCAGGTGCACATAGAAGCATCAATCAAACTCATTAACACAGTATGTATCTCAGGGAAAGCATCTCGCTAAAAACCCCAACTATCTGTATATTATATTGATTGAATCATGTAACATTACAAAGTACAATGCTTATCACAAGCAATCCAGTACCAGCTCCACTTGTTACACACAATACAGCTCAGATCTGATCTCCAAATCTATTCCACTGCTTGCCTGCCTCCACAACTCAATACCTGCTCAAGAATTGATGAGAATGGTTTACCAAACTCGTATTTGACCTGAAAATAATCACTCACACTGTGTTGGACGTGAGCACAGGCTACAATTCATTGGCATACTCAATCCCTCTGATTGTGCAAATCATCATGCACAGCTATAGTCACAACTGATAGCAATCTTATCCTCTAACACTTGTCCCTGCTAAACTGAACATGCACTGACATGCAACTGAGTTAACTGATGTATTCTATAGTTGCATTATGAGTTAATAACTTGTGAATTAATTAATAACTAATTCACCCAACTCATCTCTAGTCTATTGATCAGTTAGACTAAATACAACTAGTTTAACAAAGTTAAACTGAACACAACTCCATCAACTGCACCTCCAGTCCACTAAACTCAACTCACTTGAGTTCTAATTGAAGTCTTGCATGCAAATATTAGTCATCCCATAGGTAAACACGTATTTCCTTCTGGGATCTGCATGTACCACATCCGTAGCTCATCCTGAAGTGCTCCAAGAGAATAAGATCAAGTTTATAGTCCAAATATTATTATGAGACAATAATATTTGATTTTTCTATTTTTGACAGCCAGTATAAAAATAGACTTTGATCACGCATACTGTGATCACTCATACTGTGGTCACCCATACAATGGTCACCCATACTGTGATCACTCATACTGTGATCACCCATACTGTGATCATCCCTGTTGGGATCAAAAATAGAACTTGCGCCATAATTTGCCTGCGGGCCCACTTAGTGAAGGCGACTCCTTTCCACTAAGCTCCATCATCTTGTTGCAATCTCAACAATCATTTCTTGTTGCACACTTTTCAACATGTAGTACCACATACTTTCAAAATATTCATTGAAAAAGATTAAGTTGGGAAGGCTGAGAAAGAAGCGTCTTAAGAATGGTGAACTTGATCATATTCTTACTCATTTCATTTGGAATGGGTTGGACACTATCCAATATCAAATAATACAAGGTGATTGTGAAGACATTCTAAAATTGATACCTAAAAGGGAATTTGCCCTCATTATTGTAGACATTCCTCATGGTTTCAATTTCCTAGATATTGGATATGATAGTGAGCCTTACACTTATCAAGATTTTAATAAAGTGGTTATGAACTTTCAAGAAGTCACAACATCACCACTTTGGATATTTGTGACATTTCATTTCGACATACAGTTTGCAATGTTATTAACAAGCTTCAAGGTAAAATCAAACTCAAGGATGTAGCTTACATGGTAAGATATTGAAATTGTATGTTGATTAATGTTATTTTTTTTTAATGTACAAATTAATTGAACTTTTATTATGTCATGTTACATGCAAAAGTCAAATCTTATTTCTTCTGGAGATCAGCCACTTATAAGTGATTGTGAGTTCATCCATGTTGAATGATGGACAAAAGATGATAGTTATAAGTCTGTTTTTCTTAATCAAGTAGATGGAAAGAGTCATAGCCAAGTATTGGTTCATGATGCAGTCATAAAAATGCTAACATATGAGTATAAAGGTGCAAACAGAGAGATAGTTAACAATTATCAAAAACCACAAACATTGATTAACTATATTATAGACTTATGTTCAAATAAAGGAGATTGGGTTTTGGATTTATTTTTAGGTTTAGGTAAGTTTTATTCTATAAAATTGAATTTTATTATTTTCTTTTTTTCTTTTTATGTATTTATACTGATTTACTTACTTATTTTTTTTGTGCTTAATGATTAGGTACAACAATAGCATGTTGCCTACAAAAAATAAAAATTGCAGTGGGATTGAAATAGACCCACTACAATTCAATTTCATTCAACAAAGAATTATGCTCTTCAATTTCTTCCAGATGCAATGCAATAAGTTGGTTTGAGGAAAGGAGATTTTAATGAATCATGTGTGGCAAACAAGGTAAAGGAACTTCAACCACCATTATATGGAATGATTGGAAAAGGACACTTTGGGGAATTTGCAAACATGGAAGATCCATTAGAAGAAGAAAATGAGGAAAATAAAGCAAAAAATATTGTGAAAGAAGAAAATATGAAGTTGTAGAAGACGATGAACATGGATTAAATGATATTGTTGATGAAATTTAAGTTATGATTGCAATCAAGCTCAATTTTGAGAGATATTTATTAGTTTTACTTGTAATGTTTTGATTTTGAGATTTTATGAAAAGAATGGGCATTTGGTTATTGTTGTTATATGTTCAATATTTGTATTGTCTGATTTTCACTTTAATTTTTATGTGAATCATTTTTTGTTGTAGAAAACCTATGATTACTATTATTTTTTAAGATAAAATTTATAAAAAAATGCTATTTTTTTAAGGTTTTTTTGTTAGGATTTTCCAATAAAAATTGTTTATTTGATATGTCATTTTTGACAAAAACTCTGAAAATGTGTATTTTTTGTCAAATATTTAAAATTATTGTTTTTTTAGTGACAATTATTTGATGTGCATTGAAATATTAATTAACGTTACATAAACATATGGAAAATACTAACTTTAAAATATTGACCATTTTTTTTAACTACGCAAAAAATTAAGATTTCCTTACAAAAAAATTGAAAAGAAAAATAAAAAACACACAAATACATAAATACACTTAAGGAAAATATCTTAGGGAAGAATAAGACATAAGAAATTTATAGTGTCCAAAAACAACCCTCTAAGAAAAGGGGGTTGATGTTGCATCAACACTTTTCAAAATCACCATGAAAATCGTTAACATCTAAAAAAAATGTTCATACTCGATACATAATAAAATTTAAAATGCAAAAAATATGTTAAAAAAAAAGTGTATTCTGAATTACCACTTTTCAAAATCGAGTTATTTTTTGCTACCTCGAAAAAATAGGTACTAAGTAATTTTCTAGTTTGATCGATAACTATTTTTAAGGTCATGGGACACATATTTCAAGTTGAATGTTGGGAAAAACATCCCAACGTGTGTTCATTTGGTTTATTATGGCTAAGGAAATTGGAAAAGGAAATGACAAAGACTTTGGGAACACAAAATGGAATTTTTGGCAATTTAGTTATGCAAATAATAGAAAATAGGACAAAAGGAAGGCGAAAGGTCACAGTTTGCATGTAAAGAGGAAAATGAAGATAAATAATGGAAAATGAAGAAAATAGAGACGTCATTAATAAAAATTCTGAGGACCAGTTGGAATCTTTAGTTAGTATTACCTTTTATCATTTCAGTTTTGGAGCTCTCTCTCTATTCTCTATCTTTGATACTCTTAGACACTTGGAGTTTTCTTGGAGTGCTCTTCGAGGAGTATGGCATAGTTGGGATTTTGAGCAAGAAGAAAAAATAAGAGGAGGAAAGTGCAAGAGGACATTGGGATCAACAAATATAACAAGTTTTGCTTGCAAGAACCGAGTGTCTTGTATGATTTCCTTGGTAGTTTTGGCATGCATGGCACATGTATGTGGTTTCTTGGTTATGATATGCCATTGGCATGGAGGATTTCCTAGATTGGCAATGTATTTGCCTAGCCTTTCCATTTCTTGGATAACCATGGTGTTGTGGGTATATTTCCTTTTTTTTTTCTAGTTGGTTCTCATGTTTCTTGTGGTTGTGCGTTGAGTTACTAGTTCTTGGAAGCCTTGGTTGGAAAAATGCTCTAGAATCCTTGTAACAACTTGGGTTGAGTTACTAGTCCTCGAAGCCTTGATCCGAAAAATGCTTTAGAAGCCCTTAGTGGGTTGAGTTACTAGTCCTATAAGCCCACATTGGACAAATGCTTTGGAATCCTGGCAGCAGTTGTGTGTTGAGTTACTAGTCCTAGAAGCCCTGGTTGGAACAAACGCTCTAGAGCCATGGACAACTTGGGTAGAGACCAATTTGATGATCGTTAGTGATGTCCAACTATGAGGTGGAATCATTGGTTGAGGGTTGAGGTGGTTTGGCCTCTGGAAGCCCTGGTTTGGTTTGGTTTGATTTGTTTCATGAGATCCCACATTCATGATTGGAATATGGCTTGGGAGTGATTCATTGAAAGAGAGACTTGGTTCAGCCTAATCTATGGTCAGGTTGTATGTGGAAGTCCTTGATTTGGTTGGATTTGAATATGTTAATAAGAGCTCATTTTCCTTCGTATTTTCATGAGTAAATGTGCTTGATGTTATGTGGCTTTAATGGTTTTTTCCTCATTGATATATATCTAGCTATTTTTCGATTATAAGTATGTTTTTTGGCAGTCTTAATGTATGGCTCTCATCATGTTTTGATTAGAACACAAATGAAAAATCAATATATGACCTAATAGATGATAATGCAACTATTGTGATAATACATCAATGCTTCCTTATGAATATCAAATAAGTATGAGATCCATATGATCAGATCCATTGTTATGACCTGTAGATCTCATATTTGTGAGATGTTTGACGAAATGTCTGTCATGGCTAGTAGGGGTCATATCAAGTACATGTACTAATGATTTCATTAGTAGCCTTATTCCATTGTTATTTATCATTTCTAAAAATTTCTTGATGTTCTAGAAAGTGGTCTGAGCCCTGGCCTTGAAAAAGTGGCACAAAATTGAGGGTCACTAACTCAGGACTGGCTAAAAAATTCCATAGTCATTGGCATGCCTTATTGTGGGAGTAGCTAGAAGACCTCAATCACATGCATGGATTGTCATGGGAGCGACTGAGGGTCCATATCAGTGAAATTTCAAGTTATCTCAGGGGTTGGTCACCTTGAAGTGTTGGTTGGCTCATGAAGGTTTTGTAGCATGTGTGGAAGGTCATAATGGTTTTTTTTGTCAATTCCACTTCCTTAACTTTACATGGGGAGTTAAATAACATCATAGTAGCCTCTCGTCACATGTTTACCCCGAAGACCGATTAACTTGGGTAAATGTGGGAGGAGGGTGTTACAAACTCCTTAACCCATGTGTGAAGCAAATTTTTCATAGATATTTTTTCTTCGTTTCTTAAGAGAAGTGAAAATTCTAGAAGATTATTCAAACTTTGAAATAATTATTGAATAGAAATGAGTAAATAATTTTGTGATCATTATGCATTATGTATTTAAAATGTTTATTTTAGTTTTAAGTGGTTTACTTTAACATTTCTCACTTTTTATTCTTGCGCATATTTGGTTTTATGGGTGTTTTTTCTAGAACATATATATTAAGCGAAAGGTTTAAGCGCTTATCAACAAATTATTCATTTTTTATGTTTGAGAAAGTTGGTTATATATATGAGAATATTTTTTTATATTAGTGAAAAGTATATATATTATTTATTTCTTTAATATGAAAAAATATCATATTAATGATTATTATTTTTAATATAATACTAATTAGTAATCATGAATGATGGTTATTATTGATATGGTAATGATCACTATTATTAATATTGATATAATGTATAACATATTTCTATATTTAAGTGATGAAACTTCACATTTATCAAGTTCTAGAAGATTTGGATTTAGGGATGTTTTCTGAAATGTTGTTGGTGAAAATGTCATTTGTTACATCTATAAAGGCCTTGCACATTGTCCATAACTCGATTGTAAGTTTAGTTCTCATGAAATGGTCCAGTTGCAAAGTCAAAAATCTAATTGACTATGATCCTTGTTATGACTCAAACTTATTATTGGGTGAATGGTGGCCCTTATGGTGACTCAAACCTTGCTGTTGGGTTTTTTCATGTAATTCAAAAACTTAGGTTTGTGTGCATGGATGGCTCCACATTTTTTGAATCAATTAGCATGGATATTGAGTTTACCTATCTGGTGAAAATTAAGAAAAAAAGAAATCTCTTCTCTTATGTCAGTGGATCACTCCACTAGAGATCATATCCCTGCCTTGACCATTTGAAAAGTCTTACAAAAATATGATGGACCATCCATCTTGATTGGATAAATTGCACACATGAAACCAATTAAATAATTAATGCTTACATTTTCCATTGGAATAAACACCTATTTGTTCTCATGGAATATTTGTGGCATGATGCATTATGGTAGGAAAATTTTAGTGCACTTTGCATTGTAGCATGTTCCACTAGATGAACCTTTTTCAAAAAGTTAAGTTTGTTGGTTCTAAGTTTCATAACATAATGAATTAATGTTGGAATGACCATTTTTGGAATTTAAAGCATTTTAAAGGTAGTGGAGATGCCATGATAGCTATCACTTCATTTTTTAAGAATTTTATAGTTGTATATAGTTTGTACCTTGATGATTGGTATTCATGGGTCATCCTTTTGATTCTATATTGAGTGGTTTATTTCTGTGCCATTTATGTCCCCAAAATGAGAGTGAATTGATGTAAGCTTTGATACTTGATGGAGTAGATTTTTGGAGGGGATTTCAATATGGTTGAAAATAAGGGTATTGTTGTGGGTTTCTAGTATTGAGGATTGGTGGATCATATATGTATGCTTAGTGTCATTGTAAAGGTATGAGTCCCTAGATTTTTTCATCCCATTTTGAAGCAAAAGAGGCTAGATTATGGTGGTTGGTATACTCGGTTTAAGTATTGATGAGGAAAAGATAGGATGTAAGCTTTTTCATATTGATTCTATAGCCCTTAGGAAGATTTGAATTTCTCTAGTTAGCATCACCATAGTTATGCGATCTTACATGTGACTATTTTAGGTCGTTTGACTAGTTGAGGTGATTTTCCAATCCAAACTATAATTTCCTTAGGACAGCTTGTCAATTCACCTCCTTGATCACTGTTTAAGTTGCATGCATGCTTCTCTTATTGAGGATCTTTCTATGGGTGGAGGTATGTTTAGCCCCCATTTTCATAATATTTTCTCTTAACGTATTTTGAACGATGGGGTGTTTTCTATTAAAGATGCATATTATTGTGTGGTCCTTCATAAGGTTTTTTCTTAGTGAATCACCAAGTATGGATGAGACTCATTACGAATTTTAGAAGGATTTATGGTATTATATTGGTGATGGTTTATGTTCCTTTACCTTTGAATTTTTCGGTACTAGTCAAATATTTTATTATATCAAATAAGGAAATATTAAGCTTATTTAGAAGATTGCAACTTAAGTACATAACTTTCAATCATGAGCCTTCTCACTCACTCAATTTTCATCCATTCAATTATAAGCTTCATTTCGTGTAATATCATCGTTCAATACCATGGATCACCAATACCACATGTTGAAAATCATGACTCATTTCACTCCTTAACATTTCATGTTTTTTTTCATGTCATATATACTCACTCATTTTGCACCCATTCAATTATAGGCTTCATTTCATGTAATATCATCGCCCAATACCATGGATCACCAACACCACATGTTGAAATCATGACTCATTTCACTCCTTAACATTTCATATATTTTTTTTCATGTCACATATAACAATACCCCACTTGATACCAAATGAAAGCTTAATAGAATATTTTGTTATTGTTACCATCTCCTTGATAGAAAAAAAGAAAAGAAAGAATTCTCATATTTCTATATTTGGGCCAAGAGATTCTTTACAACCCAATATGGGGAGATGTGTAAGCATTAGCTATAATATAATAAATATTCTCTATCAACATTTTTAAATGTCCAGAAAAATATATATAGAAAAAATATATATCAACTTCGTATGTTTTAATTACACATTGATGAACAGGAAAATCGAAAAATTGAATTCTATAGTCTTGCTTTTGGAAGGAGCTAATAAATTGATATTTGAAGTGGATAAATTTTTGTGAGTAGTAACCATGAGTAAGTCTACACTTTTACACTTCTACTCATAAAAAGTGTGGAGGAATTCATAAATAATGGCCGGAAGTGACTTTTGATAAGTATATTTATTTACATATCTAAAAATCATGTCATGCAAAAAATTATGGCAAAAAAATATGTGATGCAATTATCATGGCATTATATGCATTATATTATGCAAACGCTACAATAATGACAAAAAACATGTGAGGTAGTTATCATAACATCATATTATACAAACATTACAATAATACTTTAACTTATCCTCCCATCAAAAGTTTGAAAAATAGTTTTCTCCCATCAAAAACTTCAAAAATAATTTTTAAAATAATATTAAAAAATAAATATTTAATTTTCAAAACTAACCATTATAAGTTGTCAACTTTATACTTTGGACAGAATTAAAGTGCCCCTCAATATTTTCGCGTCGTTAGTGGCATACGACATAACGCGTACAAAGTTGTGGGTTTCGAAAATTAGATGACGGCCTACCTCCATGGATAGTAATACGCCATGTCCTCCTCCTCTGCTCGTTTCTACTAACAGCCGAACAGCTTTTAGGACCATGTAGCATGGAGGTCGGTATGCCAAGCTAGCGAGTGGATCAATCGAATTGAAATTATTAACATGGCATGTTTATTTGGGGGTAATGGTGGATTTTTATTTTATTTTAATATTTTTATTTATATAAGTTATATATCAGATTTTTTTGGAATAGTTTTAATGTTTATTGAGGAAGAATGATCTGTCTGTTGCTGGATTTTTTTGTAAATAGGAACAACTTCAATGTTTGTTGAATGGAATAATGATCTGTCTATTAATAAAACATTGTTATGTTTTATGTGGTGGGATATTATTAAGTGTTTTTTTTATTTATTATTAGATCTTATTTGTGCTGAAATAGCTTTAAAGTTTAAAGTTTGTTGAATAGAAAAATAGTTTGCTTATGCGTGAAACTGTCATGTCCTATGTGATAGTTGTTTTTCTTTATAGGTGGCTTTTACTTAATATATCTTTGTTAGACTTTCACCTTGAAACTTGATAAATACTCAATTCTAGACAAATCAATTAATTTACACTCCATAAATTAATATTCAAAATTATTTTACTTTTTAAGTTTAAATTTTCTTTATTTTGATTTTGTTTTAAATATTGGTTAACTAATTTTATCAAGAATCAAACAAAGAAACTTACAAAGTTAATTTAACCAACTAAAAATTACAATCTCATAAAATATTAACTATAATTTCTTTACAAAATTCACATTCTTTCATCATGTATACCGAATCATAACTTTATACAAATATTTATATAGGTGAATACAATTCCGAATCATAACTTTATACAAATATTTATATAGGTGAATACAATTTTATTTTTATAAAAAATTAAATTGACCTAAATGTATGTCAATGTTTTATACACCAGAACAAATTCACTTAATTTTATGTAGATAAAAGTTAATTATTTTTACTTAAATTACAGTGATCAACCTGAAAAGGATTTTTCCCTTTCCCCTCAATTTTGGGATTAGTTTCAATGTTTTTTAAATGGAATAATGATCTCTTCGTCAGTAAAATATTTCCATGTTTTATGTGGTGGGATATTATCAAGCTCCATGTGATAGGTGCTCCATGTGATAGGTTGTTTTGTATGGTTTGTTTTTTGTATTGTTTTTTTGTTTAATAATGGATTTCTTTTATGTTGAGATAAGTTTAAATTTTAAAATTTGTTGAATAGAAGAATGATTTGCTCATCAGTGAAACACTATCAAGTTTCATGTGATAGCTTCTTTTCTTTATAAATGCCTCTCACCTTATACCGTCCTTATTAAACTTTCACTTAAAAAAATGATAAATACTAAATTCCAGACAAATCAATTTATTTACATTCTATATATTTACATTCATAATCCTTATTAAACTTTCACTTAAAAAATAATAAATACTAAATTCCAGACAAATCAATTTATTTACACACTATATATTTAGATTCATAATTATTTTACCTTTTATAGTGAGCCACACAACCCAAAATATACTTCGAATTTTTATATATAAATATTTTTGTATGTAAATACAATTTTATGTTTATAAAAAAACCAATTCGCTTAATTATACGTGAATAATTTATACAAAAGAACAAATTCACTTAATTACATGCCGATAAAGATTAATTGTTTTTTACTTAAATTACAGCGATACGAAGCGTCGACAAGCCGAAAATGATTTTTCCGTTTCGCCTCAATTTTGGCACGTCCACATCTTTCTCTGTCCAAGAGGTTGCCAACTGTCTTTTTGTTCGTGTAGTCTTTATTTTGTTCCTATGTTAGTGCCACGTTGGTAATATGATACAGAGTAGCATTTATTCGATCATGTCAATTTTCATCGGAAACCTGGATCCGCTCTTTGTATTACCTGGCCTCTTCTTTACGTTTAAAGAGAATTAAAAAATGAACTTTCCACTCAGGTTTGAATGGTGACTCTTATTTCAAACCTTATAGCATTTTAAGAAGTTGTCTATAACGCGACTTTTTGAAAGCTTTTCCGGCGGGTTTTTCCGGTCAAAATCCGACAGGAATTTGACGGAATCACAAGTTTGATAGCTAGTTTCTGCACAATGAAAGCGTCCCAGGGGTTTTCGAGGGTGCTGAATCCAAATATGCAGTTAAAAAACCATTTTAACTGCAAGAAATCAAGATTTAACCTCAATTTCTTCCGCCGGATTCCGTCACCGGAATCTCCAAAAAGTCGCATTATAGACAACTCCGCATTTTAAATGCAGTCTGACATGGCCGCTACGCAGAGTATATTGATCTCTATTTTTTTCCAATGGCAGTGGCATGGCGGTGTGTTATATCGGGGTATCGAGTGACCATGTCAGACCGCATTTAAAATGCTATAAGGTCTAAATAAAAGTCGCGGGTTCGAATCACTATATTTAATCATCTGTAAAAGCAATTATGATATAATTATGATATCATGAAATATTAATAATGAAATATATATATTTTTCTGTCACACAATTTTCTGAAAAAACATGGAAAAACCATACATAAATAAATATATAAATATATATATATATATATATATATATAATATTTTCCGTTAATTCAATTTCGTGGATGACATTAAGAAACAGCAATCAATGAATTAAAATCATGCACCTATATATCCAAGAACATTACACTTTAAATTAAATTGTAAATTGCAGTGACTATAATAGTTTTTTCTTTAATCACTGGAAAACTCGAAAACTCGTTAGTTTTTTCTTTCTTGAGAAAAAAATTGCAGTGAACTAATTTACCGTACCGAACATATTATCTTTCCACCGTTGAATATATGAAAATGTATTTACTAGTTAAAAATATTTTAAGATTTTGAAAACGATCAATAAAAATATTTGAAGATTTTGAAAATTACCGATACAAATAGTTTAAAAAATCGAAAATGATCGATAAACAATACCATTCAATGCTACATCATTTCGACAAGGACTTCCACTTTGATACGTCCTTGTTTCGGTGAAAAAACGATAACCTCCGTAGTCCGATGCACGAAGCATATCTGCATAGATATTATTCAAATTAAAAATAATAATTACTTATCAGAATAACTAAATAATTTAGTGATTTGTTTGTTTTAATTTTTTCTAATTTTATATTATGTAAATATATCTGTACAAATTATGTTAAGTTTTTCATTTCTTTTACAACTCTCAGATATTAGTAAACTTTTAAACTATTATCATTGTTTTTTAATTTTTTGAGTGGTCTACGGGTGGATCTTAAAGGCAGTTATTCCGGGTGGTGGTCTAAGGGTGGATCCCACACGCAGTTATTCCAGGTGGTCTATTTGCAATGAGGGTGGTCTACTTGTAATGAGGTGAGTGTGAAAATCCAACACTCTCTCTCAAATGCAAATCGGAAAACCCGCAAGCTCCAATTGTTTCAGAGGTTAAATAGTGTTCATCAAATATCTTCATGAGACACCAACCAACAAGAAAGGTAATAGAAACTCTTCCAACTTCGCTCTCAGCGTTGCTTCAAGGATTGAACAATATTCATCAAATGTCTTCATCATACCACGACCAACTAGAGAGGTAATAGAAACTCTTCAACTTTGCTCTCCAGGGCTCCACGCTTTTGAAAGGAAAGTCTTAACCACGATTAATGCGTGGCCTTCCATTCAAAACTCTCAATTTTGTTTTGGCTCCTCCACTAAACATAGATTAGAGTTGATCTGATTGGTAAATAAAATTCAATGCTCGTAGAATATGAAATAGCTTCTTTAACACATAAAAACACATAAAAATAAATAAAAAAATTAACAAATAAAACACAGTCACTGTGTGAGCTCAAACGTGTTGTAAATCCCATATTAAATTAAATCATTAACTACATTTTTATATAGTAAAATTATTACTAATATAATTATCAATTAACTTTGAAACAAATCTACTGAAACTACCAATCTTCTGAAAGCTAATTTTGAGCGCTGACCTGCTTAATTATTTGTTTCCCTAATTTTGCACAGAGAACACGGAATCTGATGACTAATTTGTCAAGAATTTACATAACAAAATTAAGAATTATTCCCAACACTCCCCATTAATGATTAACGAGGATTTACTATCTTATCTCCTAGTGCCAAACTGAGCTTTTGCAACTGGTTTGATGAAGATATTAGCTAGTTGATCCTGAGTATTTATATGATTCAATTCAATATCCTTCTTCTGCACCAAATCTCGAATGAAGTGATATTTCATGTCAAAATGCTTTGTCCTACTGTGATGAACCAGAATCTTTGCTAACTTGATGGCACTTAAATTATCACAAAGATCACTGTAGGTTGAATTTGTTTTTCCCCAATTTCTTCCAAATTTTTTCTTAGCCAAAGAGCTTGTGTACCTGCTAAGGTAATTGCAACATACTCCGCTTCTGTGGATGAGAGGGAAACAATGCTTTGTTTTTTTGAGCTCCATGTAATCAATCCAGAAGCAAAAGAGAAACAATTTCCAGATGTGTACTTACGGTCATCAATACTACCTCCCCAATCTGAATCACTAAATCCAACAAGATTGAACTTTTCAAAAGAGTAGTAATGAATACCAAAATTTAGAGTGCCTTTCACATACCTTAAAATCCTCTTGGCTGCCTTCATATGTATTTTAGATGGATTTATCATATACCTTGAAACAAGTGTAACTAAATATGTAATATTAGGCCTTCTGTGGGTTAGAGATATCAAGCTCCCCACAATACTTTTGTAAGTTTTCTCATCAACTAAATCAACACCATCATCTCTACATAACACATCTACATGAGCACTTGGAGTAGGGGATGGATTACAATCAAGCATATCAAAGTTATTTAACATATCATGTGTATACTATGTCTGACAAATGAAAATCTCATCCTTACTTTGATAAACCTCCATTCCTAGAAAATATTTCATGATGCCTAGATCTTTCATCTCAAATTCATTCATCATAGAAACTTTAAATTTATCATTCATCTTAGAACTACTACCATATACAATAGACCATCAACATACAAACCTATGATTAGAATATCAATACCTTCTTTTTTGTAGTAAAAGGTAGGATCACTCTTACTTCTTTGGAAGCCATTTTCCTGAATGTATCCATCAATCCTAGCATACCACGCTCTTGGTGCTTGTTTGAGACCATACAAAGCCTTCTTCAACTTGTAGACATTATTCTCCTTTCCTTCCACTTCAAAACCTTGTGGCTACTCCACATATACTTCCTCTGATAAGTAACCATTGAAGAAGGCACTTTTCACGTCCATATGATGTATCTTCCGATTTTTCTGAGCTGGTAATGAAATCAACATTCTAATGGCCTCTTGTCTTGCTACTGGTGTAAATGTCTCTTCATAATCAATTCCATACTTCTGTGTGAATCCTTTAGCAACTAATCTTGCTTTGTGTCTTTCAACACTCCCATCACTATTAAATTTAGTCTTATAGACCCATTTGGTGCTAATCTTTTTCTTATCATGTGGAAGCTCTGTCAACTTCCAAGTGTCATTCCTTTGAATGGAAACCATCTCTTCTTAGATGGCTTTCATCCAAACCCCATTAGTACATGCATCTTCAAAAAATGATGGTTCAAAAGCAGCCTTGGCTAATAAAGCGAAATTGATTACCTCACCTATTGGGCTTTCTTCATGTGCTTGATTTTCACTCCTCTCATAAATATCACTCAATCTTCTTACCTTCATTGTAGAACTTGGAGAAGAAGTTGGACTTGAACTTGATATTGAAGAAATTGATGAAGTGCTACTTGATGGGGTTAACCCACTAGTTACAGAAACATTAGTGGGCTGCTCATGATTAATATCAACAATTATATCATCATTAAACCAAATTTTGTCTTCTCAACATGGCCTTTTTGATGACCATAAACTCTCCCTTCATAAAAAATTACATCTCTTGAGACAATAAGCTTGTTGGTTAGAGGATTATACAATTTGTAAGCCTTGCTTGTCTCACTATACCCAATAAAAATACATAACTCACTCTTTGCATCTAACTTTTTTCTATTATGATCAGGTACATGCACATAAACCAAAACCAAAAACTTTGCAATGATTAACATTATGCCTTTTTTCATACCAACCTTCATAAGGATTTATCTTTTCAAGTGCACTGGTGGGGCTATGGTTGAGGATGTACACTGTCGTAGCAATTGCATCTCCCCAATAAGAATTGCTCAATCCCTTAGTTTGTAACATGCATCTTGCCATTTTAACCATAGTACGATTCTTCCTTTCAGCTATGCCATTTTGTTGGGGTGTGTATGCCGTAGTATGCTGCATCCTAATGCCATTCATATCACAATAACTCTAGAAATATTTTGAGCAGAATTCTCCTCCACAGTCAGTCCACAAACATTTGATCTTGCACCCTTTCTCATTTTCTACAAGGGATTTGAACTTCTTGAATGTATCCAGGGCCTCATTTTTGGCCTTCGAAAAATATACCCAACAATTTCGTGAGTAATCATCAATAAAAGTGATGATATATGATGACTTACCCAAAATCTTAGTCTGCATAGGACAACATATGTCTGAATGAACAAACTAAAGTGGGTGATGAGCCCACCATGCAGTGCCCTTTGGAAACCTTTCCCTTGCATGCTTTCCTTTAGCGCATCCTTCACAAACCTCCTTATGCTCTTATACCTTGGGCAAACGAGAAACTAATGCATGTGAGGTTAGAGACTTCAAATTGTGAAAATTTAAATGCCCATACCTGAGATGCCATAACCAACTTGAATCCTCATAAGCCATATTTGCAAGATTATTGTTATGTTCATCAAACCTCAAGGGAAACATCCTATTTCTTGTCATAGGCACAAAAATGATCACCCTATTTCCCTTATTCTTGTCATAGATAGTACATGTCTTATTTTCAAGGACTACTTTATAATTTTTCTCACATAGCTACCCAACGCTCAACAAAATATGCTTCAATTATGGAGTATAATAAATGTCATGAATACTCTTTATATCTTCTTTTGTTTGGACCTCCATAACTCCTTTGGCAACAACCTTCAATGATTTATCATCACCAAGCTGAATCTTGGATTTGAAACTTCCATCGTTTGCTGAAAGCAATTTCTCATTCCCTATCACATGGTTAGAGCATCCAGAATCTAGGTACCAAACATCTTTACTAGTATTTTCACCTTTGGCATAGGATTAAAATAAGTGATCTAGAGGATACTCACCACTTTCTTGAGCATAGTTAGCATTTTTACTTTCATTCAATCTGCATTCTCTTTCAAAGTGGCCATACCCGTTACAATAGTAACATTGAACATTTCTCTTATCAAATATACCTCTACCTCTTCCTCTGAAACTACCTCTTCCTCTTGTGCCACTTCTTCCTCTACCTCTTGAAAATTTTTGGCTTTGCCATTTACTTTGACCTTGATTAGTTTTGGCACTATTGCCGCTTGCATCTTCATGATTTGTAATTTGTAATTTAGAGGAAAAAGCTTTCCCTACTGTTTCTGGGAAAACTAATGTCTATTCAGATCTGCTAGTCCCACTAAGACGGGTAGCTATCTTAGAAACAAGCAATTCAAAGTAACTTGTGTTTTCCTTTATGAGAGATAGATGAGAGAGAAGTAGAGAGTACCAACCTCAGTCTTTCGCTTGGCTCCTTGCTTGTTTCCTCTCTCCTTTGATAGAGCTTTCACCACTCCTTTCTCACTTGTCCCGCTTCAAAGAACAACTGTAGAGTCAAAGTAGAAAAATACCATCAAAGAATAGAGATCTATAACCATAAACAATGTAGAATCAGATGTACATTAACCATACAAATGCATACACAAATACAAGATTCAGAAATATACAAGTATATGGAGGAAAACTCAAATAACTTTATTGACAGAAGTAGTAGAAGAGAGGATTACAACCCAGCTGTCTGATCCAGCATCATCCTCCCAACATGAAAGCCCTCTTCACCTCATGAAAAGCAAGATCACCCAACAATACAATGTCTTCAAAGAGAAACCAACAACACTTCCTTACAAATTACAAAATTCCAGCCTTCGGATCTCTAGGATGAGGGATCCATATATAGATATTTGCAGGGGGGGTGAGTCATCTTCTGGGTTTTTGATTAGTGTCATTCATCTTATGGTTCTTGGTTCCACTTGGAGATTTCATGATCTCTTACTCATCCCTGGGCAAATTCAGAGAGGCAAGTGTCATATGAGCAGTTTCTAGAAGATTCTCTGGGTTTCCACCTAGCAAACTACCTCTACCATTTGTCTGCTCTCACTCATCGCACCCTACAGAAGGGATTTTCAGTATGCATCGCACCGTTTGTGTGTAGTAGGTGAGATGCATCGCACCCTCAGCATGGAGCAGTCTGTATGGTCCAGTTTTGACCAGTCCTGAGCAGTTTTTCAGGGAGAACTAGGAAATGATGTAATCAGTTGACCTTGATCCTTTAGGGTTTGAAACAACACTTTTAGGGGTTTATAAGCCCTTGGTTTATGGACATAATTGATTAGGGTTGTAGTGCCCAGATATGTCTATAACAGCTACACCTTCAAAAGTGTCCTTCAATATTTCTTCATGAGACATCAAGGATCCAACCAATTGATCAAACTGTAGTTTTGTCAAATGCTTACTTTCTTCCATGATTATGGCAACATGATTCCATCTATGTGTTAAAGATATCAATACTTTTTTAATTAAAACTTCATTACTTACAGTTTCTCCAAGTGTAGCCATTTTATTGACCACATCTTGACTCTCACACAATAGTCACTAACACTTTTAGCTTCTTGCATATTAAAATTCTTGAACTCTCACTTCAATGTTTGAATCTTGACCACCTTAACTTGATCACTACTTGGTAAGCTTCTTGTAGAGTCTCCCAAGCATCTTTAGCAGTTTTTTCTCCTGATATTCTAGGAAATAAGCTCTTATCAAGAGCTATCTGAATGTGAAACAAAGCTTGAGCATTCTTCTTCCTTGCTTCCTTTCTCGTTGTTCTTTCATTGGCTGTAAGGGCATTCTAATCAGCTAGCTCCTCATAACCTGATTCAACAATCTCCCATAAATATTTTCCAATTAAAAAGGTTAGCATCTTAATGCACCAATAATCATAATCGTTCCCCTCAAATTCTGGAATGGGCATCTAGTTAGAATTCGACATGATTAACTTTGGAGAAATTCCAATAATAAAACTTTAACCCAAAATAATTTTACCTTCTTTGATACCACTTGTAGAATATGAAATGGATTCTTTAAGCCAACTGATAAGCCAACATAATTATGAAGAAAATCACATAAAAAAAAAATTAACAAATAAAACACAGTCATTGTGTGAGATCAAACCTGTTGTAAATCTCCTATTAAATTAAACCATTAACTACATTGTTATATAGTAAAATTATTACATATATGATTATCAATCGACTCTTAAACAAATCTACTGACACTACCAATCTTTTGAAAACTAAATTTTGAGCACTGAACTCCCTAATAATTTACTGCCCTAATTTTGCACAGAGAACACAAAATCTGTTAACTAATTTGTTAGCGATATACATAACAAAATTAAGCATTATTCCCAACAATGCTTCTATTGTGCAGCAAAAATGATAGCAAATGTTAAATGCCACATAGAACCCAAACATATATAGTGTTTTGGGAAGTTTTAGTGTCTACAGATAAACATTTAAACCCCTAGAATAGTAGCTAAGTCTAGAACAACAGTGCAAAGCATTCTCTACCTTTTCTATAACCAATAGATTAAATAAGATAGTAAAGAAGCCTACCTGTAGCTTTCGCTTACTCCTTATCTCCCTTGACCAATTCTGTCACTCCTTTCCGTACTTAATCCGCTTGAAAAGTAGCTTCATAGAGACAAAAGACAAAAACCAATCAAAGCATATGATAATGATCTATTGATTAAACATGGAATGGAATCAAGTTCATAATACACATATGAAAGCATCAATGAACAATACAAACATATGGAAAAATATTTGAACACTTTATTAGTAAAAGGAAGAGTTACAATCCAATTTGCTTGATTTAGTGTCACTCCTCCAGTTCAATCCCATCCTCTCCTCACAACAAGCAAGACATTTTGACATCATTACAATACTTGAAACCAACTCAAGTCTCATACTAACAACATCTCCCTATAATTCAATGATTTCCAGCCCCTGATCACTTAGATGAATGTTCATTTTATAGGTGAATGTAGGAAGTTATGCCATAAATGGGGATAATGAATGCCCTCCCAAACTTAGGATTTAGTTCCATGGAGGAAGGGATAAAGGGATTGATGTTTCTTAACTCCCTCCCTCATCCAATTTTGAGCCCAAAGGAGTGGATAGCCTTGGGAAACTTCTAAAGGCATCCTATGGATAAGAATATTCCAAACCCCAATGCAGATTTCGCTCAAATTCGTCCAGCACCCTCGTAGTGTACTGGGCTGCACTGCAGTGCACCTTGGTAGTGTACTAGGCTACACTGCAGCGTACCCTAGTAGTGTATCTACCTGCGCTAATCCTCTTAGAGACAAGTTTTGGATGATTTCAGTCATAGAACTTCTTGGGAAGCTAGGCATTCTGATGGCTGACTTCTTTAGGGCATGTAACAACTGAATTAGGGTTTGTTGGGCCCTAAAGCATTGATCTATAAGATGGGAGTGATGTGCCCAAATGGATCTATAATAGTTGGCCCCTAAAGCATGAAGTCAAAAATATATATGTCGAGTGAAATCCTTTACCATGTGGAGAGGAGGTTGCGAAGTGGAAGGTGACTTGCATCAATTACAATACATATATCATGATAATTTTATTTTTTCTCATGAACTGCTGAGGGAAGGCGTACCCATGCTCAACTTATAAACTTTCATTACATGTACAAATATAGTCTTCTATAGATATAGACCCATGAATGGATGACCAGGAATGTAAGGCCATTGTATATTTGATTTAGTACTCTTGAAAATATCACATCGCAGATGGATGAAACTAGATTCGGGGTCTTCAATCTCGTTCAATCTTTCACTCAAGTACAAGTCTAACCATGTGAATAGATGATCTGAAGTCGAACATGGGAAGACATCATTTGATTACCAGCCAATAATGTAAGTCGTTAACAGATGCGAGAGGAATCCCCGATAATGATGATGACCCTGAAGGTAGAACAGTACATTTCGCATGGTGTGAATAAATGATTTGATGTCGAACACCATACAAAGTCTTTCGATCGAAGGCTAGTGATGTCAACCTTTCACCGGAAGCAAGAAACCTTCCATTGATGTATGCAAGCCTCAAGGTACTGAAGGGGTGTTTCTAAGTCAACTTCTTGGATAATGTGCTAATGTCGACAAGAAGCGACTCATCGTAGGAGGGCCTTGATGTATCCCACATCAATGACACAAAACGAGATAAATGATTTTGGAGATGAAAATCGACTAACGACAGAAGGTTCAAGAATGGTGGTCATGAAAATGAAGGTTTACGGTATTGCAAACGATGAAGTTTGAACTGAATGACTTCTCTTGAACATGTTGGCGACACTAAAATGAATTGGCAGCATTGACCCAAAACAAAGTAATGGATGGTATGATAAACCAACAGTGTGATAACCATCAAGTTGAATGACCCAACCCACATAGTCATGGTGATGAGGTGAAAGTGTCATGTTCAAGAGCGACTTGCTACATAAAGTGTTTGCCCCCTTTTCCAATTTTCCCTAGTCATTGTTGACCAACACCTCTTTATTTTTATCAATCTTGAGGAGGATAACCTATGCTTGTTGTATAATTTCACCCTTCAGGTGAATCCATCGCTATTTGATGCTTTAACGAGTCTAGTGAAGGTGAAACTCGGTCTTGTCTAAATGGACAAGTTTGTTGCTATTTAATGTTTTTAACGAGTTTAACGACAAAGATAACTTAGTCCTTTTCATGTTTAGAGAGTTTGAAAAGGGACGAAAAGGAAACTCCACAAGTTCTTTTTCGAAGATTTTTCTCTCAAGTCCGAAAAAGCATAAATCAATACGAGAGAGAACCTATTGATCCTATTTGATCAACGTATTCCTTTTTCATAGTTAATCTATCTCAGCCCGAAAAAGGGTTAAAATTATACTGAGTAGATATCAATTCCAATCGTTTAACGAGCTGGAAATGACAAGCACTCGGTAATCTTTTCATCTTTAGAGAGTCTGAAAAGAGCTTAAAGAGGACTCCATTTTCAAGAACGCGTGATGTCTAGGATAGCAACTACTTTCGGCGATGTTAGAACTTCTCAAAACATGTTGATTTATGTTAAGAGGTTGGCTAATAAGACCACTCATTGCAACTGTTCCTCAAAAATGGTAAAACAACCAAGTGAAAGTGTATGATCGGCGAAAGGGACAGTGGCGATGGAGGGAGAAAAAACCAAGGCTCATATGATGGAAGAAGCTGATAGAATGGCAATCACAAGGGTTAAAAATGGAAATCGGTTCATTTTTACACAAGCTTGAACCATAGGGAACTATGCTTGGGTTCAGTTTCATGTTTACACAAGCTTGAAACAAAAAACTATGCTTGGATTCAATTTTATTTTTACACAAGCTTAAAACAAAAAACTATGCTTGAGATTGGTTTACATGCCCCTAGCATGATGAAAGGGAGAGTCTCCTGTAAGCAGATGGAAGTCGTTGCGGTGAAGTAGGACGATTATCCGACACCTTTTTGGCTTCATCCAGATAGGGACAAAGGTGAATGGGGTGATTCCCTTCACATAACCTACAGGGAAACTTAGCTTTACCACTAGGTGCATGCCCCCCAAGATTCATTACATTCACCTAAGTAGACTACTCGTGGCTATTAAGTGGATGGAATGAAGGTTCCTTTACGAGATCAAGTGAAAGACTCGACTGGGATTTTACGAGATCTAATCAAAGACTCGAGTTGGAACTTGGGACCTTGTTTCATTTTTTAATGAGCTTGACACAAGACAAGGAACTCTGCTCGTACTCCTTGTTTCATTTTTTAATGAGGTTGACACAAGACCAGGATCTATCCTCATATTCTTTGTTTCATTTTTTAACGAGGTTGACACAAGACAAGGAACTATCCTCATGGGAGTTGTTTCATTTTTTAAATGAGGTTGACACAGTAAAAGAACTAACCTCATGGACTTGTTTCATTTTTTTTAATGAGGTTGACAGAGTAAAAGAACTATCATCATATTCCTTGGTTTCATTTTTTAACGAGGTTGACACAAGACAAGGAACTATCGTCGTATCCTTGGTTTCATTTTTTAACGAGGTTGACACAAGACAAGGAACTATCCTTATGGGCCTTGGTTTCACGACCCATACGAGGTCATGAAGGAGGGATCTGGTTCCAATGCCCCCAGTACATGATGTACAACATCACTGAATTGATCGTCAGTTGATGTAGGTATGGAACAGGTTGCCACATAATTAACCCGTGGCGGGGATGATACCATTGGTACAAAAGGACCAATTAGGGAAGATGGTTGACTAGAAGCCATATTTGGACCAGGAAATGAAAGCTGGTCAACGGTGACAATTCTGCCTTCATGCGGGAAACAAATCACTAGAAAGAGTGTTGAAACAATAGCTCCCATGTCATAAACATAGTCACGCCCAAGAAGTAATTTATAATCTAAAGGGCCTGGGACTACCATCACATTCAAATAAATGATTTTTCCTCCCAGTAATCGGTAACCGAGGGAGGATTCCTAATGGTTGACTGGTTCCTATGTTAAAATCCAATAGATTCTGGGTAATTGGCACAAGTGGTGGCGAACCGAGTGCTTGCCAAGTAGTTGAGGAAAGGATGCTCACTGATGTGCCTTCATCTATAATAGTACCAGATAAAATCATATTACAAACTTGTACTATGATATGGAAAGGCACATAAGAAGGAAGATGGAATCCTGTTAGTCAATTCCAATCAAAGGAACTGATTAGATTACTTGGTGGGGGTCCCATAGAAATGGGAGAATTAATCCCTTGAGTTACAAGAAATGGAGGATTTTCCTCCTGTCTTGATGGAATAGGAGGACTGCCCCCACGCTCATTAGAATATGAAGAAACAAAAAGACTTTGAGTGGTATCATATTCACTCTCTTCAGGAAAGGTATGATTAGCTGAAGGTGAAATCGGGTCAACTGTTACCTCAACCTTGTTGATTTTGGTTGGGTATAGACTCATAGGATTCACTTTCAGAGAGAGTGGGTTTGACCAATGGTTGATTTTGGTCAGTCAATTCATCAACTAGTGAAGGATTTAGGGAGAGTTTACTGTAACTAGATGGAAGTTTCTGCAGTGAAACAGGACAGTTATCCAACACTCTTTTGGCTTCGTCCAGATAGGGACAAAGGTGAATTGGGTGATTCCCTTCACATAACCTACATGGAAAATTAACTCTAGCCTTCTTTCCATGAACTTTACTACCACTAGTTGATGGTGTGTCACCAACATGATCTCGAGAATTTGACGACACAGGATGATGCGAATGGAAAGACCATTCTTCGAACATCCAAGGAATATCAGGACAATTTCGAAGAAGATGGTCTCCCGCACAAAGTTTGCATGGATATCGAACTTTGTGAGGCTTGATGGACGGTTTCTCATTAGATGTTTCATTCAAAGCAATGGTTGCTTGGTTGGCCCTCTGCTGAATTTGCTTCTTCTTCTTCTTCTTAGCCACCTAGTTACTAGTACCAATACTTTCATTAGGCGAAGAGGAAGAAGGGGAAGAAGAAACAACTGAGGAAGAAGGCAAAGGGTCAACATTAGGATCAACTGGAGGTTGATTTTGTCCGGTTAAAGGTGCACTCGATTGCGGAGAAATCTTGACATTTTGAACCAAGGAGGTTGAAAACAACCATACTAGCAAGCCAATGGTAAATCCCGGAAGGGACAATGTAGCCATATATGGAGCACCAATATTTTCGAAAGGAGGAAAAGGACTATGATTCCCATCAAAACGAATTCCTTGAGCGGTGGACTCCAGATTTGTTGCCATATGTTTCAACCTAAGATCAACTAAGGAGTAAGCATGGAGGATGTTATTTGTAGTCAATTAATTTTATTTTAATCAAAGTAACATAACACAACAAACGAGGGATAATCTAGGCAAAAGGTTTATCAAGCAACTGTGAACTGCAGAATACCTCCTGGCAAACCAAGAAGTATGGGCAAGCAATCTCCTCGAATGTTTTGTTCGGTGTATCACAGTTTACAAGGTGGCCGACTCGGTTACTTAAGGATGGATAACAACCTAGAGTTGTCCTCCCATATATACCCGAAGGTACGTGGAGGCCTAGTCAGTATAAGCACTGTCTAATGCAAAATTGCATAGTGAGAGCATTTCCATATACTTTACGTAATGTAACACCACCCTATATACCCGAAGGTACATGGACGAGCTATGATATACTCACTTACGTGGAATGAGGTATCACACTCGGGATGTATTGCAGACAAGTTAGCGACAACTGCTTTGTTTTACAATGTCGGAACACGTCTCTTGCCTAGACCTCTAAATGTTTTTCGTTAGGTGACAATGCTCCATTAGGTAAATTCAGATAAATTTTAAGTTGATCTTCTTTAGAATTTTCCTTTCAAGGTTCACCACGTGATGTATGTTGAAATTCCTAGGAATGTAACTATCATGATAAGCATTCTTTCCATTCAAGTTAACGATGAAAATCCTAGCTACTTAGGGACAGAGCAATCAGATTTCTTTTGATCAAAGAGCAAAGAGCACAATCTAAATGCAAATTCCCTACACTATTCCTATCAGCACACATAAGGATTTAGGGAGAGTTTCCTATAACTAGATGGAAGTCGTTGCGGTGAAGTAGGATAGTTATCCAACACTCTTTTGGCTTCGTTCGGATAGGGACAAAGGTGAATGGGGTGATTTCCTTCACATAACCTACATGGAAACTTAACTCTATGCTTCTTTCCATGAACTTTATTACCACTAGTTGATGGTGTGTCACCAACATGATCTCGAGAATTTGATGACACAGGATGATGTGAATGGGAAGACCATTCTTCTAAGATCTGAGGAATATCAGGACAATTTTGAAGAAGATGGTCTCCTGCACAATGTTTGCATGGATATCGAACTTTTTGAGGCTTGATGGGCGGTTTCTGATAAGATATTGCATTCAAAGCAATGGTTGCTTGGTTGGCCCTCTGCTGAATTTTCTTCTTCTTCTTCTTCTTCTTCTTCTTCCCTTTCTTCTTCTTCTTAGCCACCTTGTTATTAGTACCAATACTTTCACCAGACGAAGAGGAAGAAGGGGAAGAAGAAACAACCAAGGAAGAAGGAAAAGGGTCAACTTTAGGATCAATTGGAGGTTTTTCCCCAGCGGAGTCGCCAATTTGTTTTGGGAAGTTTTAGTGTCTACGGATAAACGCTTAAACCCCTAGACTAGTAGCTAAGTCTAGAACAATAGTGCAAAGCATTCTATAACCAGTAGATTAAATAAGATAGTAAAGAAGCCTACCTATAGCTTTCGCTTACTCCTTATCTCCCTTGACCAATTCTGTTGCTCCTTTCCATACTTAATCCGCTTGAAAAGTAGCTGCACAAAAACAGAAGACGAAAACCAATCAAAGCATATGATAATGATCTATTGATTAAACATAGAATGGAATCAAGTTCATAATACACATATGAAAGCATCAATGAACAATACAAACATATGGAAAAATCTTTGAACACTTTATTAGTAAAAGGAAGACTTACAACTCAATTTGCTTGATTAAGTTTCACTACTCCTGTTCAATCCCATCCTCTCCTCATAACAAGCAAGACATTTTGACATCATTACAATACTTGAAACCAACTCAAGTCTCACACTAACAACATCTCCCTATAATTCAATGATTTCTAGCCCCTGATCACTTAGATGAGTGCTCTTTTTATAGGTGAATGAAGGAAGTTATGCCATAAATGGTGATAATGAATGCTCTCCCAAACTTAGGATTTAGTTCCATGGAGGAAGGGATAAAGGGATTAATGTTCCCTAAATCCCTCCCTCATCCAATTTCGAGCCCAAAGGAGTGGATAGCCTTGAGAAACTTCTAGAGGCATCCTATGGATAAGAATATTCCAAGCCCCAATGCAGATTTCGCTCAAATTCGCCCATTGCACCCTGGTAGTGTACTGGGTTGCACTGCAGTACACCCTGGTAGTGTACTGGGCTGCACTACAGTACACCCTGGTAGTGTACTAGGCTACACTGCAGCACACTCTGGTAGTCTATCTACCTACACTGATCCTCTTAGAGACAATTTTTGGATGATTTCAGTCATAGAACTTCTTGGGAAGCTAAGCATTCTGATGATTGACTTCTTTAGGGCATACAACAACTAAATTAGGGTTTGATGGGCCCTAAATCACTGATCTATAAGATGGGAGTGATGTGCCCAAATGGATCTATAACATCTAGATCCAAAAATAGATCCGGAATAAAAAATTTGGAGAATACAATAAAATTGAAACCCATTTAGCTCATTACAAAATTAAAAAATTTCAAAAAAGAATTCAGTATGGAAAAAATCTAAGCAATGAACTTTTAACTAATTATACCCAAAAACCAAGCTCAAAAGATTGGTCATGGATCAAACTATAATGTCCAAAAGTCCATCGATTGAGTTGGTGGTATCCATGTCCATTGCAAAAGATGCGATCAACTAGCAGAGGCAAGACATGCAGGGTGTCTAGGATGTGGAAGATCTCTATCTTGGAGCGGTGTTGTTTCTAATCACTACAATCAACCATCCATGATTTGGTAAAGTAGGTGGAGCTCCTCCATGCAATGGAGGAACTCATTCGTACTCTCATTATGGTCAGACAAGACTTTCTCAACAAGTTTTCGATACGGTGGTATAAATCCACCATGTGTTGGTATTGATTGATTGGGACGAGCTCTTGGTGTGCCTAAATTGAAGACCCAATACTCCACATCCGCCATAAACTATGGCTCAAACATTTCATTGCTCTTGTCAACTAGTTTTTTCTCAATGTATGATAATTCATGTTAAACAACCAAAGAAGCATTCTCACAAAAATGGTCCGTTAATGCTCAAGCTTCAGACTGTGCTTGTGAGTTGTATGGAGGACCATAGCCCCCACCTCCTCTTCTGGAATAGGTTCTCTCCCTCGACAATGGAGAGAAAGAAGGGAAATTGCAAAGATAAGAACTAGAGCATAAGGTGGAAGGAGCCTTGGAGAGAGGTGAAGGAAACCAAGGGAATATGAGGTGAGAGTGCAAAAGAGAGCATGAACAAAAGGGAGATACATGAAGTGGGAATGAACTCTAAAATAGATATTGACTAGCTTGACATTATCAGACTCTAAGTAATAAAAACCAGATTTGATGGGGAATTGGAACCAGAGAAACCAAATGTTCTTTTCCAAATTAAAAAGCTAATCAACGGTTTAAACGCCAAGTATCCAATTCGTTAGCATTCAATCGCAAAAGAAACTTGTTACGATACATAAGAGACGTGCCATTAAATTTTAGTAATGTATAAACTCTTTTAACATCTAAATATACTATTATAACTATCTTAATATATTCAAATTATTATAATATATTAATATAATTATATAACTATTTATATTAACATTATTATAACTATTTTAATATATTAACATAATTATATAATTCAAATAGTTAGTAAAAATCAATAGATATAAAAAAATTAACATTATAGAATAACATTTTCAATATTATAAATAATGATAAAATTTAATTAAATTATAATTTTATTTTAATTTTTATTATTATCATCCATTATATATATATAATATTTTATGATATTATTTTAATAAATTAATTAAATTAAAGAAATATAAATAACATAATTAGTTTTGGAATAAATTTCAATGTTCAATCCTTAAGATATAATAATAAAATCAAATCTTACCATCCACTAGATAAATAACTGTCATAACTCAATTAAAATTCTAAAAATCCTAAACACCACTTAGTTACTTTTACAAAAATTTACTTCAATTTAAAATAATTTACTTTATCCGTAAAGGACTTTGGGCAGAATTAAAGTGCCCTCAATTTTTTACACTGAGCGTGGGATGGGTCGAAGAATTGTCGCCTCGATAGCAAATGACAGGATACGACCTAACGCGTACAAACTTGTAGGTTTCGAAAATTATGTCCAACCAAATACAATGTTGATGCGTCGCTCTCCTACTTTGCATGCTTCTGGTCCACCCACAGACAATGGAAGGGGGCCTACCACATAGTAATACGCCATATCCTCCCCTGCTCGTTTCTGCTGCACTAACAACCGAAATAATTACAATCTTTTAAAATATTCAATTATAAATTATTTACAAAATTCACATTTTTTAAAATTATGTATACAAAATCCTAACTTTATAAGGATATTTTTATATGTAAATACAATTTTATTTTTATAAAAGAACAAATTAACTAGCGTGTGAATAATTTATAGAAACTATCAAATTCACTTAATTAAATGCCAATAAAAGTTGATTGTCTTTTACTTAAATTACAGTGATCCGAAGCGGTCACAAGCAGAAAAGGATTTTTACCTTTCGCCTCAATTTTGGCAATTAATCTCTATACATTCGACCAAGTGGTATTCGACCAAGTGGTATTTTATTACTTGCTCACCCCCCTCAGCTTGCCCTTCCCATAAGAACTCCCTAATAATTTTGGCAATTTCACATAATATCCTTGTAGGATCAAGAAGGGCAGTAAACCCCCTCAGCCTGCCCTTCTCATAAGAACTCCCTAATAATTTTGGCAATTTCACATAATATCCTTGTAGGATCAAGAAGGGCAGTAAAAATATAATGAGAGAGTAGATAATACCCGCTTGATGAGACTCTTACATCCTATTGTGTTCATGAAATGACTCCCCATTGTTGTAACTTAGCTCTACATTTTGATATAACTCAAGACCATGCAAGGGAAGTTTGGAACTTTAAATATATTAGAGTCCCCATATAGTAAAACTTTTTCCAAAAACCTACGTGATTGAATCTATGAAGGAAAACTAGCTATTTTTATAAACGAGGAGTAATATTAAAAGAATGGATTTGCAACTTTTGATGATGAACAAGCCCACCGGAGGCTAAAATACACTGGTCCAAGACAAAGTTAAAGTGTTCAATAATAATTTTTTAGGCTTATGTCAAAAGGAGCGTAAAATTCACAAATTGAGAGTGATTTGTGCTTATTATGCATGAGACATATCTTATCCCCAGTAAGTTTCCATTTCTTCTCTCATGTTCAAGATTATTATGCATGAGACATATCTTATCCCCAGTAAGTTTCCATTTCTTCTCTCATGTTCAAGATTCCTACTCAAGGAGTCAACCATTGGAATATAAAGTAAAGGTGATAAAAGGCACCCTTGGCACAAGCCTCTAGTGGCTTTGAAAGATCCAGAGGAGCATCCATTCACCTTGAAGGTGGATATGCAAGCGAAAGAGATGAAAACCTCCACCCATTTTATGAATTTTCCATTAAAACCAAATTGAGAGAGAACCTTATCCACACGTGTCCTCCTTTTTTGTTGTTTCCATCGCTCTCTTTACCTTATCCACACGTGTCCTCCTTTTTTGTTGTTTCCATCGCTCTCTTTCTTTAGTTTTGTTTTCTGATCCTTTAACTTCTTCTTAGACTTCCTTGCAAAATGGTCATATTCATGGCATAATTTGTACTGAAATGAGAATTTATCATAGTCAATATCCTAAATATGAGACCAATTGTCATGGTTAAGATTTATCATTGTTGAAAGCCCTTTATCCAAATCCACCTCTATGCAAATCCTAGCACAAGCTTCAAGTCCTTCTTGGGGTTCCACCATATCAGTGTATTTTCCACGAGCATTCCCATTGTTGTGGACAGTCCCCTCATTCTAGAAGTGTAGAGAGGAAAAGGGAAGCTTGACCCAAACCAAAGCCGTAGATGAGAGATTGCATTATAGGTTAAAAATTATACTCCTAAGATCCACATATAACCCTTGGGCTCCCATGAAATAAAGGCCACTTTTGAATTTAAGGTCCAAGTTTGTTTTATCTTCACACAAAATTTGGTAAAAGCCTCACCAACATAAGGACATAGAGACCTTTTTTTAATCATGGGCCTCTATTTTTTTGTCAATCAGGCACACAGAGTCTTTGGTGACGGCCAAAGACCCATAAACTATTTGGTGACGGCCAAAGACCCATAAACTATCCTATTAATCCTATATATTCAAGCTTCATGGTAATAGGCCTAGATTGAGCAACGTTAACATACACCTTTGAAATATCATCAATCTTCTTTACGAATTTGCAAGTCTTGGCCTCTTGGAACTGTGGCCTTCCAACCACCAGCGAATGGAGCAAGAAGTGGGGGAAGGTGGAGGAGGGTCATCCCAAACACAATACCACAATCAGCGTGAGCACAAGTGAGAGACTCGGGCTGAGGCACACTGTTATTTTTTTTAATATATTTCTTTAAATTCTTTTCATTTTTCATTATTTTAAATATTTTGTTTTAATATATCTATATATATATATATAATTTTATTTTAATATGCGATTTTTTATTTGAATTTTTTGAACTTCAAAAAAAATGTTTTTCCTTTTGGTTAATTTTTTTCTTTTCAATTATGGTTTTTTAATCATTTTTTTTCTTTTTTTTACAAGTTAATTTTGTTTTTTTTGTTTTTTACATTTTTATGTGTTTTTTAATTTTATTTCTTTTTTATATATTTTTTTTACATTTGATTTTTTTTGCCATGTTTTTTATGGTTTTTTTTTTTCATTTCCTTAACGGTTCTTGTATAAGTTAGATTTTTAAATGTTTTTTTGTTTCTTATTTATTTCTTTTAAAGATTTTTATTTTATTTTTTTAATGGTTTTTATTGTGTTTTTTTTCCGTTTATTTATTTATTTTAATCCTTTTTTGTTTTTTAATTTATCTCATCAATATTATTTATGTTTTTTTTTTTTTATTTTTAAATTCTTTTCTTAAATTATGTTTTTTTTTAATATATATATATTTTTTTAATTTTTAAATTCTTTTCTTAAATTATGTTTTTTTTTTAATATTTTTTTTTATTCATTTATTTTTTATGTTTTGTTTTTATGTTTTTTATGTTTTATTTTAAATTTTTTGTCTTTTTATATATTTTTTAATATTGTATTTTTTTGGGTCATTTTTTTTTAAATATATATTTGTATTTACTTGTTATTTTTTTTTAAATTTCTTGTGCTTTTTAGTTTTATTTTTTCAATGTTTTAATATTCTCAACATATTTGAATGGACACATATGTCAAAATAAATTGTGTGTAGAACTAATAAGTCTAGGAGAACAACGTTTTGTTGATGGTGTACTTCGTTAGAGGTCGATAGGATTCTAGAAATGGCATTTCTTTTTGCATAATCTTCAATATGTTTGTTAGTTTCGATTTATTAAATTCAAAAGAAATATAATTTTAATATGAAATTATTATTATTATTATTATTATTGTTGTTGTTATAAAATGAAATATAGTTTTTAAAAAACAATTTGCAAATTTCAAAATCTTAAAATTATTTAAAAATAAACTATTTACAAAATTTCCAAAAAAATAAATGTTTTAATGTGGAGTGTATCAAAAACTCCAAAATCACATATAAATTCATTTGTTTTATAAAGATGTTCATTCATCATAACTGAAGTGTTTCCTATCCAGTGACTTCAATAGATTATATAAAAAAATATTATATTTAATAAATTGTTATTAATATGATAAACTTAAAGAAAAAATAAATTAATATAAATTAAATGACAATTATTTTTTTAAATCATATTAACACCATGAATGAAAATTGTTGGATTTTGAGGTTTTTCATAGAGGTGATATTTTATCATTAGTGTCATTCTTGGAATTTTAAGGCTTTTCAGAGACATGATATTTTATCTTTAATACTGTGCCTAAAAATCATTGGAATTTTAAGCAGATGTGATATTTTATCTTTAATGTCATGCCTACAGTGGGAATTTTAAGGCTCTTCAGAGTCATAATATTTAACATCATTACTAAAAAATGTTGACAATTTACCCAGGAAAAAAAAGACGTTATTCCAGCATAAAAAAAAATGGCTTTTACTTCCATGTTTAAAAAATGTTGAATATATATATATATATATATATATATATATACATATATTCTAGCATCAACACTTTTCGTTTTTAGGTTGTTTTTTCATTTTTTTTGGTTTTTTTATTATAGTTCTCCTTTTGAGGTAATAGTTTTCAGTTGATCAGTGACTTTGTTTTGCAAGGAGAAAGTTCTAATCAACCAAAAGGTGATGGTGGTAATGGGAGCAAGCCTCCACCTCCTCCTCCTCCTTCACCTCCATCTTCACCTCCTTCTTCACCTCCTTCTTCACATAGACCTACTCCTCCTACATCTCCAAGAGGACATGCTAAGTCTCCTTTGCTTAAGCTTTATGTCAAGTTTGAATTTCCAATATATAATGGAGAAGTAAATGCTGAAAAGTTGGATAATTGGTTTCGTCAAATTGAAGTTTATTGCAGGATTCAAAAGATTAATGATGATGTCACAAAAATCCAGCTTGGTTCTCTTCACTTCGAAGGTGCATCCCTCTTCTCGTGGGAAGCCAGAACTCAAGAAGATTTGAAGAAAAGTGGTAAAATTATCTCTTCTTGGAATGATTTTATAGCTGCATTAAGAATACAATTTTATCCATTAGCTTACATGCAAAAAGAAATTATGGATTAACAAAATTTTAGACAAGCTAAAGGTCAGAGTGTCCAATGTTACACACAAGAATTTAGAAAAATAACATTAATATTGGGTCTTGATTTGACCTCACAAGATACTCTCCTTAAGTATATAGGTGGATTTCATAGTTATTTGATTCATACCATATGTTTAATCCCAACAATCTAGATGAAATGTGTGTTCAGGCAACTCATTTAGAATCAAGAGGCAAGAATGTTCCTCAAGAGTCAAGCAAGAAACCCTTTAAATATGGAGATAAAGGAAAGGGGAAACTTAAAGGAAAACTTAAGAAGAATGCTACAACCAAGAAAGAGGGAGACAAACTTACTTGTAAACATTTTTCAAAACATGGCCATGATGAAGACCGTTTTTGAAATTACATCTAAAAATAAGACCAAGGAAGTTCAATAACGAAGGGAAACAAAAGTATGTTGCTAAAACTCAACAAGATCTAAGATCTAATTCAGGTGATGAAACCAAAATCACAACCATGGGAATGAAAGGTATAAATTCTAACGCAAGTATTAGTTCTTCTAACGAGCATGTTGAACCTCAAAATGGTAAAGAGATAAGTGATATTTTTCATATCAAGGTCACTACGGAACATACAAATATTAATAGATTATTTGATAGTGGATTTCAAGTCAATCTTATCTCTGAAGCAATTGTCAAGAAAATTAACTTGGAAACTACACCTCATACAAAACCTTACTCTTTGGTTTGTGTATGTCATGATGCCAACTTGCAAGTGACAAGAAAATGTAAACTAAAATTTTCCATCACTATTAATTTTATAGATGGCATAGAGCTTGATGTTGTACCACTTGATATTTGTGGGATTTCCTTAGGGAGTCCATATTTGTATGGAAAAAAACCATATTCCATCGTCATCAGAACAAATATCATATTTTCAAAGATGGAGTTAAGTATCTTGTTAGAGAACATCGCAAGAGTATGAACTTATCTCTTGTTAGTGTAGGTCAAATTAAAAGGCTTGTGAATGCTAGTAAGAATTTTGTGTTGTTGATGATTAAAGCTAAAGATACAACTAAATCTGAAGCTTTCTCAGGATGTGATTCTAAACTCAAGCATGTATTGGTTGAAATTGTTAATACTTATGACAAGATGTTTCAGGAACTTGAAGGGTTACCTCCAAAAACAGGAATCCAACATCAGATACAATTGCAGGAGGATGCACCACTTTCCAATATTGGCATGTATAGAATGTTAATTTTAGAGAATGCACAAATTAAGAAGCAAATTCAAGAGCTTCTTGACAAAGGGGTCATCAAACCCAACACATAACATTGTTGGTCTTTCATTGTTTTGGTTCTGAAGAAAGATGGTACATGGTGCACGTGTGTGGATTTCTAAGCTTTGAAAAATATCATAGTAAAGAATCATTATCCTCTTCCTTGCATTGATGATTTTCTATATCAGTTCAAGTATGTTGTTTATTTTACTAAGTTATACTTAAGAAGCAGTTATCATCAGACAAGGATTGTTGAAGGTGATATTTGGAAAATTGCTTTTAAGACAAAACAAGGTATGTTTTAATGGTTAGTTATGTTGTTTGGGCTTTGTAATTCACCTACCACATTCATGAGAGTTATTAATGATGTATTACAATCATTCCTTGATGATGTTGTCATAGTCTACTTAGATGATATTTTTACTTTTAGTAAGACTCATGAAGAGCATGTCAAACATGTAAAGCAAGTTATAGATGTCTTGAAAAAGGAAAAGTTGTATTTGAAGATGTCTAAATGAGAATTTGGGAAAAACTCTTTGGTTTACTTGGGTGATATTGTAGGAAGTGGTGAATTGAAGATTAATCTCTCCAAAGTTGATGTTATTTTTAATTGGCCTAAACCCAACAATGTAATAGAAGTTAGGAGATTTTTGGGAGCGACACAATATTGGAGAAAAATTATTACAAACTTCTCATTCATTGCAACACCATTACATGCTTTGATAAGTGTGAGGTAGGGATTTCAGTGCGGAGGAAAGCAACAAAAATCCTTTGACTCTTTGAAAGAGAAAATCAGTGTAACACCATTTCTAACACTTCCAGTTCTTAATCAAGCATTTAAAATTCAAACTGATGCAAGCGAATATGCTATGGGAGTAGTTTTTATGCAACATGGTAAGCCAATATGTTATCATTATGAAACCTTTTCCAATGCAGTGATTAACTATCTAACTTATGATAAAGAGTTGTACCCTTTGGTACAAAGCATGAAGAAATGGAACCACTATTTGATGGGTAAGGAAACAATTATTTGTACTGACCATCAACCTTTGCAATATTTACAATCACAATCTAAGCTACAACAAGCTAGACATTTCAGATGGATGGGATTTCCACAACAAATTCTTTTGGTTATCAGGTATAAGAAAGGTATATACAACAAATTTGTTGATATGCTATCAAGGCCTGTTGTTAATGCATCTATCATTCTTAAGCATATCTCAAACATGCATGAAAGTTATATTGAACAATATGCATAAGATGAAGATTTTAAATATGTTTATGCAACTTGAGTCAAGGAAATCATGTTGAAGTGTTAGATTATCATGTTCATAACAAGTTGTTGTATCATCTTGGCAAGTTGTGTATTCCACACGGTCAAAGAGTTAGTGTCATAAGGGAAGCCCATAATTATCTTATTGTTGGCCACATTGCTGTAGGCAAAATATTTTCTAAGTTACAGAGGTATTATTATTGGCCTCGTATGAATGAAACTGTATCAAGTTATGTAAAAGGATGTTCTACGTGCACTACTAGAAAACCAAATAATAAGAAATTAGATTTGTGCACTCCACTTCATATCCCTTCTCGTCCTTGGGAAAGTATTTTTATGGATTTTGTTAGGGGACTACAAATGTCTAGGAAAGGTCATGATTATTTATATGTTGTAATGGATCATTTCAACAAAATGTGTGTGTTGATGCCTTGTAAGAAACATGTTACAACTAAAAAGACTACAAAGATGTTCTTCCAAAATGTATGGGTTCATTTTGGGTTACATAATTTGATTATTTCTTATCAATATTCACGATTTATTGGGATTTTTTTTTTAAGTTTATAGAAACTCGTGGACAAAAAGTTGAAGAAGAGCACAAAATTTCATCCACAAACTGATGTCTAGACGGGAGTAGTGAACAAAACAGTAGTGCATGTCCTTCGAGGATACTGTGGTAAGCATCCTAAGCTTTGGGATCAGAATTTGCATTACATCAAACATGCCTACAATCGTGCCAAGAATTCCTCTACACAAGTATCTCTATTTGAAGCTTGTTTGGATTATTTTCCAAAGTCTTCTTTGGATTTCATCTTTGGAAAAGATATTGCAATATATGGGCATAGTTATGTGGACAAAGACAAGCATTTCATTGAAAAAATACAATAAGTCCATCACAGGGTACAAGAATAGTTGGATAGATGTCAAGCCAAGTACAAAGAAAGATATGATAAGCATTAGGTTGATCATGATTTCCAAGTGGGAGATCAAGTTTGGTTGTACATCAATAAGGAAATATTACAAGGTGAAGATAAAAAGCTCCAGTCAATCAAATATGGTCCTTTCAAAATATTAGAGAAGATTGGTAACAATGCTTTCTGATTAGGTTTACCACCTTAAATGAAAATTTATTATGTTGTGAATGTGGAAAATTTGATATTGTATGAGACTCCTATGATGGTTGATCAAGAAGGGAATGTTAAAATTCCATCTATAGAATATTTTGGTCTTGAATATTTAAATGAGTTGTAGGAAGACTCTATTATTGATAGGAGAATAAGAACTTCACACAAAGGCAATGTGGAGTATCTTCATGTGGGGCTCAAAGGTACCAATCCAAAAACATCAAGGTGAACAAAGATCGGGAAAGTGAGGGAGTTGTACCCTCACTTTCCTATTAAGTAAAAATAGACTTTTAGTGGTCCAAAAACTTCCAATGGGGAGGAGTGATCCCAGGGGATAAAAAACATGCACAAAAATTAAACTTACCAAAATCCCTCAAAACTAGCACCAAATCATAAATCTTGTCATTTTGATTCCAATGACGCTTAAATCGCCTCGATCCGACATCATATGAGGAAGTTATCGTGTTCCGAAGTTTTTGGAAAACAACAAAAAAATCAAAGTGCAGGGTTGATTGTCCATGTACAGACACCATGTGGTAGTATGTATGATGATGTAATGTTGATGTCATCCATTGACTGGGCAGTACAGGACAAAATCAAATACTAAACGTGGCATGTGTGTGAGGCAAAATTTGGGTTTTTTTGTTGGTTGATTCGAGACCAATCTTCTTGTTCCATGTGGCCCAATCATAGGGCACCACATGGCCCAATCAGGGAAGGACATATGGCCATGTGGCCCTCTATCTCTCATCAAAATTTTGGTTGGTTGCACTCCGCAAGGTTCAAACCCCTTACCTACCATCGACGAAGTCAACGTCGCACCATTGGACCAAACATGTTTCTCGTTATATGTTATTCGATGGTTTATATTTAAATTAATATGTTGGAGAGGTTGAGGGGATGGGAAGGTTGGTGAGATTGCTCGACTAGCCGAGACCATAGTTTTTGATAATGCAATGTAATCATCGGTGTAATGTCCGGGGGAGGGGTGTTGGGCACGTTTCCCATGCCGAAGGCCCAGGGCATATCATATGCACAAGATCGGGAGAGAGACTAGGGGAAAGCATGTGGCCTTTGACCCGTGCCCCTCGGTCCCATGTATCCATATGACTAGGCACGCAGTATTCAGAGGGTGCTTTGACAAAAAAGTTTTTAATTTTTAAATAATATTTAATAACCAATCAACATAATTACCGGTTGGAGGTGGGGTTGAACCCATGACCTCCGCCCAACTAATTTTGGGCACCACCAATATACCACAGGGACTTTTGTTGCAATAATAGAAGGGAAGAAACAATTTGCGGAGTAGTTTGCATACCAGATTGGAAAAATGACCATATTTTACTCATTTTTCAACCTTTTTCACCTCAAGAAGAGCCTAGGCAGGGGTTTTTGAGCATTTTGGACATGATGGAAATGTTTTTTTTTGCATATTGAAGCTTGGATGTGGATGGATTGAGCATTTGACAATATAATAAAGAGGTCACACTCGAAGTTGGACCTGAAAATGTAGCCGAAGAGGGGTGAACTTCGTTATCAATTTTTCTATGTTTGATGTTCCATGTTTCTCTGCTTTTAACTATTAAAATTATGAAAATACTTAAGTTTGTGTGCTTTTGCAATCATAATCCATTTCCTAAAAGACACAAGCTAGCTTGCAAATTATTGAAACCTTTACTTTTTATTTTTGGATCAGGCATCTTTGCAATCATCAAAAGAGTTTTTACGTGAAGAAACCCACCAAACATTAATGTTGTGATCTAGGTTGTCATTGTAGATGTGACACCCCATCATGAGATCTAAAAATAATGAAATGGATTTAATAAGAACTCTCTGAACTTCCAAAATCGCCTTACATTAATGCACGTTACCTTTTCCTCTTTTCCACACTCTCCTAATATTAACTGCAGATCCACTACATACAAGTTCAACAACTATCACCAAGCATAGAATTGTGTGATTGTGGCCGCTCAAGGACCCTGATATGACCATGTGTCGCTTGCCTTCCTCTCTTTCCTAAACAATGATGGATTTTTTTGAATTAAGACTTCTGTGATCCATAATAGTTATAACAAAATCTTTCAGTAAAAATCACATCAGAGATATTCTCATTGACATGTTTCGAACCAGCCAGTGTGATTCATCTTTAGGACAAGACGAGGAACCAAATCTAGGCAATGAGATAAATAGATGTAGAGAGTTGTTAACTAGCAGTTAGCAGGTAAAAACTAGTTTGACTAAGGCTAGAGTATCTACATCTCTTGAGGAACACCAGATCTAATTTCATCTTTGATACCTGCAAACATGCCTTTTCGAAAAGATTAACCTTGATAATAGTGGCCCTCTCGTGCAAGGTTGAAATTTTTGTATTAAGACTTCTGTGATCCATAATAGTTATAACAAAATCTTTTGGTAAAAATCACATTAGAGATATTCTCATCGATGCGTTTTGAACCAGCCAGTGTGGTTCATCTTCAAGACAAAATGAGGAACCAAATCCAGGCAATGAGATAAATAGATTTAGAGAGCTACTAACTAGTCATTAGCCGGTAACATCTAGTTTGACTAAGGGAAGAGTCTCTACATCTCTTGAGGAACACCAGATCTGATTTCATCTTGATATCTGCAAATGTGCCTTTTCAAAAAGATTAACCTTGATAACAATGGCCCTCTTGTGCAAGGTTAAAAATTTGCAATTAAGACTTCTGTGACCCATAATAGTTATAACAAAATCTTTCGGTAAAAATCACATCAGAGATATTCTTGTTGACGCGTTTCGAACCAGCCAGTGTGGTTCATCTTAAGGACAAGATGAGGAACTAGATCCAGACAATGAGATAAATAGATGTAGAGAGATGCTAACTAGTAATTAGCGGGTAACAACTAGTTTGACTAAGGGAAGAGTCTCTACATATGTTGAGGAACACCAGATCTGATTTCATCTTTGATACCTGCAAACGTGCCTTTTCAAAAAGATTAACCTTGATAACAGTGGCCCTCCCATGCAGGGTTGAAATTTTTGAGTTAAGACTTCTGTGATCCATAATAGTTACAACAAAATATTTCCGTAAAAAACACATCAGAGATATTCTCGTCAACGTGTTTCGAACCAGCCAGTGTGGTTCATCTTCAGGACAAGATGAGGAACCAAATCTAGGCAATGAGATAAATAGATGTAGAGAGCTGTTAACTAGCCATTAGCGGGTAACAGCTAGTCTGACTAAGGGAAGAGCCTCTACATATCTTGAGGAACAACAGATCTGATTTCATCTTTGATAATTGCAAACGTGCCTTTTCGAAAAGATTAACCTTGATAACACTAGCCCTCCCGTGAAGGGTTGAAATTTTTGAATTAAGACTTTTGTGATCCATAAGATTGTAACAAAATATTTTGGTAAAAATCACATCAGATATATTCTCGTTGACGTGTTTTGAACCAGCCAGTGTGGTTCATCTTCAGGACAAGATGAGGAACTAGATCCAGGCAATGAGATAAATAGATGTAGAGAGCTACTAACTAGCCGTTAGCTAGTAACAACTAGTTTGACTAAGGGCAGAGTCTATACATCTCTTGAGGAACACCAGATGGATTTGTCACAACCTCCAGAGTAAAGAATGGAGTCGTTGGTGCTAAGATATAGTGCATTGATGGAATATTTGTATTGTTGATTCATTGCAACTAGAGGATGTTTTCAATCTCCTGAGGCCTTTATCCAGATTTTGATTCTAGAGTCTACAAATCCTGTGTAAAAAAACCATCTATTGAAACCATAAGTGCATTAATGACATCGTTATGTTGTGTGAAAGATTCAACACATCTCATGTCGGAAGGTCTCCAGGTCTTCACCATCCTGTCCCAGGAAGTCGAATGAAAAAACCCATTTCTATCAGCGAGCAAAGCAATATAGTATCAAAATGTTTAATCTAGAGTACCTTCTTGTGCCTCCTGAAAATACTTCTTAGGTGGTATGACATTTATCACATAATCCTTCAAGGTTGGCATGGTGACCACCAACTTATATCCCAAGGGTTGTATATTCTCAGCATGTTTCCAAACTCTGATTTTATGATCTTGATGCATGTTGTATATCCTATAGCTAGAAACCAAAATACACTTGATAGCTCCATCACCATGACCAAACTTACAGTGTTCAATTAGCTTGGGATGTCTTCATACCCTTATGTCATTTCTAGAGGATCCACTGTAGAGGAGGTTGTGCACCATTGCTAGAGAAAACACACACCCACCATGACCTCTCAATGTACCTATGCATTGATAAACATTGTCTTCGAGGTTGCTCCCTAGAGGTCGATCTATTCCTACATAGGGGACCGAGCATATGCTACCTTGTGAAGAAAGACTCTATTGTGATTGGATGCTTAGCGTAAAAGAAATGTTTAATTCTGATATCAGGCTTGTTGTATTTAGACTGTCTTCAACCTTGCGATATGAGAAAACTCACTGGAGATGGAAGAGCCTCCTGTGATTTAGTTTTCATCTTTGTACCATTGAGGTTTATATTTGAAGAATCACTAGTGTTCCATAATAGTAAGGAGCTTTCTATAAAGGAAGAGGACATATTGTCAAATTGAAATTGAAAACCTATCATGCCGAGATAAAGAGAAGAAGTTGATCAAAGTTGAGTAATCCTCTTGTTTCTCGATGCATTTCCTTTCTCATTAAGTTTCTTAATGAAACTTGCAAAATGCATAGAATAATGTGTCAGATGTTGGACCACGGGTAGTGAACGAGAAAGCATGGGCCATGTGACAACATTATTTACTAGCACAACCATATAATTTAAATGGTTGGCAAACACCCATGAACATCAAAAAAATTACCATAAATAAAATAACCATTTCATATTAATTAATGCAATATCAATAAATTACTACAAATAATATCTAAATATTTAATAAATAATTATTTTTCTTTACTATATATTTCATTTAAATTTATTGATTTTAGGCTAGCCAAAAAAATAGAAATTTAAGAGAAAAATACTTAATACAACAAATTATCTCACCATAAATATATTTTTATTTTATTAATTATTTATTATTTTTCTAAGTCTGATCATAATTGTTAATTAATTATTTATTGTTTTTCTGAGTCTAATCATAAAATTATACCGTTATGAAAGAAATAAATTTTTAATAAATCTTATTAGTCATATTACTTCATCTATAACATAATTTAATATTCTATCTTAATAAGTAAAATTCAAATGGTAATCAGTTGAGTGCTTGGCAATAACTGTTAAAAAGACTATCAAATATGAAACTTCAAATTTAATCTCATAACTTTGCTTTCCAATAACTTGTAATTTGGTGTCACATGTTATTGGTGTCTTCCATCTATGAGTATATTTGGTGTCAAATGCTATTGGTGTCTTCTATCTATATGTATATGAAAGATATTCTTTATGAACTCCAAATTTGTTTTTACATTTTAATCTCATAATAAAAATTGTTTCCCATCTACAAAGATACTAACATAGATTCCATGTATGTTAGATTGCCATTGATACTAATATAGATTCCAGGTATGTTAGATTGCCATTGGTACTAACAAAAATTCCATCTATGATTATGTCATACACCTCATGGTAAAAAAAAATTTTGACCGAATAATTAACATCTGCCAATTCCTAACCACTATAATTAAGGGAATGTTTGGCAGTTTTAGGCTTGTGATGTGTTGCCCGAATGACCTTGGCATACACCATTATTGCGTACAGATGATGGCTGACCGTTTACACTCCTACGTACCTTAGCATAGTGGACTGCATCTAAGGCAGGCCCAAAGCCTGCACCTACCACCCATCTGTTTGACATGTATTCCTTATCTATTTCTATCAGTACCGAAAATTATGCTGTTTAATGTTTGCATATGAGATTGGGCGGCGTTTACATGGCTAGGCATTTACTTACTTGTACCACCCTGGTACGTGGCGTGGGCAGCACCCAGCTGCCATCTCGGGATCCTCAGGACATCGACGGCTTGTATTTCGGCAGTTGATCCGATGGTCGCTATGGCTAGTCACCGCTTTACTCTACCCTTGGCACCGTTTGGGAGACTCATTTCTCGTGGTAAGTTCTGGAACCTGCTCCTCCCTCTGCCTGGGCGGTGGACTCGGCCCCTGGAGAGTTCGGGGTTTGAACATAGCAAACCCTCGTCCGAGGCTTCCAACGTTGTTATCTCCAGATCCCATTGTCAGGTATTACCACACAACTCCTATCTGCACTCGCTGAAGGTTATAATTGTTTTTGTTCCAGTTTTTTTTTTTTTTTACAAATTCGCATATCTGTACAGACAGATATTATAGTCTTCAGTTTTACAATTCTCACAGCTGTTCAGATAGATTTTATAGATTTTAATATGGTGCATGTCTTGCTCGCAGATACCCTTGCTTCGACTATCAGGATTGCAGATGGATTCGACAGCGAGATGGGCACTTAACATTTCCATCGTTTCCGAGTATGATGATATTTCATGTGCTAAGGAGAATTGAAGTTAATCCGTCTCTAGGTCTATAGTTCTGGTCTATTTGGTTATGAGGCTACGACCCTCGAGGTTACTTCTCTGAGCCTACTTGGCTGGGGTTTACATGGGTGGCCTGAGTTAAAACCCAGGACCCGTTTTGTCTTTCAAAATTTAGACATCCGGAAGTGTCGTGCTTCCATGCACTTTGTTTATTTGCTTGCCAGATTTACGTCTGAGCATGGACATTCATTTTGAATTCTTATGTGTATTTCGGCTTCCATACATGATTCATTGTTCGGGTTTTTCTAGATTTTGACTGTTTATTAAAGGGAAGAAATTAATGGCACCAAACAGTCTTTTGTCCAGAAATATGGGTTTCGTTTCCTGGTGGAATGTTTTAATACACACACACACATATATGCATGCTTCTTTCTTCTGGTTAATGGTTATCCTCGTTTTCATGTATAGCTGTGTACAAGCTTTGGTTTAACGCCTCTCATGGGTTTATACATATATATGTGCATATTGACTCTTGTTTTAATGTTTGCATCCAGTATCTTGATTTACGGTCATGGCTATATTCTAATTAATCTACCAGGTTTATTATGGACCTTTTTCGCTTGTTCACTTGAGGATTTTTCAAAGTTAATTCTCGACCCTTGCCACTCTGTAACTCACCTTACATCCAAGCGACCATGGTCGACCCGTCCCATGGGCCAACCGAGACCTCCACTGCCCGGGTGGTATACAATACCTCCACTAAATTGGTAACCCTCTTATGTCGGGTATCAAAATCTCTCAGGCGATGATAAACTGTCTCTGTTCACATTCTTCCTACAGGAAGTGCTACTAATTTCACTCACCGTTCCATTATCCAAGTACACATATTTGCCATCTGCCCTCACATGCAAATTCCCACGCTCTCACTGTCAAACCCTTGAGACAAGGGCTTAGCCTCTTATGGCCTATGGCAGAGATTATTGTTGTTCTACGAGCTCTATGATCACTACTAGGTGTTAATTTTATTCCTTGCTAGAGCTTATATGCTACGGGTGCGTACAGGACCAAAATCACCTATTCCCTCCGTTAGCCTATCCTACGTTTATGGACAGTCTGGTTACAGTCGATTACTGTTTGTGTGTTGTAGAAACCCCAGCCTCATTTTATCTTCCTGTGGACTCTGAGATTCCTAACCCGTTGTATATATATATTTGTAAGACAAATTACCATTAATCACAACAGGGAATTAATTCCAAAAAAAAGAAACAGTGAATCAATGATAACCAACAGGAAAGCACATCATATAAATATTTGTATTTTCTATCCTCGCACTGTGGCAATAACAGTAATCCCTGGATTCTTTTCTTTCCTTTTGACAGTAAGTTATTAACTCTACCAGTACATCTACTTTGCATGATTTACCTATGAACATTCACACACTTACCTGCGCCGGTGTAACTTACAAATGCTCCAGAAGTTGAGCCTGCACTGCTCTCCCGCTTCCAATGTTCCTCCCAACCTTGAGATTTGTCCTACGGGACCAAAATCTCCCCCGAGCTCTCGCCGGGTCACTACCCTCAGCAAGACACTGCACTCTCGTGCTGGGCTATCTGATCATAACCAGACTTAGCCTTTTTCGTTTCTGTGTGTTCTTTTCTTTTCCACTGCCTGTTTCCCCACAGTGCAACAAAAAAAAAACCCTTCCAACCTTTTTTCCCTCCAAGGAAAGCAGTTAGGGCCTTTTGACACACACCGCAACCACCTTTTGGTAGTTGCCCATTTCAAGAAGCATTTCTCTTTTTTTTTTAAATAAATAACACAGGAAATATTATTAATTCCAAAGTGATAGTAACAGTCATTTCAGTTTACCATTTACCATAGTAACATAAAATATTTACATTTTTGACACACACCGCAACTACCTTTTGGTAGTTGCCCATTTCAAGAAGCATTTCTCTTTTTTTTAAATAAATAACACAGGAAATATTATTAAATCCAAACTGATAGTAACTGTCATTTCAGTTTACCATTTACTGTAGTAACATAAAATATTTACATTAAACCTGGGGCATCACAGATTATGCGAAAGATATTCTATACCAACTCTACATGTAAACCTCATTACAAATTTACTATCAAATCATAAATCAGGAATTCAAATAATCATTTTAATTAAAAATGTTATATGAATATAAGTTATAATTTTTTTAAACATGTGATATTAATACGTCATACTATTAAAACACGATTTATTTACTTATTAAAAATTTCTATTATAAAATAGAAGCGAATTTCTATAATTAAAATTTTTATTACATGTTTTATAATTACTAATAATAAAAATAAAATTATATTTAAATTAATTATATATATATATATATATATATATATATATTTTAATTTTACCAATATAAAATGTGAAACGAAATAAATATTTAAATTTTAATATAAATACATTACTTTTAATAAATAAAATTAAATATTAAATCAATATAAACATTAAAGTGATTTACTTTTAAAGACGTCCCTGTCAATTTTATGCATAATGGTCAAAGTTAAAATGGCCGTCAGCTTTATTGTCTGCTGCGTCCACAAAGTATTCTCATTCTTTGCGCGTTTCTGGTGCAGCAATAGCCCAACAGCATTTACGACCATGCAGGACGAAAGTCGATGAGGCAAGTGGCGATCATGATTTTCAATTAAAATTAAAATTAAAATTAAAATTAAAATTAAAATTATATATATATATATATAGACATACATTATTTTGGGAGAGTTTTTTGAATGATTGTGAGTGGAATTTGTTTAAGGTGGGACAGCTTTCATGTAGGTTTGAACGGAATAAAGATATGCAGATCTGCTTTTCAGTGGAATACTGTCATGTTTAATGCGATGGGACACTGTCATGTTCTTTGGTTGGGACACTGTCATGTTCTATAGTTTCTTTTTTTATAGTGGATTTTTGTTGAGGTTATGGATAATTTTAAAGATTCTTAAAAGAAAGAACGATCTATATATTGGTGAAATATTGTCCTGTCTCATGTAATGGTTTGTGTTTTTTAGGTGGTTTTTATTTGGTTTGTGGTTTTTTTATAAGTGGTTTTTATTTTTAAATCATTATTTTTATAGGTAGTTCCTATTTTCACTCTTTTCACTCTTAAACCATCATGAAGATGTTTGACTGTGAATTTGATACTGACTAAACTTCATATAAACTTATTAATTTAAGCTTCATAAATTTATATCTGTAAGTATTTAATTTAGTTATTAATACATATTCTAATTCTTTTAAATTTTAGTTGTTTCTAGAAGATATTTTAAACTATATTTAAAATTAGGAAAAAAAATTTATAAAATATATTTATTTAAGAAATAAAAAATATTATTAATAAAAATAACTCAAACACTCGCGCCATTGATTTTTTTTTTTTAAAAAGCATAATTTTCACCCAAAAATTTATCATCCAACAACAATTTGAAAATTTGTAAATTATCTATAAAATGTTTTTTGTTGAGGTTATGGATAATTTTAAAGATTCTTAGATGAAAGAATGATCTATATATTGGTGAAATATTGTCCTGTCTCATGTAATGGTTTGTGTTTTTTAGGTGGTTTTTATTTGATTTGTGGTTTTTTTATAAGTGGTTTTTATTTTTAAATCATTATTTTTATAGGTGGTTCCTATTCTCACTCTTAAACCATCATGAAGATGTTTGACTGTGAATTTGATATTGACTAAACTCCATATAAACTTATTAATTTAAGCTTCATAAATTTATATCTGTAAATATTTTATTTAGTTATTAATACATATTCTAATTCTTTTAAATTTTAGTTGTTTCTAGAAGATATTTTAAACTATATTTAAAATTAGGAATTTTTTTTTATAAAATATATTTATTTAAAAAATAAAAAATATTATTCATAAAAATAATTCAAACGCTCTCACTATTGATTTTTTGAAAGAAAAGCATAATTTTCACCCAAAAATTTATCATCCAACAACATTTTGAAAATTTGTAAATTATCTATAAAATGTTTTTTTTTTTAATTAAAAAAAAAATGATAAACAATACCACGGAATGCTACATCATTTCAACGTGGACTTCTACATCATTTCAACATGGACTTGCCAGTTTAATACGCCATTGTTTTCATTAAAAACCTATAAATTCCTTGACCCATGCCTAAAACATTTTGCATCTATACCTTTTCTCCTTTTCTTTTTATTGAAGAGAAAAGTATACAAGATCATTCAAACTTGAAATAAGTATTCAACAGAAATGAGTAAATAATTTGATATTCATTATTATTGGCATGATTAATTTCTAATGTTTATTTTATGTTTAAGTTGTTTACCTTCAAATGTCTAGACCATCGGGTTTGAAAAGTTTAAGTGATTTACCTTTAAATTTTGTGTGCGGGAAAATTTGGTTTTATGGTTATTCTATGTAAAAATAAAAACAATTGTTTTATTAAGAAATATTATTGTTAAGATAATAATAATGTGTTATTATTATTATGTTAATGAGATATTTTTAAGTTTAAGTTCAAATGTTTTAACTTTTACAAGGTGATTTAGTTTTAGGTATGTTTTTAAATGTTGTTTGTTATAATGATATTTGTTATATTTTAAGAGACATCACATTATGATCATCCCTTGATTGTAAATTTGGTCATTAAAGGGTCTAGTTGCAAAGTCAATAATTGATGTTATAATGATCTTTTAGATGACTCAAATTCATAATTGGGTTAATTGTAAATGATTTTCTTCCAAATCTACCTTGGTGGTGGGTTTTCCTATGTACCTAAAAATCCTATGATAATGAACACGGATGACTCTTCTCTTTTTGAATAAATTGAAATGGATATTGAGTCTATGTGGTTGGTCAAAATGAACAAGGAAATAATGATCTCTTCTCCTATGTGGGTGGATCACCCCACTGGAGATCATATCCCCCTTCCGTGGGAATAGTATTACAAAAATATGATGGACCATTCATCTCACTTGGATGGATTTTAGACACAAAACAAATTCAATAATTTAACCCTTTATTTTCCCTTGGAATAAACATCTCTTTATTTTCACGGAATGTGTGTAAGATGACACTTTTAGTGGGAATATTTTATTGCACAGTGCATTGTAGTGTGTTCACAAGATGTACTATTTTCATAAAGTTAATTTTGTTGGTTATGAGTTTCATAACATAATGAACTATTGTTGGAATGGCCCTTTTGTGTTCACAAGATGTATTCTTTTCATAAAGTTAATTTTGTTGGTTATGAGTTACATGACATAATTATCTATAGTTGGAATGACTATTTTTGAGCTTTAGAGCATTTTCAAGGGAGTAGAGGTGTTATGATAGTTATCTCTTCCTTTTGTAGAGTTCTGTAGTTGTATCTAGTTTGAACATTGATGATTAGTTTGCATGGATCATACTTTTGATTCTAAATTGGATGGTTGATTTCTATGTCAATTATACCCATAATTTCAAAGTGAATTGGCACAAGCCTCGGTGCTAGATGGATTCATTCATTTATTTCAGTTATGGAGTGGACTTTTGGGGGATGTAAATATGGTTGAATGGAAAGGGGTAGTTGTGGGCTTGTAGATTTTATGGTTAGTGGTTCAAATAAGCATGCTTGGTGTCATTGTAAAGGTATTAGTCATATTTTGCATCCCAATTAGAAGAAAAAGAACTAGGTTAGTGTGGTTGGTATACTTGGTTTAACTATCGATAAGGAAATGAAAGGGTCTAAACTCCATGAGAACCATTTTATGGGCCTAAGGAAGATTTGACTTTTTTTAGTTAGCTTCATCTTATTGATGTGCTCTTAGAAGTGATTATTTCAGACCATTTGCTAATCCGAACTATAATTCCCTCCAGACAACCTGTTAATTGACAAATTGAATGCAAAGTTCTCTTGTTGAGGTTGTCGAGGATCTTTGTAAGGTTAGAGGTATGTTTAGCTCCCATTCTCATAATATTTTCTCTTATTATACTATGTATGATGGGGATGTTGCATATCCATAAGGTTTTTTTCTTAGTGAATCTCCAAGTATCACTAGGATGCATTATGACTCATAAGGATTTAAGCCATTTATTATGACTTCTACAACCATTTATGAGATTCTATTACTCAAGATTTTTGTTCTTTTGCCTTTGAAGTTTTTCTACTAGTCAACAATTTGATTTTATCAACAAGGAAAGGTTAAGCTAGTTGAATTGTAACTAGCATGACCATATAAACTAAATGGTTGGTAGACCTAAATTATAATTTTATTTTAAATTATTATTATTACTAATTATAAAAATAATTAAACAAGATTTCTTAACCATAGAAATTCACCCCCACTCTACCATGGAGATTCTCAACCTAAAAATAGTTTTTGTTAAATACCATGGGCCAATGTCATGGCTTATTAATACCACATTCCTAAAAAACCATAACTCATATTCATATAAAAAATGTTCATATGAAATTTTTTTGTTTAATAAATCAATTTAATTGAATAAAGTAAATAAGTGATAAAAGCCAACAATACACCATATTTATGTGGAAAATCCAACAATAGGAAAAAATAGTAAAATAAATTGAATAAAATAAAAGTTACCAACAACATGCCAAATTTATGTAGTAAACTCAGCCATATGGAAATTATTAGTATTTTATATTTACTAGAAAATTAAATATATATAATCTTCCTCATCATTCTCACTTAATCAATTTTCACCCATTCAATTATAGCTTATTTTCGTATTATGATACAAATCACACATTGTATCTTTTATTGATGTCAATGGTTACATATTTATAGTATATAGATCATTGATTATGACAAATCTAGATCTTAAGAAAGTAGATCTAAATAACTAATACAACTCACACATAGGAAAATAGCTCCTTCTAGATTGACATCTAGGGGCTCACACAACAATCTAAAACACATGGAAACATTAGTAACTTCCAACAAACTCCCTTAATGCTTACATGTAACAAATATAGAAAACACACATTACAATAACAATATGAATCTCTATCACATTTGTCTAATATGGTCATCAATAGCACTCACATCCACTCTAAAATTTCATGGTTTCTTCTCTTTATTTCACCACACTTTAGAGATTTCCACTAGATCCATTTAAGACATAACCATTTCAAACAATCATTTATGGTAATCAATAGCACTCACATCCACTCTAAAATTTCAAGTTTCTTCTCTTTATTTCACCACACTTTAGATATTTCCACTAGATCCATTTAAGACATAACCACTTCAAACAATCATTGATGCTACTCTCCTGAAGAACAATCTTGTTACTAAACTACCCAATGGATCAACTCCTATCTATCAAAATGTATCGAACTACATTTTTGATAGTTGTATAGGTGAGTTGGTACTAAGTTTATCTGGCTTTCAATTATGCAACTGACCTTTCTACATACAAGGATCTCATAAAATAACTTGTAATTGATGCTCTTGAAACTCAAAGAACAACAAGATCCATCAACATATATCAACATATTCATATAATCAAATTAGAGATATATTCTCTTTGCATCCAAAAACATTGAAAACTACTAATTTAATTATATTCCTTTATTCATTAATTAATTATGGACTTTATTTTTTACCAAAAATAATATACATAACTAAAATGTAACATATATGACTAATAGCTATAAAATGTATCATAGGCTTCGTCACGACCGTAAACGAAAGTGAACCTTTGAATCGTTCTGTTACAATTCGCATAATAATTACTCTCACAGCGCACATCTGTATTGCACTTCTTGAAGGGTGCGTTGAACCAGTAGGTATCCAACCCTCCGCTTGTCGCCCAGCGAAAACACGTATGTTTTCTGCTCCTTTGCACGAGAACCTTTGATTATGATCACTCTGGTGTTGACCTTCTAACTTAACTCCCCACTGATTGGACTCGATCATTCCTCGTCGATGGTATACTGTTCAAACCAAGACTGACTAATTAGAGTACATCACCCATGGTTTTGATTTAACTGGTCTTTATTTGGAGCCAAACTTGACTTCTCGTTTAGTTTCTCTATATTTTGAGCCAATCGTATCTCAATTCAATTGACAGAAACAATTTCAAATCGTTGCAAAATATGCGTAACGATAGGAAGACTTGCACTATCCCAGATTGTCTCTCCTATATCCCAGAAGACTTGCACTATCCCAGATTGTCTCTCCTAGATTGTCTCTCGCACACATCTTCTTCAAGATGATGAGAAACGATAGCGTTAACCCAGTCGACATGTGTTCCTTCTAACTGACCAGGTGAAATTACGTCAGCAGAATTTGTCACCTGGTTTTCTGTTGCAAAACCCAGTTTACGTTCCTTCTAAATGACCAGGTGAAATTACGTCAGCAGAATTTGTCACCTGGTTTTCTGTTGCCAAACCCAGTTTACGTAGATCATAGCAAAGGTACTAGTTATTCTACAAATGAACTTGCCTCCTTTAGCTAAAGCCTTCGTGAATGGAACCTAATCCATTCAGACGATAAATGTCGCAGCTCCTCCTTAGAGTTAGCATTCGCCCATGGAGCATTGCAACGGATGATGATTCATGCTTTGATCTGCACTGACACCCTCGCACTCACAACTAAGAAACATTATAACAGTTAGACAATTCTGGGACGCAATCACACCCAACAAACCACACAAGAAATTATCAAACTCAACACTCCAATAATCAGAAAATAAACAATCTCACACACTAAATAATCTAGGTACAAAATATAATAACTTTCAAGTCCCTCTCATTTTCGTGGTCTTCCCATCAGGGAGTCAGGCGAAAATAGGAGCTGATATCATGATAGAAATTGAGAGATGGGAAGAGAGCAAGAGTGTTTACAATACAAATCACACCTTCTATTTTTTATTAATTTCAATGGTTATATATTTATAGTATATAAATTATTGACTATGATAAATTTATATCTTAAGAAAGTAAATTTAGATAGCTAATACAATTCACGCATAGGAAACAATTACCTCTAGATTAACACTTAAAACTTAAACAACAACCTAAAACACATGGAAGAATTACTTCCAACATATTATACTAGGGTAGTCATATAAATTAAATGGATAATAAAGTCTCAAAACATTTACTTCATTATACATCTCATATGGCTAAAATTAAAATAATCCTAAAAACTAACTAATTTATAACTTTATTTTAAAACAACTTAAATCCATCTTAACTTTGAACCTATTTATGGGTCAAATCTCTTGTGATGCAAAAAATTCCTCAAAGTTTACAAAATTTGACTTTAAAAATTTAAATTTTAAATATTGGATAATCATAATTTGAATCAAACTATTAAAAAATTATTAATTTACATATTTAATTACAAAATAAATTATTTTTAAAAAAAATTGTCATCTAAATTATATAAACTCTAATAATTAATATCCAATTTTCTGATATTTTAGTTTAATTAAAAAAAACTGCATATCTGAAGTACAAACTTTAAAATTTCAAAATTAACACTGATAATTGTCCTTTCACTTTAACAAACCAAATATCCTCGTCTAAAAGGAGATTTTTAAAACTCCAAAATGTGAGTAAAACACACATGAAATGTGACAAAAATAAATAAAAATGTGCAGTCATTTTCAATACTATACCCAAGTTGGCCTATCTGCCATTTCCTTAATGTCCGCAGTTTTTATCTCTTGGAAATAGCCCCAATGCAGTCTGCAAACAGCCTTATCCGGATTTTTTCTCATTCGTGGCTGAACGCGGTTATCTGCTGTAGCTCAAGACGAAGCTAATTAATACTGGGGTTTACATCTGGTACTGATAGACCAAGCTAATTAATACTGGGGTTTACATCTGGTACTGATAAGCATTTTCTCTGTAAACCTTTTCCACATACAATTGTATTAAAAAAAAATTATGGATGATTCAAGAAAAATTGCATATTTAAAAAGAAAATAAAAATTAACACTAAGTACTCTTTTTTCACCCCAACAACCAAATATTATCTTCTAGAAGGAAATTTTAAAAACTCCAAAACGTGAGTAAAACACACATAAAATGTCATGACAAAAATAAGTAAAAACTTGTAATAATTTTCAACCCTATCCATGTTGGGCTATCTCTCATTTCCTCAATTTTTGTAGTTTTTATCTCTTGGAAATAATGAATTCAATTCAGTTTGCAAACAACATTATCCAGAAGTTTTTCTCATTCTTGGTCAAAGGCGGCTATCTGTTGTGGCTCCAAACCAAATTCATCTTTAGTAAGGTTTACATCCAATATTGATAAGCATTTTCTCTGTTAATCCATTACACATTAAATTGTATTATTTTTTAAAATTTTACGAAAGATTGTTTTTTCTTCTTTTGCAGTTTGTAAAACGCTATGTAGGCGTTCTCAAAATACCCAATTGGCTTGCATTAATTTTTTTCATCACAAAATTCAGGAGACAACCTACATTCAGTTGGTTTCCAGTCAAAATTCCATCTTATCCATGGACATTGATGGGGTCTTTGAGCAACAGGAAATCCCCTAAGTTAGATTGGAAACGTGTGAATTCTGATATCATGGACGTTGTACTGTTTCGACTACCCATGAGATCCATAGTTAGGTCTATCATGGAGGAGGTTGTACTGTTTCGACTACCCATGAGATCCACAGTTAGGTCTTAGTTCATGTATCGTCTACCAGCATTACAATGCTGGGCATTTGTGCTGGGCTTCCACCCTAATCAAATTCTTTTTTTGGGATAAAAAAAAAATCATTAGAATTTTATGGTTTTAAATAACAGTTATAGCAAGAACCATGGGTTTTAAAAATAACTTACATGACATAACAACATGCTTTTCATAATGTGCAAGAGCACTTCTTAATGTAATTATTATTATTATTAATTAAAAAAATAATATATAAGTTAAGTATATATATATATGAAACAAGATTTTTAACCATTGAGATTTACTCTTATTTTACCGTACCAACTACTAATATCATGGCTTGTCAATACGATATACCAAAGAAAACATAACTCACTTCATATCAGGTTTGTTAATATGATTTTTTTTAATTAATCAATTTAATTAAAAGAGTATAACTACTTTGGTGATAAATATCAAACACTAGCTCAACCATATAAATTAAATGTATATTCTAGAATATTGTGTGGAAGTTAAATATCTACCATCCATTTAATAATTACTGATAATTAAATTAAAATTCTAAAAACCCTATTCCAAAATAGACACACCATAATTATTGGTCAATAGCACGGATCACCAATACCATGAGCCAAAAACCATGACCCATTTAACTCCTTCCATCCACAATCATGAAAAAGTCAAGAAAACATTATATTTATTTATTTCATTTCATTTGGTGTCACAACCAAAGTTATGCAATGTTCTTGGTCATCCTTTAGCAATTTTTTTGTTAATATGTTAACTAGATTATATTCATTGTGTATTTTTGCCAAATATAGCAACCCATCATTTAGCAATTGCTGAATCCAACAATATTTGACATCAATGTGCCTTATCTAGAATGATATGCTAGGCTTTTTCTAAATGAATGATGCTTCAATGTGCCTTATCATAGAATGATATGCTAGGTTTTTTCTAAATGAATGAGGCTTTGACTGTCACACTGTAACACATATTTGTCTTGTTTTATTCCTAGCTCTCCTAGGAATTGTTGCACCCAAAATATCTCTTTGCAAGCTTATGTTTCAACTATGTAATATGCCTCTACTATTGAGAGGGATCTTATTATTGTAGTCTAGAGACTTGAGACACTACTACACTTGTAAAAGGAGATAAATAACTAGTGGTGTACTTTCTAGTGTCCACATATCTAGCCATATTTTCATTTATATAACTTTAAAGTATGAAATTATTATTACCAAAACAAAAACAATGATTAGTCCCTTTGAGATACCTCAAAATCCACGTCACCACTTGCCAATGTTGTTTGCCTATATTTGTAAGCAACCCACCCAACACTCCCAATGAATGTGAAATATTTTGCTAGGTACATAACACTACATACATCAAGTTTCCAATGTTAAAGCATTAGGAATTTTACTCATTAAAACATAATTGTGAATATATAAAGGCAACAACACATGAACACCATAAATTGTCTTGGAAACACTTGAGGAAAACCAATTTCGAATAAAAAACTATTATTATTTGACAAATAACAAAACATAAAAACAACAACACATGACCATAAATTATCTTTAAAACCCTTATGGAAAGCCAAGGGATTCTTACATATGATGCCCTTAAATAGGCTACATTACATGAAAATACCATGGGTTACCAAAACCTTGAGCCCATTAACTACCAATAGTAAAATGTATATGGCCATAGCAAATTGACTCTATCACCAAGACAATTTTACCCTAAATACCCTGAAATTCCCCCTCTTAAGCTTCACTTTTGGAGAATCAGTTGGTCTAGATATCTTTCATGAAGTCCATCTAAAATAGTTTCCATCCACTTGAGTATATGGAAAACTAGCCATTACAACTTCTAATTTCATAAGACATGTTTTCTTTTAGATGAATCATCAACCATCTCATATCCTAAGATGGCACATTTCCCATTCAAGTTAGCATATCAGTGAACTTTCCACCCTTGTACCTGTTCAAGTGGTTTATTTCATAGCTTGATTAAATACTTAACTCCATGTGAAACTAAACTACAAGATGCATTTTTTAATAACAGATCTTACAACAAACTAACCTCAAGCTAGAAAATGGGTACACTTTCCACTCTCATACTTATTCAAGTAATTCATTCCACAACTTGATCCTTGATCCTCTCCTTGATTCATTCCACAACTTGATCCTTGATCCTCTCCTTGCACAAAAGAGATGACATCATGTGCTACTGCGCTACAACATGTTTACCTAAATAATAGGTCTTACGACAACCTTAGGAAATACATATAGCTTACAGATAGGCTTTAGAACTTAGACCAAACAGTCCTGAGTATTCGTGCAATATTGTGGCTCTCCATAACATATTGGCTCCTTCACTGAGCATTGACCCTATGACTCCATCTATGTCCTCTTGTCCATGTAGCTACACACCTTTCTCTTTATATATCTCCAACATATGTTGATTGATATTTTCTATGTACTCCCTAACCTTCACTCAACAATCATCTATTGTACTTGTATCATCTTGACCTAGCCTTCTTACTGTAGCTTAACTATCTTTAACATGGCCTGCATTTTCTAAACCCATCTCTCCTTGGCCATGTACAACCACATATCTTGTGCTACATTTCCTTCAACTTTGATACCAAGATTATACCAGAATAAACACATAATAAAAACATATAAAAACAAAAATACATTAACACCATAAATTATCTTGAAAACCCTTACAACAAAAACAACTCCTAATGATAGATCTATTATTCTTTGACCGAAAAACGTCATAGCGCTGAGCCATTATAAGCTTTTTTTTTCAGAGGAAAAAATCTGTATATGTTATATTGAGATCATATAAACTATTTGATAATTACATGATTACATGGATCGATTAGATGCCATGCTGAGCCATTATAAGCTACCTCATATAAAAATATCATGGACAAAACTACCCTAAAAAGGTTTCACGTATTTCGCTCACTTGATTTACCACCAGATTTTACTCCGCGAATATCTTGAAGAAACTCAAGTTGGCTCGACCAATGAGAGAGGAGTTTTACGCCCATTTTTCATTTTGTTTCCAAACCAATAATGCAGGCTTCATACTCCGATACATTATTAGTAGAATCAAACTAAAGCTTGAAACCAAGCTGATGGTAGTTTACTTTGTTCATAATTACATATAAATTATAGCTAAAACTATATTAATGTAAATTCAATCAATGATAAAATACGTGACTCTCGAAGAACAAATAGAACTTGTCCCTGCCGTCTTTATTTTGTTATCGCAATCATCGCCCCCTTCGTAAAAAATATAAATTTCGAGATTTTCTTAACATTTATTTTATCTAAGTTTTTCCATCCAAAGGCTCTCTGTTTTTTAGATCATTTTGACTCTTCTTAATGTTTAAAGAGAATTCAAAAAATCATGAGAAATACGCGAAAATATATTATTTCTTTCATTTATTTTTTGAAAAATGTAGTTTAAAAATAAAAAAAATATGAAATTGCGACTTGATTCGTAAAGATGGTAATAAATAACTATTAATTATAGAAAATAATATATAGATTATTATTTTGTAGATGTTTTTATTAATTAAATATTTTATTTTTTTTGTTTTGTTTGTCAAGTTGTTTGTGATTGTCTACACTTGACTTGTAGCTTGAGAAGCCATGACCTAAGGGAATCTAAGCTAACAAAGTCATCTGAGGATCACACCAGTCCTTAGTTGACTGGATTTTTTAGCATGTCTCCTCCCCCTAGCATAGGGTACAACCACCCCCCATGAGGTTTGATCCTAGGTCGCCTTGTTGACGAGCCTCATCCTAAAAAATATTGTGTTAGTAAGACTTGACAATTAAATATTTTTTTAATATATATAATAATAATTTGATTTTAAAATTATAAATAAATTTATTAAAGTGTACATCTTTCATTTTTTTAATTTAAAACTATATTTAAAAAACACATATTCTTAATTATTAAATTTAAAAGATAATTATATCAAATTATAAAAAAAAATTGCTCACGGGGCATAGAATAGACAGTGATGGGGTGTACTGTTAAGTCACTCGGTGATGTGAAGGTTACTAGTTCAAAATTTTGTGGGAAAGAAACCAATCACATTAAGGGTTGGCGTGGCGAAGGCTAGGTGCGATCCCTGGTGATTTTGATGACTTACATGACCCTGAGACACAATTTCTCAAGCCAAAGGTTAAGCTTGCAATCATCTCGAGACTCAAACAACTTGACGAACAAAAAATTTAATATTTTTTTTAATAATTACATGGCGAGGTCAAATAACATGGATGACATGGGTGAGGTCAATTATTTGACCTCGCCATGTCTGTCGAATCCAGAAATATTCTAGGAATTCAAAATCGACTTAAGCTCAGGGCATAATGCATTTGTTCTTCAAAATAATTCTCATTGAAAATAAAACTCACAAATAGCTAATGAAGCTTCCAAATGTGACAAAAAATAGTAAATAAATGAATATGTGGATTTTCATGTATTTCTAAGAGTTGCTTGACCTAGCTTCATCACAATATGATATAATGTCACTCACTTTTTTTTGCATCATGATCGATTGTCCTCAATTTACATTTAGAGTAACTTATGTTAAAAATGGATTAGTAACATATTTTCACTTCATTTATGTTAAAACATTTTCAAATAACATTAATGAACTTTAAAAACTTTTTGTAACACCCCACCCCACATTTACCCACTTTCACCTACTTACCATGGTAACTATGAGCTGACAATTACTATGCATGACACAAAATCCAAGATCGAGTTATAGAAATGGGGTCCACTTAGCCAAACCTTTTGTAACACCTAGAGACACATGATCATACTAGCATCAACCTATCTTTTCAAGTGATCACTGTCTTTGAACTAGAACCTTTCTTCAACCTTGCTTTACATCCCAACCGCACACATGGATACCTATCCATGCGGCCAGAGGCCTCCAGTCGCACACACAACCCAACCTCAATGCAACTACAACCAAACTTTCCCATTTCTATGCCTGTGTTGAGGGACTCTGTTCTATATTCTAAGGCCTAACCTACAAGCCAACTACCCAAAAATGCCTAGAACTTCCCAACAAGGTTCCATAATCTTCTCATCCTGTTTTTAGGCTCTTATATTATTCAAGCATGCTAAGCACATATTAATCATTTAGACACACATAATGTAAACATAGTATCGGTGGAGTAGTAATGCATATCTATTCACTGATTCACTAGTTTTATCATAGGCTCATCAAGAAGGCTTATTTCCCTCTCAATCTAGCTACAACAAACACTTATTAGCTCATGCATTCATAAAGTTATTCAATAAGTTGTCAAAACATGCACAAGATCAATAACAAGAGCAGCTCATATAATAGGAGATATACCATGCCTGTAACCAACATTCAACCAAAGTCAAACCATGACAAACCAGTAATCACACATTAAACCAAAACATGTGCTCATTGATCTCAATAAGAAATAACACATAATAGGATATGCATAGTACCAACCAAGGTAGGGAATTCCACGTACCATCTGACCATATATTAGGACTAAAGAAATTCTTTCTTCTGGCCCAATCACTCTCGTGTCATATTTCAAGCATGAATGTGGGATCACATGGGATAAACCAAACGTAACCAAATATGGAATTCAAATATTAAACCACCTCCACCTTCAAGCCACAATTATTTCACCTAAACTGGTCCAAAAATCACCAAAACCAATACAAGTTTCGATGCCTTCGGATTTCTTCACCATACCTAGAGAAACTTTTGTATCTCCACCCATCTATCAAGAGCTTCTTGGAGAAAACCATCTCCACCCAAACCCTAGGTATTTTCTTAATGCCACCTCGATCGGTAATCCAAAGCTCAACCAAAATGAAAAACCACTATATAATGGTTATCGAGGAAATGGGAAAGGAAAGGTTGTACATCACTATCAATATAGGAAAATTCCATGCTAATAACAACAAACATGACCAATAAAATAATGCACAAACTATGCACTCAATCCCAAGAAGATAATCAAACATGCAACCTATTACCTGCAAAATCCTCTTGTTGGTTGCTCTTTATCTGCTTTATTTTTTCCCTTTCTTACTACTATCCAATCTTCTTCTTGGCTACTATTAGCACTCTTTGAATTCCCTAGGATGAGGAGAGAAAATGAAGACGTAACCAAAAACCACTTCTAGGTCCGAATCTAGCCCTTCTTGCCTTGGAGAGGGCTCTCTCACTTAGGTTACTCAACAAATATGATATTAGTCTAGATAATAAGCTCAAAAACGTTTGATTTTTTAAAGGTATATTGAGGATAAAAGAGACAGATCCACTGGGTATGGAGTCATATCAAATCAATTTTTTGTCTAGTGATATGAGGGGAAAGAGAGGGTTTCTCGATAGGGCAAGGTAGGCAGCTTTGGTGGTGGGAATTAGGTAAAATCGTTGTAGGGGGTGAATGTAGAAAAGGTGAAAGACAACACATTAGAGCATCAAATCATGGATGAATTCTAAAACGATGCTTTAAGCTGAAAACATTGATAACTTGCAAAAACTAAAATAGAGCACCATTAAGACGAATTTTGAATCAAACATATGGTTTTTTTTTCCAAACAATAAGATACAAATTTAAGGGATGTAAACACAGAAGATAACTTAAAAGGGTAAAGGAGCACAAACCACCAAAACAATGACAGAGGAATCCATCCAAATCACCTTCTATTTCATTCATTCACTAGCAAAGCTTTCAGAAAAATATAGTGCACAAGAGTATTTCTTCTCTAATCTAACCAACAAAATGACTTACAATGATTTTTATCTCTTTATACATCATGAAGGATTTAATCTGCTACCCTAGGTGGTCGAAATAATTGACCAAAACAAACTTCTAACTAGATACATAAAAAATATGGTGCATATATTGAAAAATAGGAGTAGTTTTCCTTACAACCAATCCAAGTTTAAAACATCACTAACTTGGAATATTGACAAATAAACATTAAATGCAGCTCCTAAAATAATTTTCCACCTATCTACATGATCGAAACCACTTCTAGAAGTAAAAAATTTGAAATTTGAAATGAAAAGTTCTAACTGTCCAAACTTGCAGTGCATTAGCCAATTTCACAACAAAATGAAGTAGCCTCCATGTTATGTACAATTGCATCCCCTTCTAAAAAAATGAAGCAAATGGGTATGCCTCAAATACCTCTATGATTGTGTTGAACCTCTTAAGTAAGATTCAAAATGCCTGTAGACGTCCTTTTGACTTGTTTCCCACTTTTGCAGTAAGACTGTCTACTTTCGCAACACCTCCAAAAACTGAACATATGGTGACTCTTTTATTAATATAAAGTGTTGGAAGCATCAATGTGGATGTTGTAACCTTCATATAACTCTCCTAATGACAAAAAAACTTCCAACTTCACTATCTCACCATTAACAAAATTTATATAAAAAGTGCAACAAGCCACTTGCTGCGTTTTTGCAAATTTCATCAAAATTTACCTTTTACTTATCTCTTGAGCCAAACAAAACTTCAGAGCTTAGTTGAGATTTCCTACTGGATATTATCCTTTGTACTAACCTCTGCATGCATGTCCAACTTACCTCTCTTTCTAATTCTTTCATATTCCTTGACTTCAGCGAGCTTCTTCTACACCAACTTGAGTCTTCCTTTTAGGAGCAAGTTCTGTGTATATATATTTTTCACCTGCCTATGCCGAGGCAAGGTCCACTTCAATTTGTATTTTTCCTTGTCAAGGAAAGGCTCAACAACTTCCAACTTCCTAAACAAATACAACTTATCCATGTGATCCTTTTCTTCAAGCTGATCCACCTATTGTTGAACTCCATAAAGTTGTTATAATAGTTTTTGAAATTATTTTTTCTCATCAAAAACAATCTTTTGTTCAAGTTGAACAATCTCCACTACTTGCATTTTCACCTTGGTAGTGGACCTAGTTCTAGGTCTCCTTGACTGCTCAACTGCCTCCTTCAACTCTTCTACATCAATTACCATTTTTCCTTTGCCTTTGGCAACATGTGCCAATCTTTCCTTTGATGGATCTCCTTCACTAGGCTGAATAGTTTCTTGTGATATTTTATGCCTAAGTTCCCTATTCTCCTATTGCAATTATGCTATTGTCAAATGGGCCTTGTCCAACTGATTTTGTAACTCTCCAATTTTCTCGTTCCTTTCATCAATTTCCACTTCCTTTTGTATGCTCTTTGATTCCATAACTTGAATAGGTGAAGATGGAGGATGTATGGGCAATTTCTTGGCTACAACTCTTGTTGTTGGTACCCTTGCCACCTTTTCTACCTCAAGTGATAAATGCATCTTCTTAGCACTTTTATTATCAACTGGTTTGTTTTTAGTTAAAGGATTTTTTTACTGAGGTTACTATTGGGTGAAGATTCTTTAATCACAACTGATGGGGTGCTTTTCTTGGTTTTCTGGTTGTTTGCATGTTGTGCTACCCATCCTAAATGTAGGTTTTAACCCTATAGAGAGATTACCTGCATACGAATTCTACAACATAGAAAATAAACAATGCGAGAGCATAACACATAAAACACATATACACGGAGATTTTCCCCTGGATCCCAAAACTGGGACTACCAGCTTGATTCTTCATTATGTTCCTTTCAATGTTATAATACATATTTATACATGACGAAGCATCCAATACCATGGACCGAAAACCATCGCATCCAATACCATGGACCGGAAACCATCGTGTCCAAAAAACTTGTCCAAAAATCATGCACAAAACCATAGGTGGGTCCGCCCAACCTAACATAGGTTCCAAAACCAAAATTTTCCGAGGCGCTGCCCCAGACCCCATAAAGTGGGGTTACAGGTACACCTCAAACCCCCCATGACTCCACCCCCGCTACACAATCGATGCAATGAAGGGGGCTCCCCCCCCCCCCCCTCTCTAACCCCACGGTTAACTATGTGGTCTAGTCGTGGAAAGAATATAACACAATCCAACATTCTCCCACTTGTTGTTTTCTTTCCACAAGGGGCCACAAGAGAGCTTAGTCATTTTTCCAGCCCTGAAATGCCCATTGTCTCTCTACACCAAGAGAACTTCTTAGAGCTCACAGATTTTGTCAATGCATCTATAGTATTCTTCAAAGTGTCCACCTTTACCAGCAAGACCCTTTTGTCTTCTATCATATCTCTCACAAAGTGATACTGAACATCAATGTGCTTTGTCTTTAAATGATATGTGGGGTTCTTTGCCAAGAAAATTGCACTTTGGCTGTCACAGTCTATCCTTATAGATCCCTGTACTAACCCCATACTTGAACACAATCTTTGCAACCAAACGGCTTCCTTGCTTGCATGAGTGGTTGCCATGTATTCTGCCTCTGTAGGTGATAGTGCCACTACAGATTGTTTCTTACTCATCCAACAGACTGCACCTCCAAATAGGTTAAACACATACCCACTTGTAGATCTTCTCTGATCCACATCTCCAGCCCAGTCTGCATCAACAAAGCCACGAATATCCAACATTTTGTCCAACCCTAATCTTCCTTGGTAGCACAAACCATAATCATTAGTGCTAAGCAAATACCTGAAAACCCACTTCACTATTGTCTAATGCTCCTTCCCTGGTTTTGACATAAACCTGCTCAATACTCCCATTGCATGTGAAATGTCTGGTCTAGTACAGACCATTGCATACATCAAGCTACTGACTGCACTTGCATATGGAACATAGGACATGTCCTCTTCCTCTTCTTGTGTCTTGGGACACTGTTCAACAGATAACCTCACACCTACAGGAATATGAATCTTCACCAGTTTACTATCCTGCATATTAAACCTCTGCAGTGTTGTCTTGACATACTTCCTCTAGTTCAACCAGAGCTTCCTCTTTGCTCGATCTCTTTTAATTTCCATGCCCAAAATATAATTTGCAGCACCAAGATCTTTCATGTCGAATTTGGAGGACAATTGGGTCTTCAAATCCTAGATAATTTCTTTGTCATTTCCAACCAGCAACATATCATCCACATATATGACCAGATAAATAACATGGTCACCAAATAATTTAAAATACACACACTGATCTGCTTTGCTTCTGGTGAAGCTAAGTCCCCGTATAAATGTATCAAATTTATGATACCACATCCTTGATGGTTGTTTTAACCCATATAGAGAATTCTTTAACTTGCATACCAGTTCTTTCTTACCCTTCACCACAAAGCCTTCAAGTTCCTTCATGTATATTTCCTCTTCCAAATCCCCATGAAAAAATGTTGTCTTCAAATCCATCTGTTCTACCTCAAAATCAAAAGCAACAACAATAGATAAAAGTAATCTAATAGAAGTTACCTTGGCAACAAGAGAAAAAATATCACCAAAATCAATTCCCAACACCTGGGAATAGCTTTTTGCTACCAACCGAGCTTTGTATTTCTCCACCTTTCCTTCTGCATTTGTCTTCTTCTTGAACACCCATTTGCTGCCAATGGGTTTCCTTCCAGCCGGCAACTCCACCACATCCCAAGCCTCATTTTTGTGCAAAGATGCCATTTCATCAACCATGGCCTCTTTCCAAAGTTTGCCATCCTGTTATGAAGGAGAGGGGCATGTTAGGCCCCTATACTACTAGTGTAACCCCTTATTGTTATTAGTACAACCCACTTATTATATTGATGTACCCATGTAGTGCCCATATTATTACTAATGTGCCCCATAGAAGCCCACTATTGTTATTATTGTGCCCTTACATTATTATTGTTATGTCGGCTCTGATTATGTTAAGACCCCTTAGACTCCTATATATAGAAAGGAGGCCTTTTCATTTGTATCATCCAAGAATTGTTCATTTATGTAATGTAAAGGAGGTTGCCCCCTCAAAGATGATACTAATGAAAAGGCCTCCTTTCTATATATAGGAGTCTAAGGGGTCTTAACATAATCAGAGCCGACATAACAATAATAATGTAAGGGCACAATAATAACAATAGTGGGCTTCTGTGGGGCACATTAGTAACAATATGGGCACTACATGGGTACATCAATATAATAAGTGGGTTGTACTATTAACAATAAGGGGTTACACTAGTAGTATAGGGGCCTAACATGCCCCTCTCCTTCAAAAAGAGTTGTCCTCAACGCTTGAGTAGTTCTTGATGCTTATGTATAAAATTCTTGTCCTCCCATGTGGAATCTTCAGCGGGTAAGTTCTTCCACTTGATGAGATACTCTGAAATTGATTGATTTCGTAGCTGTCGGGTTCTTGTTTCTGTGACTGCTCCAGGTTCCAATATGATTTTTCCTTACTTTTCAATATCTGGAAATATTGTTTGAATTGGGATCTTTTGCAACTTTTGAATAAGTGGCCATACTTCTTTGTCCTTCTTCCATTCATCCCTTGCTTCGTTTATCCAATATGGTTGGATAATAGAAATAGCACAAAACAATGCTTCCACATCCTCATCCTTGAAGAGTCTTCCCATTCGGTAAGGTCGCCATTTTTTAAGTGCATGTAGTATTGCCAACATTTCCTTTTGTTTCATTTGATTTTGCACCAAAGTGGCGCTATCCTTTAAAAGTTGGAGAACTTGTTGTTGATGCTCGATGTGATCTTTCACTGCTTGAACCTTTTTCTTCTTGATATGTCCTTCTATCTTTAGAGTTTGAGGAGTGGTAATTTCTTCCAATCCTTTACAAGATATGGTCGGATTCATTTCTCGACGCTCGATGTGATCTTTCACTTCTTGAACATTTTTCTTCTTGATATGTCCTTCTGTCTTGCTAGTTTGAGGAGTAGTAATTCCGACCAGTGAAGTACAATATATGGTTGGATTCATTTCTTCTTTCTTGATGTAATCTTTCACTTCTTGCACCTTTTTCTTCTTGATATTTCCTTCTATCTTGAGAGTTTGAGGAGTGGTCATTCTTGCCAATAGTTTACAAGATATGTTCTGATTCATTTCTTCTTTCTCTGGGGTCAGGTCCTTGCATATATCATCTTCTTTTGATGTTTCTTGGTCCTTTTCTTCCTCCTCTTCATACTCTATGTAAAATAATTTCTTCTCAGCACACTTATGACCTTTAGTGCATTTGCTATCACAATTGTAGCAAAGCCCTTTTTCTCTTTTTTCTTCCAATTGCTGTGGTGTAACCCTTGTAGGTTGTGGAAGGCTAGGAGGAACAACACATCCATCTTTATAGTTGTGAGGAGTAGACTTCCTTGTTGCCATAATTTTACTTTCAAATGTGTCACAAAGTCCTTTTACTCTTTCCAATTGTTGTGGTGTTACTCTAAAGAAGGGGTTGCTCTTTGTATCCTCATAATGTGCTATCATTTCCTCCATGAGAATTGACCATGTAACAAGTTTTTTACGAGAACAAAGCCCTTTATACCATAAAAATTGATCCGGTTCTAAATATGAAGATGCAATACATACCTTTTATAACAATGGTACACCATGTAGATCAAAATATTGCTCCATCTGAAGTATCCATTTTACCGGATCCTTGCCATCAAACTTCCTCATCTTGCTTTTTCTTGATTTTAGGACCTTGAACTTGAAACGACTGTAACTCTGTACTTGCGGATATTTAAGTTCTGAAATTGCTACCTGTAGTCACCCTCTGTGTCCTCTTTCCAATGCCACCAATCTGATCCAAATTGGATTCTCCAAAAAAGAGTTATGCACAATCTCCCAAGATGACCTGATTATAGACCTTTCCAGAAGAGCGAACTTGTATGAAGGGCCACGTGTCAATTTTTCGACCTTTGGCTCTGAAAACGATATACAAGCAACTAAAGTCCGTCCTATTTTTGTACCTTCTTACGAAATTTCAATCCAATGCTCAGAGAGAAAGTTATGACGATTTTCCCCAGGTCACCTGTTTTGAATGTAATTCAGGAGTCTGCAAAAAGACCAACTTCCTCAGATCATATCTCCGCAAATATCAGGAAAAAAGCTCTGAAATTCGGACCCACAGTTCAGTGCAATTGCTTCTCAAATGGGTTTTTTTTGCGGCTTCTAAAACGTTACAGAAAGAAAGTTATAGCGAAAATGCCACGATGACCTGTTTGGAGCAGCGAAACCCTAGAATCCAAAGCTCTGATACCAAATGTTATGAAACCAGCTCAAGAAAAGATAGAAAAGATAGATCAACGCCTTAAGCCTCTTCGAGGGGGAAACCTCCTTTACATTACATAAATGAACAATTCTTGGATGATACAAATGAAAAGGCCTCCTTTCTATATATAGGAGTCTAAGGGGTCTTAACATAATCAGAGCCGACATAACAATAATAATGTAAGGGCACAATAATAACAATAGTGGGCTTCTATGGGGCACATTAGTAACAATATGGGCACTACATGGGTACATCAATATAATAAGTGGGTTGTACTAATAACAATAAGGGGTTACACTAGTAGTATAGGGGCCTAACACATCCTTTGAATCTACTGCTTCCTTCATAGTTCTGGGATCATCGTCAGTAATAGATAAAGCAAAATTTGAACAGAAAGCAAATGGACTATACCTCTCTAGTTGCCTTCTTTCTCGAACTGATATTCTCACACCTGGAGTTTGTGGCTCTTCATCTTCTGATTCGTCCTCTGCTGTAGATTCTGATTCTTCCTCCTTAAGCTCAAACTCTATCTTTTCAAGCTCCTTTGGTTGGACTTCATGTTTAATAACATCTTGTACCTCTCTGAACACCACATCTCGGCTGTACACAACCTTCCGTGTGACTGGGTTCCAAAACTTATAACCCTTTAAACCATCCTTATACCTAATAAAGATGCACTTTTCAGATTTATTGTCCAAATTGGTTTGTTTCTCCTTTGGAACATGTACATATGCATCACATCCAAATACACTCAGATGTGAAAGAGAGGGTTTCTTACCAGTCCATACCTCTTGTGGAGTCTTATCCTCCAATGCTGATGAAGGTGACTTGTTGACCAGGTAACATGCAGTATCCACTGCCTCTGCCCAGAATTCCTGTCCTAACCTGGCACCACTGAGCATGCTTCTTGCCCTTTCCATCAATGTCTTATTCATTCTTTCTACAACTCCATTTTGTTGAGGTGTATATGGAGTAGTCCTTTGTTGTGCTATACCACACTTCTTATATAATTCTTCAAATTCCTTGTTGCAAAACTCTCCACCATTACCTGTCCTCAGCATCTTTATCTTCTTCTCTATCTGATTTTCCATGAGAGCCTTAAATTATTTAAACCTATTAAAGACTTTAGATTTCTTCTTAAGGAAATATATCCATGTATTCCTTGAGAAATCATCTATAAATGATACATAGTACATAGACTTACCTAGTAATGGAACCTTCATAGGTCCAAACACATCACTGTGCACAAGCTCTAATATATGTTTCGCCCTCTTACCACCAGAGGGGGAACTCACCCGATATTGCTTCCGATATACACAATTTTCACAGAAATCAAAGTCCAGAGAACTATTACTCATACCTTCTACCATAACTTTATCATGAAGTATTCGAAGGCCCTTCTCTCCAATATGTCCAAGCCTTTGATGCCACAACATGTTCTTCTCTCCAGAGACCACTAGATTTTCTGCTCCACTTTCAGGAACCACAGAACAGTTGCACCCATCAACAACAGTGCTACCTTGTAGCTTATACAGAGTTCCAATCCAAACTCCCTGCATCAATGCCAGTGCTCCCCAAACCATCTTGCAGGTATCTTTCTCAAACACTGTCTTTACACCTGCATCATCCAGCTTGCTTAAAGAAATCATATTTCTACCAAATGCAGGAATATGTAAAACACTCGGAAGTGTTCTAAACCTTCCACCTTGCAACTTCAACTTTACTTTTCCGCGACCAATGATTCTAGCCTTCCTGTCATCCCCCAAGAAGACATCACCACCATCGTATTTCTCATACTCGCAGAACCACTCTCTATGGGGAGTGAAGTGAAAGGATGCACCTGAGTCAATCAACCATGCCTCATGATCTACATGTGTACTTGAAGAAGCTAAGTACACATCCCCACCTTCATCTGAGGTGTTTTTCGCCTTTGCAGAAGGAGCATCATTAGATCCCTTTCCTTTATCAGGAGCTTTAGATTTACAGTCCCTTTTGTAGTGCCCTTTCTTTCCACATTTCCAGCACACCACCTTTACAGTTTTTCCTGGAGATTTAGATCTCCCAATAGATTTAGATCTCCCACTCGATGACTTATTTTTACTTCTGTTCTAGGATCATCCTCGTATAGACAAGGCATCGCCATTCTGGCTCTCCATATTTTTCGTCTCATCTCCTCCGTCAGCAAGGATGAGACTATTTCATCAAACTACAAGGCAGTTGCATTGCTACCTATTGCAATAACTAGACTATCCCATGAATCTGGTAGAGAACACAATAAACTGATGCACTTATCTTCATCTGAAATTTTAATATCAACAGATGCTAATTGACTTACCACAGTATTAAATGTGTTTAGATGTTCTGTCACCGAGTCTCCATCTTTCATCCTCAGGTTATATAGCTTTTTCCACAGGAACAATTTATTCACTGGAGACTTAGACTAGTAGAAAGTCCCTAACTTGTCCCATAAAGCCTTCACCGTAGCTTCCCCTGATACATTCAGCAATACTGAATCTGAGACACACAATTGTACTATGCTCTTTGCCTTTTGATCCAACTTCTTCCATTCTTCATTAGATACTCCCGTTGGTTTAGTACCCGGATCTACCGCGATCTACTGATCTTTATCACCCAATAGATCCTCCATCTTGAGTTTCCATAACTCAAAACTTTGACCATTAAATTTCTCGATCTCTATCTTTCCACTACTCGCCATCTTCTTTCGCCACCAAAATCGATCTCGCAGATCTCCCACTAAACAGGGTCTACCACAGGCCCGAGTGAAAACCCCTCAGCAACAAAGGCGTCCCCTTGAATCCAAAACAACTCTGATACCAAATGTAGGTTTTAACCCTGTACAGAGATTACCTGCATATGAATTCTAAAACACAGAAAATAAACAATGTGAGAGCATAACACATAAAACACATATACACAGAGATTTTCCCCTGGATCCCAAAACTGGGACTACCAGCTTGATTTTTCATTATGTTCCTTTCAATGTTATAATACATATTTATACATGCCGAAGCATCCAATACCATGGACAGAAAACCATCGCGTCCAATACCATGGACCGAAAATCATCGTGTTCAAAAAACATGTGCGAAAATCATGCACAAAACTAAAGGTGGGTCCACCCAACCTAACATAGGGTCCAAAACCAAAATTCTCTGGGGCGCTGCCTCGGACCCCATAAAGTGGTGTTATGGGTACACCTCAAACCCCCTATGACCCACCCCCGCTACATAATCTGTGCAACGAAGGGGGGCTTTGCGCCCCCTCTAACCCCCTCGGTTAACTATGTGGGCTAGTCGTGGAAAGAATATAACACAAGCCAACACTGAAGAAACCAAAAACTCCTATCATGACAACTCCTTTTTCTATAGCTCCTTCATTACCAGCAATTGAGTCAATGAAAAATGAAACAAACTAGCTTCAACTTGACTTCCTTTTGTTTGAACTCAGTCAACCATCTTACATAGACTCCTAAATAAATAATAAGGAATATTCAAAGATTTCTTGCTAGTAAAATGCATTAAAAGCCTAATATGATAGTGATGCACCTTACTAAATGTCCCTTCACATGTGAAGTACCTTTGGATCACCTCCAATATTTTATTATGGTGATCTTGTAAATAACTCATTGTAACAGTAGAAACCATACCCTTTCCGTTGTTTTGGCTTGAGAAAGTCCTTGAACTCAACCAAATCAAAATTTGTACCTTTGAACCATTCCTCTCCACTCAAAGGAATATCAATGGCCTCAGCTATTGATTGAGCTAAGAATGGAAAAGTTATACTTCCCGTCTTTCCTTGCACACCATCAAAACCCTTAGAAAATTCCTTTGTCAACTGTAAATGATACCCCTAAATTTTCTCACAGAATCTCATACACCCTGCTTGCTCAAAATCCATTATGATGGTTGGATCTGCATTGATGGTTTTGATCTCATGTGGTTCAAAATGTACAATGGCTCCCTCTTTCTACATTTTGTCTTCTAGAGTTGACATAGTTTCTCTTTTGCAACAATCAATAGTTTTAGGGTTGTGCGCAACTTGTTTGTGTAACAATGGAGATGTTATGGTATTTAAATATTCTGACAATGACTTAAGATATAATCCAGCAATTACACCAAAAATTACAATTACATACTTTCTTAGGAAAACACTATAGAACTTGGAATTTAATAACCGTTGGGAAGAATTTAAACTAGGGACAGTTGCAACACACAAGGCATAAATGTAGCGCTAAAGAAAATTGATTTTTTTAAAACACTTTTGAGCATAAACTTTAAGGGAAACAACTTTGTTATATTTTTAAGACCAAGGGACCTATTTCATGTAAGGGCTCACATAACGAAAAGGGGAAATGACAGTGAGAAAAAGGGATATGACCCACTATGTGGAATCACAACAGATTAGGATAAAACACAATGCAAAGGAAGAAAACACAATGAATTTCAAAAGATAAGCAGCGTTAATTTTATCCCTTTTGTAGGCTTTAAATAGTTTATGCTGGCTTCTATATAGAATTTTGGAGTTCTTTCAAGATTGAAGGATAAAGATAGATCTATATTTTCACCTTTGAAGGAATTTTGATCATCGACATGCAAGAATTTGAGAACTGTGTGAACTCATAGTGCCCCTACCTCCCTTTCACAACAACTGAAATGAGCAACCCAAGCTTTCTGATGTACATGATGAAGAGTTGAATGATATAGGATGAAGAGCAAACTTCAAATGATCATATTGAATGGCTTGGAGCGTAAATGAAGGGGTTGATTGTGATTTAGAAAGAAAATCATGAATGTGCAACACTTTCTGAAAACACAATGCATTGGCAAAAGGAAGGACTGTCCTTCTGACCATTATTCCCTACTAAGATCATGAGTTGTGATTTTGAAATGACATTCAAACTGATATCAAAGAGCCTCCTAATCTATGCTGAAATCATTTCTTGATTTATTTTGATTTAGACATAGCCTCTAGACTTAGGTGACCCACTAACAATGACTTAGAGGGTGACCAACTTACAATAACCAAGGATATGCATAACATGATTTTTGTAACCTGGCAAAATAATTCCCATGATTACCCTTTGTAAGGAAAAAACATGACTTGGGGACATTGGACTCTTAAGAAAATAAACACCTTTACATGACACCCAATCCAAACCTAGACCTATTTGAACAATATTAGTGAGGTGATCATGACTAATATTTACAAATTTGATGTTAGATCATAACAAGACTAACATGAGAAAGATTCCTAGATATAGGACCCTAACAGCTACCACATAAATTCCTATTATGCTCCTTGCTTTCCTTGCTTGTGTTCAAGTGTTGTAGCTTCACTCTTGTTATTTTTCCAAAAATGAACCCCTACTATAATGAACTCACTCCCCTTTTCTTTTCTTTCCCTTTCCTTTTTCTTCAATTTCCCTTGTATTCATATTCTTGTCTCTTCGTCTTCCTTTTCTCTTATTTTCCTTTATTCCTTGAATTAATTGTCATTTATTGTCTTTTTCCTCTTTGCAATGCTAATGCCAATTTCTGTTGATAAGTGGTTGTCATTGATGTAAACCCAAGCAGCACCACGGCCTACCCCGATCTTGCATGGGAATTTTGACTTGAAACTCATCCTATTTTGATTCAAGGATCTTCTAGATGTATTCTACTCGTCGAGATGTTTCTATGGCACACCACGTAGTTCTTCATGATTTGAGATTTATTTGTGTTTGAAGTTAGTAACCCTAGTTAGTGGGCTAAAACCCCATGGGGTTGTGGCATGGAATTCATCATTGGTTTTGGGCATTGAGTAGTCAATAATTAATAATCTTTTATGCTCCTAAAATCCCTCCAACGTTCACTTGTTGAGGATACTCTCAACTCAAGACATTTCTATAAATAGTGATCCTCATATCCTTCTCTAGCAAGCACTTTTCAACGAACTATCTTGTGAGAAGACCTCTATAATTTTGCAGCCCTCATGAGATTCTAATGTAGGATTTGTTGTAGGGATTTTAAGATTTTGTTGACGTCTAGTTAGGGCACAAAATTATGATCAATTTTGAAGGTTTATTTTGAAGCAAACTTAGAGCCTTGGATTCTTGGATTTCGCTGCTTCAAACAGGTCCTCGTGGCATTTTCACTATATTTTTTTCTACGAATATCCAGAAGCTAAAATTAAAACAAAGATTAAGTTGAAATCTTGATGAACCTCATGATCCAATTTCATATCTTAGTGTGCTATATTTTCGGAGATATGATCTGAGGAATTTAGGGTTTTTGGAGTCTCTCGAATTCCATGTCAAATAGGTTACCTCGAGAAAAACGACATAAATTTCTATCTGCGCATCAGATTCAAATTTCGTAAAAATTGACAGAAAGAGGATAGACTCTAGTTTGTTAGGTATCATTTTCAGGGCTGAAGGCCGAAACAATGACATGTGGCACTTCATACAAGTTCTCTATACTAAACGAGTGTATAATCAGGTCATCATGGGAGATTGGGCATAACACTTTCTTGAAGAATCCAATATCAATCATACCTGTGGGGTTGGAAAGAGGACTCAGGGGGGTACCACAAGACTAAATTTCGAACCTTGGAGATTCGAAATTACATAGATAAAACATATCCAATATCGAATTCCTATAAGGCAAGAAAAAATATGCATTCAACTTAGGATCACTGCAGTAAGGACCACACATCAACTGTCAAGGGTAAGTCTCCTACAACAAGGTATGTATGATTAGTGTTTGCATTTGAATTTTGAGTATCATCTCTGACAAAATTTTTTTGTAGGACAAGGTAAGTCTATTGTTTTGTATTTGTTTGGATCTTTCTAATGCATGTGCAGGAAGGATGGCTCTTTAGAAAAACTCGGACACATGCTAGAAGGACATGCAATGCCAAAGTACCATTACTTGAGGCAATCACAATAGTACCTCAGTAGCTGCAAGTGATCCAAGAAGAAATGTCGATTCAAGTGTCACGTCTTGTCAAAAATCCAGTGTTGTAAAAGAGTTATCATTGTAAATTTTTAAAAGAGACATCATTAAAAGATTCATTATTGTAAAAGAGTCAATCTGCCTAGAGTCAAAGAGGCATTGTTGGGAGGTATAAGAGTCACTTTTGGGATGATGTCATGGTTGGGTTGCAGGTCATAGTGTGATTGGGTGTTTGGTCCAATACAAGAAAATCATTGTAAATAATATTGTATCGTGGATCATTGCCCCTGGTATGAGAGTGCACACTCTTGTATCACTTCTGATCATTATAGGGTGCTAGGGAGGTTCTAGACAGGTGCATGAAGTCGCCTACAGGTTGGAGACTATGAACACTTCAGGGTGGTAGGTTGGTCTAGGCTGCGGGTGCATCCATTCAGTTGACTACTGAATAAACCAGGGCGTTGGGGCGTCCTTCCAATGATTTTATAGAATTCTGGGAAGTTGTAACTTTCATTTCAGTTGGGACCGAAGATTAAAGAATTTATTAGAAAAGTGTTCAATGGTTTTTGACTCAGAGGGGGTTTTCCACCTAATATTCTTGTGCCTATTGTGTTCTTTTGTTTCATGTTGTTAATGGATAAACATTAATAATAATTGAATATTAACTAATGCTCTGAAAAGATTTAAAAGTGTTAATTACTAAGGGATATTGATTCACCCCCCCTCTTAGTATTTCCAGTAATTTGCATAGCCAATAAATAATTAATTAAGCGCATTTGGATCCCAATATAATGTTTTTCCTATCATTTAGCTTGGAATACGTGTCACATGGCCTTGATATTATTTTTTCTTTTACAGTGCCCATTTAATACATGGAAAGTTAAGTTGAGGTTGCTACAAAACCCTCCCCCTTGGGGGAACACCATCCTTGCTATTATTATGGCACTAACAAAACTATTGAAAAACATGACAACATACTACTTATGGAGCTTTATAAACATAGATCGATGCAATATTTACAATGAAATACTGCTTATTGGAGCTTTATAAACATAGCTCAATGCAGTATCTATAATGTGACACACACACACACACACACAAACATAGATATACCAAAACACATTTACTTCAACCAATAAATAAAGAAGGATGTACTACCTGCATCTGATTAGTCATCTCGCATGTAGCTTCATCGGGCCCAAAGTGCTACCACTGCACTTTAACTTGCTCTATTTCTCAGTTCTGGAGCATGAACTTCTTCCGCTATAGGATTCATTGAGGCTCTAGCTAAAACTCTCCTTCTAGTTCCACGAACAATACAGACCAATCAATCACGCGATCAACATCCTATATATATATATATATATATATATATATATTTAAATTAATGAAACATGCAAAATGTAGGAATTTACAGGGTAAGTTCCTCAGAAAGAATACCAAAAGGACACCGCTCACAACCAGATCTCAAATCAATACAGCAGTATTTTTGACGTGGTTAAAACCCTCAAAGTGCAAGGAGGGAAACAGTCCACGGCCTGTCCCAACGTGGGTACTACAGGCAATTTATTAATCAAAGAATGAAAATTTACATAAGCTTCTCTCATGCACGGATTACCCGAACAATGACCCTCCATGCGCTTTAAATAGAACTCATGGACCAATCGGGTGTCAAGCCACGGATCAAGTGTCGGTAATACCGAGGTGAGAGTGAACCGTCGGATCACTACATATCGTGACCGTCGGATTGTAAGTTACAAAATGTACAACGGTAAAGAAACACACTTTACCTAACTCTATACCTAACTCTAAACTAGACCAAGTTGAACTTAACTATATCCTATGTGTCGGAATATCCTAACATCCCCCCTTAAGAACAACTTGGGATAGGATTGAAGGATTTACAAATATGACACAATAGGAGAAGGAAGGAGGCACTAGAGCCTATCCCCCCTTAGTGACAACTTCCTGAACTCCAAGCATATATCGAAGTTTAGTGAACTTCGCCTCTGTGAGAGCCTTTGTGAAGATGTCTGCAACCTGATCATCTGTTGGACAATATTGCACTTCAAGAACATGGTCATGAATGAGCTTTCTGATGAAGTGCATGTGTAGTTCAATGTGTTTGCTGCGCTGATGCTGGACTGGATCTTTGCATAGCTGAATGGCACTTTGATTATCACACCAAAGTGTGGTTGGATGCTGCTGCTCAAAGCCAAACTCTGATAGGATCTGACGAAGCCACAAGGCTTCCTTACTAGCTTCCACGGCACCACGATACTCTGCTTCTGCTGACGAAAGAGAAATGGCAGCCTGTTTCTTACAAGCCCATGTAATAGGTCCTGAACCAAGAGTGAAGACATAACCGGCAGTAGACTTCCGATCATCAGGGTCACCAGCCCAATCAGAATCAGTGAAACCAACTAACAGAGGAGCTGCTTTGGCACTGTAATGAATCCCAAACTGTACTGTACCTCGAACATAACGAAGTATTCTTTTAGCTGCTTTCCAATGACTTTCACGGGGGTTTTGCATAAAACGAGCAACAAGGCCAACAGCAAAGGAAAGATCAGGACGAGTATGGGTTAAATACAAGAGTTTTCCGACAAGTTGACGGTATAAGGTAGCATCAACTTCAGGAGAAGTACAAGAGACTGAAAGTTTGACTCCAGACTGAAAGGGAGAAGGGGCTGGCTTACAGTCTTCCATGTGAAAATGACGAAGAATATCACAAGCATACTTGGACTGGGAAAGGAAAATACCCTCCTGGGATTGCAAGACTTGAAGACCGAGAAAATAGTGTAAGTGTCCTAAGTCTGTCATTTCAAATTTCTTTTTAAGGCTGGACTTCACATGGTTTATAAGGTTGGGATCACTACCAGTAAGAATAAGATCATCAACATAAAGAACAAGGATGATAAGAGAGTTGCCCACTTTCTTGGTGTAGACAGTATTGTCAGAATGACACCTAGAAAAGCCAGATTCTAAAAGAAAGCTATCCATTTTGGCATACCAAGCCCGAGGAGCTTGCTTGAGGCCATAAAGGGATTTCTTAAGTCGACAAACAAGGCTGGAGTCTGTTTGTATGAAGCCAATGGGTTGTTCCATATAGATTTCTTCCTGCAAGTCCCCATGCAAGAAGGCAGATTTAACATCCATCTGATGGACTTCCCATTTTAAAGAGGCAGCAAGGGAAAGAACAAGGCGGATAGAGTTCATTTTGGCAACAGGGGAGAAGGTTTCAGTGTAGTCAATGCCTTCAACCTGTGAAAAGCCCTTAGCAACGAGACGAGCTTTATGTTTATCAACTTTCCCATCTGGTCCATACTTGGTTCTGTAAACCCATTTACATCTAACAAGTTTGCGTCCCTTTGGTAGAGGAACAAGATCCCATGTATCATTTGTCATCAATGAATGATATTCTTCATTCATAGCTGCTTCCCAATGTGGATGGCCTGAAGCTTCTGCAAAAGTGTCAGGATCATGATTTACTGGAGCTTGAGCCAGTAAAGAAGAGGCTCTTTCAAACTGAGAACGTGTACGTCGCTGATCTGTAGGATCACCGGCAAGATCACCTGCTGCATCCCGAGTAGCACGGACCCATCTTGGAAGTTGAGGATCCTGAGAAGGTGGGGGAGGATTATCATCCTCGCTTTCATCATCTGAAGAAGAAATGTTTTCAAAAGTAGAAGAGATAGAAAGAGGTGGCACATCCGCCGGACTAGGCTCGCAGGCCGATTTATTTTCATCAAATTTTACATCTCTTCTAATGATAACATTTTTGGACTTAAATGGAATAAGTCTATAACCTTTTACATCTTCAGAATATCCAACAAAAGTACATTTCTCACTCTTAGGTTCTAAAGCTTTATGCTTTTCATCTGGAATATGGGCCCATGCTTCACTTCCAAACACACGAAAGTGACTTACATCTGGTTTAATGGAACTCCAAGCTTCTTCTGGAGTGATATTCTCTAGAACCTTAGTAGGAGTGCGATTGATTATATAATTTGCACAATTAATTGCTTCGGCCCAAAAACTAAGACTGAGTCCTTTAGATTGCAGCATACAATTAGCCATTTCCTTTAAGGTGCGATTTTTCCTTTCAGCTACACCATTTTGTTGTGGAGTGTATGGAACAGTATGTTGCATTTGAATTCCATTTTCGGTGCAAAAGTTGATGAATGTGTTTTTAACATATTCTCCACCATTATCAGTTCTTAGCTTAAGAATTTGATGTCCAGATTGTTTTTCAACAAAGGCTTTGAAGGCCAAAAAGGTGTTAAATACTTCGCTCTTGAGTTTTAAGAAGTATACCCAAGTGCGTCTGGAGAAATCATCAATGAAAGTTAAGAAGTACTTGCAGCCAGAGAATGAAGCAACAGGAAGAGGACCACATAAATCACTGTGCACAAGCTGTAAAGGGGCTGAGGCGTGCCAAGAGGCACGTTTGTCAAAACTGTCCCGATGATGTTTTCCGAGTACACATCCGGAACAAACACCATCTTTGCAAGATACCATAGGAAGACCTGTCACCATATTTTCTTTACATAGATGCTGAAGGGAGCGATAGTTTAAGTGACCAAATCGCTCATGCCAAAGTTTGCTCACTTCATCATTATGAGCAACAAATACTGAGGGAAGATTTGATGACCCAAAGTTGTGAAACTTATACAACCTTTTGGAATCATCAGCAAGACCAGTAGCTAGAATCTGTTTAGGATCTTTTAGATCCTTGATTACAACATCATGAGGTGAAAATTCAACAATTTTACCTTCACCTGAATGAGTTATCTGATAGACAGATAGAAGGTTGCAGGATAAAGTTGGAACACATAATACATCATTAAACTGACCATTGTCTAGATGAACAGTTCCAGTCCCTACAACATTAAGAGATCTATCATCACCAACATATATATTTTTGGTGTTACAATCATTTAAAGAAGAAAACATGGCTTGGTTTTTGGCCATGTGACAAGAGGCTCCAGAATCAATGAGCCACTCATGAGAATGAGAAGAAGAAGAAGATACATTTAATGCATAACCAGACTGAGATGATTGACAATGACATGCAGAAAGTGCCATTCCGGAAGTTGAAGTTGAAGTAGGCTCCACATGGATGTTATGTTTCTTCATTGCGGCTTCCAAGGCTTCCATCTTCTTAAAGCATTTAGATTCTAAGTGGCCATCTCGATTACAAAAGTTACAATGTCTATCAGTCTTCTTCCATTTGTTTTTATTGGTCTTATCATTTTGCTGAAATGATCTTTCATTTTGAGGCTGAGATGGTTTAGGACCATTCTTTTGAGGATATGACTTCTTAGGATTCTTTGAATTTGGTTGCTGCTGGGCGGCTAACGCTTTCGTGGAAGAGTTTCCAAGATTAAGAAGACCAAGGTGTAAGAGTTTTTCTTGTTCTCTTATTAAGGAATCACAAAAGGAGTCAAAGGAAGGGGCCTTGTAGTCTTTTCCTTGACAAATGAAAGCTTCCCTTGTAGAATGGAAAGTGGAAACAAATACAGAGTAGGCTGGTCCCAACTTAGTAAGGATGGAATAAATAAGGTTACCATCTTCTTTCTTAACTTTAACACCTTCCAAGAGATATCTAAGGTTCTTGAATTTGGACAAGAAATCTTCAATGCAAGAAAAATTATTAGGATCCAAAGTAAGCAACTCATTTTCAAGTTGATGGGCTCTAATTTCATTTTTAATCCCAAAAACTTTAGCGAGTTTTTCTAATGCTTCATGAGGAGTCTCAAGTTCTGCAATGTGGAATCTAAGATCAGGAGAAATAGACATCCCTATCAAACCACGTGCTTGATCTTGTCTATTTTCCCATTTTGCAGCCTTGTCTTCATCTTTTGGTTTCTTCTCTTGGTCTGTGGCTATTCTGAAGAGACCTTTACTTCTAAGTAAATCTTCCATGTAGGCTACCCATTGGAAGTAGTTAGTGCTGTCAAGAATGACTTGGCATGGACTTTCCATTTTTAAAAAAAACTGAAGCTGAAGATGCTGAAAGTAAGTGTTCCAATGGATAGATCTCGAAAAAATAGGCGGTTTTAAAAAAAAACGGCTCTGAAAAAGGCTTCCGGATGAAGAAGTTATGGCTTTTTGAAAAAAAAATTGTTGACGTTGCCGGCAAAGTGCGCGAATGTGCGGGAATGAAAAAAATCCGCCCCCACAAAATGGAGACTTGAACCCAAGACCTCTACTCTCTTAAAATAGCTTTGAACCAATTGATCTATACAAAAAATTTGAGAGAGAGAGAGAGAGGGGGGGGGGGCCTTGGTTTGCGTGCTTGCCTTGAGAAAGCTCTTTTTCCCTACAAAACACAAAACACAAAACCCAACACGAATATGCAAAGAAAAACGAACCTTGCGGCTCGAAGTTAGCTTTAGCCAAAAAACTAGAAATTTAAAAAAAATCTCAAAGTTAGCTTTAGCCGAAAAACTAAATATTTTTCTCAATGTTTCTGATTTTCCGAGATCACACTAAGGTGCAGGGAAAAGAGCATACGCATGAGAAAAATCCTTCCTTTCTGTTTCTGATTTCCCAGATCGCACAGAGTCGCAGGGCAAAGAGCATACGCAGAAATGAAAGGTATAGATCCGGTTAAAAAAAAGGATAAATAAACTGAGACCGAAATAAGCAGAGAGAAAATAACAGTAAACTGCAAAAACACTGTATACCTCCCGATCTGAAAAATGACGCAGCTAGGGCTACCGGAAACCTTTTCGCGTGAAACGAAAGGGGTTCCTCACTGGAACAGATGCTCCGAACGCAACAGAGCAGTCCTCTCGGCCCGAAAGCAGTCAGAAACAGCAGATCTAGGAAACGACAGCCGCATGCAGTTCTACCGGCTTCAGATTTGGATCACCAACGGACGCGGCCCTCAAATAGCTCCGATACCATGTAGGAATTTACAGGGTAAGTTCCTCAGAAAGAATACCAAAAGGACACCGCTCACAACCAGATCTCAAATCAATACACCAATATTTTTGACGTGGTTAAAACCCTCAAAGTGCAAGGAGGGAAACAATCCACGGCCTGTCCCAACGTGGGTACTACAGGCAATTTATTAATCAAAGAATGAAAATTTACATAAGCTTCTCTCATGCACGGATTACTCGAACAATGACCCTCCATGCGCTTTAAATAGAACTCATGGACCAATCGGGTGTCAAGCCACGGATCAAGTGTCAGTAATACCGAGGTGATAGTGAACCGTCGGATCACTACATATCGTGACCGTCGGATTGTAAGTTACAAAATGTACAACGGTAAAGAAACACACTTTACCTAACTCTATACCTAACTCTAAACTAGACCAAGTTGAACTTAACTATATCCTATGTGTCGGAATATCCTAACACAAAACACCATGGAATTTCACTGATGGAGGCAAACCAAGTCTATAGGCCACTCGTCCAACCATCTCAAGGATATCAAAAGGTTCACAATGTTAAGGTGCTAACTTGGCATATGATCTAACCTTCAAGGAGATCTTCTTGGGATTGATACGAAAGTACACCTGCTCTCCAACCTGAAACTCCATTAATACCTTATGCTTATCTGCATAGCTCTTCTTCATATCCAACATTGCCTTAAAATTCTTTTTAATGACCCACATCTCCTTCTTTATCTCTCTCAACATATTTGGTTCAATCAACACCTTTCTTAGTGGATCACTCTAGATAATAGGATTATTACAACTCCTCCCATAAGAGACTCAAATGGACTCATCTTCAAGGATTCATGAAACCCATTATTGCAAGAAAATGCCACCATTCGAAGAGATTCATCTTACTTCCTTTGTTGATGCATGACATACATTCTCAACATATCATCAAGGATCTTGTTAATCCTCTCTATATTCGCATATGTCTTCGGATGATAAGTTAGATTGAAGGCTAACTTTGTCCCCAAGCCTACAAAAAACTCCTTCAAAAACCTAGAAGTTAACTTGGTATCTTTATCTAATATAATCCTCTTGGGAACTCCATGTAACATGTCTATCTCCTTAATGAATATTTGAGCCACTTCGCTACCCGAGTTAGTGGAATTAACTATAATTAAGTGAGATACCTTACTCAATCTGTCAACCAAAACCATGATGGAGTCATGTTTCCTTGATGCCCTTGGTAATCCTATAATTAAATCCATGGAAATGACCTCCCATTTCCATTTCATAATCAAAATACGTTGCCACAAACCAGATGGATCCCACATATGTCTTCAAGTGAGGCCAATAGTAGAATTTTTTTATAGCTATCAAAGTATTCTAGTATATTGGATGTCTTGAATATGGATTGGCATGAAACTTTCTCAAAATAAGCTTTTCCAACTCACCATTGTCAGGCGCATAGATCATGCTCCTGAATCTAACCAGGCCATCTACTGCAAGGTTATGCTCCTTGTCCTTATCACCCTCACCTTGTTGCTGCAATATCTACTTCATCTATTGGTACCTTTCAACATGTTTCCCTGTCTGTAAGATCCACTCCTACAAATCTATCCCATAAGAGCTCATACTTGAAATATGATTCACTTGCGCTCTCCTACTAACATCATCTACAACCAGGTTCTCATTTCCTTTGATATACATGATTTCAAAGTAAAACCAACTGGGAGTATCCAACCATCTAACTTGCCTTGTGTTCAAATTAGGTTGGTCAAACAAGTACCTCTGTCCACTATGATCACTCATCGAAACAAACCTCATTCCAAGGAGATAATGTCTCCACATCTTCAATGCATGAATGATAGCTTCCAACTCAAGATCATTAGTCACATAATTCTGCTCATGCTCATTCAACTTCTTTGATTCATAGAAAACTACCGATCATTTCTACATCAAGACTCCACCAAGTAATTCTTTGCAAGCATATGTACAAAACATGAAGTCATTATCACGATCTGCAATCCTCAAAACTAGAGCATTGGTAAGAAACTGCTTCAACTAGTCAAAACTAGTTGAACACTTAGTAGTCCATTCAAACTTATTTCCTTTCCTCTGCAAAGATCTAATAGGATATCCAATCTTAGAGAAATTTTTTTACTAACCTCTTGTAATGACCTGTTAGTTCCAAAAATGATTTCACCTCATCCACTTTCTCCGGGTATGGCCACTCCATGCTAGCCTTAATCTTTTCTCGATGCACTACTATCCCTTCCTTGGAAACAACATGTACCAAGTAATGAATCTCAGTCTGAAATAAAATACACTTGTTGAGCTTGGCATACAACTTATGATCTCTCAACAATCTCAATGCCGCTGCGAGGTGCTCCACATGCTCCTCCTCATTCTTTGAATATACCAATATATCATCAACAAAGACTATCATAAACTTATCCAAGTAAGGGTGTAACACATTGTTCATCATACACATGAAGGTGGATGGAGCATTCATAAGACCAAAAGGAACTACCGCAAACTCATAGTTCCCATACCTTATACGAAATGAAGTCTTATAGATCTTTTCTTCTTTGATGTTCACGTGATGATATCTTGATATCACATCTATCTTTTAGAATACTGCAACTCCCTTCAGCTGATCAAACAAATCATTAATCTAAGGCAATGGTTACCCATTCTTAATAGTCGCCTTGTTCAACTGTCTTAAATCAATGCCAAATCTGAGAGGACTATGCTTCTTCTTTACAAACAACTTGGGTGCACCCTAAGGATACACACTTGACCTTATGTATCCCTTATCAAGCATCTCTTTAAGTTGCAACTTCAATTCCACCAACTCAGGAGTGCTCATCTTGTATGGTGCTTTACATGCTAGTGCTACTCCTGGCATCAATTCAATATAGAAATCCACCTGTCTATGAGGAGGTAGCTCTGGAATCTTTACATGAAACACATCTTGAAATTGCTGTAAGATAGGATATCTCGTCAGTACTTCACCATCCTCATCCTCCTTCCCCTTTTCACTAGAATCATATACTTGCAAACAATAAACATCCTTTCCTCTAACTGCATTAACTTGTGTGGCTATAAGCATCTTCACTGATCTAGTCTTCATCATTCCCTACAACCCTCATCCCATCACTCAATCACCTTCTCATAGAAATCCACTTTGTTCTTGTGAAGAAGAAACCAATCCATGCCCAAAAGAATACTATATGCACCCAAAGGAATAAAATTCATATTTGTTGATGTAGGCATGTCATTAAGCTCAAATGCACAAGACTTCACCCAATGATGAACTCTTCTCTTGGTCCCTATAGCCAACTACAACAACTAAGATTTTGCATCCACTTCCTTCTTCAAACGACACTGATCCACTAGGTTAGGATTAATATAGCTATAATTCAATCAAGAATCAATTAAAATAGAAACAACTTGATCACAAATCTTACCTTCCATCTCAATAATGGATTCCTAGTGGTTTGTCTATATGTTATCAACTACTATATAGGTCTGCGAAATTCTTTGACCTACATCCCCAAATGTTTTCATCTCTTGAGCACTATATATTTGAGGTCTACCACCCTAATATGAAGGACAATCCTTCTTGAGATGATATCTACAACAAATCCAACACTTCAACGTTCTCTCCCACTATCTTTACTCTGTTTCTCCACAAGCTAAGGTCTGTTTCTTTTCTTTACTACATTGAACTGCTTATGCGAAGCCACATTTTCCTTTTCACTTTCATCCTGAGATCTTCCATGCTTCTTAGGCAATTTTCCTTTAATCTTCTCATTACCCTTCAAGTCACGCTTGAACTTAGGTTTGCACTTTGACTACTCATAATAATTCTTCAACATCCTCATGGTTTCCTCTTAGAACTAAGGTTGATCAAAGTCAATCCAATCTTTGAATGATAATGGGAATCGGTTTATGAACCTCTGGATCTTTGCTTTCTCATCCTTGAGATATGACACACATCTCAACAGCTCTAGAAATATGGTTGTATATTCTTCATCTGACATCAAAACCATCCTGAGCTCATAAAATTCCTTGGTCTTTCCATCATAATATCTTTCAGACAGGCACTTGTTCCTAAAGAGTCTTTCAAATTCTTCCCAAGTCGACTCCTCTTCCTGGATGTCTGACATACTTGACATCTTCCCACTAGATATCTTCTTTTCCTTTGAGACTGAAAGTATCTATCTTGGCTTTTATATTCTCTTAGTAATCATGAAGTATAAACATTTTGTCATTCCAAGCAACCATGCTTCTACATCTTCTGATTTAGTCGTCTTTCCATCAAAAGTATGAGGATTACCTTTATTGAATTCTTCTGGAAAATACCCCTTCCCACCCCTCCTATAATGATGTTGGTGGTGATGTCCCCTAGAAGTAGAGCCGAAATAAAATCCATGTGTAATATCCCTCCTCTCAGGTGTATCCAAGAGTATGCCATTGTTTATTGTATCATCCCTATCCATCATATACCTCTTCTGAGACCTGCTTCCATCTGCATCATAAGTTTTTTCTTCATGTGTATCTCCATGACTAGTCCCTATTTGTCCCTACTTCTATAAATTTGAAAGGCTTTGAAGGATGACTGCATTAACCTCTTCTTGCTTCTCTTGATCTTTTGCAAGCCTTTCCTATGCTTCAATCAACCTATCGTTATCTACTTTGGGACTTATGATCTCTGCCTTTAGACTTCTCAATGTATCTATCAGATCAAGAGAGAACAAATTTATCAATCAAATCATAACAGTGAACTCAAAGCGCTAACTCTAGCAAAAAAACAAACCCCAAAAAACATGAAAAAATAGCTTGAAAATGAAAAGTATTGATGTTGCATCAACACTTTTTTTAGGGCTAAATTTTCAACATTTTTTAAAAGTGATAGTAAAAGCCAAAAAATTTTGTGCAAAAAATGCCCTCAAAACTAAAAGTGTTGATGCTACATCAACGCTTATTTATTTTCAAGCTAAATTTTCAACACTTTTTAGCAATGACATTAAAGATAAAATATCATGACTCTGGAAAACTTAAAATTCCAATGATTTTCAGGCATGGCTTTAAATATAAAATATCATGTCTTTGAAAAGCCTTAAAATTCCAACAATTTCCATCCATGGTGCTAAATATTAAATACTTATAATTGCTTACAACCATAGCATTAAAGATAAAATATCATGACTCATAAAAACCTTAAAGTTTTCACAATTTTTCAACCATGGAATTAAAACCAAAGATCATTACTACAAAAAACCTTAAGTTTTCAACATATTTCATCCATGGCATTATGGAAACATTATATGACTAAAAAAAACTATAAAAATGAATGCATGAATGAAATAAGCATTATACCAAAAGTACTTTCATTTTTAAAGGATAAAAGTATAACTCTTTTCAAATCCTAGCCTAAGACAACTTATCGCATTGCAACAAAAACCTAGAAATGAGCAATGAAAATGAAGTATCCCCTTTTAACGAGGCATTAAAATTGCAACATTTTTTTAACTATGGTACATCAAATGATAACAATAAATAATATCATGATAAAGTCACTGCATAATTTAAAAATTGAAAATTAATTTTCAATATTTTTTAACTTTTAATCAAAATATCAATACTAATAGGTTGAATGAAACATAAATTATTTCTCTAATTTATTGTTGCATTGTGGATATTCTAAACAAATGATTTTTTCATAATTAAAAAATATAATCCAACAAACATAGAAATGACTCATAAGTTCATGTAAGATCATATGGAAGTTAAAATATTTATTTCAAGTTACCAAGCAAACATGATTTACATAAAGCTTCTTATACAATTGTTCAAAATCACTCATAGGTTCTAGCACACCTTCAAAATCTACAACATCTTCAGATAAATGACTGGATGTAGATGAAGATGACCAATGTTCTCCTCTTTCATCAACTAGTCCCCAGCTGAGTCAACATGCATGCCCACCATTTTAGGTTTCAACACTCTTCTAGATCTATGACTGGGTTCAATAGAATCTCATCTTAACACTGCTTCTTCTAGTAGAAACCTGTTCGGAATCTCTATGGTCTTGAAGCAAAGAATTCCTCTCTTTGTTAAATTGAAGTAATAAACAAGTATGTCAACATCCTCTAATTTTAAGAGGTCTGTGCAGTGACGATTTATATTTGTACCCTTTATTTTTCTCTTTCTTCCAATTTGTTTATCAACTACCATCTCTGGCTTGTACACACCATTTAATGGGTGTGTATTTGTAGCATACCAATGTACTTTTACAACTGTAAGATATTCATTTTATCTAATGACCTTTATAACCTTGGCAACCTAGAATGGATGGCCATGTGGATATCCATCTGCTAACACTATGATCATGCAACCCTCCTTAACATCCTACACGGAACCCCTGTAAGGGTTTTTCATGGCTTCATGATGTGCAGGTGATCTTTAAGAACCATTATACATTTCTCTTTGCTCTACCTGTGAAGAATTAAGAATACCTTGAGATTGTTGTTGTTCAACAATGTTTCTTTCCTCATATTCATTTGGCATATTTTGTGGCCAAAGAAATAAGGCCTTAAAAAGTATATATTCATTTCTTGATCTTTAAATGATATCACTTTGATTATTGAAAAAATATTTCTACCAAACTGAATCAACAACATCAAAGTACTCATATGTATCTGTAACAGATTTTTTAATTTCTTCCAAGAATTCAGAATAATTTATATATCTTATGTCTTCGCGCATTATGGATTTCAGAAACTGATTATAGTAACAATATATTTGATGAAAATATTAGATGATATGGGATGAACTTCAAAATTCTAACGCTGATTATGACCCCCATTCTAAAAAAATTGAATACTTCTTGCCCTATATGAGTGTTTTCCCATCAATTTTTTTGATACGAAATTGATGTTGGAAGCTAATGTCATTAAGTTGTTCAATGCATTTCTCCTCACCATGTGATCCTAGAATAAACCTTTGCGTGTAAATAGTTTCTTCCAACAAGTGAAAAATTGGCTTTGGAATGTATGATTTTTTAATACATTTAATTAATGATGGCAGGGTCCTAACATGCTTCCTCAATGTTACTGAAAAACAACTGGACATCTGATCAATATGGTCATGAGTGTGCCCAAAAAGAAGGAAATCAACCTTTACCTTTTTAAATATTCCCAATTCAACAAGCATGTTTACATATCCAAAAACTTTTTGATTTTTGTTTTCACGACTAATGTTCTACAAGCATAGATACAAAACTTCAGGAAGATTACGAGACCAATGAGAAAGAACAACATGAATTATGGTTATGGTCATATTTTCATCATTATGAATATTTTGAGTTGTGAAGAAAACCCTTGGCCACATTTTCCCATTAAATACCATACAATCGACAAAGTGAAACGGAATAAAAGTTTCCTCCTGTAAATTTTTTGGTGTGTGGAAAAAAATGTGGTACAAATGTTTTCTTTTGGTCCATACCATCAATTATCAAACCCAAATATTTATTTTGACTATAATAACATTTATTTCGATGTTTATACAAATTTTTCCTTTCACTTGTTTGTTTATGGTGATGTTATGGAAGTGCTTTGACAATGAAATATGAACATAACATAAAACAAAACTATTAATAAATACATTTTCCTAGTTGATAACTGTCCGATTTTTAAATATAATGTTATTAATGCATACCTCTTTCTACCCCTTGACATTCATCCCTTTTTTTATTTAAGAGAAGCATCTGTATTTCAAACCCCATCCTTGACTTCTTAGGAATACAAACATTGTTCAATTTGTTCCTCTATATCCATGTAAAATATGAATATGTAATAAAGTTACCATCCCCTTCAACACCTTCTACATATTATTTGTATGCATTATAGATTTTTTGTATTGAGAAAATATCTATAATATATATTGTTCCTTTATTTCGCATACACCCTCCATGATTTGAAAATAAGTCTTGCATCCATGACATTGCAGTATTTGTTAATGGCCCAAACTCTCATCTATGACATACTTCTAAATAAAATGTTGGATCTTTTTCCAATCTTTCTTGGATTCTTGACAAATGAAAATTACCAATTGAATAAAACATTTTGAAAGGTTTTCTACAAAGCAATAAATTCTCAATATGATGTTCATAACCTATCAATGTAGATTACATGCACCCCACTAAACATGAACTTTGCATGCTTTTATTCATTGATAAATATCTCTTCCTTTTATCCATTGAAAAATTGAAATCCATATGTTTCAAGCAATACTTTTGACAACATTCACTTGAAATCATATCAATGATAGAAATTCTTCTCACGAGGTATTCTATCATATCCCTTGTATCACTAGAATATATTGGATTGATATGAAAAGTTCTACTCCTACTCCTAGATACAATATTTTTTGCAACATCTCAATCATTTCATTATCCTTTCTATAAACATTTTCATCATCATTAGGAGGAATATTATCCTCACTATGACCATTCTGAACATAGTTGGGAATTTCATCACCATCATTTCGTGGAAAATATTCATTACCATCCTCACTTGAAAGAAATTCTTCACTACCATCATCTGTTCTTTCTAAATCTTGACTTAGATGAAATTATTCAACATCTTCATCCATGTTTTTTAAATCCTTGCTTGGAGGAATTTCATCATCATCATTCCTACCTTTAAAATCATTGTTTGGAGGAAATACTTCACCAACCTCATCTTTACTTTTGAAATCCTCGCTTGGAGGAAATTTATCATCAACATGAGTGCATTTGAAATATTGACTCAGGGAAAATTCATTATCCACATTTGTGCCTCTAAAATTATCATTTGGAGGAAATTCTTCATCCTCCCATTTGTTAATGGTGCTCTAGTAAGCCTTAGGATTAAGACTAATTGGAACATTTGACTCTCTATTAATAGTAAAATAATCATTTGTGTGAAATTCTTCATCCTCCCCTTCGTTAGTTGATCTCTCATAATCTTTAGGATTAGGATTAAGTGGAAAATCTGGCTCTCTGTTCTTAGTAAAATTATCATTTGTAGAAAATTATTCATCCTCCCCTTCATCAGTGGCGCTCTAATAATCCTTAGGATTAGGAGTAAGTGGAAAATGACTCTCTATTTACTAGAAATTCTTTATCCTCCCCTTCATCACTGGTTCTCTCACAATCCTTAGGATTAAGACTGTAGAAAATTTGACTCTCTCTCTTTACTGGAAATTCTTCATCCTCCCCTTTGTTAGTGGTGCTCTCATAATCCTTAGGATTGGGACTAAGTGGAAAATTGGACTCTCTATTTACTAAAAACTCTTCATCCTCCCCTTTGTTAGTGGTGCTCTCATAATCCTTAGGAATAGGACTAAGTGGAAAATATGGCTCTTTATTACAGAAAATTATTGATCCTCCCCTTCGTTAGTGGTGCTCAAATAATCCTTAGGATTAGGACTAAGTGAAAATTTTGACTCTCTATTTACAGGAAATTCTTCATCCTTCCCTTCAATAATGGTTCCCTCATAATCCTTAGGATTATGACTAAGTGGAAAATTTTACTCTCCATTCATAGTGAAAGAATTCATGTTATATTCATCAATATGAATAATGTTATTACATGAGGAAGATGTTGACGTTGCAAAAAGAGAAACTTCAGTATCAAAAGAATCTATGACTTTTCACAGAATATGTTAAATGATACAAATTCAGTCTCTCCTAGTGACAACTTATAGCTTAGAGAATGAAAATTTCCCTCCAAAGTTCCCCCCAATTTATTTATTTTTTCCAAAAATTCTCTCCAAAAATTTCGTTTTAAATATTTCCCTTTAAAATTTATTTCAAAGCATTCTACTAAAATTTTGTCTTGAAGATTTTAACCCTACTTTCTATTCAAATTTTCCACACAAATTTTCCTTTAATGCATTCATTTGAAAATAAAATAATTTTTTTACTTAAATTATTTAAAATTAACTAGGTAATTAAGTTAATTTTTATAATTTATATCTTATTTTTTATCTCACATTTAACAAAATTTGATCTAAACCTATAATATTAACTATATGTTAATTTTTCTTAATTTTAGTTTTAATATCGCATTCAAGAAACATTTAAGTAATCTCACAATCTTTGCTAAATAATAAATTTCATTATTTCTATTCCTTACATCACATCAAGTCTTCTTGAGGATTCGCTAAAAGTCTTGGAGCAAGTTTGCAGAGGAGCTACATTATCTTCGAGTAGACATTTAGCGAGAGATTTTTGCATTTCAAAGGTTAGTTTTCCTTATATTTTGACCATTTAAAGAGAAATTTGGGGAAAATATGTCGCTTTATTGTTTTCATGCTAAGATATATATATATATATATATATATATATATATATATATATATATAGATAGAGAGAGAGAGAGAGAGAGAGAGAGAGAGAGAGAGAGAGAGAGTTAATATAATACTTTCAGAGAAAAACCACATAAAATATCATTTTTTTTAGATTTTGTAGAGAAAAATACAAAAAAAACTCATATTTATAGGATTTTTAGGAGAAAATATAAGAAAAATCATATATTTTAGTGCTTTGAAATGGAAATACCGGTGTTAAACTTTTTTTTTTTTCAAATTCAAAATTTTATTTTTTTTTCTATTCATCTTTGGGGGGCAGCTCAATTCATTAATTCGAAATTTATGAAATCGTTGAAACAAGGCAGACCTAGGTTCAAATACCACTGAGGTGACCTAGTTTATGGTAAGTAGGATAGGTCATAAACCCCCATAGGTTTAATAGTAGTTATGTATCAGGTGGCTTGTTGGGTTCCTTTGAGATAAAAATAATAATAATAATAATAAATAAATAAAAATAAAAATAAATAAAAATAAATAAATAAAATAAAATAAATTAATTAATTAATTAAGAATAAATAAATAAATAAATAAATAAAATTATTCCTTGAAAAAAAATACATTTATTAAAAAAATGGAGAATTTGTTTCTCAAAATTAAAAAATCACATCAATTACATCATCTACAATTGTTGTTGGACCCTCTATGAATATTGTTGAACGAAACCGAACTGAGACACATGGTAAAAGTCAAGCAACTGACTCCTCAAATCCATTGAATATTATTTTAGAATGGAAGAAGGCACGAGAAATAGATAAAACATAATTTACATGCCATAATCAAGGTAGATAAAGCAACAAAGGTGTACAAATATATCTATATGTATGAATTACAATGATGGAAATTATGAGCTGATTAACAAATTACAAGACATATGTTTGGTGCTGAATACAAATATTGTTTATGTTCTTGAAAATCTGCCCAAGGCACATGAGAAGGTTATATGTCATCTCTTAAAGATCAAGTGTGACACGAATGAATATTATACAAAGATGTGTGAAGAAATCTCAATCAACATTGCAAATAACATTGTAAGTTTTCTTATTTATATTTATGTGTTATGGAGTATTGTATGTATCATTATATTTTTTTATAACTTATTTATCGTTGACATATTATATTTTGTTTGATATGATTTTCCTTAGAGTCTTTGAATTATGTTGGAGGGAATTTATTATCTAGAGCCAAATATTATAAATGTGATCAATAGTTTTGCACACAAAGACAAAATAAGATAGGATAAAGAAGCGTAAAGCAATAGTTCATGAAACTACAAGAGTACATAAAGGGGATCAACAAAGAATGACTAAAGTGCATCAATCTAGTAAAGCTAGACATGTTAGTTTTGAAGATGTGAAAGTTTAAGCTCAAGAATATGTTGTTATTAGTGACTATGAGATTAGAACTACTATTGAAAAGGAGAAAATCCATAAAAGACAAAACAAAAAAAATGTCCATTGATGTCTCTCTTCTAGTTGATGATGAAGATTGTTTATTTAGAAGAAAATTTGTTAACCGATAGGAGAAAGAGGCCAAAAGTTTTTCATTCTAAAAAAATCATGGGCACTAGTGAATATCATAATGAAATCTCTAAAGGAAGCAGGGAAATCATAATATTGGGAGTTGATTTAGAGGATGTAATTATTAAAACAAAACAAAATTCCATTAGAAATCAACTGACGATGAGAAAATTAATTGATGGCGGCCATACATTTCATCTTAATGTCAACCAATTATATAAGCCAAATGAAGGACAATATAAATTTCAAATTAGAAAGCCACGCCACCTGCATGTTCATAATTTGAAAACATTGATTATGTACAATCCATATGCATATGTGATTGATTATGTTGTTCTTGTGGATCTAATTCAAATTACCAACAAAGAGGAATTTTATAGGTCAAGATGTTTTGAACACAAATATTATGTAATTGGAGGAACTATTTGTTGAGAAATGACAAGAAGAAATTCTAGTTTAATTTGTCCTTGAATTAAATTGAGAATTAAAATCAAATTATATTCTCATAGCAACCTGTAAATAGTTAATTAAGTTTAATTAACTTAATTGGCTTAGGAATTTCGAGTTTGAAGTCTTTCTAAAGTTATGTATATGTTCTCCCTAAGTTTTAGGGGTCCAGGATGAGTTTAATTGTGAGTTGTAATTAGATAACTCAGTTTACTGAGTTATTTACAGTTAAATTAGTTCCAATTTTTTTGTGTAACTAACAGAGAGTTAACAGCTAGTTGGTGCACTAGTGCATCCACAAGTGTCACTCTAGTTAACTGAAGATTCCCTAAAGATAAACTCATGCATGTCAATTCTGAGAAAGACCCAATTGATACTAGAGTACAGGGACAGTATGCTATTAGTTGTATGATTTACTGCGTTGTAAATTTCATGCATGCAATTAGAGAAGGAACTATGTTTGGATTGTGAAATTTTGGAAGCATGAATTACCTTTAAATACGAGCTATTCATCCTAGGAATTACGCAAGAGATTAGGGGCTTGCAGAGCTGCAGAATTGACTAAGTGTTGGCGAAGAGCTTGCTTCTGAGCTAAGAAAGTTTAGCATACTTCTGCAGAATTTTTCTAGTGAGAACAAGCTTTGTATATTCAATAATATTTCTGATATATGCAATACAGATAGCAGGGTTTTGAATAGTGTATTTTCCCAGATACATCTTATGTTATGTTCCATTGATTTAAATTCTTCTTGTTCATATTGTTTCCATTGATCTATTGGCTTCAGCTGGTTGGAAGTAGAAGTAGATTCTTGTCCTATACTTTAGTAAATTGCATGAGCTTGTGAATGTATGGGATTTTCTACATGGAATTGTGGCCGAGAACAGTATACTAGAGGAGATTTCGAAGTTTTGAGTTTTGGGTTACAGGTGAAATTCGAATTTTCAATACATACTTCAATATTGACAGATGGTGATCGACGATTTATCGCTTGAGTATGCCTTGGAAGGTAGTTCAAATTTTATAGCTTGGAGGGACATAATGGAGGTTGTGCTAGAATATAATGGCTTGAAGGAATTTTTTGATCAAGAAATTCCTAAGCCAGCAACATCGGATGCACATAATTTGGCCAAATGGAAGAACTGTGTGGCGAAGGCGAGATCCTTGAGGGAGTTTGAGACCACATTGTCTCGAATATCCATGGAAAGGAAATTCTGTATGCTATGTGGAAAACATTGATGGACTTGTATCAGAACAACAGTGACCAATGGAAATTGGCACTGAAGGACAAACTTCGAAAAATCAAAATGGGGAAAGGCGAGACGATTCCAAAATACTTGACCAAGTTCACTTAATTTTGTGATGAACATGGAAGTGTTGGAATCATAGTTTCTGAGGATGATATTCTGAGTCTTTCTCTTTTAGGACGCCCAAAGAGTTGGCATAGTTATTAGGACTTTGTCAATGGTCAAGAGAAGTTACTAGATTGGGAATTATTGTGGCTGGATTTGATGCAGGAGGAGATCAGGAGAAACACCAGGGATGGCTCTTCATCAAAGACTGATGATGAAGAGAACTGTTCCTTAGAAATTAAGGCAAAGAAGGGGAAATGGAAAACTTCCCATTCCAAATTAGATTATTATCATGAAGGTAAGAAGAAAGACATGATGAATGTTAAGTGCTTTCATTGTCATGAGCTGGGCCATTTTGCTACAAATTGTCCACTCAAGAAGTCCAAGAAGAAGTCCTCAGGAGGAGGAGTGGGTGAGGCTTTGGACTCTCAATTCGAATTATAAATTTCCCTCATTTCATTCATCGTGTCATCAATGATGGGAAGTGTATGGTACTTAGACAGTGGAGCTTCATTCCACATGAGTGTCGATAAAGAGTCATTCAATTTCCTAGAGGAGAACGATATCTAGATGAATATCGAGATGGGTGACGACGGAAACTATAGTGTTATTGGATTGGGCATGATTACTTTTCAGAGGGAGCATGGGGCTCCACTCACCTTGAAGAATGTATGTATGTTCTTGGGCTGAAGAAGAAATTGGTATTTGTTGGCATGATTGAGGATAGAGGCTATGATGTGATCTTCTTGAAAGGAAAGGCATTCCTTCAACACATAGCCATGGGTCAAGTAAGGAAGATAAGGATGCGGGTGAAGAATCTATATAAGGTGAAGGTAGAGGAGTGTGTTTCTTTGAGCACAAAATTAGAAAGGGTGCAGAGCCGAGATGTTGGTGAGTTGTGGCACAAGAAATTGGGCGACTTGCATCATAGCGCTTTGAAGATATTGCAGCAAATCTATACCGGTCTTCCCAATGGTACACTTGAGAAAGTTGATGCATGCAAGGGATGTACTTTGGGAAAATACACCAAGTCTTCCTTTCACGATAGAGACATTTGAGCAGAGGATATTCTAGAGTGAGTCCATTCAGATGTTTGTGGACCATTCGCGACAGCATCCACAACCAAACACAAGTATTATGTTATATTTTTTGATGACTATTCTTGTAAATGTTGGATACTTTTAATGCAGAAAAAGAATCAAACTTTAACAAAGTTTTGTGAGTATAAAGCATTACTGGAGAAAGAGTCGGAAAATGAGATTAAAGCTATATGGAGTGATAACGGTGGTGAGTATGTCTCAAATGAGTTTAAGAACTTCTATGCAGTGGAAGGGATTAAACGGGAGTTTACGACACCCAATAACCCTCAGCAAAATGGGGTGGTCGAGAGGAATAATAGAAGCATAGTAGGGGAAGCGAGGGTGATGTTGCACAATCAGGGCCTACCAATACACTAGTGGGCTGAGGCATGCAACACATCGATTTATTTTCAGAATTGTAGCCCTGGATACTTGAGATGAAGACAATAGAGGAGGCTTATTCCAATAAGAGGCCAGATGTTGGTCACTTTAGGATTTTTGGGTCATCAATATACTACCATGTGACCAAAGATGCATGGAAGAAGCTTGATCCGAAAGCAGAGTTGGGGATATTTGTGGGGTACACTGATAAACCTCACAACTATCAGGTGTACTTGTTGACCAGCAGGATGATAGTGGTTTGCAGGGATGTCAAATTCGATGAGGATAATTTCATGCGAGTTTCCCTTGATAGGGAGCTTGAGCTAGATGTGAATGAGGAGCTTTTAGCTCCTAAGGTTGAGGAGCCTCAGATTGATGTTGAGCAACCTCATGCAGAGGAGTCGAGAGTGGAGACTTCTACTCAGGAAGAGTATTCCAGAGATGGAAGAAAGTGCACCAGAAAGGTTGATAGATTGTTGGATGATGCACAGGAGAATGTGGGAGCACCCACTTCTCAGCACAAGCAGAGAAGGTGACCTGAGAGGTACACTAGATACATGACTCTTATGGGCGAATGTGTTGTGGCAGAGCCATATTCATTTAAGTAAGTAGTGCAGCAACCAATTTGGGTTGATTCCGTGGTTGAGGAGCATCACTCCATATTTTTTAATAGTGTTTGGGATGTGGTCCCGAGACCAGAGGAAAAATCAGTGGTGAGCTCCCACTAGAATTAAAAGGTAAAGAAAAATACAAATGGTATTATGGAGAAGAATAAGGCCAGATTTGTGGCCCATGGTTTTTGATAAGTAGAGGGGATTGACTATGAGGATACATTTTCTCCTGTTGCAAGGTACTCGTCAATCAAATCTATATTAGCACTATCAGCATAGATGGGTTGGAAGATACATCAGATGGATGTGAAGACAACCTTCCTTAATGACATGATTGAGGAAGAGGTGTACATAGATCAACCTGGAGGCTTTGAGAGCTTTGACCGTGAGTTGTATGTGTGTCAGATCAAGAGAGCATTGTATGGGATGAAGAAAGCACCCCATTCTTGGTACACTAGGATAGACAGCTACTTTACCAGTTTGGGCTTCACGAAGAGTGAAGTGGATGTGAACCTGTACCACATAGTGGTTGAAGGTAAATTCTTAATCATTGTAATTTGTGTTAATGATCTCATACTGACAGGTGACGATCATTTGATCAAGTCTTGCAAGGAGGACCTTGCAAGAGAGTTTGAAATGAAGGAGATAGGTCCCATGCATTACTTTCTTGGCATGGAGGTATGGCAAGGAGATGGGGATTTTTTTGTGTCTTCGGGCAAGTATGCCAATGAGATACTTAGGAGATTTTTCATGGAGAGCAACAAACCCATGGAGACTCCTCTAGCAGGTAACTGGAGGAAGGAGGATGCTACTTCAGGGGAAGTAGTGGAAGCTATTGTTTACAGGTAGCTTGTGGGTTCACTCATGTACTTGGTGAACACATGACCGGATATGTGCTATGCAGTTAACCAGCTTAATCAAGTGATGGTTAGTCCTACCAAGCTGTATTGGAAGGAGGCAAAGCATGTGTTGAGATACCTCAGGGGCACTTCTCAATATGGATTATGGTACAGATGGACAGAGGGAGTGAAGCTTCAAGGCTTCATTGATGCAGATTGGGTAGGGATTCCATCCAATAGGAAGAGCACATTAGGAGGGATCTTCAGTATTGGGTCAATGACTATTTCTTGGTTTATTAGGAAATAGAGATTAGTTTTACTCAATTCGGTAGAGGCAGAGCACCTGGCTACGAGTCAGGAAACATGTGTGGCCATATGGATGAGCAACCTGGTTGGTTTGTTTGGCGAGTAGATGGATCCATTTGTGATTTACTGCAATAATCAGATTTGTATCAAACTCTCTGAAACCCAATTTTTCATGATATGTCCAAGCATATTGATATCCGATATCATCATCCCATAGATTGTGTATTGAGGCAGATTATGTTGTTAGAGTACATTCCCATGGAGGAGCAAGATGTTGACATTTTGACAAAGGCATTGTTAAGATGTAAATTCGAGTTCCATACAGACAAGATCGGGGTAGCTGATAATCCCTTTCTTGTTGAGAGGGAGTGTTGAGAAATGGCAACAAGAAATTCCAGTTTAATTTTTCCTTAAATTAAACTGAGAATTAAAACTAAATTCTATTCTCAGAGCCAAGTGTCCAGTTGAAATTACGTCAACAGAATTTGTCACCTGGTTTTTTGTTGCAAAACTGAGTTTACGTAAATCATAGCAAAGGTACTAGTTATTCTACCAATGAACTTGCCTCCTTTAGCTAAAGCCTTCGTGAATGGAACCCAATTCATTCAGACGATAAATGTCACAGATCCTCCTTAGAGTTAACATTCGCCCATGGAGCAATGCAAGGGATGATGATAAAAATAAAAATAAAAAATAAAAAAATAAAATAAAATAAAGTAATTAATTAATTAAAAAAAATTATTCCTTGAAAAAAAAATACATTTATTAAAAAAATGGAGAATTTGTTTCTCAAAATTAAAAAATCACATCAATTACATCATCTACAATTGTTGTTGGACCCTCTATGAATATTGTTGAACGAAACCGAATTGAGACACATGGTAAAAGTCAAGCAACTGACTCCTCAAATCCATTCAATATTATTTTAGAATGGAAGAAGGCACGTGAAATAGATAAAACATAATTTACATGCCATATTCAAGGTAGATAAGAAACAAAGGTGTACAAATATATCTATATTGTTGTATGAATTAAAATGATGGAAATTATGAGCTGATTGACAAATTACAAGACATATGTTTGGTGCCGAATACAAATATTGTTTATGTTCTTGCAAAACTGCCCAAGGCACATGAGAAGGTCATATTTCATCTCTTAAAGATCAAGTGTGATACGAATGAATATTATACAAAGATGTGTGAAGAAATCTCAATCAACATTGCAAATAACATTGTAAGTTTTCTTATTTATATTTATGTGTTATGGAGTATTGTATGTATCATTATATTTTTTATAACTTATTTATTGTTGACATATAATATTTTGTTTGATATGATTTTTCTTAGAGTCTTTGAATTATGTTGGAGGGAGTTTATTCTGTTGGAGGGAATTTATTATCTAGAGCCAAATATTATAAATGTGATCAATAGTTTTGCACACAAAGACAAAATAAGATAGGATAAAGAAGCGTAAAGCAATAGTTCATGAATCTACAAGAGTACATAAAGGGGATCAACAAAGAATGACTGAAGTGCATCAATCTAGTAAAGCTAGACATGTTATTTTTGAAGATGTGAAAGTTTAAGCTCAAGAATATGTTGTTATTAGTGACTATGAGATTAGAACTACTATTGAAAAGGAGAAAATCCATAAAGACAAAACAAAAAAAATGTCCATTGATGTCTCTCTTCTAATTGATGATGAAGATTGTTTATTTAGGAGAAAATTTGTTAACCGATAGGAGAAAGAAACCAAAAGTTTTTCATTCTAAAAAAATCATGGGCACTAGTGAATATCATAATGAAAGCTCTAAAGGAAGCAGGGAAATCATAATATTGGGAGTTGATTTAGAGGATGTAATTATTAAAACAAAACAAAATTCCATTAGAAATCAATTAACGATGAGAAAATTAATTGATGGCGGCCATACATTTCATCTTAATGTCAACCAATTATATAAGCCAAATGAAGGACAATATAAATTTCAAATTAGAAAGCCACGCCACCTGCATGTTCATAATTTGAAAACATTGATTATGTACAATCCATATGCATATGTGATTGACTATGTTGTTCTTGTGGATCTAATTCAAATTACCAACAAAGAGGAATTTTATAGGTCAAGATGTTTTGAACACAAATATTATGTAATTCGAGGAACTATTTGTTGAGAAATGACAACAAGAAATTCTAGTTTAATTTGTCCTTGAATTAAATTGAGAATTAAAATTGAATTATATTCTCATAGCAACTTGTAAATAGTTAATTAAGTTTAATTAACTTAATTGGCTTAGGAATTCCGAGTTGGAAGTATTTCTAAAGCTATGGATATGTTCTCCCTAAGTTTTAGGGGTCCAGGATGAGTTTAATTGTGAGTTGTAATTAGATAACTCAGTTTACTGAGTTATGTTCAGTTAAATTAGTTCCAATTTTTTTGTGTAACTAATAGAGAGTTAACAGTCAGTTGGTGCACTAGTGCATCCACAAGTGTCACTCTAGTTAACTGAAGATTCCCTAAAGATAAACTCATGCATGTTAATTCTGAGAAAGACCCAGTTGATAGTAGAGTATAGGGACAGTATACTAGTAGTTGTATGATTTATTGAGTTGTAAATTTCATGCATGCAATCAGAGAAGGAACTATGTTTGGATTGTGCAATTTTGGAAGCATGAATTAACTTTAAATATGAGCTATTCATCCTAGGAATTACGCAAGAGATTAGGGTTTTGGAGAGTTGCAGAATTGGCTAAGTGTTGGCCAAGAGCTTGCTTCTGAGCTAAGAGAGTTAAGCATACTTGTGCGAAATTTGTCTAATGAGAACAAGCTTTGTATCTTCACTCATATTTCTGATATATGCAATACAGATAGCAGGGTTTTGATAGTGGATTTTCCCAAATACATCTTGTGTTATGTTCCATTGATTTAACTTCTTCTTGTTCATATTGTTTTCATTGATTTATTGGCTTCTGCTGGTTGAAAGTAGAAGTAGATTCTTGTCCTATACTTTAATAAATTGCATGAGCTTGTGAATCTATGGGATTTTCTACATGGTATCATGGCCGAGAATAGTATACTAGAGGAGATTTCGAAGTATTGAGTTTTGGGTTATAGGTGAAATTCGAATTTTCAATACATACTTCAATATTGACAGATGGTGTTCTACGGTTTATCGCTCGAGTATGCATTGGAAGGTAGTTCAAATTTTATAGTTTGGAGGGACATAATGGAGGTTGTGCTAGAGTATAATGGCTTGAAGGAATTTGTTGATCAAGAAATTCCTAAGCCAACAACATCGTATGCACATAATTTGGCCAAATGGAAGAAGTGTGTGGCGAAGGCGAGGTGGATAATCCTTGAGGGAGTTCGAGACCACATTGTCTCGAATCTCCATGGAAAGGAAACTCTGTATGCTATGTGGAAAACATTGATGGACTTGTATCATAACAATAGTGACCAATGGAAATTGGCACTGAAGGACAAATTTCGAAAAATCAAAATGGAGAAAGGCGAGACGATTCCAAAATACTTGACCAAGTTCACTTAATTTTCTGATGAACATAGAAGTGTTGGGATCATAGTTTCCGAGGATGATATTGTGAGTCTTTCTCTTCTAGGACTCCCAAAGAGTTGGCATAGTTATCAAGACTTTGTCAATGGTCGAGAGAAGTTACTAGATTGAGAATGATTGTGGCTAGATTTGATGTAGGAGGAGATCAGGAGAAACACCAAGGATGGCTCTTCATCAAAGACTGATGAAGAAGAGAACTGTTCCTTAGAAATTAAGGCAAAGAAGGGGAAAGGGAAAACTTCCCATTCCAAATTAGATTATTATCATGGAGGTAAGAAGAAAGACATGATGAATGTTAAGTGCTTTCATTGTCATGAGCTGGGCCATTTTGCTACAAATTGTCCACTCAAGAAGTCCAAGAAGAAGTCGTCAGGAGGAGCAGTGGGTGAGGCTTTGGACTCTCAATTCGAATTAGAAATTTCCCTCATTTCATTCATGGTGTCATCAATGATGGGAAGTGTATAGTACTTAGACAATGAGCTTCATTCCACATGAGTGGCGATAAAGAGTCATTCACTGTCCTAGAGGAGAAAGATATCCAGATGAATATCGAGATGGGTGACGACGGAAACTATAGTGTTATTGGATTGGGCATGATTACTTTTCAGAGGGAGCATGGGGCTCCACTCACCTTGAAGAATGTTATGTATGTGCTCGGGCTGAAGAAGAAATTGGTATTTGTTTCCATGATTGAGGATAGAGGCTATGATGTGATCTTCTCGAAAGGAAAAGCATTCCTTCAACACATAGCCACGGGTCAAGGAAGATAAGGATTCGGGTGAAGAATCTATATAAGGAGTGTGTTGCTTTGAGCACAAAATTAGAAAGGGTGCAGAGCCGAGATGTTGGTGAGTTGTGGCACAAGAAATTGGGCGACTTGCATCATAGGGCTTTGAAGATATTGCAGCAAATCTCTACCGGTCTTCCCAATGGTACACTTGAGAAAGTTGATGCATGCAAGGGATGTACTTTGGGAAAATACACCAAGTCTTCCTTTCGCGATAGAGACATTTGAGCAGAGGCTATTCTAGAGTGAGTCCATTCAGATGTGTGTGGACCATTCTCGACAACATCCACAACCAAACACAAGTATTATGTTATATTTGTTGATGACTATTCTCGTAAATGTTGGATACTTTTAATGCAGAAAAACAATCAAACTTTCACAAAGTTTTGTGAGTATAAAGCATTGGTGGAGAAAGAGTCAAGAAATAAGATTAAAGCTATATGGAGTGATAACGGTGGTGAGTATGTCTCAAATGAGTTTAAGAACTTCTATGCAGTGGAAGGGATTAAACGGGAGTTGACGACACCCGATAACCCTCAGCAAAATGGGGTGGTCGAGAGGAATAATAGAAGCATAGTAGGGGAAGCGAGGGTGATGTTGCATGATCAGGGCCTACCAATACACTTGTGGGCTGAGGCATGCAACACATCAATTTATTTTCAGAATTGTAGCCCACATTGGATACTTGAGATGAAGACACTAGAGGAGGCTTATTCCAGTAAGAGGCCAAATGTTGGTCACTTCAGGGTTTTTGGGTCATCGATATATTGCCATGTGACCAAAGATGCACAGAAGAAGCTTGATCCGAAAGCAGAGTTGGGGATATTTGTGGGGTACACTGATACACCTCACAACTATCAGGTGTACTTATTGACCGACAGGATGACAATGGTTTGTAGGGATGTCAAATTCAATGAGGAGAATGTCATGCGAGCTTCCCTTGATAGGGAGCTTGAGCTAGATGTGAATGAGGATCTTTTAGCTCCCAAGGTTGAGCAGCCTCATGCAGAGGATTTAGGAGTGGAGACTTCTACTCAGGAAGAGTATTCCAGAGACGGAAGAAAGTGCAGTAGAGAGGTTGATAGATTATTGGATGATGCACGGGAGAATGTGGGAGCACCCACTTCTCAGCACAAGCAGAGAAGGTGACCTGAGAGGTACATTAGATACATGGATCTTATGGGCGAATGTGTTGTGGCTGAGCCATATTCATTTAAGTAAGTAGTGCAGCAATCGATTTGGGTTGATTCCATGTTGGAGGAGCATCATTGCATATTTTTTAACAGTGTTTGGGATGTGGTCCCCAGACCAGAGGACGAGTTAGTGGTGAGCTCCCACTGGCTTTAAAAGGTAAAGAAAGCTACAAATGGTATTATGGAGAAGAATAAGGCCAGATTTGTGGCCCATGGTTTTTGATAAGTAGAGGGGATTGACTATGACGAGACCTTTTCTCCTGTTGCAAGGTACTCGTCAATCAGATCTATATTGGCACTATCAGCACAGATGGGTTGGAAGATACATCAGATGGATGTGAAGACAACCTTCCTTAATGGCATGATTGAGGAAGAGGTGTACATAGATCAACCTGGAGGTTTTGAGAGCTTTGACCGTGAGTTGTATGTGTGTCAGATCAAGAGAGCATTGTATGGGATGAAGAAAGCACCCCGTTCTTGGTACACTAGGATAGATAGGTACTTTACCAGGTTGGGCTTCATGAAGAGTGAAGTGGATGTGAACTTGTACCACATAGTGGTTGAAGGTAAATTCTTAATCATTGTACCTTATGTTAATGATCTCATACTGACAGGTTATGATAATTTGATCAAGTCTTGCAAGGAGGACCTTGAAAGAGAGTTTGAGATGAAAGAGATGGGGCCCATGCATTACTTTCTTGGCATGGAGGTATGGCAACGAGATGGGGAGTTTTTTGTGTCTTCGGGCAAGTATGCCAATGAGATACTCAGGAGATTTTTCAGGGAGAGCAACAAACCCATGGAGACTCCTCTAGCAGGTAATCGAAGGAAGGAGGATGCTACTTCAGGGGAAGTAGTGGAAGCTATTGTTTACAGGTAGCTTGTAGGTTCACTCATGTACTTGGTGAACGTAGGACCGGATATGTGCTATGCAATTAACTAGCTTAATCAAGTGATGGTTAGTCCTACCAAGCTGTATTGGAAGGAGGCAAAGAATGTGTTGAGATACCTTAGGGACACTTCTAAATATGGATTATGGTACAGATGGACAGAGGGAGTGAAGCTTCAAGGCTTCACCGATGCAGATTGGGTAGGGATTCCATCCAATAGGAAGAGCACATCAGGAGGGATCTTCAGTATTGGGTCAATGACAGTTTCTTGGTACATTAGAAAATAGAGATCGGTTGCACTCAATTCGGCAGAGGCAGAGTACATGGCTGCGAGTCAAGCAACATGTGAGGCCATCTAGATGAGCAACTTGGTTGGTTTGTTTGGCCAGCAGATGGATCCAATTGTGATTTACTGCAATAATCAGAGTTGTATCAAACTCTCTGAAACCCAATTTTGCATGATATGTCCAAGCATATTGATATCCGATATCCTCATCCCATAGATTGTGTATTGAGGCAGATTACGTTGTTAGAGTACATTCCCATGGAGGAGCAAGATGTTGACATTTTGAAAAAGCCATTGTCAAGATGTAAATTCGAGTTCCACAGAGACAAGATCAGGGTAGCTGATAATCCCTTTCTTGTTGAGAGGGAGTGTTGAGAAATGGCAGCAAGAAATTCCAGTTTAATTTTTCCTTAAATTAAACTGAGAATTAAAACTAAATTCTATTCTATTCTATTCTGGTAAACTGAGAATTTAAAACTAAATTAAAACTTGCAAAATGCATAGAATAATGTGTTAGATATTGGACCACGCGTAGTGAACGAGAAAGCATGGGCCATGTGACAACATTATTTACTAGCACAACCATATAATTTAAATGGTTTGCAAACACCCATGAACATCAAAAAACTTACCATAAATAAAATAACCATTTCATATTAATTAATGCAATATCAACAAATTACTACAAATAATATCTAAATATTTAATAAATAATTATTTTGCTTTACTATCTATTTCATTTAAATTTATTGATTTTAGGCTAGCAAAAAAAATGAAAATTTAAGATAAGAATACTTAATACAACAAATTATCTCACCATAAATATACATTTATTTTATTAATTATTAATTAATTATTTATTTTTTTCTAAATCTAATCATAATGGTTAATTAATTATTTATTGTTTTTCCAAGTCTAATCATAAAATTATACTGTTATGAAAGAAATAAATTTTTAATAAATCTTATTAGTCATTATTACTTCATCTATAACATAATTTAATATTCTATCTTAATAAGTAAAATTCAAATAGTAATCAGTTGAGTGATTTGCAGTAACTATTAAAAAGAATATCAAATATGAAACTTCAAATTTAATCTCATAACTTTGCTTTCCAATAACTTGTAATTTGGTGTCACATGTTATTGGTGTCTTCCATCTATGAGTATATTTGGTATCAAATGCTATTGGTCTCTTCTATCTATATGTATATGAAAGATATTCTTTATGAACTCCAAATTTGTTTTTACATTTTAATCTCATAATAAAAATTGTTTCCCATCTACAAAGATACTAACATAGATTCCATGTATGTTAGATTGCCATTGATACTATTATAGATTCCAGGTATGTTAGATTGCCATTGATGCTAACATAAATTCCATCTATGATTATGCGAAAGATATTCTATACCAACTCTATATGTAAACCTCATTACAAATTTATTATCAAATCATAAATCAAGAATTCAAATGATGATAGTTATAATTTTTTAAGCATGTGAGATTAATAAGTCATAATATTAAAATACAATTTATTTACACGTTAAAAATTTCTATTATAAAATAGAAGTGAATTTCTGTAATTAAAAATTTTATTACAGGTTTCATAATTACTAATAATAAAATAATTTAAAATAAAATTATAGTTAAATTAATTTTACATTTTTTTAATTTTATCAATATAAAATGTATAACTAAATAAATAATTAAATTTTAATATAAATACATTACTTTATATACTAATAAATAAAATTAAATATTAAATCAATATAAACATTAAAGTGATTTACTTTTAAAGACGTCCCTGTCAATTTTATGCACAATGGTCAAAGTTAAAATGGCTTTGAGGTAGGTTTGAACGGAATAAAGATATGCAGATCTGCTTTTCAGTGGAATACTGTCATGTTTTATGTGATGGGACACTGTCATGTTGAGGTTAGGGATAATTTTAATGATTCTTAAATGGAAGAATGATCTATATATTGGTGAAATATTGTCCTGTTTCATGTGATGGTTTGTGTTTTTTTATAGGTGGTTTTTATTTTTAAATTATTATTTTTATAGGTGGCCCCCATTTTCACTCTTAAATTATTATGAAGATATTTGATTCTGAAACTTGATATTGACTAAACTACATATAAACCTATTAATTTTCACTTCCTAAATTTATATCTATAAATATTTTATTTAATTATTAATACATATTCTAACTCTTCTCAATTTTAGTTGTTTTTAAAAGATATTTAAACCATATTTAAAATTAGACCAAAAAAATAAAATATATTAATTTATTTAAAAAATAAAAAATAATTATTCATAAAAAGAATTCAAACGCTCCCACTATTCATTTTTGAAAAAAAAGTGCATAATTTTCACACAAAAATTTATCATCCAACAACATTTTGAAAATTGATAAATTAACTATAAAAATATTTTTTTAAATTAAAAAAAAAAATACCACGGAATGTTACATCATTTCAACATGGACTTGCCAGTTTAATACGTCATTGTTTTAATTAAAAACCTATAAATTCCTTGACCCATGCCCAAAACATTTTGCATCGATACCTTTTCTCCCTTTCTTTTTAGAGAAGAGAAAAGTATACAAGATCATTCAAACTTGAAATAAGTATTCAACAGAAATGAGTAAATAATTTGGTGTTCATTATTATTGGCATGATTCATTTCTAATGTTTATTTTAGGTTTAAGTTGTTTAACTTCAAAGGTCAAGATCTAGTTTTATTGGTAAATAATTTGGTGTTCATTATTATTGGCATGATTAATTTCTAATGTTTATTTTAGGTTTAAGTTGTTTACCTTCAAAGGTCAAGATCTGGTTTTTAGGTTTAAGTTGTTTACCTGCAAAGGTCAAGATATGGTTTTATTGGTGTTTTTTTTTATTGAAAGCATATATAGTATGTGAAAAGTTTAAGTGATTTATCAATATGTGAAAATTTGGTTTTATGGTTATTTTATGTAAAAATAAAAAATGTATTTTAACCAGAAATATTATTGTTTAGATAATAATAATTTATAATTATTAATAATTTGTTATTATTATGTTAATGATATATTTTTAAGTTTAAGTGGTTTAAGTTTAAATGTTTTAAGTTTTAGAAGGTGATTTGGTTTTAGTGATTTTTTTAAATATTGTTGGTTATAATGACATTTGTTTATTTTAAGAGACATCACATCATGATCATCACTTGACTATAAATTTGGTCATTAAAGGGTCTAGTTGCAAAGTCAATAGTTGATGTTACAATGATTTTTTAGATGACTCAAATCTATAATTGGGTTAATTGGGGCCCTTGTTAAGTAGCTTTATGGAATCAATTTAGATGACTCAAATCCATAATTGGGTTAATTGTGGCCCTTGTAAAGTAGTTTCATGGAAGCAAATCTACCTTGGTGGTGGGGTTTGCCTATGTACCTCAAAACCCTCAGATAACAAACATGGATGACTTTGCTCTTTTTGAATAAATTGAAATGAATATTGAGTCTACTTAGTTGGTCAAAAAGAACAAGGAAATAATGATTTTTTCTCCTATGTGTGTGGATCATATCCCCTTCCATGGGAATATTATTACAAAAATATGATGGACCATTCATCTCACTTGGATGGATTTTAGACATGAAACCAATTCAATAATTTAACCCTTCATTTTCCCTTGAAATAAACATCTCTTTATTTTCACGGAATGTTTGTAGGATGACGCTTTTAGTGGGAATATTTTATTGCACAATGCATTGTAGTATGTTCACAAGATGTACTATTTTCATAAAGTTAATTTTGTTGGTTATGAGTTTCATAGTATAATGAACTATGGTTGGAATGACCCTTTTGTGTTCACAAGATGTATTCTTTTCATAAAGTTAATTTTGTTGGTTATGAGTTTGATAATATAATGATCTATAGTTGGAATGGCCCTTTTTGAGCTTTAGATCATTTTCAATGGAGTAGAGGTGTCATGATAGCTATCTCTTTGTTTTTGTGAGTTTTGTAGTTGTATCTAGTTTGATTAGTGTGCATGGATCACACTTTTGATTCTAAATTGGATGGTTGATTTCTACGTGAATTATACCCATAAGCCTTGGTACTAGATGGATTCATTTCTTTCAGTTATGGAGTGGACTTTTGGAGGGGATTTAAATGTGGTTGAATGGAAGGGGGTTGTTGTGTGCTTGTAGGTTTTATGGTTAGTGGTTCAAATAAGCATGCTTAGTGTCATTGTAAAGGTATTAGTCATATCTTGTATGCCAATTAGAAGCAAAAGAACTAGGTTAATGTGGTTGGTATGCTTGGTTTAGCTATCGATAAGGAAAGGATAGGGTCTAAGCTCCATGATAACCATTTTATGGGCCTTGGGAAGATTTGACTTTTTTTAGTTAGCTTCATCTTATTGATGTGCTCTTAGAAGTGACTATTTCGGGCCATTTCTTAATCCTGCTAAGGTTAGAGGTGTGTTTAGCTCCCATTCTCATAATATTTTATCTCATTATACTTTGTATGATGGGCTGTTTCATATTACATATGCCTATTATTGTGTGTTCCTCCATAAGGTTTTTTCTTAGTGAATCTCCAAGTATCACTAGGATGCATTATGACTCATACAAGGATTTATGGGATTTATTATGACTTCTACAACGATTTATGCGATTCTATTACTCATGATTTTTGTTCCTTTACCTTTGAAGTTTTTTCTACTAGTCAACTTGATTTTAACAACCAAGGAAATATTAAGCTAGTTGCATTATAACTAGCATTACCATATAAACTAAATGGTTGGTACACCTAAATTATAATTTTATTTGAAATTATTATTATTGCTAATTATAAAGAGAATTAAACAAGATTTCTTAACCATGGAAATTCACCCCGCTTTACCATGTAGATTCTTAACCTAAAAATAATTTTTGTTACAATACCATGGGCCAATATCATGGCTTATTAATACCACATTCCTAAAAAACCATAACTCATATTCATATAAAAAATGTTCATATGAAATTTTTCTGTTTAATAAATCAATTTAATTGAATAAAGTAAATAAGTGATAGAAACTACCAAGAACACACCATATTTATGTGGAAAATCCAACAATAAGAAAAAATAGTAAAATAAATTGAATAAAATAAAAGTTACCAACAACACACCAAATTTATGTAGAAAACTCAGCCATATGGAAATTATTAGTATCTTATATTTACTAGAAAAGGAAGTATATAACCTTCGTGAGCATTCTCACTTAATCAATTTTCACCCATTCAATTATATCTCATTTTCATATTATGATAGAAATTGAGAGATGTGTAGACAACGAGATTGTTTACAACACAAATCACACATTGTATGTTTTATTGATGTCAATGGTTACATATTTATAGTATATAGATCATTGACTATGACAAATCTAGATCCTAAGAAAGTAGATCTAAATAGCTAATACAACTCACACATAGGAAAATAACTACTTCTAGATTGAGATCTAGGGGCTCACACAACAATCTAAAACACATGGAAGCATTATACGAAAATAACTACTTCTAGATTGAGATCTAGGGGCTTACACAACAATCTAAAACACATGGAAGCATTAGTAACTTCCAACAAACTCCCTTTATGCTTACATGTAACAAATATAGAAAACACACATTACAATAACAATATGAATCTCTATCACATTTGTCTAATATGGTCATGAGTAGCACTCACATCCACTCTAAAATTTCACAGTTTCCTCTCTTTTCTTCACCACACTTTAGAGATTTCCACTTGATTCATTTAAGACATAACCACTTCAGACAATCATTGATGTAATTTGCAGAATTGATGCTATTGGACCTCCTGAAGAGCAATCTTGATATTGAACTACCCAATGGACCAACTCCAATCTATCAAAATGCAGCGAACTAGTTGTATAGGTGAGTTATCTGGGTAATGAGTGTATCTAGCAGTCAATTATGCAACTGACCTTTCTACATACAAGGATCTCATAAAATAACTTGTAATTGATGCTTTTGAAACTCAAAGAACAACAAGATCCATGATCATATATTAACAGATTCATATAATCAAATTCAACGCTAAAAAACATTGAAAACCACTAATTTAATTATATTATTTTATTAATTAATTGGTTATGCACTTCCTTTTTTTTAAAAGAAAAAACAAAAATGTATACATAACTAAAATGTAACATAGATGACTAATAGCTATAAAATGTATGATAGGCTTCATCACGACCGTAAGAATGCTAAGTCATCTTATTGCATTTTCACTACAATTCCATCGATCATCCATTAAATGACCAAGGAAATTGAACCTTTGAATCGTTGTGTTACAACTAATAATAATTACTCTCACGGCGCACATCTGAATTGCACTTCTTTAAGGGTGCGTTGGACCAGTAGGTATCCAATCCTCCGCTTGTCACCCAAGGAAAACATGTATGTTTTCTGCTCCTTTGCACGAGAACCTTTGATGATGATCATTATGTTGTTGACCTTCTAACTTAACTCCCCACTGATTGGACTCAGTCATTCCTCGTTGATGGTCTACTGTTCAAACCAAGACGGACTAATTAGAGTACATCACCCCTGGTTTTGATTTAACTGCTCTGTATTTGGAGCCAACCTTAACTTCTCGTTTAGTTTCTCTATATATTGAGCCAATCGTATCTCAATTCAATTGACAGAAACAATTTCAAATCCTTGCAAAACATGCATAACTATCCTTCGGAAGACTAGCACTATCGCAGTTTGTGTCTCCTATATCCTTCGGAAGACTCTTAATGGAATTCCTGTACACATCTTCTTCAAGATCATGAGAAACGACCGCTTTAACCCAATCGACATGTGTTCCCTCTGACTGACCAGGTGAAATTACGTCAGCAAAATTGGTCGCCTGGACAAGAACCTCGGGCAACAAGTTTTCTGTTGCAAAACCCAGTTTACGTAGATCGCAGCAAAGATACTAGTTATTCTACCAATGAACTTGCCTCCTTTAGCTAAAGCCTTCGTCAATGGAACCCAATCCATTCAGACAATAAATGTCGCAGCTCCTCCTTAGAGTTAACATTCGCCCATGCAGCATTGCAACGAATGATGGTTCATGCTTTGATGTGCACTCGCACCCTCGCACTCACAACCACGAAACATTCTAACAGTTGACAATTCTTGGACGCAATCACACTCAACAAAACACACAAGAAATTATCAAATTTAACACTCCAATAATGAGAAAATAAACAATCTAACACACTAAATAATCTATGTACAAAGTATAAAGGTTCACAAGAAATTATCAAATTTAACACTCCAATAATCAGAAAATAAACAATCTAACACACTAAACAATCTATGTACAAAGTATAATAACCTTTAGGTCCCTCTCATTTTCCTGGTCTTCCCGTCAGAAAATCAGGCTAGAAGAGGGACTCATACCATGATAGAAATTGAGAGATGATCAGAGAGAAAGATTGTTTACAATACAAATCACACATTGTATTTGTTATTGATTTCAATGGTTACATATTTATAGTATATAAATCACTAATTATGACAAATCTAAATCCTAAGAAAGTAGATCTAGATAAGTAATACAACTCACACATTAGAAAACAATTACTTCTAGATTGACACTTAGGGACTCACACAACAACCTAAAACACATGGAAGCATTACTTCCAACGTATTATACTAGGGAAGCCATATAAATTAAATTGATGGTAAAATCTCAAAAAATTTACCTCATTATACATCTCATATTGCTAAAATTAAAATAATCATAAAAACTAATTAATTTATAACTTTATTTTAAAACAACCTAGATCCATCTTAACTCTAAACCTATTTAGGGGTCAAATCTCTTGTGGTGCAAACATTTCCTCAAAGTTTACAAAATTTGAGTTTAAAAATTTAAATTTTGATTATTAAATATTCATGAATCAAGCTATTAAAAAGTTATTATTTTATATATTTAATTACAAAATAAATTAATTTTTAAAAATTATATCATCTAAATTATATAAACTCTAATAATTAATATCCAATTTTCTAATTTTCTAATTTAATTAAAAAAATAAAACTGTATATTTGAAGTACAAACTTTAAAATTTCAAAATTAACACTAATGATTGTCCTTTCACTCTAACAAACCAACTATCCTCCTGGAGATTTTTAAAACTCCAAAATGTGAGTAAAACACACATGAAATGTGACAAAATAAATAAAAATGTGCAGTCATTTTCAATACTATACCCAACTTGGCCTATCTGCCATTTCCTTAATGTCCGCAGTTTTTATCTCTTGGAAATAGCCCCAATGCAGTCTGCAAACAGCCTTATCCGGATTTTTTCTCATTCGTGGTTGAACGCGGTTATCTGCTGTAGCTCAAGACCAAGCTAATTAATACTGGGGTTTACATCTGGTACTGATAGACCAAGCTAATTAATACTGGGGTTTACATCTGGTACTGATAAGCATTTTCTCTGTTAACCTTTTCCACATACAATTGTATTTAAAAAAAAATTATGAATGATTCAAGAAAAGCTGCATATTTAAAAAGAAAATGAAAATTAACACTGAGTACTCTTTTTTCACTCCAACAACCAAATATTATCTTCTAGAAGGAAATTAAAAACTCCAAAACGTGAGTAAAACACACATAAAATGTCATGACAAAAATAAGTAAAAACTTGCAATAATTTTCAACACTATCCATGTTGGGCTATCTCTCATTTCCTCAATGTTTGTAGTTTTTATCTCTTGGAAATAGTGCAATTCAATTCAGTTTGCAAACAACATTATCCAGAAGTTTTTCTCATTCTTGGTCAAAGGCGGCTATCTGTTGTGGCTCCAAACCAAATTCATCTTTAGTGAGGTTTACATCCAATATTGATAAGCATTTTCTCTGTTAATCCATTACACATTAAATTGTATTATTTTTTAAAATTTTACGAAAGATTGTTTTTTCTTCTTTTGCAGTTTGTAAAACGCTATGTAGGCGTTCTCAAAATACCCAATTGGCTTGCATTAATTTTTTTCATCCCAAAATTCAGGAGACAACCTACATTCAGTTGGTTTCCAGTCAAAATTCCATCTTATCCATGGACATTGATGGGGTCTTTGAGCAACAGGAAATCCCCTAAGTTAGATTGGAAACGTGTGAATTCTGATATCATGGACGTTGTACTGTTTCGACTACCCATGAGATCCATAGTTAGGTCTATCATGGAGGAGGTTGTACTGTTTCGACTACCCATGAGATCCACAGTTAGGTCTTAGTTCATGTATCGTCTACCAGCATTACAATGCTGGGCATTTGTGCTGCGCTTCCACCCTAATCAAAGTCGTCTTTTTTTTTTTGGATTAAAAAAAAAAATCATTAGAATTCTATGGTTTTAAATAACAGTTATAGCAAGAACCATGGGTTTTAAAAAATAACTTACATGACATAACAACATGCTTTTCATAATGTGCTAATTATTATTATTATTAATATAATAATAATTAAAAAAATAATATATAAGTTAAGTATATATATATGAAACAAGATTTTTAACTATTGAGATTTACTTTTATTTTACCGTACCAACTATCAATATCATGGCTTGTCAATACCACATACCAAAAAAAACATAACTCACTTCATATCACGTTTGTTAATATGATTTTTTTTAATTAATCAATTGAATTAAAAGAGTATAACTACTTTGGTGATAAATATCAAACACTAGCTCAACCATATAAATTAAATGTATATTCTAGAATATTATGTGGAAGTTAAATATCTACCATCCATTTAATAATTACTGATAATTAAATTAAAATTCTAAAAACCCTATTCCAAAATAGACACACCATAACAAACCATAATTATTGGTCAATAGCACGGATCACCAATACCATGAGCCAAAAACCATGACTCATTTAACTCCTTCCATCCACAATCATGAAGAAGTCAAGAAAACATTATATTTATTTATTTCATTTCATTTGGTGTCACAACCAAAGTTATGCAAAGTTCTTGGTCATCCTTTAGCAATTTTTTTGTTAATACATTAACTAGATTATATTCATTATGTATTTTTGCCAAATATAGCAACCCATCATTTAGCAATTGCTGAATCCAACGATATTTGACATCAATGTGCCTTGTCATAGAATTATATGCTAGGCTTTTTCTAAATGAATGATGCTTCAATGTGCCTTATCATAGAATGATATGCTAGGTTTTTTCTAAATGAATGAGGCTTTGACTCACACTGCAACACATATTTGTCTTGTTTTATTCCTAGTTCTCCTAGGAATTGTTACACACAAAATATCTCTTTGCAAGCTTATGTTTCAACTATGTAATATGCCTCTACTATTGAGAGGGATCTTATTATTGTAGTCTAAAGACTTGAGACACTACTACACTTGTAAAAGGAGATAAATAACTAGTGGTGTACTTTCTAGTGTCCACATATCTAGCCATATTTGCATTTATATAACCTTCAAGTATGAAATTATTATTACCAAAACATAAACAATGACTAGTCCCTTTGAGATACCTCAAAATCCACGTCACCACTTGCCAATGTTGTTTGCCTATATTTGTAAGCAACCCACCCAACGCTCCCAATGAATGTGAAATATTTTGCTAGGTACATAACACTACATACATCAAGTTTCCAATGCTAAAGCATAAGGAATTTTACTCATTAAAACATAATTGTGAATATATAAAGGCAACAACACATGAACACCATAAATTGTCTAGGAAACACTTCAGGAAAACCAATTTCGAATAAAAAAACTATTATTCTTTAACAAATAACAATACATAAAAACAACAACACATGACCATAAATTATCTTTAAAACCCTTATGGAAACCCAAAGGATTCTTACATATGATGCCCTTAAATAGGCTACATTACATGAAAGTACCATGGGTTACCAAAACCTTGAGCTCATTAACTACCAATAGTAAAATGTATATGGTCATATCAAATTGACTATATCACCAAGTCAATTTTACCCTATATACCCTGAAATTCGCCCCTCTTAAGCTTGACTTTTAGAGAATAAGTTGGTTTAGATATCTTTCATGAAGTCCATCTAAAATAGTTTCCATCCACTTGAATATATGGAAAACTAGCCATTGCAACTTCTAATTTCATAAGACATGTTTCTTGTACATGAATCATCAACCATCTCATATCCTGAGATGTCACATTTCCCATTCAAGTTAGCATATCAGTGGACTTGCCACCCTTGTACCTGTTCAAGTGGTTTATTTCATAGCTTGATTAAATACTTAATTCCATGTGCAACTAAACTACAAGATGCATTTTTGAATAACAGATCTTACAACAAACTAACCTCAAGCTAGAAAATGGGTACACTTGCCACTCTCATACTTATTCAAGTGATTCATTCCACAACTTGATCCTTGATCCTCTCTATGCACGAGAGAGATGACATCATGTGCTACCGCACTACAACATGTATACGAAAATAATAGGTCCTACGACAACCTTAGGAAATACATATAGCTTAAGGATAGGCTTTAGAACTTAGACCAAACAGTCTTGAGTATTCGTGCAATATTGTGGCTCTCCATAACATATTGGCTCCTTCACTGAGCATTGACCCTATGACTCCATCTATGTTCTCTTGTCCATGTAGCTACACGACCTTTCTCTTTATATATCTCCAACATATGTTGATCGATACTTTCCATGTACTCCTTAACCTTCACTCAACAATCATCTATTGTACTTGTATCATCTTGACCCAGCCTTCTTACTGTAGCTTGACTATCCTTAACATGGCCTGCATTTTATAAACCCATCTCTCCTTAGGCCATATACAACTGCATATCTTGTGCTACATTTCCTTCAACTTTGATACTAGGATTATACAAAAATACAAAAATAAACCCATAATAAAAACATATAAAAACAAAAATACATTAACACCATAAATTATCTTAAAAACCCTTACCACAAAAACAAGTCCTAATGATGGATCTATTATTCTTTGAGCGAAAAACGTCATAGAGCTGAGCCATTATACATTTAAATAAGCTAGCTTATATAAAAATATCATGGACAAAAGTACCCTCAAAAGGTTTGACATATTTCTCTCAATTGATTTACCACCAGATTTTACTCTGCGAATATCTTGAGGAAACGCAAGTTGGCTTCATACTCCGATACATTATTAGTAGATTCAAACTAAAGCTTGAAACCAAGCTGATGGTAGTTTACTTTGTTCATAATTACATATAAGTTATAGCTAAAACTATATTAATGTAAATTCAATCAATGATAAAGTACGTGACTCTCGAAGAACAAATAGAACTTGTCCCTGCGGTCTTTATTTTGTTATCGCGATCATCGCTCCCTTCGTAATATAATATAAATTTCGAGATTTTCTTAACATTTATTTTATCGTATGTTTTTCCATCCAAAGCTTCTCTGTTTTTTATATCATTTTGACTCTTCATAATGTTTAAAGAGAATTCAAAAATTCGTGAGAAATACGAGAAAATATATTATTTCTTTCATTTATTTTTATGAAAAATGTAGTTTAAAAATAAAAAAATATGAAATTGCGACTTGATTCGTAAATGATGGTAATAAATAACTATTAATTATATAAAATAATATATAGATTATTAATTTGTAGATATTATTATTAATTAAATATTTTTTTTGTTTTGTTTGTCAAGTTGTCTGTGATCATCTACACTTGGCTTGTAGCTTGAGGAGCCATGACCCAGGGGAATCTAAGCTAACAAAGTCATCCGAGGATCACATCAGTCCTTAATTGACTGGATTTTTTAGCATGTCTCCTCCCCCTAGCATAGGGTACAACCACCCCTCGTGAGGTTTGATCTTGGGTCGCCTTGTTGACGAGCCTCTTCCTAAAAAATATTGTACTAATAGGACTTGACAATTAAATATTTTTTAATATATATAATAATAATTTGATTTTAAAATTATAAATAAATTTATTAAAGTGTATATCTTTCATTTTTTTAATTTAAAACTATATTTAAAAAAATACATATTCTTAATTATTAAATTTAAAAGATAATTATATCAAATTATAAAAAAAAAATTGCTCACGGGGCATAGAATAGACAGTGATGGGGTGTACTGTTAAGTCACTCGGTGATGTGAAGGTTACTAGTTCAAAATTTTGTGGGAAAGAAACCAATCACGTTAAGGGTTGGTGGGGCCAAGGCTAGGTGCGATCCCCGGTGATTTTGACGACTTACGTGCCCTTGGGACATGATTTCTCAAGCCAAAGGTGAAGCCTGCAATCATCTCGAGACTCAAACAACTTGACGAACAAAAAAATTAATCTTTTCTTTAGTAATTACATGGCAAGGTCAAATAACATGGATGACATGGGTGAGGTCAATTATTTGACCTCGCCATGTCTGTCGAATCCAGAAATATTCTAGGAATTCACAATCGACTTAAGCTTAGGCCGTAATGCATTTGTTCTTCAAAATAATTCTTGTTGAAAATAAAACTCACAAATAGCTAATGAAGCTTCCAAATGTGACAAAAAATAGTAAATAAATGAATACGCGGATTTTCATGTATTTCTAAGAATTGCTTGACCTAACTTCATCACAATATCATATAATGTCACTCACTTTTTTTTGCATCATGATCCATTATCCTCAATTTACATTTATAGTAACTTATGTTAAAAATGGATTAATAACATATTTTCACTTGATTTATGTTAAAACATTTTGAAATAACATTGTAATGAAGTTTAAAAACTTTTTGTAACACCCCACCACACATTTACCCACTTTCACCTGCTTACCATGGTAACTATGAGCTGAGAGTTACTATGCATGACCCAAAATCCAAGATCGAGTTATAGAAATGGGGTCCACTTAGCCAAACCTTTTGTAACACCCATAGACACATGATCATACTAGCGTCAACCTATCTTTTCAAGTGATCACTGTCTTTGAACTAGAACCTTTCTTCAACCTTGCTTTACATCCCAATCACACACATGAATACCTATCCACGTGGCTAGAGAACTCCAGTCGCACACACAACCCATCCTCAATGCAACTACAACCAAACTTTCCCATTTCTATGCCTGCGTCGAGGGACTCTGTTCTATATTTTAAGGCCTAACCTACAGGCCAACTACCCAAAATTGCCTAGAACTTCCCAACAAGGTTCCCGAATCTTCTCATCCTGTTTCTAGGCTCTTGTATTATTCAAGCATGCTAAGCACATATTAATCATTTAGACACACACAATGTAAACATAGTATCGGTGGATCAGGAATGCATATCTATTCACTGATTCACTAGTTTCATCAGAGGTTCATCAAGAAGGCTTATTTCCCTCTCAATCTAGCTACAACAAACACTTATTAGCTCATGCATTCATAAAGTTATTCAATAAGTTGTCAAAACATGCACAAGATCAATAACAAGAGCAACTCATATAATAGGAGATATACCATGCCTGTAACCAACATTCAACCAAAGTGAAACCATGACAAACCAGTCATAAAATCACACATTAAACCAAAACATGTGCTCATTGATCTCAATAGGAAATAACACATAATAGGATATGCATAGTACCAACCAAGGTAGGGAATTCCACGTACCATCTGACCATATATTAGGACTGAAGAAATTCTTTCTTCTAGCCCAATCACTCTCGTGTCATATTCCAAGCATGAATGTGGGATCACATGGGATAAACCAAACATAACCAAATATGGAATCCAAATATTAAACCACCTCCACCCTCAAGCCACAATTATTTCACCTAAACTGGTCCAAAATTCACCAAAACCAATACAAGTTTCGATGCCTTTGGATTTCTTCACCATACCTAGAGAAACTTTCGTATCTCCACCCATCTATCAAGAGCTTCTTAGAGAAAACCATCTCCACCCCAACCCTTGGTATTTTCTTAATGCCACCTCAATCGGTAATCGAAAGCTCAACCAAAATGAAAAACCACTATACAATGGTTATGGAGGAAATAGGAAAAGAAAGGTTGTACATCACTATCAATCTAGGAAAATTCCATGCTAATAACAACAAACATGACCAATAAAATAATGCATAAACTATGCACTCACATCCCAAGAAGATAATCAAACATGCAACCTATTATTTGCAAAATCCTCTTGTTGGTTGCTCTTTATTTGCTTGATTTTTTCCCTTTCTTACTACTGTCCAATCTTCTTCTTGGCTACTATTAGCACTGTGTGAATTCCCTAGGATGAGGAGAGAAAATGAAGAGGTAACCAAAAACCACTTCTAGGTCTGAATCTAGCCCTTCTAGCCTTGGAGAGGGCTTTCTCACTTAGGTTACTCAAGAAATATGATATTAGGCTAGGTAATAAGCTCAACAAGGTTTGATTTTTTAAAGGTATATTGAAGATAAAAGAGATAGATCCATTGGGTATGGAGTCATATCAAATCATTTTTTTGTCTAGTGATATGAGGGAAAAGAGAGGGTTTCTCGATAGGGCAAGGTACGCAGCTTTGGTGGTGGGAATTAGGTAAAATAGTTGTAGGAGGTGAATGTAGAAAAGGTGAAAGACAACACATTAGAGCATCAAATCAGGGATGAATTCTAAAATGATGCTTTAAGTTGAAAACATTGATAACTTGGAAAAACTAAAATAGAGCACCATTAAGATGAATTTTGAATCAAACATATGGTTTTTTTCCAAACAATAAGATACAAATTTAAGGGATGTAAACACGGAAGATAACTTAAAAGGGTAAAGGAGCACAAACCACCAAAACAATGATAGAGGAATCCATCCAAATCACCTTCTATTTCATTCATTTACTAGCAAAGCTTTTAGAAAAATACAGTGCACAAGAGTATTTATTCTCTGATCTAACCAATAGAATGACTTACAATGATTTTTATCTATTTATACATCATGACGGATTCAATCTGCTACCCTAGGTGGCTGAAATAATTGACCAAAACAAACTTCTAACTAGATACATAAAAAATATGGTGCATATACTGAAAAATAGGAGTAGTTTTCCTTACAACCAATCCAAGTTTAAAACATCACTAACTTGGAATATTGAAAAATAAACATTAAATGCAGCTCCTAAAATTATTTTCCACCTATCTACATGATCGAAACTACTTCTAGAAGTCAAAATTTTGAAATTTGAAATGAAAAGTTCTAACTGTGCAGACTTGCAGTGCATTAGCCAATTTCACAACAAAATGAAGTAGCCTCCATGTTATGTACGATTGCGTCGAAGAAAATGGGTATGCCTCAAATACCTCTATGATTGTGTTGAACCTCTTAAGTAAGATTCAAAATGGCTGTAGACGTCCCTTTGACTTGTTCCTCACTTTTGCAGTAAGACTGTCTACTTTCGCAACACCTCCAAAAATTGAACATATGGTGACTCTTTTATTAATATAAATTGTTGGAAGCATCAATGTGGATGTTGGAACCTTCATATAACTCCCCTCATGACAAAAAAACTTCCAACTTCACTATCTCACCATTAAGAAAATTTATATAAAAGGTGCAGCAAGCCGCTTGCTGCGTTTTTTCAAATTTCATCAAAATTTACCCTTTTTTTTTTATCTCTTGAGCCAAAAACAAAACTTGAGAGCTTAGTTGAGATTTCCTGCTGGATATTCTCCTTTGTACTAACCTCCACATGCATGTCCAACTTACCTCTCTTTCTATTTCTTCCATATTCCTTGACTTCAGCGAGCTTCTTCTACACCAACTTGAGTCTTCTTTTTAGGAGGAAGTTCTATGTATCTATATTTTTCACCTGCCTATGCCGAGGTAAGGTCCACTTCAATTTGAATTTTTCCTTGTCAAGGAAAGGCTCAAAAACTTCCAACTTCCTAAACAAATACAAGTTATCCATGTGATCCTTTTCTTCAAGCTGATCCACCTATTGTTGAATGCCTTAAAGTTGTTATAATAGTTTTTGAAATTATTTTTTCTCATCAAAAACAATCTTCTGTTCAAGTTGAACAATATCCACTACTTGCATTTTCACCTTGGTAGTGGACCTAGTTCTAGGTCTCCTTGACTACTCAACTACCTCCTTCAACTCTTCTACATCAATTACAATTTTTCCTTTGCCTTTGGCAACATGTGCCAATCTTTCCTTTGATGGATCTCCTTCACTAGGCTGAATAGTTTCTTGTGATATTTTATGCTTAAGTTCCCTATTCTCCTATTGCAATTATGCTATTATCAAATGGGCCTTGTCCAACTGATTTTGCAACTCTCCAATTTTATCCTTCCTTTCCAATTTCCACTTCCTTTTGTATTCTCTTTGATTCCATAACTTGAATAGGTGAAGATGGAGGATCTATGGGCAATTTCTTGTCTACAACTCTTGTTCTTGGTACCCTTGCCACCTTTTCTACCTCAAGTGATAAATGCATCTTCTTAGCACTTTTATTATCAACTGGTTTGTTTTTAGTCAAAGGATTTTTTTACTAATATTACTATTGGGTGAAGATTCTTTAATCACAAATGATGGGGTGCTTTTCTTGGTTTTCTGGTTGTTTGCATATTGTGCTACCCATCCTGAATGTAGGTTCTAAACCCATACAGAGATTACCTGCATACTAATTCTAAAACACGGAAAATAAACAATGTGAGAGCATAACACATAAAACACATATACATAGAGATTTTCCCCTGGATCCCAAAACCGGGACTACCAGCTTGATTTTTCATTATGTTCCTTTAAATCTTATAATACATATTTATACATGCTGAAGCATCCAATACCATGGACCGAAAACCATCGCGTCCAAAAAACTTGTGCGAAAATCATGCACAAAACCATAGGTGGGTCCGCCCAACCTAACATAGGGTCCAAAACCAAAATTTTCCGAGGCGCAGCCCCGGACCCCATAAAGTGGGTACACCTCAAACCCCTATGACCCCCCCCCCCCCCCCCCCCCCTTCTACACAATCGGTGTAACGAAGGGGGGCTCCGCCCACCTCTAACCCCTCGATTAACTACGTGGTCTAGTCGTGGAAATAATATGACACAACCCAACATTCTCCCACTTGTTGTTTTCTTTCCACAGGGGGCCACAAGAGAGCTTAGTCATTTTTCTAGCCCTGAAACACCCATTGTCTCTCTACACCAAGAGAACTTCTTAGAGCTCACAGATTTTGTCAATGCATTTGTAGTATTCTTCAAAGTGTCCACCTTTACCAGCAACACCTTTTTGACTTCTATCATATCCCTCACAAAGTGATACTGAACATCAATGTGCTTTGTCTTTGAATGATATGCGGGGTTCTTTGCCAAGAAAATTGCACTTTGGCTGTCACAGTCTATCCTTATAGCTCCTTGTTCTAACCCCATACTTGAACACAATCTTTGCAACCAAACAGCTTCCGTGCTTGAATGAGTGGCTGCCATGTATTCTGTCTCTGTAGTTGATAGTCCCACTACAGATTGTTTCTTACTCATCCAATTGACTACACCTCCAAATAGGTTAAACACATACCCACTTTTAGATCTTCTCTGATCCAGATCTCTAGCCCAGTTTGCATCAACAAAGCCACGAATATCCAACATTCTGTCCAATCCTAATCTTCCTTGGTAGCACAAACCATAATCACTAGTGCCACGCAAATACCTGAAAACTCGCTTCACTATTGTACATCGCTCCTTCCCTGGTTTTGAAATAAACCTGCTCAATACTCCCACTGCATGTGAAATGTCTGGTCTAGTACAGACCATTGCATACATCAAGCTACCAACTGCACTTGCATATGGAACACGGGACATGTCCTCTTCCTCTTCTTCTTGGGACACTGTTCAACAAATAACCTCACAGCTAGAGGAATAGGAACCTTCACCGGTTTACTATCCTGCATATTAAACTTCTGTGGTATTGTCTTGACATACTTCCTCTGGTTTAACCAGAGTTTCCTCTTTGCTCGATCTCTTTTAATTTCAATGCCCAAAATATAGTTTGCAGCACCAAGATTGGAGGACAATTGGATCTTCAAATCCTGGATAATTTCTTTTTCATTTCCAACCAGCAACATATCATCCACATACAAGACCAGATAAATAACATGGTCGCCAATTAACTTAAAATACACACAGTGATCTGCTTTGCTTCTGGTGAAGCCAAGTCCCTGTATAAATGTATCGAATTTGTGATACCACATCTTGGTGACTGTTTTAACCCATACAGAGACTTCTTTAACTTTCATACGAGTTCTTTCTTACCATTCACCGCAAAGCCTTCAGGTTCCTTCATGTATATTTCCTCTTCCAAATCCCCGTGAGGAAATGTTGTCTTCACATCCATCTGTTCTACCTCAAAATCAAAAGCAGCAACAACAGATAAAAGTAATCTAATAGAAGTTACCTTGGCAACAAGAGAAAAGATATCACCAAAATCAATTCCTAGCACCTGGGAATAACCTTTTGCTACCAACTGAGCTTTGTATTTCTCCACCTTTCCTTCCGCATTTGTCTTCTTCTTAAACACCCATTTGTTGCCAATGGGTTTCCTTCCAGCCGGCAACTCCACCACATCCCAAGCCTCATTTTTGTGCAAAGATGCCATTTCACCAACCATGGCCTCTTTCCACAGTTTGCCGTCCTCTGAATATACTGCTTCCTTCACAGTTATGGGATCATCGTCAGTAATATATAAAGGAAAATTTGAATAGAAAGCAGATGGACTATACCTTTCTAGCTGCCTTCTTTCTCGAACTGATCTTCTCACACCCAGATTTTGTGGCTCTTCATCTTCTGATTCCTCCTCTGCTGTAGAGTCTGATTCTTCCTCCTTAAGCTTAAACTATATCTTCTCAGGTTCATTTGGTTGGAATTCATGTTTAATAACATCTTTTACCTCTTTGAACACCACATCTCAGTTGTACACAACCTTTTGTGTGACTGGGTTCCAAAGCTTATAACCCTTTAAACCATCCTTATACCCAATAAATATGCACTTTTCAGATTTACTATCAAACTTGGTTCGTTTCTCCTTTGGAACATGTACATATGCATCACATCCAAATACCCTTAGATGTGAAAGAGAGGGTTTCTTACCAGTCCATACCTCTTGTGGAGTCTTATCCTTCAATGCTAATGAAGGTGACCTGTTGACCAGGTAACATGCAGTATCCACTGCCTCTACCCAGAATTCCTGTCCTAACCCGGCACCACTGAGCATGCTTCTTGCCCTTTCCATCAACATCTTATTCATTCTTTCTGCAACTCCATTTTGTTGAGGTGTATATGGAGTATTCCTCTGTCATGCAATACCACACTTCTTATAGAATTCTTCAAATTCATTGCTGCAAAACTCTCCACCATTATCTGTCCTCGGCACCTTTATCTTCTCCTCTGTCTGATTTTCCACGAGAGCCTTAAATTCTTTAAACCTATCAAAGACTTCAAATTTCTTCTTAAGGAAATATATCCATGTATTCCTTGAGAAGTCATCTATAAATGATACATAGTACACAGACTTACCCAGTGATGGAACCCTCACAGGTCCAAACACATCACTATGCTCAAGCTCTAATATCTGTTTCGCCCTCTTACCACCAGAGGGGTAACTCACCCGATTCTGCTTCCCATATACACAATTTTCATAGAAATCAAAGTCCAAAGAGCTATTACTCATACCTTCTACCATACCTTTATCATGAAGTATTCGAAGGCCCTTCTCTCCAATATGTCCAAGCCTTTGATGCCATAGCATGGTCTTCTCTCCAGAGACCACTAGATTTTTTGCTCCACTTTCAGGAACCACAAAACTATTGCACCCATCAACAATAGTGCTACCTTGCAGCTTGTACAGAGTTCTAATCCAAACTCCTCGCATCAATACCAGTGCTCCCTGAACCATCTTGCAGGTATCTTTCTCGAACACTGTCTTTACACCTGCATCATCCAACTTGCTTACAGAAATAAGATTTCTAGCCAATGCAGGAATATGTAAAATTCCCGGAAGTGTTCTAACCCTTCCACCTTGCAACTTCAACTTTACTTTTCTATGACCAACGATTCTAGCCTTCCTGTCATCCCACAAGAAGACATCACCACCATCGTATTTCTCATACTTGCAGAACCACTCTCAATGGGGATTTAAGTGAAAGGATGCACCTGAGTCAATCAACCATGCCTCATGATCTACATGTGTACTTGAAAAAGCCAGGTACACATCCCCACCTTCATCTGAGGTGTTTTTCACCTTTGCAGAAGGAGCATCATTAGATCCCTTTCCTTTATAAGGAGCTTTAGATTTACAGTCCCTTTTGTAGTGCCCTTCCTTTCCGCATTTTCAACATACTACCTTTACAAGTTTTCTTGGAGATTTAGATCTCCCTCTAGATTTAGATCTCCCACTTAATGACTTATTTTTGCTTTTGTTCTAGGATCATCCTCGTACAGACAAGGCATCACCATTCTGGCTCTCCATATTTTTCCGTCTCATCTCCTCCATTAGCAAGGATGAGACTATTTCATCAAAATGCAAGGCAGTTGCATTGCTACCTATTGCAATAACCAAATTATCCCACGAATTTGGTAGAGAACACAATAAACTGATGCACTTATCTTCATCTGAAATTTTAACATCAAAAGATGCTAACTAACTTACCACAGTATTAAATGCGTTCAGATGCTCTGTCACTGAGTCTCCATCTTTCATCCTCAGGTTATATAGCTTTTTCTGTAGGAACAATTCATTCACCAGAGACTTAGACTGGTACAAAGTCCCTAACTTGTCCCACAAAGCCTTCACCGTAGCTTCCCCTGATACATTCAAAAATACTGAATTTGAGACACATAATCGTATTGTGCTCTTTGCCTTCTGATCCAACTTCTTCCATTCTTCATCGGATACTCCCATTGGTTTAGTACCCGGATCTACCACGATTTACTGATCTTTATCCAGCAACAGATCCTCCATCTTAAGTTTCCATAACTCAAAACTATGACCATTAAATTTCTCGATCTCTATCCTTCCATTGCTTGCCATCTTCTTTCGCCACCAGAATTGATCTCGCGAATCTCCCACTGAGCAGGGTCTACCACAGGCCCGAGCGAAAACCCCTTAGTAACAAAAGCGTCCCCTTGAAGCCAAAACAACTCTGATACCAAATGTAGGTTTTAACCCTATACAGAGATTACCTGCATACGAATTCTAAAACACAGAAAATAAACAATGCGAGAGCATAACACATAAAACACATATACACAGAGATTTTCCACTGGATCCCAAAATCGGGAATACCAGCTTGTTTTTTCATTATGTTCCTTTCAATGTTATAATACCATGGACCGAAAACCATCGTGTCCAATACCATGGACCGAAAACCATCGTGTCCAATACCATGGACTGAAAACCATCGCGTCCAAAAAACATGTGTGAAAATCATGCACAAAACCATAGGTGGGTCCACCCAACCTAACATAGGGTCCAAAACCAAAATTTTCCGGAGCGCTGCCCCAAACCCCATAAAGTGGGGTTATGGGTACACCTCAAACCCCCTATGACCCCCCCCACCCCCCCGCTACACAATCTGTGTAATGAAGGGGGGCTTTGCCCCCCCTCTAAACCCCTGGTTAACTACGTGTGCTAGTTGTGGAAAGAATATAACACAACCCAACACTGAAGAAACCAAAAAGTCCTATCATGACATCTCCTTCATTACCAGCAATTGAGTTAATGAAAAATGAAACAAACTAGCTTCAACTTGACTTCCTTTTGTTTGAACTCAGTCAACCATCTTACATAGACTCCTAAATAAATAATAAGGAATATTCAAAGATTTCTTGCTAGTAAAAAGCATTGAAAAACTAATGTGATAGTGATGCACCTTACTAAACGTCCCTTCACATGTGAAGTACCTTTGGATCACCTCCAATATTTTATTATGGTGATCTTGTAAATAACTCACTGTAACAATAGCAACCATACCCTTTCTGTTGTTTTGGCTTGAGAAAGTCCTTGAACTCAACCAAATCAAAATCTGTACCTTTGAACCATTCCTCTCCACTCAAAGGAATCTCAATGGCCTCAGCTATTGATTGAGCTAAGAATGGAAAAGTTAGACTTCCCACCTTTCCTTGCACACCCTCAAAACCCCTAGAAAATTCCTTTGTCAACTGTAAATGATACCCCTAAATTTTCTCACAGAATATCATACACCCTACTTGCTCAAAATCCATTATGATGGTTGGATCTGCATTGATGGTTGCGATATCATGTGGTTCAAAACGTACAATGGCTCCCTCTTTCTGCATTTTTTCTTCTGGAGTTGACATAGTTTCTCTTTTGAAACAATCAATAGTTTTAGGGTTGTGCGCAACTTGTTTGTGTAACAATGGAGATGTTATGATATTTAAATCTTCTGACAATGACTTAAGATATAATCCAGCAATTACACCAAAAATTACAATTGCAGACTTTCTTAGGAAAACCCTACATAACTTGGAATTTAATAACCGTTAGGAAGAATTTAAACTAGGGACAGTCGCAGCGCACAAGGCAAAAATGTAGTGCTAAAGAAAATTGAATTTTTTCAAACATTTTTGAGCATAAACTTTAAGGGAAACAACTTTGTTATAGTTTTAAGACCAAGGGACCTATTTCATGTAAGGGCTCACACAATGAAAAGGTGAAATGACAACGAGAAAAAAGGGATATGACCCACTACATGGAATCACAATAGATTAGGATAAAACACAATGCAAAGGAAGAAAACACAATGAATTTCAAAAGAGAAGCAACAATAATTTTATCCCTTTTGTAGGCTTTAAATGGTTTATGATGGCTTCTATATACAATTTTGGAGTTCTTTCAAGACTGAAGGATAAAGATAGAGCTATATTTTCACCTTTGAAGGAATTTTGACCATCAACATGCGAGAATTTGAGCACTGTGTGAAATCATAGGGCCCCTACCTCCCTTTCACAACAACTGAAATGAGAAACCCAATCTTTCTGATGTAGATGATGAAGAGTTGAATGATATAGGATGAAGAGGAAAGTTCAAATGATCATGTGGAATGGCCTGGAGCGTAAATGAAGGGGTTGATCGTGATTTAGAAAGAAAATCATGAATGCGCAACACTTTCTGAAAACACAACGCATTGGAAAAAGGAAGGATTGTCCTTCTAACCGCTATTCCCCGCTAAGATCATGTGTTGTCCTTTTGAAATGACATTCAAACTGATATCAAAGAGCCTCCTAATCTGTGCCGAACTCATTTCTTCATTTATTTTTATTTAGACATAGCCTCTAGACTTAGCTGACCTACTAACAATGACTTAGAGGGTGACCAACTTACAATAACCAAGGATATGCATAACATGATTTTTGTAATGTGACAAAATACTTCCCATGATTACCCTTTGTAAGGAAAACACATGACTTGGGGACATTGGACTCTTAACAAAATAAACACCTTTACATGACACCCAATCCAAACCTAGACCTATTTGAACAATATTAGTGAGGTGATCATGACTAATATTTACAAATTTGACGTTAGATCATAACAAGACTAACATGAGAAAGATTCCTAGATATAGGACCCTAATAGCTACCATACAAATTCCTCTTATGCTCCTTGCTTTCCTTGCTTGTGTTCAAGTGTTGTAGCTTCACTCTTGTTCTTTTTCCAAAAATGAGCCCCTTTCTTTTTCCAAAAATGAGCCCCTACTAGAATGAACTCACTCCCCTTTTCTTTTCTTTCCCTTTCCTTTTTCTAAAATTTCCCTTGTATTCATATTCTTGTCTCTTCATCTTCCTTTTCTCTTATTTTCTTTTATTCCATGAATTAATTGTCATTTATTCTCTTTTTCCTCTTTCCAATGCTAATGCTAATTTCTGTTGATAAGTGGTTGTCATTGATATAAACCCAAGTAGAACCACGGCCTACCCCGATCTTGCATGGGAATTTTGACTTGAAACTCATCCTATTTTGATTCAAGGATCTTCTAGATGGATTCTACTCATCGAGATGTTTCTATGGCACACCACGTAGTTCTTCATGATTTGATATTTATTTGTGTTTGAAGTTAGTAACCCCAGTTTGTGGGCTAAAACCCCATGGGGTTGTGGCATGGAACTCATCATTGGTTTTGGGCATTGAATAGTCAATAATTAATAATCTTTTATGCTCCTAAAATCCCTCCAACGTTCACTTCTTGAGGATCCTCTCAACTCAAGACATTTCTATAAATAGTGATCCTCATATCCTCCTCTAACAAACACTTTTCAACGAACTATCTTGTGAGAAGACCTCTATAATTTTTCAGCCCTCATGAGCTTCTAATGTAGGATCTGTTGTAGGGATTTTAAGCTTTTGTTGACGTCTAGTTAGGGCACAAAATTATGATCAATTTTGAAAGTTTGTTTTGAAGCAAACTTAGAGCCTTGGATTCTCGGATTTCACTGCTTCAAACATGTCATCGTGGCATTTTCTCTATATTTTTTTCTACGGAGATTCAGAAGCTGAAATTCAAAAAAGAAAATTGAGTTGAAATCTTGATGAACCTCGTGATCCAATTTCAGATCTTGGTTTGCTATATTTTCGGAGATATGATCTGAGGAATTTAGGGTTTTTGGAGTCTCCCGAATTCCATGTCAAACAGGTTACCTTGAGAAAAATGATATAAATTTCTGTCTGAGCATCAGATTCAAATTTCGTAAAAATTGACAGAAAGAGGACAAACTCTAGTTTGTTAGGTATCATTTTCAGGGCCGAAGGTCGAAACAATGACATTTGGCAATTTGTACAAGTTCTATATACTAAACGAGTGTATAATCAGGTCTCCATGGGAGATTGGGCTTAACACTTTCTTGAAGAATCCAATATCAATCATACCTGTGAGATTAGAAAGAGGACTCAGGGGGATACCACAAGACTAAATTCGGACCTTGGAGATCTGAAATTACATAGATAAGAATATCCAATATCGAACTCCTAAAAGGCAAGAAAAAGTATGCATTCAACTTAGGATCACTGCAGTAAGGACCACACATCAACAGTCAAGGGTAAGTCTCCTACAACAAGGTATGTATGATTAGTGTTTGCATTTGAATTTTGAGTATCATCTCTAACAAATTTTTTTGTAGGACAAGGTAAGTATATTGTTTTGTATTTGTTTGGGTCTTTCTTGTTAATGCATGTGCAGGAAGGATGGCTCTTTAGAAAAACTCGGACACATACTAGAAGGACATGCAATGCCAAAGTACCATTACTTGAATCAATCACAACAGTACCTCAGCAGCTACAAGTGATCCAAGAAGAAATGTCGATTCAAGTGTCACGTCTTGTCAAAAATCTAGTGTTGTAAAAGAGTCATCATTGTAAATTTGTAAAATAGACATCATTGAAAGATTCATTATTGTAAAAGAGTCAATTTGCCTAGAGTTGAAGAGCCATTGTTGGGAGGTATAAGAGTCACTTTTGGGATGATGTCATGGTTGGGTTGCAGTTCATAGTGTCATTGGGTGTTCGGTCTAGTACAAGAAAATCATTGTAAATAATATTTTATCGTGGATCATTGCCCCTAGTACGAGAGTGCACACTCTTGTCTCACTTTTGATCATTATAGGGTGGTAGGGAGGTTCTAGGCAGGTGCATGAAGTCGCCTACACGTTGGAGCCTATGAAAACTTCAGGGTGGTAGGTTGGTCTAGGATGCGGGGGCATCCATTCAGTTGACTACTAAAGAAACCAGGGCATTGGGGCATCCTTCTAGTGGGAGCTGGAATAGAATGATTTTCTAGAATTCTGGGAAGTTGTAACTTTCATTTCAGTTGGGACCGAAGATTAAAGAATTTATTAGAAAAGTGTTCAGTGGTTTTTTACTCAGAGGGGGTTTTCCACCTAATATTCTTGTGCCTATTGTGTTATTTTATTTTCTGTTGTTAATGGATAAACATTAATAATAATTGAATATTAACTAATGCTCCGAAAATATTTAAGTGTTAATTACTAAGGAATATTGATTCACCCCTCCTCTTAGTATTTCCAATAATTTCCATAGCCAATAAATAATTAATTAACCACATTTGGATCCCAATATAATGTTTTTCCTCTCATTTAGCTTGGAATACGTGTCACATGGCCTTAGTATTATTTTTTCTTTTACAGTGCCCATTTATTACATGGAAACTTAAGTTGAGGTTGTTACAAAACCCTCCCCCTTGGGGGAACACCATCCTTGCTGTTATTATGGCACTAACAAAACTATTGAAAAACATGACAACATACTACTTATGGAGCTTTATAAACATAGATCGATGCAATATTTACAATGAAATACTGCTTATTGGAGCTTTATAAACATAGCTCAATGCAGTATCTATAATGTGGCACACACACACACACACAAACATAGATATTCCAAAAAACATTTACTTCAACCAATAAATAAAGAAGGATGTACTACCTACATCTTATTAGTCATCTCGCATGTAGCTTCATCGGGCCCAAAGTGCTACCACTGCACTTTAACTTGTTCTATTTCTCAATTTTGGAGCATGAGCTTCTTGCACTATAGGATTCATTGAGGCTCTAGCTAAAACTCTCCTTCTATTTCCACAAACAATACAGACCAATCAATCACGCGATCAACATCCTGTATATATCTTTAAATTAATGAAACATGCAAAACACCATGGATTTTCACTGATGGAGGCAAACCAAGTCTATAGGCCACTCGTCCAATCATCTCAAGGATATCAAAAGGTTCACAATATCAAGGTGCCAACTTGGCATATGACCCAATCTTCAAGGAGCTCTTCTTGGGATTGATACAAAAGTACACCTGCTCTCCAACCTGAAACTCCATGGATACCTTATTCTTATCTGCATAGCTCTTCTTCATATCCAACATTGCCTTCAAATTATTTTTAATGACCCACATCTCCTTCTTTATCTCTCTCAACATATTTGGTTCAATCAACACCTTTCTTAGTGGATCACTCCAGCTAATAGGAATATTACAACTCCTCCCATAGAGAGACTCAAATGGACTCATCTTCAAGGATTCATGAAACCCATTAATGCAAGCAAATGCCACCATTGGAAGAGATTCCTCTTGCTTCCTTTGTTGATGCATGACATATATTCTCAACATATCCTCAAGGATCCTATTAATCCTCTCTATATTCCCATATGTCTTCGGATGATAAGTTATGCTGAAGGCTAACTTTGTCCCCAAGCCTACAAAAAACTCTTTCAAAAACCTATAATTTAACTTGGCATCTCTATCTAATATAATCCTCTTGGGGACTCCATGTAACATGTCTATCTCCTTAATGAATATTTGAGCCACTTCGCTACCCGAATTAGTGGAATTAACTATAATTAAGTGAGATACCTTGCTCAATATGTCAACCAAAACCATGATGGAGTCATGTTTCCTTGATTCCCTTGGTAATCCTATAATTAAATCCATGGAAATGACCTCCCATTTCCATTTCATAATCAAAATACGTTGCAACAAACCAGATGGATGCCACCTATGTCTTCAAGTGAGGCCAATAGTAGAATTTTTCTTATAGCTATCAAAGTATTCTAGTATCTTGGATGTCCTAAATATAGATTGGCATGAAACTCTCTCAAAATAAGCTTCTCCAGCTCACCATTGTCAGGCACATAGATCATGCTCCTAAATCTAACCAGGCCATCTACCGTAAGGTGATGCTCCTTGTACTTATCACCCTCACCTTGTTGCTGCAATCTCTACTTCATCTATCGGTACCTCTCATCATGTTTCCCTGCCTGTAAGATCCACTCCTACAAATCCATCCCATAAGAGCTCATACTTGAAATATGATTCACTTGCACTCTCTTGCTAACATCATCTGCAACTAGGTTCTCCTTGCCTTTGATATACATGATTTCAAAGTAAAACCTACTGAGAGTAGCCAACCATCTAACTTGCCTTGCGTTCAAATTAGGTTGGTCAAACAAGTACCTATGTCCACTATGATCACTCATCAAAACAAACCTCATTACAAGGAGATAATGTCTCCACATCTTCAATGCATGAATGATAGCTTCCAACTCAAGATCATTAGTCACATAATTCTGATTATGCTCATTTAGCTTCTTTGATTCATAGAAAACTACCAATCATTCCTGCATTAAGACTCCACCAAGTACTTCTTTGCAAGCATATGTACAAAACATGAAGTCCTTATCATGATCTGAAATCCTCAAAACTGGAGCATTGGTAAGAAATTGCTTCAACTAGTCAAAACTAGTTAAACAATTAGCAGTCCATTCAAGCTTATTTCCTCTCCTCTGTAAATATATAATATGATATCCAATCTTAGACAAAATTTTGATTAACCTCTTGTAATAACCTGCTAATTCCAAAAATGATTTCACCTCATCCACATTCTCCAGGTATGGCCTCTCCACACTACTATCCCTTCCTTGGAAACAACATGTACCAAGTAATGAATCTCAGTCTGAAATAAAATACACTTGTTGAGCTTGGCATACAACTTATGATCTCTCAACAATCTCAACTCCACTGCCAGGTGATCCACATGTTCCTCTTCATTCTTTGAATATACCAATATATCATCAACAAAGACTATCATAAACTTATCCAAGTAAGGGCATAACACATTGTTCATCATACACATGAAGGTGGATGGAGCATTCATAAGACCAAAAGGAACCACCACAAACTCATAGTTCCCATACCTTATACGAAATGAAGTCTTATAGATCTTTTCTTCTTTGATGTTCACGTGATGATATCTTGATATCACATCTATCTTTGAGAATACTGCAACTCTCTTAAGTTGATTAAACAAATCATTAATCTGAGGCAATGGTTACCCATTCTTAGTAGTCGCATTGTTCAACTATCTTAAATCAATGCCAAATCTGAGAGGACCATCCTTCCTCTTTACAAACAACCCGGGTGCACCCTAAGGATACACACTTGGCCTTATGTATCCCTTATCAAGCATCTCTTTAAGCTGCAACTTCAATTCCACCAACTCAAGAGTGCTCATCTTGTATGGTTCTTTGCATGCTAGTGCTACTCCTGGCATCAATTCAATATAAAAATCCACTTGTCTATGAGGAGGTAGCTCTGGAATCTTTACATGAAACACATCCTAAAATTGCTGTAAGATAGGATATCTCGTCAGGACTTCACCATCCTCATCCTCCTTCCCCTTTTCACTAGAATCATGTACTGTAAATAATAAACATCCTTTCCTCAAACTGCATTAACTTGTGTGGCTATAAGCATCTTCACTGATCTAGTCTTCATCATTCCCTACAACCCTCATCCCATCACTCAATCACCTTCTCATATAAATCCACTTTGTTCTTGTGAATAAGAAACCAATCCATGCCCAAAAGAATGCTATATGCACCCAAAGGAATAAAATTCATATTTTTTTATGTAGGCATGTCATTAAGCTCAAATGCACAAGACTTCACCCAATGATGAACTCTTCTCTTGGTCCCTATAGCCAACAACAACAACTAAGATTTTGCATCCACTTCCTTCTTCAAACAACACTGGTCCACTAGGTTAGGATTAATATAGCTATAATTCAATCAAGAATCAATCAAAATAGAAATAACTTGATCACTATGCTTACCTTCCCCTCAATAATGGATTCCTAATGGTTTTTCTATATGTTATCAACTACTACATAGATCTGCGTAATTCTCTGACCTACATCCCCAAATGTTTGCATCTCCTGAGCACTGTATATCTGAGGTCTGCCACCCTAATATGAAGGACAATCCTTCTTGAGATGATATCTACCACAAATTCAACACTTCAATGGTTCTCTCCCACTATCTTTACTCTGTTTCTCCACAAGCTAAGGTCTGTGTCTTTTCTTTACTACATTGAACTGCTTATGCGGAGCCACATTTTCGTTTTCACCTGGATCCTGAGATCTTCCATGCTTCTTAGGCCATTGTCCTTTAGTCTTCTCATTACCCTTCAAGTCACACTTGAACTTAGGCTTGCGCTTTGACTACTCATAATAATGCTTCAACTTCCTCATGGTTTCCTCTAAGAACTAAGGCTCATCAAAGTCAATCCAATCTTTGAATGATAATGGGAATCGGTTGATGAACCTTTGGATCTTTGCTTTCTCATCCTTTAGAGATGACACACATCTCAACATCTCTAGAAATATGGTTGTATATTCTTCATCTGACATCAACACCATCATGAGCTCATAAAATTCCTTGGTCTTTCCATCATAATATCTTTCAGACAAGCACTTGTTCGTAAAGAGTCTTTCAAATTCTTCCCAAGTCGACTCCTCTTCCTGGATGTCTAACATGCTTGACATCTTCCCACTAGATATCTTCTTTTCCTTTAATACTGAAAGTATCTATCTTGGCTTTTATAATCTCTTAGTAATCATGAAGTATAAACATTTCGTCATTCCAAGCAACCATGCTTCTACATCTTCTGATTTAGTCGTATTTCCATCAAAAGTAGGAGGATTACCTTTCTTGAATTCTTCTGGAAAATACCCCTTCCCAACCCTCCTCTAATGATGTTGGTGGTGATGAGCCCTAGAAGTAGAGTCGAAATAAAATCCATGTGTAATATCCCTCCTCTCAGGTGTATCCAAGAGTATGCCATTGTTTATTGTATCATCCCTATCCATCATATACCTCTTCTAAGACATGCTTCCATCTGCATCATAAGTTTTTTCTTCATGTGTATCTCCATGACTAGTCCCTATTTGTCCCTACTTCTGTAAATCTGAAGGCTTTGAAGGATGACTGCATTAACCTCTTCTTGCTTCTCTTGATCTTTTGCAAGCCTTTCCTATGCTTCAATCAACCTATCATTATCTACTTTGGAAATTATGATCTCTGCCTTCAAACTTCTCAATGTATCTATCATATCAAGAGAGAACAAATTTATCGATCAAATCATAACAGTGAACTCAAAGCGCTAACTCTAGCAAAAAAAAAAAAACCCAAAAAACCTGAAAAATTAGCTTGAAAATGAAAAGTATTGATGTTGCATCAACACTTTTTTTAGGGCTAAATTTTCAACATTTTTTAAAAGTGATAGTAAAAGCCAAATTTTTTTGTGCAAAAAATGTCCTCAAAACTAAAACTGTTGATGCTACATCAACGCTTATTTATTTTCGGGCTAAATCTTCAACACTTTTTAGCAATGACATTAAAGATAAAATATCATGACTCTAGAAAAACTTAAAATTCCAATGATTTTTAGGCATGGCTTTAAATATAAAATATCATGTCTTTGAAAAGCCTTAAAATTCCAACAATTTCCATCCATGGTGCTAAATATTAAATACTTATAATTGTTTACAACCATAGAATTAAAGATAAAATATCATGACTCATAAAAACCTTAAAATTTTGACAATTTTTCAACCATGGAATTAAAACCAAAGATCATTACTACAAAAAACCTTAAGTTTTCACCATATTTCGGCCATGGCATTATGGAAACATTATATGACTAAAAAAACTCTAAAAATAAATGCATGAATGAAATAACCATTATACCAAGAGTAATTTCATTTTTAAAGGATAAAAGTATAACTCTTTTCAAATCTTAGCCTAAGACAACTTATCCCATTGCAACAAAAACCTAGAAATCAGCCATGAAAATGAAGGATCCCCTTTTAATGAGGCATTAAAATTGCAACATTTTTTTAACTATGGTATATCAAATGATAACAATAAATAATATCATGACAAAATCACTGCATAATTTAAAAATTGAACATTAGTTTTCAATATTTTTTAACTTTTAATCAAAATATTAATACTAATATATTGAATGAAACATAAATTATTTCTCTAATTTGTTGTTGCATTGTGGATATTCTAAACAAATGATTTTTTCATATTTAAAAAATATAATCCGACAAACATAGAAATGACTCATAAGTTCATGTAAGATCATATGGAAGTTAAAATATTTATTTCAAGTTACCATGCAAACATGATTTACATAAAGCTTCTTATAAAATTGTTCAAAATCACTCATAGGTTCTAGCACACCGTCAAAATGTACAACATCCTCAGATAAATGACTGGATATAGATGAAGATGACCAATGTTCTCCTCTTTCATCAACTACTTCCCCAGCTGAATCAACATGCATGCCCACCATTTTAAGTTTCAACACTCTTCTAGATCTATGACTGGGTTCAATAGAATCTCATCTTAACACTGCTTCTTCTAGTAGAAACCTGTTAAGAATCTCTATGTTCCTGAAGCAAAGAATTCCTCTCTCTGTTAAATTGAAGTAATAAACAAGTATGTCAACATCCTCTAATTTTAAGAGGTTTGTGTAGTGATGATTTATATTTGTACCCTTTATTTTCTCTTTCTTCCAATTTGTTTATCAACTACCATCTCTGGCTTGTACACACCATTTAATGGGTGTGTATCTGTGGCATACCAATGTACTTTTACAACTATAAGATATTCATTTTATCTAATGACCTTTATAACCTTGGCAACCTAGAATGGATGGCCATGTAGATCTCCATCTGCTAACACTATGATCATGCAACCCTCCTTAACATCCTACACGAAACCCCTGTAAGGGTTTTTCATGGCTTCATGATGTGCAGGTGATCTTCAAGAACCATTATACATTTCCCTTTCCTCTACCTGTGAAGAATTAAGAATACCTTGAGATTGTTGTTGTTCAACAATGTTTCTTTCCTCATGTTCATTTGGCATATTTTGTGGCCAAATAAATAAGGCCTTAAAAAGTATATATTCATTTCTTGATCTTGAAATGATATCACTTTGATTATTGAAAAAATATTTCCACCAAACTGAATCAACAACATCAAAGTACTCATATGTATCTGTAATAGATTTTTTAATTTCTTCCAAGAATTTAGAATAATTTATATATCTTATGTCTTCGCGCATTATGGATTTCAGTAACTGATTGTAGTAACAATATATTTGATGAAAATATTAGATGATATGGAATGAACTTCAAAAATTCTAACCCTGATTATGACCCCCATTCTACAAAAATTGAATACTTCTTGCCCTATATAAGTGTTTTCCCATCAATTTTTTTGATACGAAATTGATGTTGGAAGCTAATGTCATTAAGTTGTTCAATGCATTTCTCCTCACCATGTGATCCTAGAATAAACCTTCGCGTGTAAATAGTTTCTTCCAACAAATGAAAAATTGGCTTTGGAATGTATGATTTTTTAATACATTCAATTAATGATGGCAGGCTCCTAACATGATTCCTCAATGTTACTGAAAAACAACTGGACATCTGATCAATATGGTCACGAGTGTGCCCAACAAGAAGGAAATCAACCTTTACCTTTTTAAATATTCCCAATTCAACAAGCATGTTTACATATCCAAAAACAATTTGATTTTTGTTTTCACGACTAATGTTGTACAATCACAGATACAAAACTTCAGGAAGATTACGAGACCAATGAGAAAGCACAACATGAATTATGGTTATGGTCATATTTTCATCATTATGAATATTTTGAGTTGTGAAGAAAACCCTTGGCCACATTTTCCCACTAAATACCATACAATCGACAAAGTGAAACGGAATAAAAGTTTCCTCCTGTAAATTTTTTGGTGTGCGAAAAAATGTGGTACAAATGTTTTCTTCTGGTCCATACCATCAATTATCAAACCCAAATATTTATTTGGGCTATAATAACACTTATTTCAATGTTTATACAACTTTTTCCTTTCACTTGTTTGTTGATGGTGATGTTATGGAAGTGCTTTGACAATGAGATATGCACATAACATAAAACAAAACTATTAATAAATACATTTTCATAGTTGATAACTATTTGATTTTTAAATATAATGTTATGAATGCATACCTCTTTCTACCCATTGACATTTATCCCTTTTTTATTTAAGAGAAGCACCTGTAGTTCAAACCCCATCCTTGACTTCTTAGGAATACAAACATTGTTCAATTTGTTCCTCTATATCCATGTAAAATATGAATATGTAATAAAGTTACTATCCCCTTCAACACCTTCTACATATTATTTGTATACGTTATAGATTTTTCATCTTGAGAAAATATCTAGAATATATATTGTTCCTTTATTTCGCATACACCCTCCATGATTTGAAAATAAGTCTTGCATCCATGACATTGCAGTGTTTGTTAATGGTCCAAACTCTCATCTATGACATACTTATAATAAAATGTTGGATCTTTTTCCAATCTTTCTTGGATTCTTGACAAACGAAAATTACCAATTGAATAAAACATTTTGAAAGGTTTTCTACAAAGCAATAAATTCTCAACATGATGTTCATAACCTATCAATGTATATTACATGCACCCCACTAAACATGAACTTTGCATGCTTTTACTCATTGATAAATATCTCTTCCTTTTCTCCATTGCAAAATTGAAATTCATATGTTTCAAGCAATACTTTTGACAACATTCACTTGAAATCATATCAATGATAGAAATTCTTCTCGTGAGGTATTCTATCATATCCCTTGTATCACTAGAATATATTGGATTGATATGAAAAGGTCTACTCCTACTCCTAGATACAATATTTTTTGCAACATCTCAATCATTTCATTATCCATTCTATAAACATTTTCATCATCATTAGGAGGAATATTATCCTCACTATGACCATTCTGAACATAGTTAGAAATTTCATCACCATCATTTCTTGGAAAATATTCATTACCATCCTCACTTGAAAGAAATTCTTCACTACGATCATCTATTCTTTCGAAATCTTGACTTAGATGAAATTCTTCAACATCTTCATCCATGTTTTTTAAATCCTTGCTTGGAGGAATTTCATCATCAACATTCCTGCTTTTAAAATCATTGTTTGGAGGAAATACTTCACCAATCTCATCTTTACTTTTGAAATCCTCGCTTGGAGGAAATTTATCATCACCATGAGTGCATTTGAAATCCCGACTCAGGGAAAATTCATTATCCACATTTGTGCCTCTAAAATTATCATTTGGAGGAAATTCTTCATCCTCCCATTTGTTAATGGTGCTCTAGTAAGCCTTAGGATTAAGACTAATTGGAAAATTTGACTCTCTATTAATAGTAAAATTATCATTTGTGCGAAATTCTTCATCCTCCCCTTCGTCAGTTGATCTCTCATAATCTTTAGGATTAGGATTAAGTGGAAAATTTGACTCTCTATTCTTAGTAAAATTATCGTTTGTAGAAAATTATTCATCCTCCCCTTCATCAGTGGCGCTCTAATAATCCTTAGGATTAGGAGTAAGTGGAAAATGACTCTTTATTTACTAGAAATTCTTTATCCTCCCCTTCATCAGTGGTGCTCTCACAATCCTTAGGATTAAGATTGTGGAAAATTTGACTCTCTCTTTACTGGAAATTCTTCATCCTCCCCTTTGTTAGTGGTGCTCTCATAATCCTTAGGATTAGGACTAAGTGGAAAATTGGACTCTCTATTTACTAAAAATTCTTCATCCTCCCCTTTGTTAGTGGTGCTCTCATAAACCTTAGGAATAGGACTAACAGAAGATTATTGATCCTCCCCTTCGTTAGTGGTGCTCTCATAATCCTTAGGATTAGGACTAAGTGAAAATTTTGACTTTCCATTTACAGGAAATTCTTCATCCTTCCCTTCAACAATGGTTCCCTCATAATCCTTAGGATTATGACTAAGTGGAAAATTTTACTCTCCATTCATAGTGAAAGAATTCATGTTATATTCATCAATATGAATAAAGTTATTACATGAGGAAGATGTTGGTGTTGCAGAAAGAGAAACTTCACTACCAAAAGAATCTATGACTTTTCACAGAAGATGTTAAATGATACAAATTCAGTCTCTCGCAATGACAATTTATAGCTTAGAGAATGAAAATTTCCCTCCAAAGTTCCCCCCGATTTATTTATTTTTTCCGAAAATTCGCTCCAAAAATTTCATTTGAAATATTTCCCTTTAAAATTTATTTCAAAGCATTCTACTAAAATTTTGTCTTGAAAATTTTAACCCTACTTTCTATTCAAATTTTCCACACAAATTTTCCTTTAATGCATTCATTCGAAAATAAAATAAATCTTTTACTTAAATTATTTAACATTAACTAGGTAATTAAGTTAATTTTTATAATTTATATTTTATTTTTTATCTCACATTTAACAAAATTTAATCTAAACCTATAATATTAACTATATATTAATTTTTCTTAATTTTAATTTTAATCTCACATTCAAGAAACATTTAAGTAATCCCACAATCTTTGCTATATAATAAATTTCATTGTTTCTATTCCTTACATCACATCAAGTCTTCTTGAGGATTCGTTAAAAGTCTTGGAGCAAGTTTGCAGAAGAGCTACATTATCATCGAGTAGACATTCAACGAGATATTTTTGCATTTCAAAGGTTAGTTTTCCTTATATTTTGACCATTTAAAGAGGAATTTGGGGAAAATATGTTGTTTTATTGTTTTCCTGCTTATATATATATATATATATATATATATATATATATATATATATATATATTCAGAGAAGAACCACATAAAATATCAAATTTTTTAGATTTTGTGGAGAAAAATACAAAAAAAAACTCATATTTATAGGCTTTTTAGGAGAAAATATAAGAAAATTCATATTTTTTATCACTTTGAAATGGAAATACCGGTGTTAAATTTTATTTTATTTTTAAATTCAAAATTTTCTTTTCTTTTCTATTCATCTTTGGGGGGCAGCTCAATTCATTAATTCGAAATTTATGAAATCGTTGAAACAAGGCACACCTAGGTTCAAATACCACTAAGGTAACCTGGTTTATGGTAAGTAGGATAGGTCATAAGCCCCCAGAGATTCAATAGTAGTTATGTATCAGGCGGGTTGTTGGTTTCCTCTGAGATACAAAAAAAAATTATTCCTTGAAAAAAAATTACATTTATTTAAAAAATGGAGAATTTGTTTCTCAAAATTAAAAAATCACATCAATTACATCATCTACAATTGTTGTTGGACCCTCTATGAATATTGTTGAATGAAACCGAACTGAGACACATGGTAAAAGTCAAGAAACTGACTCCTCAAATCCATTGAATATTATTTTAGAATGGAAGAAGGCACGAGAAATAGATAAAACATAATTTACATGCCATATTCAAGGTAGATAAAGAAACAAAGGTGTACAAATATATCTATATTGTTGTATGAATTACAATGATGGAAATTATGAGCTGATTGACAAATTACGAGACATATGTTTGGTGCCGAATACAAATATTGTTTATGTTCTTGCAAAACTGCCCAAGGCACGTGAGAAGGTTATATGTCATCTCTTAAAGATCAAGTGTGACACGAATGAATATTCTACAAAGATGTGTGAAGAAATCTCAATCAACATTGCAAATAACATTGTAAATTTTCTTATTTATATTTATGTGTTATGGAGTATTGTATGTATCATTATATTTTTTATAACTTATTTATCGTTGACATATTATATTTTTTTTGATATGATTTTGCTTAGAGCCTTTGAATTATGTTGGAGGGAATTTATTCTGTTGGAGGGAATTTATTATCTAGAGCCAAATATTATAAAAGTGATCAATAGTTTTGCACACAAAGACAAAATAAGATAGGATAAAGAAGCATAAAATAATAGTTCATGAAACTACAAGAGTACATAAAGGGGATCAAGAAAGAATGACTAAAGTGCATCAATCTAGTAAAGCTAGACATGTTAGTTTTGAAGATGTGAAAGTTTAAGCTCAAGAGTATGTTGTTATTAGTGACTATGAGATTAGAACTACTATTGAAAAGGAGAAAATCCATAAAAGACAAAACGAAAAAATGTCCATTGATGTCTCTCTTCTAGTTGATGATGAAGATTGTTTACTTAGAAGAAAATTGTTAACCGATAGGAGAAAGAAACCAAAAGTTTGTCATTCTGAAAAAATCATGGGCACTAGTGAATATCATAATGAAAGCTCTAAAGGAAGCAAGGAAATCATAATACCAGGAGTTGATTTAGAGGATGTAATTATTAAAACAAAACAAAATTCCATTTGAAATCAGTTGACGATGAGAAAATTAATTGATGGCGTCCATACATTTCATCTTAATGTCAACCAATTATCTAAGCCAAATGAAGGACAATATAAATTTCAAATTAGAAAGCCACGCCACATGCATGTTCATAATTTGAAAACATTGATTATGTACAATCCATATGCATATGTGATTGATTATGTCGTTCTTGTGGATCTAATTCAAATTACCAACAAAGAGGAATTTTATAGGTCAAGATGTTTTGAACACAAATATTATGTAATTGGGGGAAATATTTGTTGAGAAATGACAACAAGAAATTCTAGTTTAATTTGTCCTTGAATTAAATTGAGAATTAAAATTGATTTATATTCTCATAGCAACTTGTAAATAGTTAATTAAATTTAATTAAATTAATTGGCTTAGGAATTTTGAGTTGGAAGTCTTTCTGAAGTCATGTATATGTTCTCCCTAAGTTTTAGGGGTCCAAGATGAGTTTAATTGTGAGTTGTAATTAGATAACTCAGTTTACTGAGTTATGTTCAGTTAAATTAGTTTCAAATTTTTTGTGTAACTAACAGAGAGTTAACAGTCAGTTGGTGCACTAGTGCATCCACAAGTGTCACTCTAGTTAACTAAATATTCCCTCATGATAAACTCATGCATGTCAATTCTTAGAAAGGCCCAGTTGATACTAGAGTACAGGGACAGTGTACTATCAGTTGTATGATTTATTGAGTTGTAAATTTCATGCATGCAATCAGAGAAGGAACTATGTTTGGATTGTGCAATTTTGGAAGCATGAATTCCCTTTAAATACAGGCTATTCATCCTAGGAATTACGCAAGAGATTAGGGGCTTGGAGAGCTGCAAAATTGGCTAAGTGTTGGCCAAGAGCTTGCTTCTGAGCTAAGAGAGTTGAGCATACTTGTGCGGAATTTGTCTAGTGAGAACAAGCTTTGTATCTTCACTCATATTTCTGATATATGCAATACAGATAGCAGGGTTTTGAATAGTGGATTTCCCCAGATACATCTTGTGTTATGTTCCATTGATTTAACTTCTTCTTGTTCATATTGTTTTCATTGATCTATTGGCTTCCGCTGGTTGAAAGTAGAAGTAGATTCTTGTCCTATGCTTTAGTAAATTGCATGAGCTTGTGAATGGATGGGATTTTCTACATGGCATTGTGGCTGAGAATAGTATACTAGAGGAGATTTCAAAGTTTTGAGTTTTGGGTTACAAGTGAAATTCGAATTTTCAATACATACTTCAAGCTTGACAGATGGCGTTCTATGGTTTGTCGCTCGAGTATGCCTTGGAAGGTAGTTCAAATTTTATAGCTTGGAGGGACATAATGTTGCTTGTGCTAGAGTATAATGGCTTGAAGGAATTTGTTGATCAAGAAATTCCTAAGCCAACAACATCGAATGCACATAATTTGGCCAAATGGAAGAAGTGTGTGGCAAAGGCAAGGTGGATAATCCTTGAGGGAGTTTGAGACCACATTGTCTCAAATCTCCATGGAAAGGAAACTTTGTATGCTATGTGGAAAACATTGATGGAATTGTATCAAAACAACAGTGACCAATGGAAATTGGCACTGAAGGACAAACTTCGAAAAATCAAAATGGAGAAAGGTGAGACGATTCCAAAATACTTGATCAAGTTCACTTAGTGTTGTGATGAACTTGGAAGTGTTGGAATCACAATTGTCGAGGATGATATTATGAGTCTTGTGATTCTAGGACTCCCAAAGAGTTGGCATAGTTATCAGGACTTTGTTAATGGTCAAGAGAAGTTACTAGATTGAGAATCACTGTGGTTGGATTTGATGCAGGAGGATATCAGGAGAAACACCAAGGATGGCTCTTCATCAAAGACTGATGATGAAGAGAACTGTGCCTTAGAAATTAAGGCAAAGAAGGGGAAGGGAAACTTCCCATTCCAAATTAGATTATTATTGTGGAGGTAAGAAGAAAGACATGATGAATGTTAAGTGCTTTCACTATCATGAGCTAGGCCATTTTGCTACAAATTGTCCACTCAAGAAGTCCAAGAAGAAGTGCTCAGGAGGAGCAGCGGGTGAGGCTTTGGACTCTCAATTCGAATTAGACATTTCCCTCATTTCATTCATAGTGTCATCAATGATGGGAAGTGTATGGTACTTAGACAGTGGAGCTTCATTCCACATGAGTGGCGATAAAGAGTTATTCAATGTCCTAGAGGAGAAAGATATCCAGATGAATATCGAGATGGGTGACGACAGAAACTATAGTGTTATTGGATTGGGCATGATTACTTTTTAGAGGGAGCATGGGGCTCCACTCACCTTGAAGAATGTTATGTATGTGTCCGAGCTGAAGAAGAAATTGGTATTTGTTGCCATGATTGAGGATAGAGGCTATGATGTGATCTTCTTGAAAGGAAAGGCATTCCTTCAACACATAGCCACAGGTCAAGTAAAGAAGATAAGGATTCAGGTGAAGAATCTCTATAAGGTGAAGGTAGAGGAATGTGTTGCTTTGAGCACAAAATTAGAAAGGGTGCAGAGCCAAGATGTTGGTGAGTTGTGGCACAGGAAATTGGGTGACTTGCATCATGGGGCTTTGAAGATATTGCAGCAAATCCCTACCGGTCTTCCCAATGGTACACTTGAGCAAGTTGATGCAAGGGGTGTACTTTGAGAAAACACACCAAGTCTTCCTTTCACGATAGAGACATTTGAGCAAAGGATATTCTAGAGTGAGTCCATTCATATGTGTGTGGACCATTCTCGACAACATCCACAACAAAACACAAGTATTATGTTATATTTGTTGATGACTATTCTCGTAAATGTTGGATACTTTTAATGCAGAAAAAGGATCAGGCTTTCACAAAGTTTTGTGAGTTTAAAGCATTGGTGGAGAAAGAGTCGGGAAATAAGATTAAAGCTATATGGAGTGATAATGGTGGTGAGTATTTCTCAAATGAGTTTAAGAACTTCTATGCAGTGGAAGGGATTAAATGGGAGTTGATGACACCCAATAACCCTCAGCGAGATGGGGTGGTTGAGAGGAATAATAGAAGCATAGTAGGGGAAGCGAGGGTGATGTTGCATGATCAGGGCCTACCAATACACTTGTGGGTTGAGGCATGCAACACATCGGTTTATTTTCATAACTATAGCCCACATTGGATACTTGAGATGAAGACACCAGAGGAGGCTTATTCCAGTAAGAGGCCAGATGTTGGTCACTTCAGGATTTTTGGGTCATTGATATATTGCCATGTGACCAAAGATGCACGGAAGAAGCTTGATCTGAAAGTAGAGTTGGGGATATTTGTGGGGTACACTGATACACCTCATAACTATCAGGTGTACTTGTTGACCAGTAGGATGACAGTGGGTTGCATGGATGTCAAATTTGATGAGGAGAATGTCATGCGAGCTTCCCTTGATAGGGAGCTTGAGCTACATGTGAATGAGGAGCTTTTAGCTCCTAAGGTTGAGGAGCCTCATATTTATGTTGAGCAGCCTCATGCAGAGGATTCGGAAGTGGAGACATCTACTCAGGAAGAGTATTCCAGAAACGGAAGAAAGTGAACCAAAGAGGTTGATAGATTGTTGGATGATGCATGGGAGAATGTAGGAGCACCCACTTCTCAACACAAGCAGAGGAGGTGACCTGAGAGGTACAATAAATACATGGCTCTTATGGGCGAATGTGTTGTGGGAGAGCTATATTCATTTAAGGAAGTAGTGCAGCAATCGATTTGGGTTGATTCCATGGTGGAGGAGCATCACTCCATAGTTTGTAGCAGTGTTTGGGATGTGGTTCCGAGACCAGAGGACAAGTCAGTGGTGAGCTCCCACTGGCTTTAAAAGGTAAGGAAAGCTACAAATGGTATTATGGAGAAGAATAAGGCCAGATTTGTGGCCCATGGTTTTTGATAAGTAGAGGGGATTGACTATGATGAGACCTTTTCTCTTGTTGCAAGGTACTCATCAATCAGATCTATATTGTCACTATCAACATAGATGGGTTGGAAGATACATCAGATGGATGTGAAAACAACCTTCCTTAACGACATGATTGAGGAAGAGGTTTACATAGATCAACTTGAAGGTTTTGAGACCTTTGACTATGAGTTGTATGTGTGCCAGCTCAAGAGAGAAAGCACCTCGTTCTTAGTACACCAGGATAGATAGCTAGTTTACCAGGTTGGGCTTCATGAAGAGTGAAGTGGATGTGAACCTGTACCACATAGTGGTGGAAGGTAAATTCTTGATCATTGTACTTTATGTTAATGATCTCATACTGACAAGTGATGATCATTTGATCAAGTCTTGCAAGGAGGACCTTGCAAGAGAGTTTGAGATGAAGGAGATGGGGCCCATGCATTAATTTCTTGGCATGGAGGTATGGCAAGGAGATGGGGAGTTTTTTGTGTCTTATGGCAAGTATGCCAATGAGATACTCAGGAGATTTTTCATGGATAGAAACAAACCCATGGAGACTCCTCTAGCAGGTAACTGGACAAAGGAGGATGCTACTTCAGGGGAAGTAGTGGAAGATATTGTTTATAGATAGCTTGTGGGTTCACTCATATACTTGGTGAACATAGGACCGGATATGTGCTATGCAGTTAACCAACTTATCAAGTGATGGTTAGTCCTACCAAGTTGTATTGGAAGGAGGCAAAGCATTTGTTGAGATACCTCAGGGGCACTTCTCAATATGGATTATGGTACAGATGGACAGAGGGAGTGAAGCTACAAGGCTTCACCAATGTAGATTGGGTAGGGATTACACCCAATAGGAAGAGAACATCAAGAGAGATCTTCAGTATTGGTTCAATGACAGTTTCTTGGTACATTAGGAAATAGAGATCGGTTGCACTCAATTCGGCAGAGGTGGAGTACATGGCTATGAGTCAGGCAACATATAAGGCCATTTGGATGAGCAACCTAGTTGGTTTGTTTGGCCAGTAGATGGATCCAATTTTGATTTACTGCAATAATCAGAGTTGTATCAAACTCTCTGAAACCCAATTTTGCATGATATGTCCAAGAATATTGATATCCGATATCATCATCCCATAGATTGTGTATTGAGGCAGATTATGTTGTTAGAGTACATTCCCACGGAGGAGCAAGATGCTGACATTTTGACAAAGGCATTGTTAAGATGTAAATTCGAGTTCCACAGAGACAGGATCAGTGTAGCTGATAATCCCTTTCTTGTTGAGAGGGAGTATTGAGAAATGGCAACAATAAATTCTAGTTTAATTTTTCCTTGAATTAAATTGAGAATTAAAACTAAATTCTATTCTCATAGCAACTTGTAAATAGTTAATTAAGTTTAATTAACATAATTAGCTTAGGAATTTTGAGTTGGAAGTATTTCTGAAGTCATGGATATGTTCTCCCTAATTTTTAGGTGTTATGCAACCAGCTCACAAAATAGAAGAAAAGATAGATCAACGATTTCAAAATCAGCGTCTTCGAGGGGGAAACCTCCTTTACATTACACAAATGAACAATTCTTGGATGATACTAATGAAAATACCTCCTTTCTATATATAGGAGTCTAAGGGGTCACAATATAATTAGAGTCGGCATAAAAATAATAATATAAGGCCACAACAATAACAATAGTGGGCTTCTATGGGACACAATAATAATAATATGGGGACAACATGGGCACAACAATAACAATAAGGGGCTACAATGACAATAATAATAAGGGAATACATTAGTATTATAGGTACTTAACATGCCCTCTCCTTCATAAAAGTGTTGTCGTCAATGCTTGAGTAGTTTTGGATGCTTCTATATAAAACTCTCATCCTCCCATGTGGAATGTTCAGCGGGTAAGTTCTTCCACTTTATGAGATACTCTGAAATTGATCAATTTCGTAGCTGTTGAGTTCTTGTTTTTGTGATTGCTTCATATTCCAATATGATTTTTCCTTCCTCGTCAATTTCTGGAAATATTGTTTGAACTAGGAGCTTGTCACCTATAACCTTATTTAAGCATGAAACATGGAAAACTAGGTGCAGTTGGGAAGTTGTAGGAAGCTCCAATTTATATGCCATAATACATATCTTTTGCAACACCTTGTACAGACCATAATACTTTGATGATAATTTATTATCCTTCTTCGCTTTCTTGAGGGACATTTGTTTGTATGGTTGTAGCTATAGAAATACCTGTCACCTACATCAAAAGTTCTTTCGTTGTGATGTTGAGCTACCTATTGTTTCATTCTATTCTGTGCCAATGTGAGGTTATCCTTTAAGAGTTGGAGAGCTTGTTGTTGATGATCGATGTGATCTTCCACCGCTTGAACCTTAGAATTTTCTCTTAAATGTGATGTGATGGGCGGTGGATGATATCCATAAAGTGCCATAAATGGGGTCTTTTTTGCTGCAGTATTGAAGGAATTGTTATACCCACATTTAGCTAGAGGCAACCATTTAAACCATTATGTCTGTTTATCAGATACAGAGAAATGAAGATATCCTTCCAAACATTTGTTTGCTATACGAGGTCAAGTTGTAGAATTATTTTCTAAAGACATTTTTTACCCAAAATGTTATTCTATATAACTGATGAATGCTAGGGAAGGTCGTGTATTCAGTAGATGGTGGTAGTTCCATAGGATAGTTCAAAATCAAGATTGTCCTTCGGGAGGTCGAGAATTATCAGTTCTGCAAAGTACATCAACGATGGTTGAAAGTGGTTATGTCTTAAATGTATCAAGTGTGAAGTTCGAAAGTGTGGAGAAGAAAAGAGAGGAAATCATGAGATTTCAGAGTGGATGTGAGTGCTAGTGATGCCCATATCATACAAATGTGACATAGATTCATATTGTTGTTGTAACAAGCATTTTTTTTTTATGTTTGTCATGTAAGCATTAAGGGAGGGACTTGGAAGTAATGATTCCATGTGTCATTGTGAGTCCCGTGGTGTCAATATAAAAGTAGTTGTTTTCCTATATGTGAGTTGTATTTGTTAGCCTCGCTAGCAAAAGGCCCAAAATTGGATCCATATATGCTCTTAAAGTTTCCAAATTTGCTTACAAATCATCCCAAGGGATCCAAAAATTCTCTTGAAATCTTTAGCATTTGCTCAAAATCATCCAAAGGTCAAAATCAGTGCAAGAGGAGAGCCCTTGGAAGGGCAGAAATACATTATCATGAGGTAAAATCCCAAAGAAAATAATGAAAATCAAGTATCGCAAGCTTAAGCAGAGGAATGAGTAGCAGCCATCAGATCTGGCCGATCAATGGTCTAGATCTGATCGGTGGGAGGCAATTGGAGGAAATCAGTGTGGGGCCAAGGGAACTTGCGATGGCGATCGATGATCGCTATCGAGGATTACTATGAGTGCTAACCATGGACCTCTAGCTCAGGCAATATGTGATTGCGATCAAATCACATCGCTGTATCGCAGTGGAACAGCACTAAGGGGCGGGGCCTATGCATATACATATGGGCGACCCTATAGCTAGACCCGACGATGATATATATGATATTTCATAATATCTCACGTCCGCCAAAGCCCATTTTTAATGTATTTCAATGTTTTTCATGTATTTCAAAAATACAAAGGGAAGACTGTGGACAGGCCTTTTTGCGACTTGCGATAGCAATAAAGATCGGACCCAATGGGATTCATAACAAAAATATATAAAATTTGAAGTCTGCAAAAGCAATTTTCCAATGTATTTCATGTATTTTCATATTTAACGAAATACAAAGGGAACAAGCCAAATGCGACTTGCGATGGCGACAAGGATGGACCTGATGGGTTTCGAAATAGAAATACATATATTTTCAAGTCCGCCAAAGCCCATTTTCATGAATTTTCAGTGTTTTTTGTGTATTTCATAACACAAGGAACATACACAGGAGTAGGCTTTTTGCAACTTGTGATGGTGACAAGGGCGGACCCAAGAGATGAATAAACCATACTTGAGGAATTTTGATGTCTGAAAGAAACAGAAAGAAGCGGGATTTCTCATTGTTGCAGTGTTTTCTATATGAAATATAAAACAATCATTTATTAATAGAAAGGGACCATTTAAAGGGATTATAAGGGCCCGAAGACCCATTCCACCATATAACAGAGCTCGGGAGACATATTGTCGGGGAACAGGGGTCAGAAAGGGAAAAAGAATGGCCACAACACGCAGCTCACCCGAAACAGAAACATCATGGGCATCAAGAGCACAGCTCAGCTGAAGACAACAAAGATCATGGCACAGACAATGCAGCTGTCCAAAACAAACAGAAATATCAAAGGCCACAGCGCAGCACATCAAGACAAGCATTATGGGGCATCTCTGGCACGAGGGAGCTCCTAGACAGTGCATCAAACTACATGAAGGTGGTTATTCCTCTGTCAGAAGGAGAAAACCTCCAAGCCATGCTTGCCTATTGAGGGAATCAATCAGTTAACAAGACAGATCAGACAGATTAAGGCTCTGAGCCTCAGAAGGCTCAGCATCATTGTAAAGAGCTATAAATATTTGAAAGTAAAATAATACAGGTTCAACTTCTAGAGACTAATGAGACTTTGCTACTCAAGCTTCTCATCTTCATTCATTAGTAATACAAGCTTCTTTTGTTGTTACATGTTCAATGTCCATTTTCTCTTCTACTCTAAGCTTGCGCTTGAATAGGTGTTCATGTTTCTTTTGTGACTAATGCCAAATAAATGTCATTTTATCTCTGCGTTGATGAATTAGATTTGCAAGCTTCTTTTTTGCCTATAGCTAGCCATTCATATGTGGTCATATATGCATCTACCGGTACAGTCAGTATTCTCTTTTGTTGCCTGTAGCTAGCCATTCATTTATGTTTATGTATGCATCTTCCGTTATGGTCAGTATTCTCCATCCATTCATTGAATCTAAAAACTATTGAGCATTCGTGGTCTAAAGCCTTGTAAGTTGAGGGTGTTCATGCATGTCTTGATTTAAAAGATAGTTGAAATGGTTATCTGGCTTGATCCAAACCATCATTTATTCCAATAGTTCAGAGAACAATATTGAAGATTATATGTTACCAGGCATCTCCGAGCTGCAATGTAGGAGAGTTTCTTGGAGTGATAACATAATTGGCGTCGTTGCTGGGGAGAGGAAACTAAAGCTCAACTTTGCTGGGAAATGACATAGATCCAGCTTTGATGATAGACAAGGTCTGGGTACTTTTTTTGTTGTAATCATATATCTGGCGACTCTACTAGAGGCCAAACCTCTTGGAAACTCCACTTCATAATCCTGGCTTAGTTTTTGAGGCATACTCAGAGAAATCCTCAGAAGCTACATGCTAACCCATCACCTGACCCTGAAAAAACCATCAAAGAGAGAAAGGTATTGCAGAAAGGAGCATCAGGTTTAGGTAAACCTAAACAATCTTCTACATCTCTTCAAGAAAGGCTTGTAATAGAACAAATACATGTTGAGAGTATAGCATCTAATACTAGCAGTGAAGAAAAACTCTCATAGATTCACAAAGCTCCTTATTCTTTAGGTTCTCCTTTTGTTGTAAGCCCAAATCAAACCTCACCTCTTATCCATCATACTCCTTTAGTCTTATCAGTCACTCCTTAACCCTCTATCATTCAAACTGCCAGTACTCTTTTAGCCACCACAGTGATGGCAGGTCCACAAGCACCAACCAAAATGGAAAGAATCATAGCTACTAGGTATGGACCCCTAATACTACCCACTCCTTTGAATGCCATGCCTACTAGAGAATATCAAAAGTATAGGCCTAAGTTCATTAGGACTGAAGGTGTTATAGCTGAAGAACATCTTGAATCATTCTATAGCTATGTTGATCACCTGGATATTAGTGAAGATGATGTGTGGATGAGAGTCTTTGTCTAAAGCCTAGATGGAGAGGCTAGAAAATGGTTCAGAGAACTAACCCCAAGATCTATAGCAGATATTGAAGCTTTGGATGATTCATTCCTAAAGCATTGGGGGGATAAGAAGGATCTCCTCTAATACCACACTAAGTTTGGGAACATAAGGAGGGAAAATGGTGAGTTGCTATCTGATTTTAATAAGAGGTTTAACTGTATGTACAACAAGATACCAGCTGAAGTAAAACCCACTACTACCTCAGTTAAACTCACCTATGCCAGTTCTTTTGACTCTGACTTCTGCCTACTATTAAGAGAGAGGTGATGTGCTACTTTGGCTGACATGCAAGATGAAACCTTGGAAGTGGAATCAAACATCATGGCTGCAGAGTAGCTCAAGGGAAATGTTGATAGAAGAAGACAGAGCGACGAGTCTTCATCATCCTCTGATCCTAAGATAGATAAAATGACCAGAATGATCAAGTCATTAGCCTCTGAAATCTCCAAATTGAAGGTTAATTAGCACCTGAGGAAAGGGAGAGTGCCTAATACCTTTGCTCCTAGAAATCCAAATCCAAATCCATATAGAAGAGCTAATGAGCAGTTGCAGATTTTGCAAAGAAACAAAGATGCCAATGAAGACCAAATGGTGAAGGCTTATTTTCAAAATGCAGTCATGGAAGAAGAGCAGTTTGACGAAGATGATGAGATCCATTTTCTGGAAGACAAAGGTAATGCTTCCTTTTTTACCTCAGATGCCTATGAAAATTCATTATTCAATGACCAGATCAGCCAAGAATGGGATGGCGAAGCTATTCTACAAACTGTAGATCAGCAAAGATATAATTTAAGGTCAAATATAAATAATGCCAAGGAAACTCCTGTTCAAAGAGATGTTGTCCCTGCAATACAACAATCTAATAAGAAAAACATCTGGTAGTTGATCCCATCATCCTCAAAGCTCCAGCTCATGAGGTAAGAGGCCTTGACAAGTCTCCTTCTCCTTTCAGTTTTCAATCAAAAATTCAAAAGCTAAGAATACCTATGCCTCTGATTGAACTAGAGAAGAATGAGTCCTTCAAAAGATCCATCCTCAAGGCCCTTGAGCCTAAATCCATCCAAGCCTCCATTGACTATGTAAATCTTCAAGATGACAAGCTAGCTGTTATTCTCAGCCCAATGATTAAGAATTGTGAAGACAGCTCCCCGTCATTCTATGTCTCACTGACTATTCATGAAAAAATCCTTCACAACTACCTTTTGGACACTGGAGCCAGCATAATCTAATGCTCAAGGCTATCATGGATGACTTGGGTCTTGACATCACTAAGCCTTATCATGCCCTGTTTTCTTTTGACTCCAGAAAAGTGAAATGTTTAGTATTAATCAAGGACCTAGCCATCACTTTGTCTCAATTGCCTATGAAAAGCATGATGATGGATATTGTGGTAGCAGATATACCCTCCAAGTTTGGCATGCTACTTTCTAAGGTTAGATCAAGAGATTAGGTGGATCATTACAAAATGATTTGTCTTATGCTACTGTCCCATTTTTCGGAGGTGAGAGAAAGAGATTATACAGAGAGGTGCAGTTGTCTTATATCATCAGCGATGAGAAGATCCCTACTAATCATCCCATCTATGCTGCTAACACTAATTTTGGGGCATGTATTCTTCATATTGAAGAATCCTAGTTGGCCTCCATGTAGCTTAAAAAACTGGTTTGCCAAATCGTTGAGGAAGAAGGCCCACAGATTTCAGACATGTTCTTTGATGGAGCTTGCTCTAAGGAATCTGTTGGGGCAGGTGTAGTCCTTGTGTCCCCCACATAGGAATACAATCATTTATCTATCAATTCACCTTTCAGGAGACAAATAACATAGCAGAATACGAAGCTTCGATTTTGGGCTTAAGCGCTGCTAAAGAAATGGGTATCAAACACCTGAAAGTGTTTGGAGATGCAGACCTCATGATTCAGCAGGTCAATAAAGCGTTCCATGCAAAGCATCCAAGGCTGAAAGCATACAGAGATGAGGAATGGAGGCTCAAGGATTCTTTTAATAATTTCAGCATTTCTTATATTCTGAGAATGAAGAACCAGCTTGCCGACTCCCTTGTTGAGCCTGCTAGCACATTTATTCCTCCTTTGCCTCCTAAATTGAAATATGAAGTTCAGGTAAAATATAGACCGTCTCTGCCTGAAAATGTCAAATATTGGAGAGTTTTTGAAGACGATGAGGAAATTAACGGGTTTTTACAAGTCGTTGAGGAATTTGCTGAAACACACATCGACCAAGGGAATGAAACCATGGAAGAATGTGGCTAGTTCAAGCTAAAAAATGAGGCCAACCGAGGAAGCATCATTCAGTTGCCTAGTAATCATATACCAAAAGGATTGGTGCCTCTAGAGAAATTATTCGACCATAACGATGTGCCTTATAGGCCTGCCAAAACAGAAAATGATTCTCTTGTTTGTAAACATAATATAGGAATCTCAGCCCATCCGAAATTCATCAATCTGTCCATTCATTTGTCTTCTACCCAAAATTCCAAGTATTGCACCCTCATGAAGAAATTTGTTGATAATTTTGCCTGGGAATATAGTGATCTTAAAACCTATGATACAAACATAATTCAGCACAAGATTTCATTGGAAAAGAACACTACCCCATTTAAGCAAAAATTAAGACCTATCAGCCCTATCTTATTGCCTTTGATCGAGAAAGAGATCAAGAAGTTGTTGGATGTCAAAATCATAGTTCCCCTGAGGTATTCAAAATGGATAGCTAACCTTGTGGTAGTAAGAAAGAAAAATGGATAAATCAGGCTTTGTGTTGACTTCAGAAATCTGAACAAGTGCTCTAAAAAAGATAACTACCCCCTGCCTAAGATGGAAAACTTGCTGCAAAGAGTTTCAGGGGCCAGAGTCATGTCTTTCTTAGATGGATTTTCAGGTTACAATCAGGTTGTTGTACATCCAGAAGGTCAGGAAAATACTTCCTTCACTACCCCTTGGGGCACTTTCATGTACTCCAAGATGCCTTTCAGACTTATGAATGTTGGGGCTACTTTTTAGAGGGCCGTGGACATAGCTTTTGTGGGAGAGAAGGACAAGTTTGTTCTTATTTATCTTGATGAAATAACAGTCTTCTCCAGCAACCACAAAGACCATTTACAGCATTTGAATAAGGTCTTTCTAAAGTGTTGACAATTTGGAATTTCGGTTAACCCAAAGAAGTCACAGTTTTCTTTAGAAGAAGGCAAAATTCTGGGACATATTGTTTCTGCTGAAGGTGTAAAGATTGATCCAGCAAGGGTTCAAGCTATCCAGACATTGTCCATCCCAAGGTCAAAAAGGGACATTCAATCCTTCCTAGGTAAGATTAACTTTGTAAGGAGGTTCATTCCAAACTTTGTAGAGCTAGTAAATCACATCACTTCCATGCTGAAGAAAGGATCAGAAATAAAATGGACAGATGCTTCAAGAAGCTCTTTTGAAGCCATCAAGCAAGCTATCATGGAAGCTCCCACTCTAATCAGCCCAGATTACACTGAGGAGTTTTGTATCTTCTCTTTTGCCTCTTATGATACACTTGTAGCAGTTGTGTTGCAGAAAAATGATGAAGGCATAAAGCACCTCATGGCCTTTTTCAGCAAGACTCTAGGGGATGCTGAACTAAGGTATGACCTTATTGAAAAACAAGCTTATTCTCTCATAAAATCTTTAAAGGCATTTAGAATTTATATTCTGCATTCCAAAGTGGTTGCATATGTACCTTTGGCCTCAATAAAGGAATTCTTAACTCAGTTAGATATTGATGGAAAGAGAGCTAAATGGATTGTAAAATTCATAGATTTTAACATAGAGGTGAAGCCCACTAAGCTTGTCAAAGGCCAGGGCTTGGCTAAACTTATGGCTGAAGAAAATTGTAACTTGTTAGACATAAATTGTATGGGTTTAAATTCATATGATGAGCAGACAGAGGGAGCAGCAGAAGAACAAAATCAAAATCAGTCTCTGGCTAAAAATCTTGCCACCTGTGAATGGTATTCTAGCATAGTTCATTTCTTGTGGAAGCTAGAAGTCCCTCTAGGGCTTAGCTCAAGTCAAGCCCGGGCCATTAAACTCAGATCAACCAAATTCTGCATTAATAAAAGTCTACTTTATGGGAAAGATCCATTAGGAATCCTCTAGAGATGTCTAGGTAAATAAAAATCTATGGAAGTCATACATCAGTTCCATTCTAGCATCTGTGGAGGGCATCATTATTGGAAAACCACAGCCCACAAAATCTTGAGGGTTGGGTATTATTGGCCTACTCTGTTCTCTGATGTGTTTTCTTTTGTGAAAGCTTGTGACAAGTGTTAGAGGTTTGCAGGAAGATAGCAGCTAAAATCTATGCCCTTGAAACCAGTACATGTCAATGGTCCCTTCCAGTAGTGGGGCTTGGACTTTATAGGTGAGATAAACCCACATTCCAATGGCCAACAAAAATGGAACTTAGTAGCCACTGATAATTTCACCAAGTGGATTGAGGTTATACCCACTAAGAATTCCAATCATCAAGTTGTCATAAAGTTCTTGAATGAGAATATTTTCACTAGATTTGATTGCCCAACCAAACTAGTCACTCATAATGCAGCAGCTTTCAAGGCAAAAGAATTGGTGGACATGACTGAATCCATGGGCATTCAAGTGGTGCATTCTACCTCATATTATCCTCAAGGCAATGGCCTGGCAGAATCATCTAACAAGAGTCTGGTAAGGGTAATCAAAAAACTATTAGAGGACAACAAAAAGAGCTGGGATTCCAAGTTGAAGTTTGCACTATGGGCTGACAGAGTTACCATCAAAAAGTCCATAGGGAATTCTCCATTTAAATTGGTTTATGGTGCTGATGTTGTTTTCCCTATCCAGTTGATCCTCCCTGTGGCTAAAATATTGCAAGAAGAACAAGATGAAGAGAATGACATGGTAAGAAGAATGAATAACCGGGTTGAACTACATCAGATCAGAGACCTGTTGGTTGAGAAGTCAAAGGCCCATCAGAAGAAAATCAAAGAAACCTTGGACAGGAAGGTAAAAGTGGACAATTTCCAAGTTGGTGATTGGGTGCTTAAATGGGATGCATTTAAGGAAAATAAAGGTAATCATGGCAATTTTGAATCCTTATGGATAGGTTCATTCATCATCACTCAAATTCAGCAGAACAATTTACATTCATTCTGCACAGCCTGGAAGGAGGAGATACCTTTGGTAGCCCAGTAAATGGGTGGTTCTTGAAAATTTATTTCATTTAAGGCTTTAAATCCTTGTTATTGTAAATATGTTTTTCCAGTTTTTATTTCATTGCAAAATAGACTCCATGCCCAATGGAACACTAGGAAGAAGATTTGATTTTGTTTTTACAGGAAAGGCATTAATCTGTGATCCTTGAAACCTCACGGGGAGGATTTCATCCCCAGAAGGATCCAGTGTTACCCTCGCTAGCAAAAGACCCAAAATTACATCCACATATGCTCTTAAAATTTCCAAATTTGCTTACAAATCATCCCAAGGGATCCAAAAATGCTCTTGAAATCTTCAGCATTTGCTCAAAATCATCCAAAGGTCAAAATCAGCACAAGAGGAGAGCCATTGGAAGGGCGGAAATACACTATCGATAGGTAAAAAACCCAAAGAAAACAATGAAAATCAAGTATCGCAAGCTTAAGCGGAGGAATGAACAGCAGCCGTCAAATCTGGCAGATCAACGGTCCAGATCTGATCGGCGGGAGGCAATCGGCGGAAATTGACGTGGGCCCAAGGGAACTTGCAATGGCAATCAACAATCGCTATCGAGGATTACTATGAGTGCTAACCATGGACCTCTGGCTCGGGCGATATGCGATTGCGATCAGATTGCATCGTTGTATTGTAGTAGAACAACACTAAGGGGCGGAGCCTATGCATATACATATGGGTGACCCAATAGCCGGACCCGACGATCATATATATGATATTTCATAATATCTCAAGTCCACCAAAGCCCATTTTTAATGTATTTCAATGTTTTTTTGTGTATTTCAAAAATAGAAAGGGGAGACTGTGGACAAGCCTTTTTGCGACTTGCAATAGCGATAAAACCCGGACCCGATGGGATTCAGAACGAAAATGTTGAAAAGTGTGCAACAAGAAATGCTTGTTGAGAGTGCAACAAGATGATGGAGCTTAGTGAAAAGAGTCGCCTTCACTAAGTGGGCCGTAGGTTATTTTTGGCGCAAGTCTATTTTTAGACTATGTCTATTTTTAGACATATGGATCACGTCTATGGATTGCAGGTTGTTGTTTATAGATGATTGGTCAAGTTGGGAAAAATAGATGGACTTCTATTTTTGATGAAAGTGTGGGTGATCACAGTGTGAGTGATCAAAGTCTATTTTTAGACTGGCTGTCAAAAATAGAAAAGTCAAATATTATTGTCTCATAATAATATTTGGACTATAAACTTGATCTTATTCTCTTGGAGCACTTCAGGATGAGCTACAGATGTGGTACATGCAGATCCCAGAGGGAAATACGTGGTTACCTATGGGATGACTAATATTTTCATGCAGGACTTCAATTAGAACTCAAGTGAGTTGAGTTTAGTGGACTGGAGGTGCAATTGATGGAGTTGTGTTCAGTTTAGCTTTGTTAAACTAGTTGTATTTAGTCTAACTGATCAATAGACTAGAGATGAGTTGGGTGAATTAGTTATTAATTAATTCACAAGTTATTAACTCATAATGCAACTATAGAATACATCAGTTAACTCAGTTGCATGTCAGTGCATGTTCAGTTCAGCAGGGACAGGTGTTAGAGGATCAGATTGCTATTAGTTGTGACTATAGTTGTGCACCAGATCTTGCACAATCAGAGGGATTGAGTATGCCAATGAATTGGCCAATATCAAGAATTGTAGCTTGTGCTCACGTCCAACAGAGTGTGAGTGATTATTTGTAGGTCAAATATGAGTTTGGTAAGCCATTCTCATCAGTTCTTGAGCAGATATTGAGCTGGAGAGGCAGGCAAGCAGTGGAATAGATTTGGAGATCAGATCTTAGCTGTATTGTGTGTAACAGGTGGAGCTGGTACTGGATTGCTTGTGATAAGCATTGTACTTTGTAATGTTACATGATTCAATCAATATAATATACAGATAGTTGGGGTTTTTAGCGAGATGCTTTCCCCGGGATACATACTGTGTTTATGAGTTTGATTGATGCTTCTATGTGTGCCTGTGAATGTTTCTAGTTCTGTAAATTGATGATCAACATAGAGGAGATTATGTGTTATACATGTTCCGCTTATAAGTGTATAATCAGGATAATCTCTGTGAGTATGTGTCATATTATTCAAAATGTCTACATGGTATCAGAGCTAGATAATTTGTAGAGAAAGTTTCTACATGGTATCGGAGCTGCTTGATTTGTAGAAGAGATTTTTACAGGATATCAAGCGAGGATTGATCATCAGATGTACTATTCAGGAAGTGTTTACATTCTATTTCTTCAGGAAGAGTCTTTAATCGGGCCAGGTAGCCTCTGGATTCATCCTTCTTTTGGAAGGTGAAATATCCGGTGAATGCCCATACAGTCGATCTCTGTACAAGAAATACTTTGTTCTCACGAATTCTAGATCGGAAGCGGTTGAGTTTTGAGCTGGTGGAATTCGAATTTAATTCCAAAGCAAGAGATAAAACTCAGAAACATTCAGTGTGAGAATGGAGACAGTATGCCCCAGTATCTCACGAAGTTCACCCAATGCCGGGATGAGCTGGGAAGTGTGGGGGTGACTGTCAGATGAGGATGGTGAGTCTAGCACTCCTTGACCTTCCTAAGAGTTGGCATAGCTACCAGGACTCGGTGAATGGAAGGGAGAAACTGCCAAATTGGGAACGACTATGGTCGGATTTGATGCAGGAGGAGATTAGACGGAGCACCAAAGACGGTTCTTCATCCATGCAGGATGAGGAGAACTGTGCCTTAGCGAGTAAGGTGAAGAAGGGGAAGGAGAAGGGTTCTCTTTCCAAATCTTGTTCTTCCAGTGATGGGAAGAAGGTTGACAAGTCAAAGGTGAGATGCTTTTGTTGTCATGAGATTGGTTTATGGGTCAGGAACCTGTATGCTCTTGAGGTTCAAGATGCATGCAAAGCCTTGAGCAGCGAGGCAACTGATGGAGACTTGGTGGTTGAGAGGGAGCATATATTACCTCTCAACATGCAGAGCTAGAAGAAGTCTCAGACGATTGTGGAGGAGCCACGATTGGTGCAGCAGCTTCAGGAGATTGTGGAGGAGCCACAAAATGGGAAGCTGAGAGGAGATCGAGTAGAGACATCTACTCATCTAGAGACCTCCAATAGGGGGAAACTTCGAGCCAGGTGGGTTGAGGGATCGCATGCAGCCATACCTCTAGGTAGGAGGTGGGGTGATGTGGATTAATAGTCCCAAGGAGGAGGGGCAAGATCCTTGAGGTACCCAACCTCTTGGATGAGACCTTGCTACAGGAGCCCCGATGTGTAGTAGCAGGAACTGACTGATTGGGTAGAGACAGATGCGGATGGAGTGGCAGAGAGAGTGACAGTGCAGGGAATCCCAGGACAGCGCATAGCTAGCAAGCTGTAGCAATGCGAGAGGCACAAGTGTTTTGCACAGTGCTAGGTGGCACAGAGAGGTGTGCAATGGTGCGAGATGCATGGAGATGTTGCAGTATCGCAGATGTCAGAGAGGGAGCACTTGTCAGCAGCAGGTAGAGCTTCAGCATCAGAGGGTGTTTCTATCCCAACAGGGTGGTCAGTTGGGAGGTGCAGTGTGGATGCGATGCTGGGAGATAGAACCAACAGCAGCACGGATGCAGTCAGAGATCAAAGTGACAGAGGCTAGAGCAGTCAGATACTGAAGAGCACAGAGATGCAGAGTTTCAGTCAACAGAGGCAATAGCAGTCAAAGACTTTGATGACAGAGCAAGTGGACCGGCCAGATGTGTTGCATGGAGAACATTCCAGAGTTACAGGATCGGGTTTGAGAGGAAGCCTTTCTTGTTGAGAGGGAGTGTTGAAAAGTGTGCAACAAGAAATGCTTGTTGAGAGTGCAACAAGATGATGGAGCTTAGTGAAAAGAGTCGCCTTCATTAAGTGGGCCTGCAGGCTATTTTTGGCGCAAGTCTATTTTTAGACATATGGATCATGTCTATGGATTGCAGGTTGTTGTTTATGGATGATTGGTCAAGTTAGGAAAAATAAATGGACTTCTATTTTTGATGAAAGTGTGAGTGATCACAGTGTGAGTGATCAAAGTCTATTTTTAGACTGGCTGTCAAAAATAGAAAAGTCAAATATTATTGTCTCATAATAATATTTGGACTATAAACTTGATCTTATTCTCTTGGAGCACTTCAGGATGAGCTATAGATGTGGTACATGCAAATCCTAGAGGGAAATACGTGGTTACCTATGGGATGACTAATATTTGCATGCAGGACTTCAGTTAGAACTCAAGTGAGTTGAGTTTAGTGGACTGGAGGTGCAGTTGATGGAGTTGTGTTCAGTTTAGCTTTGTTAAACTAGTTGTATTTAGTCTAACTGATCAATAGACTAGAGATGAGTTGGGTGAATTAGTTATTAATTAATTCACAAGTTATTAACTCATAATGCAACTATAAAATACATCAGTTAACTCAGTTGCATGTCAGTGCATGTTCAGTTCAGCAAGGACAGGTGTTAGAGGATCAGATTGTTATCAGTTGTGACTATAGTTGTGCACCAGATCTTGCACAATCAGAGGGATTGAGTATGCCAATGAATTGGCCAATATCAAGAATTGTAGCTTGTGCTCACGTCCAACAGAGTGTCAGTGATTATTTGCAGTTCAAATACGAGTTTGGTAAGCCATTCTCATCAGTTCTTGAGCAGGTATTGAGCTGGAGAGGCAGGCATGCAGTGGAATAGATTTGGAGATCAGATCTTAGCTGTATTGTGTGTAACAGGTGGAGCTGGTATTGGATTGCTTGTGATAAGCATTGTACTTTGTAATGTTACATGATTCAATCAATATAATATATAGATAGTTGGGGTTTTTAGCAAGATGCTTTCCCCGGGATACATACTGTGTTTATGAGTTTGATTGACGCTTCTATGTGTGCCTGTGAATGTTTCTGCTTCTGTAAATTGATGATCAACGTAGAGGAGATTATGTATTATACATGTTCCGCTTATAAGTGTATAATCAAGATAATCTCTGTGAGTATGTGTCATATTATTCAAAATTTCTACAAAAAATATATAAAATTTGAAGTCCACAAAAGCCATTTTTCAATGTATTTCGTGTATTTTTGTTTTTAACCAAATACAAAGGGAATGGGCCAAATGCGACTTTCGATGGTGACATGGACAGACCTGATGGGTTTTGAAATAGAAATACATATATTTTCAAGTCCGCCAAAGCCCATTTTCATGCATTTTTAAGTGTTTTTCGCGTATTTCATAATACAAGGAAAATATACAGGAGTGGGATTTTTGCGACTTGCGATGGCGACAAGGGCGGACCCAAGAGATGAATAAACCATACTTGAGGACTTTTGAAGGCTGAAAGAAACAAAAAGAAGTGGGATTTCTCATTGTTGCAATGTTTTCTATATGAAATAGAAAACAATCATGTATTAATAGAAAGTGGCCATTTAAAGGGATTATAAGGGCCCGAAGACCCATTCCACCATATAATAGAGCTCGGGAGACATATTGTCGGGAAACAGGGGTCGGAAAGGGAAAAGGAAGGGCCACAACACGCAGCTTGCCCGAAACAGAAACATCATGGGCATCAACAGCATAGCTCAGCCGAAGATAATAGAGATCATGGAGCAAACAACACAGCTATCCAAAACAAACAAAAATATCAAAGGCCACAACACAGCTCATCAAAAAAAGCATCATGGGGCATCTCTGGCACGAGAGAGGTCCCAGACAGTGCATCAAACTACCTGAAGGTGGTTATTCCTCTGTCAGAAGGAGAAAACCTCTGAGCCATGCTTTCCTATTGAGGGAATCAATCAATTAACAAGACATATCAGACAGATTAAGACTCCGAGCCTCAGAAGGCTCAGCATCATTGTAAAGAGCTATAAATATCTGAAAGCAAAATAATATAGGTTCAACTTCTGGAGACTAATGAGACTTTGCTACTCAAGCTTCTCATCTTCATTCATTAGTAATACAAGCTTCTGTTGTTGTTATATGTTCAATGTCAATTTTATCTTATGCTCTAAGCTTGCACTTGAATAGGTTGTTCATGTTTCTTTTGTGTCTAATGCCAGATAACTGTCATCTTATCTCTACGTTGATGAATTAGATTTGCAAGCTTCTTTGCTGCCTGTAGCTAGCCATTCATATGTGGTCATATATGCATCTACCAATATAGTCAGTATTCTCTTTTGTTGCCTGTAGCTAGCCATTCATTTATGTTTATGCATGCATCTTCCGGTATGGTCAGTATTCTCCATCCATTCATTGAATCTACAAACTATTGAGCATTAGTGGTCTAAAGCTTTATAAGCTGAGGGTGTTCATGCATGTCTTGAGTAAAAACATAGTTGAAATGGTTATCTAGCTTGATCCAAACCATCATTTATTCCAATAGTTCAGAGAACAATATTGAAGATTATATGTTACCAAGCATCTCCGAGCTGCAACCTAGGAGAGTTTCTTAGAGTGATAACAGTATTAACTATCTAGATCCACTTTCTTAGGATCTCGATTTATAGAAGTCAGTGATCTATATATTATATATATATATATCTATATATATATATATATATATATATATATATATGTAAACATTATGATCAATAAAATATGAAGTGTGTGTGATTTGTGTATAACAATGTGCTCTCTCAATTTCTAAGTGAGTTGACATATAACATAAAATGAACATAAATATATCTTATTTCTCAATCTTTCATGCACTGAAAATTTGATTTGAGAAATGTTTTGTCCTTTATACTTATAAGTTATGTATTATATTGTATATAGTATGATCCCTCATTTAGATGCTAAACAAATCAAAATTAGTGAGAATATCTCCCATGAAAACATGGTTGAGTTATCAAAAATCGCTTAGCCTACATGTGAAAAAACTATATATTTTATATAATAAATATAAAACATTAATAAGTAAAAATATTGTGTGAAGGATAATTTTAGATTTATAAACCTAAATACAACAAACTATAATAACATATATATATATATATATATATATATATATATATATATATATATATATATATATATATATATAGATGCCCACAGGGCTTTGGATTGACGGTGAATGGGTGCGCGGTTAAGACACTCCTTGCGATAGGTCACCGGTTCAAATCCCCCGTATGTACTTAGGTTAGTCTTAAAATAGAAAAAAAAAAAAAAAAAAAAATATATATATATATATATATATATATATAGTGGTTTGAAACAAAAGAAAACTGCATTATGAGACATTTACTTATAATTGAAGTAACTTAGTTTATGGGTAAAAGTAAAGTTCCTATCAATTTTATACTCTCATCATCATTTTAATACCCTGTCGGTGGGGATGGGTCTGGAGAATTGTGTCCTCGTCAGCAAATGACATGATCCGACATAATGCACACATAGTACTCGTGGGTTTGGAAAATTATCTCCTTGTTGGCCAACAACAACGTAACATATTGTTGATGTGCCACATGCTCCTGCTTTACATCGCTTCCACTCTGCCAGACGAATAGCATTTGATACAATGGATGACGACCTACCACATAGTAATGTGTCATATTCTCCTCCTTTGCTCATTTCTAGTGCACAACAACCGAAGAGTGTTCACGACCATGTAGCACGAGAGTTAGTATGCCAAGTGGGCGACTGGATTATTGGAATTCAAATAAGTAGCATGCAATCTGTATTTTCCATTAATGGACGAGTATTTTATTATTTTTAAATTATTTAATTAATTTTTTTGCAACGGATTTAATGTTTATTAAATGTGTAAATGTTCATTGATGGAAAGAATGATTTGTTCATTAGTAGATTCTATTTAAATTAGAATTGATTTAATGGTTATTGAATGGACTAATAATTTGCATGCTTTCTAAATGGAATAATGAAATATTCTAACATCACATGTGGATATGGTAATGTCTTATGTGACAAAGAATGAAGAGAAAATGTGGAGAAGAGGATTTCTCTTCTCAATGCTCAAAATAGTTAAATAGAATTGCATAGGAGACATGAACTATAAATGATTACCGTGAGACTAAGTTGAACTCAACAGAACTGGATTAAACTAAAACTAATTATGACACTTGGATGGACAGATGTGACACCTAGCAGGTGGTTAAAATTAGATTCTCCAACACTCCCCCTTAATTTTAACCACATAAAAATTTAATTAAGAAGTTTGTTGGTCTAAGTCTCAGCTAGACTTACAATTATAATTTCTTTTTCTTTTTCTTTTCTTCTAGATCTTATAGCCTCTAAATTGTTTTAACTTTTTCTTTTTGTTGTATCCTTCAAACCTCAGTTTCTTCATTTGTTGGTGCAGGTCTTCTATTGTTCCAGGTTATCTAAGCATGTCTTGGAATTCTTCAAAAATAAGCTTGTATGTGGATTGTTGCCACAAGTCATCTTCTGTAGTGTTCTTTTCATCATCCATCTTTTGCTGCAACATAAGTCCATAATACATTTTCAACTCTTTAGGACTACAATGCATGAAAATTTCATTAAGGTTTTCAGTAGCCATGTTGTATTCAACATTCATTTCTGCAACTTCATAGCAGAATTTATCAAAACATGGTGTTGCAAGCCATGCTTCAAGGAAATTTAACTCTTCTTCATAATCATTTTTCTTACCTACACATTGGAAATCAATGGTAACTATAAAAACATCTGCAGAACCACATTGGTTCTATTCTTTCTTCTCTACAATGAGAGACTTCTCTTGTAACTACATGACCTTTCTCTTGCTATATCTCTAGTCCATGTTGATCCATAATTTAAACGCACTACCTAACCTCTAATTAGCATTCATCTACTATGCTTATGTCACCTTGAACTAGCGTTCTTACTATAGGTACAATATCCTCAAAACAACTTGGATCTACTACACCCATCTCTCATCATCGCATGTATAACCACACAACATGTGCAACATTTCCCTTAGTTTTGATACCATTGTTATAAAAAGAGAAATAAATAAAAATAGAATAGGAACACATAAAGGAAACAAAAAATTGACACCTGTCACATGCAAATTAACTCAACAATACAATAACATAAATATTTTTTATTTATTTAAAATGACCATTATTTACCTACTAATTAATTGCAATGAATGTTAATAGTCACGGAATTGTTAATTGGCATAGTTGAAAAGAAAGGTTCACTTCCTACTACCGAGTTTAATGAGAACATTATTCAAATTCAAGCATGGCTTTAATACATTCTGTAGCAAATGGGAATCATGTACATAAGGTTATGGTTGCGTTTTTAATTCATTTATAGTCGAGTGTTATTGCAATACTAAGTTCTTAACTCATGTTGGGTGGACCTCAGACTTCAAGTCTCATCACTAGGTGTGCACCCCTCCTACCGCCACATGTAGTGATCCAACAATGGTATTGTCCTGCATTCATTCGATGGCTAGGATCATTTGCAAAAGATTTAGGGTAACTTCTTGTTGGGTTGTCGCATACAGGGCTCACTTTCCTTCCTCTCCACCACGTAACTTGGCTTTGTAACCCTCGTTCCATGGTTTCCTTCCTCCTACGGGAGGAGCGCAAGGCCTCTGAAAATTGACACGCCATGACCCCTCAACTCCCTTCCACTCTGGATTATGCTTAAATGCCACATTGTAATACTGCATACAGTGTTTTAATGCATGGGGTTTCTTCAATCACCGCCGGTATAGGTAACGGAATTAAGTCTGTTTTGTTTTTTCCATTAACATTTGTTTAACCAGCTTCTTTCATTTTCTTGTGGCCGATTTATACTTATGGAATCTAACCTAAAGGTTGATTTCATTTTCAGGTTAACAGGACAACCACTAAGTTCATCAGCTCTGACAGTTATCTAGCAACATTGTTCCTACGCTACCAGGTTGGCAAACACATAGCCCTTGATTCTTTGTTGCACTTCGACTCATTGACGATCCTCAGAGGACTATGGTCACATGTTTGGATTATGGGATAACCCTAGAGTTCTTACCCTGTATTTGGTTAATTCTTGAATTTTTGTTTATCCTTCTACTCTATGCTCATAGTATCATATGAGGGTTTATACTTGAGCTATCCTTGGTCAGATTAAGTTGAGGGTATTTATGCTCTTTGGCCATACTAAAATGTTCACCGTGATATTTCTAAGTTTCCAATATTGATGTTCATAGTGGATGTTTCAGATGTGTATATTTGTTCTTTTAATTTAAGAAGTTATGCTTATGGTTAATACTACTATTTGATTAGTAAATTCATGGACAGTTAATTATCTCTCTATTGGAACCAAATGACTTGTCTTAATTTCCTTTCTTGTAAATTGTAATGACTTCCTTCATGCTATTGATTTTCGTTACATACTTAGCTAGAAATGGTGGCGATACTCCCCTTGATGTTAAGGTCGAGTTTACCATTTAACCCTATCTTGGTTCCTACTTCTCGAGCTTGATACATTTCACAGGTGTTTCCAACATTTAAGGTAACCAATTACTTTCCAGAATTGTTGTGCTTCTAATTCTTGTCTTGGCTAGTGGTCAACTGTGGAAACAACCCCATATGTTTATTTCTGCCATTAGTTTCTCTCTTAACAGGTATGGATATTAACCTTTTGTTCAGGTTTATTCTCCGATGGGTACCCTGAAATTCCAAGAGCCACCTATCTTTCCTCTTCTGACTAATCTAAGGAATATTCCTGAGAGTTTCAGGTGGTATTATACTCAGAATACAGATACCTAATTTTGTTCAAATTTCTCAGTTTAGTTTTTCATATGAGGTTGTCGGTTCTGTGCGATTTATTTTTTTCTCTGTATATGTCTTTGCTTGACAACCTGTTGGAAGTTTATCCCCCTTAGGGTTTTACTACTCAGATCTGAGGGTTTGTCCCTTTCAGTTTTTTTTTAACATAAATGGCTTATTTTTAGTATAAGTTTTTGTATATCTCGTGCTAATATACATACAGTTGAATCTGGTATCTGTATACATGCTTGTTTTCATTCTTAGTGTGATAACATTTAATTTCTTGTATGTCATACAAAATATTTGTTGTAAATGGAGACATAATACTTGTACTTGAAAGAATTTCATTATGTGGGCTCTTAACTCTAGTAAAGTCCTTTCATCTAGTTATTATTAGGAAAAACCATAGTTTAATTTGGCAGTAAATGGAGACATAATACTTGTACTTGAAAGAATTTCATTCTCATAGCTCCTAACTCTAGTAAAGTCCTTTCATCTAGTTATTATTAGGAACAATCATATTTTAATTTGGCATTTCCTTAAACAATAGTAATATACTCAACAAATCTTTTAACGACAATAACATACTATACATTTTATCATAAACAACATTATCTACAGTCTTTCCTCTTAACAAGGATTGACTTATTCACAAGCACTCACTGATGGTCGATACCAACCCTTAAATCTTTATTGCTGACAAATCTTCCATTTAACTATTCATAATAAATTCACAGGGTCACACATTATTAACAACTGTATTCTACCATCAAAACCAGTGAGAAATATACTTATCTGATATTCCTTAGATGATTAAGAGGTCGAGACCAGAATGAGATGAGTCCGACCAACCAATGGAACTAGAAATTATGTCTAGATTCCCCCCCTAGATGTAACCTGTCAAGGTTACACTTCCAAACCTGAGGACCCCAGTCCAGTCTGGAACTTTTCAGAAATCAATCTGAATGGAGAAATTTCCATTGGTCCAGCTATCTTTGGAAATACTCCTGCAGTTTTCACACATCCTACTTCTTCAAGTGGTTCCTCCTTCTGGTGGCTAACCCCCTATTCATCCCTTCGGAGCCCTTTTTATCTCCAGGACTTAGAATAAAGGAAATTTAATAATAAATTCCTCCAACTATTTTCCCAAACTTTATATAGATTCTCTTGAAATATTCATTATGTTCTGACTCTTAACCATTTCCAGAATTACATAAAATAAATTCATTATTTAACTATTCTAACTGTTATTTTCCTATTTCTTTTCGTAATTACAAAAATTTAAAAGTAAAATACTAACAACAATAATTTCAGTTTTTACTTCCACCTCTGTGGTGTTACATCTTCCCCCCCCAGGTGGAACATTGTCCTCAATGTTTAATCTTCCAGCTACTCCAGGAAAAGCCTGGGGTATGCTTTCTGCATAAAATATTTATCCTCCCAAGTGGCTTCCTCCAAGCTAAAGTGCTTCCATTGCACTTTAACATGGATGATAGCTCGCGTCCACAACATTACTTCTCTCTGATCGAGTATGCATAGCGGCTCTACCAGGAATTATCCTTCCGGTTCGACCTGCCATCATCCAATTTTCATAAATTTGGCATATCTAAATATATATCTAGAGATAAAAAAAAAAAAAAAATACACACATACATATACTTCAATATTCCTTTACCTAAATATCTTTCCAATTTATGATGTGCCGAGGATCATATATATACTTATTTAAAAGGGAAACATGAAATACATTATGCACTCGAATGTGAATGGGTAGTGCGAGTTGATATGCAACCGGTCCTACCCTATCTAAGATTTGGAAGGGACCACAAAACCGAGGAGCCAATTTGGCACACTTTCCCCATCTGAGAGTACTTCTCTTGGGTTTAATTCCCACATAGACATTATCTCCTACCTGGAACTCATGCTAGTTCCTTTTATTATCGACATAAGCCTTTTTCCTATCCTGTGCAACCTTCAAACTTCAACAGACCTTTTTCATGGTTCTTTCCATTTCTTCCAACATATCTTGTCCTAATATTATTTTATTCTCAGGGCTATTCCAATTTGCAGGGACGGTACACTTCCTCCCATAGAGTACTTCAAAGGGACTCATCTTTAATGATTCTAGATAACTGTTATTATAGGAAAATTATACTAAGTGGAGATATTCCTCCCATTTTCTAGGTTGTTGCATGAAGTACATACGCAAGATGTCTTCCACCACTTGATTGACTCGTTCAGTCTGCCCATCATTATGGGGATGATAGGTTGTACTAAAGTGAATTTAAGTGCCCAAACCTGAGAACAATGCTTTCTAGAAAGCAGAAGTGAACTTAACATCATGGTCAGAGATTATGACTCGAGGCATCCCATGCAACCTAAAAATTTCCCTCATGCATATATATGTAATCTGGGTGGTTTGATAGGTGGATTTGATAGGGACAAAATGAGCTACCTTGCTTAATTTATCTACCACCACCATAATGGAATCATTTTTTCTTTCTGATCGGGGTAAACCAGTTATGAAATCCAAGGTTATGGTGTCCCACTTCCATTCCAAAATAGGTAAGGGATGTAACAACCCAACAAGATGTTGATGCTCAGTTTTAAACTGCTGACACTCCAGACATTTAGCAAGGTATTCTGTAATGTCTTTCCTCATACCAGGTCAGTAATAGTCTTTCCTAATTGCAGAAAATAATTTTTGATAGCCGGAGTGAGCTTCATAAGGACTCCTATGTAATTCATCCAATATGAGTTGTTTCACAGGTAATTAGTTAGGAACATATATTCTACCTCTAAACATCAGCAGATTTTTAGAGTTAATAACATACTCACCATGTTTTCTAGAATGTTGTGCAACTCTAGCTTGTTGCCAGAGATATTCATATTATGGATCCCTCTAAATTGCTTCCTTGCTTTGATCAAAAAAATTAAATTCCACTCGACTAAATAAAATTTTGTAGACATGATGCAACTTCCTTCTCAACGCATCTACTACTCACTTTTCCCTTCCATTCAGGTGTTTAATTTCAAAATAAATTTCACTTAAGAATGCAATCCATCTAACTTGGCATGCATTCAGGGTGGGTTGGCTAAAGAAGTTCGTTAAGTTGCTATGATCCATCATAAGCAAGAATATTTTCCCCAACAAGTAGTGACACCATACCTTTAAGACGTGAACAACAGTAGTTACCTCCAAGTCATAAGCATAATATTTCTGCTCATGATCTTTTAAATTACGAGATTCGTAAGCAATCATTTTATCTTTTTTCATTACGAATCCTCCCACACCTTCTTTACAAGCATTAGTACAGACTATAAAATCTTCCTCTGGGTCTGCAATTTTTAACATAGGTGCAATGATAAATAAATTCTTCAACCTTTCAAAACTCTCTTGATAGTCCTTCGACCATTTAAAGCTTGTTCCCTTTTTTTGGAAAGAGGTGATTGGATATGCTACTTTGGAGAATCCTTTTATAAATCATCTATAATATCTAGCAAGACCCATAAAAGAGTGTATATCTGCCACACTGGTTGGAACAAGCCAGTTCATGATAGTCTCAATCTTTTCCGGATCTACCGCTATGCCAGTGGAGGAAATAATGTGTCCCAAATACTGAATTTGATCCTTGAAAAAGTCACATTTTCTAAACTTGGCGTAGAGCTGGTTTTCTCTTAGGGTCTGCAATACTATTCGCAGGTGTTCTTTATGTTCTTCTACAATCCTAGAATACACCAAGATATCATCAATGAAAATAAGGACAAACTTATCTAAAAGGGGGTGAAAATTCCCATTCATCATACTCATAAATGTTGTTGGGGCGTTCGTGAGTCTGAATGGTAGGAACACGAACTCATAATGACCATAACACGTTCTAAACAATGTTTTATATATATCCTCATCTTTAATTCGAATCTAATGATCACCAAAACGTAAATAAATATTTGAAAATACCACAACTCCCTTCACTTGGTCAAATAGATCGTCGATTCGAGCTAAGGGGTACTTTTTTTATGGTTAATTTATTAAGTTGTCTATAATCTATGCTTAACCGCATAGTACCATCCTTTTTACTCACAAATAAAATCGGGCACCCCTAAGGGGATACGCTAGGTCTAATATAACCCTTATCCGATAGTTCTTGAAGCTGTGTTTTTAACTCTGTCAACTCCGAAACAGTCATTCTGTAAGGAGCTTTGGAAACTGGAGCAGCTCCAGGGATCAATTCTATAGTAAAATCAAGATTCCTTTTGGGTGGCAATCGCAGAATATCTTCTGGAAAGACATCCTTAAATTCTTGAACAATTGGTATGTTGTCTAAAATAGATAGTTTATGTTTAGAGTTAATGTATGCTACCTGGAATGCATAAATTTGATAGCCTTTACGCATACTCTTTCCTAATTGGTGAGTTGTAATGGGTCGTAACTTAACTTCTCTTCTAATACCCCAAATTTATACTCTACTTCCATTATTGGATAGGAAATTAATTGTCCTTCCCTTCTAGTCTACTATGATCCAATGATGCTCCAATCAGTCCATACCTATCAGTACATCATAGGAACCTAATGGTAGCACATTTAAATTGGTGTTAATTCGCTACCCAGCCAATTCAATTACACAGTCATCTACCTTTGCATTAACTCTTCTCTTAGCTCTTGTCACTAACTGGACCAGCCAAGAATTTCTAAACTTTATACTTGTCAAATGACATAAATCAACTACTCTTGGGCTATCATAGCTTAATATTGCACCCGAATCTATCAGAATGGAAATGGGGTGGTTGGATATTTTACCTTCTCGTTCCACCATCGATGGTTGATATTATGCCTGCCGATCCTCCAACGTGGTGTTAATCCTTGGTATGTTCCTTTCCATATTACCAACAGTATAAGCTTCTTGGAAATTTGTAACTGGTTCATATCTCCCTCGATGGGGATGGCTTTTTTAGTATTGGGGTTCTCCACAACCACAACACTGCAAAGGAAGTTTAGGAACCTGATTAGTTTCCAGCTTACTAGATGCTTCACTTTGGGGTCTATACCTATATTGATTCTTATTTACAGGTCCACTTGGTCCTTTCTGACCTGGATACCTGGTACTGGCATTTTTCATGCTCTTACTGGTTGAGAAATTTCTTTTCCATTTCTTACCTGTCCAATTTTTGGTGCCCTCACCCTTCTGCTTCATCTATTGATAGTAGATTCGAGCCTTTCTAACCGCTTCATCCATCATTTTAGGATTGTCAAATTCCAACTTCTCCTTCATATAAATCGGTAAATTGTTGATGAAGCGCTGGAATTTAGCCTTCTCTTCCCAAATGTAAGGGACATATCTCAACAAGGAGTTAAACTTAGCTATGAACTCATCCATAGATTGTTGTCCCAGTTTCAGGTCATGAAACGCTTTCACCTTGTCATCATAGAACCGCTCGATCAAGTATTTTACCTTAAAATTCTTCTGGAATCGCTCCCACGTGACTTCTTGTTCATCAATTTCCCCGACTATTTTAATTACTTCCCACCACAAAGTGGCCTTACCCTGCAATTGGTATATTACTAGCCTTGCCTTCAAATTATCATCGTACTCGTATATTTGAAAGTATTTTTTCATGTTGATTAACCAAGCCTCAGCCTCTCCATTGTATATTGGTGGCTTGATATTTTTAAATTCCCCTTGAAGTTCAGTTTTCTGTCTCTTAAATATTTTCTTATCAAATACATTATCAGATTTTTCTTCATGGCTAGTTTGCCCTCCCTCAGACTCCGGACACTCCTTTTGCTGTCTATGCGACTCTGCTCTATTTTCCTCATCCTGACTAGGATTAGGATTCCTTTGATTCTTCCTATCTGACAAACTCTTCATAATATTTTCCTGCTCCAATCGTAATCTTTCATTGCCTGCTCGTAAGTTCAACATCTTTGCTCACAGTTGCTAGACTATTTCTAGTAGTGCAGCATTTGTGTTATGATTTGGCTCCCCCAAATATACCCACACCTCTGGGTTATGTTCAGTTGTCCCTCCGGAGGGGGAAGATCGTGCTCCTCGTCGCATGATGCTTTCACGTTCTTCCTCTGTGCATGATAATTACTTTTGTTATTCTATAATCATCCATTCAGGCCTCAGTGTAGGAACTTGAAGGCTCTGATACCACTTGTCACATGCAAATTAACTCAACAATACAATAACATAAATATTTTTATCTTATTTAAAATGATCGTGCTTTACTTACTAACTAATTGCAATGAATGTTAATAGTCATGGAATGGTTAATTGGCACAGTTTAAAAGAAAGGTTCACTTCCTACTATCGAGTTTAATCGACACATTATTCAAAGTCAAGCATGGCTTTAATACATTGCGCAGCAAATAGGATTCATGTACATAAGGTTATGGTTGCATTTTTAATGCATTTACAGTCGAGTATTATTACAATACTAAGTTCTTAACTCATGTTGGGTGGACCTTTCACTTCGAGGCTTGCCACCAGGTGTGCATCCCTCCTACCGCCACACGGCAGTGATTCAACGATGGTCTCATTCTGTGTTCATCCTATGGCTAGGATCATTTTTGAAAGAGTTAGAGTAACTTCTTATTGGGTTGCTATGTATAGGGCTCACTTTCCCTCCTCTCCACCGCGTAACTTGGCTCACTTTCCTACTATCGAGTTTAATCGACACATTATTCAAAGTCAACCATGGCTTTAATACATTGCGCAGCAAATAAGATTCATGTACATAAGGTTATGGTTGCATTTTTAATGCATTTACAGTCCAATATTATTACAATACTAAGTTCTTAACTCATGTTGGGTGGACCTTTCACTTCGAGGCTTGCCACCAGGTGTGCATCCCTCCTACCGCCACACGGAAGTGATTCAACGACGGTCTCATTCTGTGTTCATCCTATGGCTAGGATCATTTGTGAAAGAGTTAGGGTAACTTCTTATTGGGTTGCTATGTATAGGGCTCACTTTCCCTCCTCTCCACCGCGTAACTTGGCTCTGCAACCGTCGTTCCATTGTTGCCTTCCTCCGGTAGGAGGAGTGCAAGGCCTCTGCAAACCTGACACGCCATGGCCCCTCAACTCCCTTCGACTCTGGACTTTGCTTAAATGTCACATTGCAATACTACATACAATCTTTTACTGCATGGGGTTTCTTCAATCACCGTCGGCATAGGTAATGGAATTAAGTCTATTTTTTTTTTTCCTTTAACATTTGTTTAACCAACTTCTTTCATTTTCCTGTGGCCGAGTTATACTTATGGAATCTAACCTACAGGTTCATTGCATTTTCAGGTTAATAGGACAACCACCAAGTTCGTTGGCTCTGACAGTTATCCAACAACATTTTTTCTACGCTACCAGGTTGGTAAACACATAGCCCTTGGTTCTTTGTTGCACTTTGACTCGTTCACAGTCCTCAGTGGACTATGGTCCCATGTTTGGATTATGGGAGAACCCTCGAGTTCTTACCCTGTATTTGGTTAATTTTCGAATTTCTGTTTATCCTTCTGGTCTCTACTCATAGTATCATATGAGGGTTTATACTTGAGTTGTCCTTGGTCGGATTGTGTTGAGGGTTTTTATGCTCTCTGGCCATACTTAAATGTTCACCGTGGTATTTTTAAGTTTCCAATACTGTTGTTCACAGTGGATGTTTCATATGTGTATATTTGTTCTTTTAATTTAAGAAGTTATGTTGTTGGTTAATACTATTATTTTCTTAGTAAATTCATGGACAATTAATTGCCGCTCTATTGCAACCAAACGACTTGTCTTAATTTCCTTTCTTGTAAATTGTAATGGCTTCCTTCATGCTATTGATTTTCATTTCATACTTAGCTAGAGATGGTGGCGATACTCTCCTTGTTGTTAAGGTCAAGTCTATCATTTAACCCTGTCTTGGTACCTACGTCTCAGGCTTGAGACATTTCACAGGTGTTTCCAACATTTAAGGTAACCAGTTACTTTCTAGAATTGTTGTGCTTCTAGTTCTTGTCTCGGCTAGTGGTCAACTATGGAAACAACCGCATATGTCGATTTCTGCCATTAGTTTCTCTCTTAACGAGTATGGATATTCACCTTCTATTCAGGTTCAATCTTCAATGGGTACCCTGAAATGCTGAGACCCACCTATCTTTCCTCTTCTGACTAGTCTAAGGAACATTCCTAAGAGTTTTGGGTGGTATTCTACTCAGAATACAAATACCTAATTTTATTCAAATTTCTTAGTTTAGTGTTTCATATGAGGTTTCCAGTTCTGTGTGGTTTATTGTTTTCTAGGTAGATGTCTTTGCTTGACAACCTCTTGGAAGTTTATCCCCATTGGGATTTTACTACTCAGATTTGAGGGTTTCTCCCTTTCAGTTTTTTTATAACATAAATGGCTCATTGTTAGTCTGAGTGTTATATCTCGTGCTAATATACATACAATTGAATCGGGTATCTGTATACATGCTTGTTTTCATTCTTAGTGTGATAACATTTAATCTCTTGTATGTCATACAAAATATTTGTTGTAAATGCAGACATAATAGTTGTACTTGAAAGAATTTCATTGTCAAAGCTCCTAACTCTAGTAAGGTCATTTCATCTGGTTATTATTAGGAACAATCATATTTTAATTCGACATTTCCTTAAACAACAATAATAAACTCAACAATTCTTTTAATGACAATAACATATTATACATTTTATCATTAGTAAAATTATCTATAGTCTTTCCTCTTAACAAGGGTTGACTTATTCACAGGCACTCACTGATGGTCGGTACCAACCCTTAAACCTTTACTGTTGGCTATTCTTCCATTTAAAGATTCATAATAAATTCACAGGGTCACACATTATTAACAACTTTATTCTACCATCAAAACCAGTGAGCAATATACTTATTTGATATTCCTTAGATGATTAAGTGTTCGATACTAGAATGAGACCAGTCCGCCCAACCAACGGAACTAGAAATTACATCCAGATTCCCCCCCTAGAAATCATTTGGCACAACTGGATGTAACCTATCAAGGTTACAATTCCAAACCTCAGGACCCGAGTCCAATCTGGAACATTTCAGAAATCAATCTGACTAGAGAAATTTCCACTGGTCTAACTAGCTCTGGAAATACTCCTGCAATTTTCATGTATCCTTTTTCTTCAGGTGGTTCCTCCTTCTGGTGGCCAACCCCCTATTCGTCCCTCTAGAGCCCTTTTTATCTCCAGGACTTAGAAGAAAGGAAACTGAATAATAACTGCCTCGAACTATTTCCCAAACTTTCTTTAGATTCTCTTGAAATCTTCATTCTGTTCTGACTCTTAACCATTTCCAGAATTACATAAAATAAATTCATTATTTAACTATTGTAACTGTTCTTTTCCTATTTATTTTCGTAATTACAAAAATTTAAAAGTAAAATACTAACAACAATAATTTTAGTTTTTACTTCCACCTCTGGGGTGTTACAACACCATAAATTATCCTAGAAACCCTTACAACAAAACGAACTCCTAATAATAGATGCATTATTCTTTCACCCAAAGGCATCTTCCAATGAAGCCATCATGCCCTTAAATAGGCTAAATTACATGAAGATGCAATGGAAAAAACCATGTGTTATTGAAACATCTATCCCATCAACCATCAACATAAATCCATTCATGACTATATTGAATTGACTCTAATGCCCAAGTCAAGTTTACCCTAACTATCTTGACATGTTGATGGACATTTACTTTGTTCATAGTTGCATATAAACTAGATCCATCTGACTCGAAATCTATCGTGTGTCAAGAAGGATCAAATCCATCGATGTGCAAACCTTCCCTCAAGTTCTACACTTCAAGAGATTTGCTCCCTCATGATGTTTGATATATCCATGGTTATGATGGATTTATATTGGTTCTCTCTCTCTTATCTACACCCAGACACACCATGTGTAGCTTTCATTGTTTAAATTGAGTTTTTGAATGCATAAATGGATTCAAGACCTTGAAATCAACTAAAAATATATATCTAAAAAGCATCAAAATGTAAAATAATGTGACTACTTATAATGTTCTAACCATATCAATTTATTTTTTACTTACTTTATGTAATATATTTTTTCAATTAGTTTATACAATTTATTCATAAATCACATTGTCTACATTATATTTCATTTTATTAATATAAAAGCGTCAAAATGTAAAATAATGTGACTACTTATAATGTTCTAACCATATCAATTTATTTTTTACTTACTTTATGTAATATATTTTTTCAATTAGTTTATACAATTTATTCATGAATCACATTGTCTACATTAAACTATTTCATTTTATTAATATATTTTTAAATAGAGATAAATATTACTTAACCTTATATTCCTTTTTATTACTCTTTTTAAGAAGTAATTGACTTTTATTTTTATTTTTCAATAACTTTTTGTCTATGGGCATTGAAATATTCTGCTATGGTATATATATATATATATATACACTTTTGTTTCTATATATACATATATGTAAAATTTTAATTAAAACTAATCAAATATATATATTCATTCTTATTTAACTTTGTTTTTTATTTAAAGAATAATTTATTTTTATTATAAGTGTCAACTATACTTACCAATAGAATCAGATATAGCACTAATTGTAGAATATGCCTCTCTTCATAATTATAGCTAAGTCTCCTATACTCAATGATAATATTTATAATTTTACAATACAAAATAACCTTTGTAAAAAAAAAACTCTTAATACTATGACTTTTATAATTTGTATAATTAATTATGAAATTTGCGTAATTAATTAAGAAATAAATAAGAAAAATTGAGTCGAATACTTCAACCCTAAAAATTATTTTTTGACTAAACCTGATATTAAAACATATTTTACCTCGAGAAGATCTCAGGTTCAATGGATCTGAAACCTCCCCAAACCTCAAACTTTTTCCATTTCTCCTTGGCAGGTTGACTGGATGATTTGGTATCTTGGCCATCTTGCTTTGTCTCTGCCCCCCGTGAGTCATCATGTAACATCTCTGCCGCGTCATAATAAACCGTATGAGATATTTACGGGTTGGTTGTAACTGAGGGTCGGTAGTAACTCAACAGTTACGAATAGTTAACAGTTGGTATTCGAAACGGATTCTTGGTTCGGAACTGCTTCTTGGATTCGATTTTAACCGGGATCTCTACAAAGGATCGGGGGGTGGTGTCTCGTTTCTCTTACCTGGAGTTAGTTTATTCGGCTCCATTTTGTCTGCTCCCTAAACTTGATCACTCGGCTCTAATGCCCTGTTTTGGAGGTCGGATTTGGTTTTCATCCAGCTTGGGGGCCTTTCATACTTCTCAGACAGCAGCGTTGTTTCTTTGATGTGGAGGTCAAGCTGTAGCTCTCTGCACTTGGTATTCGGAGCAAGAGATGACGGAGGATTTCGATCCAGTTGTCTCATAGCCATTTCCTCATTGTTCAAGGCAGATTTCAAATAACAATCTCTCACAATTGTTGCAAGATGTGCCCAAATCGATTCACAATGATGTCGCCTACGTATTGGAAGACTGGTCTATGAGGTTACGTGTTTGATCCACGCTCCTCTGTTTCTGTTTCGGCAGAGCATCACGCTGAACATATGAAGGTCATGTGTTTGACATACAATGGTGTTGCTTCTGTATCTTGGGAGCCTATTCGGTTCAACACATTCAATTTGTCGTTTCTGCAAAGGCGGCGTGTGGTTACTCCCGTAATCCCATGTCCGACAGATAAATTTGCAAGAGACCGCCTGTGTCTAAACATATATGCTGATGACGTAATCATGCGGATTGATTTTCTAATAAAAGATTTCACAGGCTCCTGCATTTCTCTGAAGCAATTACTGAAGATTTGTATGAAGTTTGGGGAACATGAAGATCTCATGGAAGCTGTCAAATCGCTTCATGAATCCATATAGGACCGCAGCATGCGTTATGGCGATGAAGATGTCGAAGGAAAGAGAGATAAGTTGACCTCGTGTAATATTCTTTGTTTATGTGCAGAAAAGAACGTTTAAATTATATGTTTTCTTAGCAGAAAATTTGTTAATGCATGCAGATAGAAATGATTATTTGATGTATTTTCTTGGTGAGGAAAACATACGATAATGCATGCGGTGAAAGATTATCATTATGGCTGCTATTCACGAAGATTTATCTTGGAAAATAGGAACCGGGTTTTGAATCTTTCCTCGGTTTTACATGAGTTAACGAGTTAGAACTCTTAAAGAGAGTTATGCATTAGTAAACATTGTGGAGGTCAAACAGTATTATTCGAGTATATATATGCTAGTTAGCTAGTATGTTATGCGTGCTCATGCATATGGGTAGATGTTAAAAGATCTCTTTAGATGTTGATTATTGTTTGAATAATATTGTAACTAATCTTGTTGCCAAGATTGTTGATGACTGCATTGACAGGAAACGATGGCAGATGGTGCCAAGGAAAGTGATGTTTAACATTATGGCAGGAAAAAGGATTATTCGTCCATGCAGATGAAGTCAAGCTGCAGTATTGTCCAATGCTAGAACAATTAAGCCACAAGGAATGTTGCATGTGGCGGTATGTAAATAAAAGATTACATGTAAATTGTATTAGCTTTTAGCTAGTTATGTGACAGCTTAATGTTAATTCATTGTAAAGATTTTAATAACAATGGTTAAGGGATGGAATCCCTTATGAGCCATTGAGTGAGGGGTGAAAACCCTCACGAGCGTTTAATAATAAGATTAAACGTTTGCTGGTTTTTACCCTACGGGGTTTCCAGGGTATATCCATGTTCAATGGTGTGATTGATGTGATTGCTTTATGTGTCCGTTGATATTGATGGGTCCTTTATGATGATGGCTCTTTATTTGATGTGACAACCATAATGTCTTAGTACATGATTATCTAAAATGGTTAAGGATATCAAGAAATGGATGCATGGATTCATAAGACAGTTTGTGTTATTACAGTGATGGTTAAAGCTTACGCAATGGTTATGAAACTTACTGTCTTTGATGGCAATTTACTTGATGTACTAATGAATAGTATATTTAATGGTTAGTGATGGTTTGTGGAGTTGTGAATTGATTAATTACTTGTGGTAATTGTATAAAAAAAATTCTAACTCCCTACTTTGACATGCGAGGTTACCGGGGCATGTGACAAGTGGTATCAGAGCTAAAGGTTGCAGTACTGGCGCCTTTGGGAATTGGTAAGCGGAAAGGATATTGAGGTACGCCATCAGTAGGCATTAACTCAGGTATGAGTTTAATCATTCACATATTCATTATGTAGTACACTACTTTTGGCATGATCGGTGTGATTCATGTTATAACTGCTTTAAGTAGTAAATAATAAGTTGTTGCATAACTACGTTCATAACGTTAAATTCCTGATGAGGATAAAAGACAATGAAACTTTTGTCACACCTAAGAACAATATTGAGTACTCATTACATTCATGAACAATATTGAACACTCATTGAGGGAAGTGACAATCAACTACCAAGTTTGATTTGCAAATATGGCAATAACAATGATGCATTTAATGAACAAAATTGAAGTTACAATGAACAAAACTTAATGAGCCAATGCATGAATATAAATTAGGGGAACATCCTTGAATAGGATGAAAAATTGTTTTAAAAAAGGACATTAGAAGAACCCCTTTAGATATTGAAAACATGCAATGAGTCAAGCAGCGAGACTTGATTGTCATAACTAACTTTTGATTCAGTCTTGTCATGGATGCATGAAGACGATTGGTAGTTGAGATTGGTTAGTGTTGTATGACTAACCCATAGAACTTATATGCATTAATTCAATTGGACTAAGATTGTTACAATTCGTAAACAAGTGAAGATTGATTGATGTCACATGCATGGAATGTGTGTATGAAGATTTTTACTCTCTCTGTGCTATAGTCCAGTTGTTCATGAGAAGAGTTCTTAATTTTATTCACCATGAGAATGCATGATGAATAGTATATGCTTATGTCTTAATAGATTTAATGATGATTACCCTCTAATTAAGTGAAATCCATTAGCATGGTATGTGTTTATGATTACTTGTTGAGAGGTAAAAACCATTGGAGCCTCGATTTAATGATGGTTGAATTTATCTCCACTATGGGAATGATGGATTTCTTATGCATGTTGCATTCCAGTGTGAACTTAATTGGAGAGGCATGTTCAGTGGGTAAAATTTCTAGGACCCATTCATGGTATAATTACATGCGATAATTATTCATAAATAGACTACCTGTGTTAATACAGTTGTCAGTAAACTCTAACTACCTTCCCCAACTATAGATGCTTCCAAAGGAAATGGAAGCAAGGAGTAGGAAGGAGACCGTGCTGTAGGGACAGACGGAGATGGGAAAAAGAATCGCTAAGTCTGGTGATGACCAGATAGAGCAAGTTTGGAGTATCAGAATCTTGCAGAAGACTCTAAGTCTGGGGACGACTAGATAAGCGCTCGATGTGCATGTGAGTATTCCCTTGACCATGCTTAAGGAGTTGGAAAATGATAACTATAGTGTGTTGATGTTAATGATTTTCGTAATGTCTCCTTGAAGTCATTATTCTGAAAAGGGTCGCATAGTAGTGTTATGATAGTTGTTGCATCTAGCATCAAGTGGTAACTTGGGTGCATGTGTGACACTTAGGAGATTATGCTTCTAATTGCATAAGTAGAGCAATTGCTTCCGGTAAGGGTGGTTTCATTTGTTAGTTATGCATGTTGAACCAAGGATAAGATAAGTATCTTGCTCACTTTCTTGAAGAACATGTATGAATGTTTTATATGATTTCTTAGTAGAGAAAGTATTTGAATGCATGCAATAAAAGAATGGTTCTTTTATAGATTTTCTTGGTAAAGGAAATGTGTTAAGGCATGCAGTTAAAGATTGATTATTTGGTATGTTTTCTTGGTAAAGAAAATAGGTAGTTCCTATTAGAAAGACTCCACGTGAGTCTTGTGTGTGAAATGCTTGTCTCTTGTCTATAAAATCCTTGCTAAATATAGCCAGAGTATCTTCTTGAGAAAAGAGGATGAGGCATATAAATGTCCTAAGGACATAGCATGGAAGGTGGTCAAGTTTTCTTGAATTCAAAGATGTATTTTTATTTGATAAAAGTTTCTTGGAAAATATATATATGCTAACTGCATTATGATTCTAGTTAGTCTCTAAGTTCTAGTGAAATGATTATGCATTACATGCATGATAAAGATAGCTAAAGATGTGCTTCTAGGCACATAGATATTCATTTCTGACTTTTTGAAGAAAGAGTATATTACATATATACATAAGTATAGTCTCATCCTAAGAGTATGTATACTTCATGTATGAAGATGCAGGATTTTATGAGAAATTTCTTGAAAATAAAAATAGAGGTTCTTTCCTTTAAAGACACATTAGAATAGTGTTCATGCAAGAACCAAAATCCTTACTTGTTTCATGAAAAGAACTATGTGCATTGAAGTAAGGTAATTGTGTTAGGAGAACACATGTTGCATATTGGTAGCTATTGTGACTTTGGAATTATGAGTCTGTGTGTACTTAGAGAAAGTGGTCATGCTAGCTTCCTTGGAAATAATAATCTCTTGGAGGGAATGTCCTGTTGGATGAGCTGTGTTGATTGCTTGATTTTGATGCATAAAGGATAAGTAAACCTTGTTTTTATATTTTGATTTTTATGCCTAAAGATGGATATCTTTAATAATTCCCTGAAAGGGAAGATAGAGGAATGAGGTTAAAATGACTTCCTTTAAGAAAGAGGTATGTGGTTTGTTGTATGAAATGATGGTAGTCTTCTAGTGAAGGGAATAAGTGTTGCATACATTAAAGAAGGGCTTATATGATAAGCAATGGTATGCACAAAGATTAGTCATTGTGACATAAGAATTATGTTCTTGTATGTTAGAGAAATTATGTTTAATTACACTAATGATGCATGACTAAAGCTAGCCATAGTAAACGTAAAATAATACTCCATTAATGATGATTTGAATTAGAACAACAGGCTATGGCAAAATTGGGAATGCTGAGAGTATTAACTCAACTGTTGTTGACATTTATACATTAATGAGTATTTGCATATGCTTTTATACATGACAATATTATATGCATGCACACGCTTGGAAATTGAATACGTGTTAACTGATGCATATTTATAACTAACGTTGCTGATAAGATTAAGTGGCGGTAGCTTAATGGCAACTAGAAAACTCATCACGTAAATTGCTGCAATGTGAATTGCAATCATAAATGAGGAAGAATGATGTTATATGATATGCATGAATTATGTTATTTGGGAAATTTGCATGCATACAACATGTATGATATTACAATCATAAATGAGAAAGAATGATGTTATATGATATGCATGAATTATGGGAAATTTGCATGCATACAACGTGTATGATAGATATGGTTCCCATCAATCTAGATGTTGTGGACCCATGTTGAGGGTTAAGTGTAAATGCATGGCATACATGCATGTTTGTTGTGCTAATGATAATGTTCATATGGTTCATTGTGTAAATTACTTTGAGAAAGAGTAATAAAAGAGAAATTTAACATGCCAGACAGTTGCGGATAATTGGGTTGATGACAGTTACCTGCCCGGAGGGGTTGATGGTACTTGTCTGCCCGGATTGTGAAAGGCTGGAATGCCTTGGGTTGATGACAGTTACCTGCCCGGAGGGGTTGATGGTACTTGTCTGCCCGGATTGTGAAAGGCTGGAATGCCTTGGGTTGATGGCAGCTACCTGCCCGGAGGGGTTGATAGTACTTGTCTGCCCAGATTTACTCTCCCTGGAATTCTTGAGCTGGTTGGCCAGTGGAATTCCATGTTAGACCTGGTAAGGTCTCTATCAAAGAAACTGTCTGGATGTGAAAATGACTCTATTTGGTTGTGGAAACCAGTTCCCATGGGGTGGGAATTCTTTAGTCTATTGTGATTTTCATGGCTAAAGAAATTAACTAATCAGTTGTATGTGATGTTAAAAATAAATTCTATATATAGTTGTGTGAAATGTGTTATGCACATTTAACATGAAATGAGTTTAATGCTCAATAAGGAGTAATTGGAAATTTTAATTCCTTTATTGTATTATTAACTTTGTGAACATCTTAGTGGGAGCTAAGACAGTTTTTGCTTGATGCAGTGATTGACTGTTTTGATGACTAGAGAGCTAGGTGCTCTTTTGGTACATCTAGAAGCACTTTGCGGATGTCTTTAGTAAGAATTCGCTTAGTGTGAACGTGAGCAGTGATTTATCATTTGAAGATTGGTGTTAATGCTCTTCAAGTACTTGTAAAAGTACTGTGATTTAGAAATCATCTAGCATTGCATAGTTGAATTGATAGTCAAAAGTATTTCATTTGACTCAAAATATAGTGACTAATGCAATTGAATTTGTTAGTCATATATTACAGGAATTACTTACCATGGAGGATTGAAGAATTGTCCAACCACCATTGAAATGCTTACATGAAGGTATTCATGATTTTCAAGCATAGATGGTAAGTAATGGTAAGTTGACACAGAGAATTGTTTATTATGAATGAATAAGGGCCAAGTGGTGGCGATTAGAAGTTGCATATTTTTGCAATTATGAATGCTTCTGACTATTGATGCTTATAACTAATGATATTTCTTATGATTATATCATTACTATTTTATTTGTTGTCATTTCTTGGAATGAAAACTCTGATTTTAAAGAGGAAGGGTCACATTTTGTGTGGATTCGATGGTAGTACCATGAGTAAGATCTCAAGTTCTCAATGAAAGATGAACACCGAGGACGGTGTTCCTGTTAAGGGGGGGAGTATGTAACATCTCTGTCGCGTCATAATAAACCGTATGAGATATTTACGGGTTGGTTGTAACTGAGGGTCGGTAGTAACTCAACAGTTACGAATAGTTAACAGTTGGTATTCGAAACGGATTCTTGGTTCGGAACTGCTTCTTGGATTCGATTTTAACCGGGATCTCTGCAAAGGATCGGGGGGTGGTGTCTCGTTGCTCTTACCTGGAGTTAGTTTATTCAGCTCCGTTTTGTCCGCTCCCTAAACTTGATCACTCGGCTCTAATGCCCTGTTTTGGAGGTCGGATTTGGTTTTCATCCAGCTTGGGGGCCTTTCATACTTCTCAGACAGCAGCGCTGTTTCTTTGATGTGGAGGTCAAGCTGTAGCTCTCTGCACTTGGTATTCGGAGCAAGAGATGACGGAGGATTTCGATCCAGTTGCCTCATAGCCATTTCCTCATTGTTCAAGGCAGATTTCAAATAACAATCTCTCACAATTGTTGCAAGATGTGCCCAAATCGATTCACAATGATGTCGCCTACGTATTGGAAGACTGGTCTATGAGGTTACGTGTTTGATCCACGCTCCTCTGTTTCTGTTTCGGCAGAGCATCACGCTGAACATATGAAGGTCATGTGTTTGACATACAATGGTGTTGCTTCTGTATCCTGGGAGCCTATTCGGTTCAACACATTCAATTTGTCGTTTCTGCAAAGGCGGCGTGTGGTTACTCCCGTAATCCCATGTCCGACAGATAAATTTGCAAGAGACCGCCTGTGTCTAAACATATATGCTGACGACGTAATCATGCGGATTGATTTTCTAATAAAAGATTTCACAGGCTCCTGCATTTCTCTGAAGCAATTACTGAAGATTTGTATGAAGTTTGGGGAACATGAAGATCTCATGGAAGCTGTCAAATCGCTTCATGAATCCATATAGGACCGCAGCATGCGTTATGGCGATGAAGATGTCGAAGGAAAGAGAGATAAGTTGACCTCGTGTAATATTCTTTGTTTATGTGCAGAAAAGAACGTTTAAATTATATGTTTTCTTAGCGGAAAATTTGTTAATGCATGAAGATAGAAATGATTATTTGATGTATTTTCTTGGTGAGGAAAACATACGATAATGCATGCGGTGAAAGATTATCATTATGGCTGCTATTCACGAAGATTTATCTTGGTAAATAGGAACCGGGTTTTGAATCTTTCCTCGGTTTTACATGAGTTAACGAGTTAGAACTCTTAAAGAGAGTTATGCATTAGTAAACATTGTGGAGGTCAAACAGTATTATTCGAGTATATATATGCTAGTTAGCTAGTATGTTATGCGTGCTCATGCATATGGGTAGATGTTAAAAGATCTCTTTAGATGTTGATTATTGTCTGAATAATATTGTAACTAATCTTGTTGCCAAGATTGTTGATGACTGCATTGACAGGAAACGATGGCAGATGGTGCCAAGGAAAGTGATGTTTAACATTATGGCAGGAAAAAGGATTATTCGTCCATGCAGATGAAGTCAAGCTGCAGTATTGTCCAATGCTAGAACAATTAAGCCACAAGGAATGTTGCATGTGGCGGTATGTAAATAAAAGATTACATGTAAATTGTATTAGCTTTTAGCTAGTTATGTGACAGCTTAATGATAATTCATTGTAAAGATTTTAATAACAATGGTTAAGGGATGGAATCCCTTATGAGCCATTGAGTGAGGGGTGAAAACCCTCACGAGCGTTTAATAATAAGATTAAACGTTTGCTGGTTTTCACCCTACGGGGTTTCCAGGGTATATCCGTGTTCAATGGTGTGATTGATGTGATTGCTTTATGTGTCTGTTGATATTGATGGGTCCTTTATGATGATGGCTCTTTATTTGATGTGACAACCATAATGTCTTAGTACATGATTATCTAAAATGGTTAAGGATATCAAGAAATGGATGCATGGATTCATAAGACAGTTTGTGTTATTACAGTGATGGTTAAAGCTTACACAATGGTTATGAAACTTACTGTCTTTGATGGAAATTTACTTGATGTACTAATGAATAGTATATTTAATGGTTAGTGATGGTTTGTGGAGTTGTGAATTGATTAATTACTTGTGGTAATTGTATAAAAAAAATTCTAACTCCCTACTTTGACATGCGAGGTTACCGGGGCATGTGACACATCATTTTGTTACTGCAGTCATATGCCCCTTGGTAATATGATTCAGACTCACGAAGTTCGAGGTTTTCTTAGCATTTATTTTATCATATTATTTTCTAAACAAAACCTCCCCGCTCCTTATATTACATCGACTCCTCTTAACTCTCGAGAACTCAAAAATCATGAGAAAGATTCACAAGAAGAAAATAGATTATTGCATTAATTTAATTTTGTGAAAATGTTCTGTAAAGGTTAAAAAAAAATGAGGAACTGGTATATATATATATATAAGTATTTTTTATTTATTTGTGAGATAGGGTTACTTTTCTCACATTGATTGAACTAAAGCTATATATATATACACTATTTTTTTAGATTTCAATCTGTAACATTTTTTTTAAATTACATATTTTGTAACATTTTTTTCTTAATTACATATTCTTATTTAGTAAATTTTACTTTTATATATATATATATATATTTCTGTAAATATTTTTTTGAAAAAACTAAACATGAGATTTATTTAGCTAAAAAAATCATTTACCTAAATTACATTCATCATAAATATAAAAACAATTACTTCATAACATATCTTATATTTTTTAAAATAAAAATAAAACATAAATGGTAACTTTATTATCATTTCAAAATTATTTATAATTCTAAATTAAATTATTATTATCTTGGGATAATATTAAAAATATTATTATTTTAAAATTGAAGGATAAATTGTGGGACGATAACTAATTAGAGGGAAAAAGGAAAGTAAGATATTATAAGGAGCTGATCAACCCCAATTTAGAAAACCATAATTATCTTTTTGCCTTGACCAGTGGTAAGAAGAAGATGAACATTACCAAGATAAGAACTAATTCTCATGATCTTCAAAGTGAAATTGATCTATTCGAAAAAGAAGGTTGAAGATGAAAAACATTTTCTATTGGATTGCTCTTACTCACATCCATTCTAAGCTTTCTCTTGGATTGCCCAACTCTTACTAAGATTTTGTCTAATTTTCAAAATCACATTTTGTCTAATTTTCAAAATCTTTGCCACACTATAGATCTTTTTGACCTATTAAGTAACCAAAATTATGGTTCTCTCTCTTCTTTTCGCTCATAAAAATAAAATGTTAAAGAATCTCAATTAACCTCTTACTTTGGTCCTATAGACCATATTGGTCTTAGTGGACCTTAATTCTCCTCCTCCTTCTCCTCCTCATCACTAAAAGAATTAATACATGAATTAAATATATATACGTTTTAAAAACATGTAATAAGAAAAGCCTAGTATTGGCCCATGTAGATATGATCTTTTTTTTTTATTAAAGTGAAAATAAAAAAGGCACGATTACTTTTTAAGGTAAATTTCAACTTATGTTGTCTACTAAAAATATTTCATAGATATTCAGTAGATTTTTTGTTAAAATAAAGTAAAATAAAAAAGGCATGACTACTTTTTAAGGTAAATTTCAACTTATGTTTGTCTACTAAAAATATTTTATAAATATTTTGTGAATGTTAAATTTTTACTATTCACCTAATAATTATCTATAATTAAATTAAAAATTTGTAAATTCTATTTCAAAATTAAAACATTTATCAACTTATCTAATTCAAAATAGACACAAAAAAAATTAAAAAAAAATAGAACAAATTGCTTAAAATTTTTTAACTACTATATCTTAGATTATTAAACTCTTTATTAATCTTTTTATATTACATAAGATATTAGGTTGAGGTTTTTTGAGTTTTTTTGGGAAAAAATACTCTAATGAAATACAAAAATTTGTCAATTAATAATTAATTGAGAAAGTTTAATAATAAACTCCCTACCTAAATACAAGTCTCAACATAAGATATGCTTCATTTGGAACGGTCTTTGCACCGGTTATTTTGACTATATAAACCCTTAATTTTTCTGCTTTGTAGAATCTTCCTTAGTTTTTGCAGATAACAATGAGAGTAATATATAATTTTAAAAATTTCAAAAACTTGACAATTCCATCATTTTGCCGGTGGCAATGGTGTGTTATTCATACATACAGGAAAAAAAAACGCTGAAACTTCCAACTTGACAGCTCCATCACCGTGACCGATCTTACAGTGTTCACTGAGCTCGGGATCGCCGGAGGATCCGCTGTAGAGGAGGTTGCCCGCCATTGCCAGAGAAAACACGCACCCACCGTGACGTCTCAATGTAGCTATGCATTGATAAATACAAAGCTGCAATTTGGAGTTAAAACTTAAATACAGATAGCACATGGCACCGATTTACATGCATTCATTTTCAGGAAAAACGTTTTCATTATAGATAAAGAAATTACATAGGCATATTTTCTCCATTACATCTAAAAGTTTTATAGACACAGGATATCTCTGTAGAATTTCGTGCAGGTCGGTGTCTATATTAGCTACTATGTGTTCTATTCAACAAAAGATAACCATTTAAAAAACAAAACTAAATGGGTGGCGAGCAAGTGTGGGAAGGTATTAATTCCAACTATCCTTTGTTAATGTAGTAGTTAGATTAATCTAGAGAATACAGTAGATGTTCAAAGTATAGGTTTTAGAAGTCCGCAAGTCATCAATGTTAGTGGGCAGCAAGCGGGGGTAGTCGGCCATTGTCGTTGAACCATAAATGTCAGTCGACAGATTGTTGTAGCATCTACAGCTGTCTCTGTGTATAAATTTCTATGGTTGTTAATGCAATGAACAAGCTCTTTTCATGAGTCTTCAGTGTTTTTGATATGGTATCAGAGGAGGCGTGAGGCTGAGCGAGTCGTTGTTGTGTTCGAGTCTTCAGTCTCTAATTTGGTATCGGAGCAATATCTATTATGGTATCAGAGCAATATCTAATATGGTATCAGAGCCAAGGGTTTCGGCTGAGTGTTGTAGAGCTGTGTTAAAAGAAGAGTGCGTTGAGAGTGAGAGCGTGGAGGCCGGATCTGAGTTAGAAGAGCGTTGTGGTTGCCACCATGTGAGGAGACAGTGTGGCTTGAAGAGGTGTGTTGGTGAGCCGTGCAAAGGAGGGCTCGGTTGTGTACTGTGAGTTGGAGCGTAGTGCTGGAGCTGTTCGCTGAGCTGCGTCTGCAACATCAAGGGCTGTCAAGGAAGATTGCAGCCCGTGGAAAGTATTGGTAGAGTGGAAGCCGCAGAAATCCATTCGAGCGTGGAGCCTCGAAGCTGAGGAATTTCAAGGAAGAGCGCCAAGGAGAGCCAAGGATTTCCTGTGTGTTTCGGCAAGTAAGGCGGAGGAGAGAGAGCGCCAAGGAGTGGAGACACCTGTGAAGGTCTCAAGAAACGATTTGTGTGTGAATAGTGGTGGATTGTGTGCCACCTGGGAGTATTTTTTTAAAGTTGTTTGTTGCAGAGTGTTGTTGAAAGAGAATCATTGAAGCACTGTGTGTGGAGCCTGGAGGGCCGAGGAGAGCCGCTTGCTAAAGGAGCTGGGGATTTCCCAGGAGGAGTTGCGAAGTGCTGGTAAAAGAGGGCGCTGTGCGTTGAGAGCTTGAGAGCCGCAGAAGCGCCGCTGTTGTGAATCTTGGAGACCGTGTGAGAAGAAACTGTGATCAGCAGTGTGTGTGGTTATGTCTCGTAATGCAGGGATGTCTATCAAAGGTGCAAAGGTAGACTCTTGAAGTTGAAATCGTGTTTGAGATCCCCCTTTGCTGGTATGTTTATACAGTTGTTGTTCAGATTTGCAGTGTTTTGAAATTTTCCCTAATATGGCAACAACATCTGAAACTTTAAATTGATATGTGGTTACTATATACATTGGTTAACCGATTATGATATAAAGGGATTGCATTGATGTTTTCACCAAGTGTTTGAGGCATTGATGTATATGTGTTAAGCGCTGAAGTAAGTGAAAGTATTTTTTAACAATCCTTCAGCCATGTTGAGAAAGGATTAATCTGCAGGAAATATTCTTTCTACTGCACGAGTTGTGGTGAATGGTCAGTTGTTGCGATGAGCGTGGAGCTGAGTTTTTGTTGTATGTTTGATCGATCGCTATTGAGAGAGGTTGCAGAGGAAAAAGTTGTGGATGAGTCAGCCGCAACGGATGAATTTGCAATTAAATTTGATAATGGATATTTATTTTATGAAAATGAATTGCAAGTTATCTCTGAAAAGAAAATGATTGATAAATTGTTGTTTGTTTTTGATGATCGCGTGGAAGAACATGAAGAAGAAATTGTAGTAGCAGTTAAAGGAAGAAACAAGTTTGAAGATATCAAGCTTGATTATGATGCAGAGATAAAGCTAATTGAAGGATGGCTTGAGAAATCTTTTAAACATATTGATGTAGGTTTGAAAGCAACAATTGGCATGGTGAAGAATCTTGAAACTGAAGAATCCATGAATGAGCAGGATGACAAAAATCAATATGGTTCTATTTATGAATCTAACATTGTTTTTGAGTGTGCAGATATTGCCAATCAGGAAAAAGCAACAAAACTTGAAGAAATTGCAAGCATTAAGAACAAGTATAAGTCCCAAGAACGTGAAGCAATATTGAATACAAAGAATTTTAACCTGCAATCAAGAAAGGAGAAGCTCAATCACTATCTTATGACAAGAAAGGTGAAAATGAAACTACACCAGCAAAGGAAAAGGAACAAACATGGACCCTTTAATAAGAAGGCAAAAATGAAATGTTTTGTTGTAAGCCTAGCTGAGACTTAGACCAGCAGGCATATCAATTAAGAGTATGTTTGTTATATAGTTGGAATTAAGGGGGAGTGTTGGAAGGTATTAATTCCAACTACCCTCTGTTAATGCAGTAGCTAGATTAATCTAGAGAATACAACAGATGTTCAAAGTACAGGTTTTAGAAGTCGGCAGGTCATCAATGTTAGTCGGCAGCAAGCGGTGGTAGTCGGCGATTGTTGTTGAACCATAAATGTTAGTCGGCAGATTGTTGTAGCATCTACGGCTGTCTCTGTGTATAAATTCCTATGGTTGTTAATGCAATGAACAAGCTCTTTTCATGAGTCTTCAGTGTTTCTGATATGGTATCAGAGTAGGCGTGAAACTGAGCGAGTCATTGTTGTGTTCAAATCTTCAGTCTCTAATTTGGTATTGGAGCAATATCTATTAGCAAGTTCAGAAGAAAAAAAAGCAAAACTAAATGGGTGGCAAGCAAAATTCAGAAATAGCAAATAAAACTGAACCTATTATGCCGCAGCATATCATGATATGGCTAGATCTCAATAATCCACCATTGCCAAATGACTAGAAAATGATCGAACCCGGAACCGCACTGCAATCCGCCTTAGACAATCGGTCAGCCTCGTTATTTTTTTCACGGAAGATATCTGAAATTGATATCCGGAAGTCCAAAATGAACACCTTGATCATGTGTTTCTAGTGGAAAAAAGCGGGAGTCTCTAATTTGAATGGTAGTCTCTAATTTGAATCTATCATTTGAACACTCAACAACAGTGAAAAGCACCATAAACAACTATTTCTTTTTGACAAAGCTATTTAGCTGAGAAAAAGACACCCCCTAAACAACTATTTCTTCCTGACCAAGCCATTTAGCTGAGAAAAAGACACCCCATAAAGCAAGAAATTCTACCTTGGTGGTCTTCCTTTACCACTACACCAATGGAACCAGAAATAACGAAGAGAATCCACATGAATCGCCATACTATTGCCACAGGAACCAAATGAATTGGCTCCATAGAATTCTAGCATTTATATAAAATTCATATTATATGCATTCATCATTAACCATTACAGTTCATCACTGTCACATTAATATTAATGGTTAACCATTAACACTTCATCATTATCACATTTATAATTATTTTCATTCCATTGTAAAGTACAACATTTAGGTTTTAAGGGTTTAATTTAAATAACGGACAACAATATAATCTTAGTTTCCAAGAGGTAATTGTTGGGTAATCTTAATATATTTATTTATTTATTTATGTATATAAAATAATTAAAGATAAAATATTTCTTATTGTATTAGAGGGTATTTTTAATTTTTTTTATATTCAATATACCATTGACACAATGAAGAAAAACAATAATAAAGTGACATGTGAAAACACTAACATAGATTTATTATGTGTTAAGAGGGATAAAATCTCTTGAGAGCAATTTTTTTTTAAGCTCAAAATCTAAGAACATGTTTATATTTTAAACAATTGATCTTTCTACATGATAAATCTAGAGTTATTGTTAAAGCATTTGAATTGTGTTATTTACTACGAGGAGATTTGTAATTTTCTTTGTGTTTATAATGGGAGTTGACATGAGGCATATTAATAATTAGCATAGATTCATCTTAACTCTAGATCTTTCATGCACCAAGAGGGATAAAAAATTAAAGAAAGCTTTGTACATCTAGAGATTTGATCATAGGCACATGGTTGTTAAAACATTTCAATGGTGTGTTGAATAGGTAATTCCTTTCATGATAAATATGGAGCTGACATATAACATCATATTAAATTTGGGCATAAATCCATCTTACCACTAAATCTATCATGCACATATTATCTTCCTTATAGTGTAAAGCCTAATTCAAATGAGAAACAATTCACAGTCAATGAAAGCATGGTTAATGAGAATCCCTCCATTGAGACATGATAGGGTTAGCAAAATTTGTTTGGCCCATTTGTGAGCTCCCTATATACTTTATAGGATAAATGTAAATAAAAAATGTTATATAAAGGATCATTTTCCATTTATAAACTTACATATAATAAGTTATATATTTAAGCAGATAGTTGTGTCTATTTTGAAATAGGGTTTGTAAGATTTAATTTAATTATCAACAACTATTAAGTGAATGGTAGGGATTTAACCTCCATGTAATATTCTACAATATTTTTTATAATAGTTATTAATCAAAGCTTGAGATTTATCTCAAAAATAGTTATTTCCTTTTGCTCTTTTAATTCATTTGATTAATTAAAAAAATATACTTCATTTGATTAATTAAAAAAAATACAGCATATGAATATGTGTCATATAAACACGAGTTATGGTTTTTTGGGCATATGGTATTAATAAGTCATTTTATTGAATCAAAACTTATTTACATGTTAAGGATCTCCATGATGAATAAATTTCTATAGCTAAAAATTTGATTAAGTATTTTTCTATATATATAATTCATATTAATTTTTTTTATAATTATTAGCAATAAATGATTTAAAATAACATTCTAATATAATTATTTTTTATGATTTTAATAATATAAATGTATTATAACATAAATATTATAATGTCTCTCAACATTTATTAATCATATCATTTATATAAATACACTAATTTATATAATAATAAATAAAACTAAATATTACACTCCATATTTAAAAAAAGTGGTTTACTTTATGGGTAAAACAAAAGACGTAACTGTCGATTTGATACGTAATGTGCAGACTTTAAGTGCCCGTCAATTTCATACCCGCATGTGGGGACGGGTTTGGAGAATTGTTTCCTCGTTAGCAAACTATGGCATACGACATAATTGACACATCGCTGTCTAGTGACAGCCTAACACAGTGCTGATACATCGTCCTGCTGTGCATCGCTTCTGGCTGCGTCCACAAACGAAGAGCATTTAGTACAATGATGACGGCCTACCACATTGTAATGCGCCATATTCACAACAGCCGAGGAGCGTTTACGGCCATGGAGGACGAAACTCGGTATGGCACGCGGGCGAGTGGATCAATGGAGTTGAAATCATTGACATGTCATCAATATTTTACATTAGTGGTATATTATTTATTTATTTTCCTTTTAACATTATTTAAATCAGTAATATATTATTTAGTTATTTTTATTTTTATTTTTTAATTATTTAAATTAGTTTTATTTTTTAAATTATTTAGAGAGAGTTTTTGGAGCAGTTTTTGAATAGAAGAATGATAGGTTTGTTAGTGGATTCTGTTTAAATTGGAAATAAATTCTATGTATATTTGAATAGAACAATGATGTGTTTTTCAGCCAAATATTGTCATTTCTCTTGTGATGATGGGGTATTGTCATGTTATAGTTTATTTTTTATAATAGATTTTGTTGAGGTTTGAGACAATTTCAATGATTGTTGAATGGAAAAATGATCTGTATATTAGTGAAATATTGTTAAGTCTCATGTAATTGTTTGTTTTCTTTATAGGTGGCTCCCACTTTTAAATCAATTTTAAGAGATTTGAATCTGAAACTTGATAATGACTAAATTTAATGTAAATCAGTTAATTTACATCTCATAAATTAATATCCATAATTATTTTACTTAGTTGATAAATATATAATCTAACTCTTCAAAATTTTAATTATTTTTGGAGAATGTTTTTGAACCTATGTCCAAAATTTATAAAGTTTGTAGAATCCAAAAAACACTATGTCACAAAGATTGAGATTAAAAATTTATTTACAAAATTAACATTATTGCATTCTGGATAACCATTCATAACTTTGTGTAATATTTAATTTAATACGTGTAAAAAAAAGATTTTCTTAATTACAAAGCATTTGGTTATAGATTTTCATACCTTTGTATAAACATTTTATATATAAACATTTCTATCCCTTTGTGTAAAAAAAATACTTAATCAAAGATTTTAGAATATAAAAAAAAAAAAAAAACTATCTCACATCACTTCCCTCTGGTATATTTTCAAAATATTAAAAAAATTGCACTTAAATTAAATTCAAATTTAATAATGGTTATAAAATAACAAATTTACTTAATTGCATGGCAATTTTTGCAATAAAAATTAATGAAGTTTACTGAAGTTACATTGGTCCGAAGCCCACAAAAACTACATCCTGATAGGGTATTTTGGAATCTTTGTAGTCCTCATCTTTTTCTGTCCACGTCTGTTAATGTGTCTAGGCTATATGCTCTATTCAGACTCATCCTATAGACTATATTCCTCATATTTTGTATGAATACTCTATTATACAAACTCAATATAATACAATTCAACTTTTTTTTTTTCTGAAAAAAAAATCTTTTTTTATCCACGGTTACCAACTGTATATTCCATTATAATGCCCATTGGTAATCATTTTCACAATTCTGAAGTTCTAACATTTATTTTATCATATCAATTTCCATCCAAATCCTCTCGTATTACTTCGTCTCTTCTCTTTGTTTAAAGAGAATTTTAAAAAAGCACACGAGAAAATAGATTATTCTCTTAGTTCAATTTTATGAAAATTGTTCTTTAAAGATAATAGATTATTCTCTATCTTAGATTATTCTCTTAGTTTAATTTTATGAAAATTGTTTTTTAAAAATAATATATTATTCGGTGTTTTAGATTATTCTTTTATGAATTTTTTTTAGATAATGAGATTTGAAAAAATATTTAAATAATAATAATAATTTTAAGATATATTTAGAGTACATTAAGTTTTGGAGTTTAATATATTGTTAGTTTTTCTGAGCTTACAAACTAAGTTATATCATTTGATGATTGAAAGTCTATTTTTGGTTGTATTTTCTATCTTGGTTCTACTTTTATTGCTTGGTCTTACAAATTTAAGTTGTTAGTGATTGCATTATCTATAGTTAATGTTGAGTATTAAGTTGTGTTCTCTCGAGTCAAGAACTTATTTGGCTGCAACATTTATTGACTGAATTTGGCATTCAATGGTATCAACCTACTATATTATGATGTGATAATTTGAGTGCCATACACATTTCTTAAAATTTTGTGAAATATCAAAAGACTAAATATATTGAGAACCATATGCACTTCAATTTCCAACTTATTCAAGAGGTCTTTTGAGTCTAGAATATGTGCCCACTAAAAATCAAGTTGCAAATATTTTCACAAAATATTTGACATCACCAAGATTTCTTCAATTATGACTAATGCTTGGAGTGAAAGAAGTTATACTTGAGGAGTCATCTTGAGTTCTTCTTTCTTTATTTCTTTCTTTTTTCATGTAGTTTGTTTTAGGGGGAGATGTTTTTTCCTATAATTTTTCAGTTTATGAGAAATTGTACATAAGTACTTAAGAAACTCCCGAAATATCAAATCCTCATAAATAAACTTTTAACTTAACATTTTTATTTACTGTGTTGTAAGACTTATCTTCCATTACATTTATAAATTAAATTGTTATAAACCTTTTTTAGTTCAGGAATGTCTTCACCTTTGTTCTTCAATCGTTTCCTAAATTTAGAAGATCTTTTAAATTTTGGGATTCGTTTTTTAAATATTTTTCGGCATTGTTACATTACTTTCACTCAACATTTGACTAGAAAAATCTCAAAAAAAAAACAAAACATCCCATCGTTAGACTAAACAGATTAGACTAAGCAATGGTTTAACGACATGTATCCAAGTCATTAGGATTTGAAGGCAAAAACAGTTTGCTATGATATATAAATGACGTGCACGTATATATGAGGCAAACGCCATTAAAATTTACTCTGCAGATCTATGCACTGTGTCTACATCTTAGTATGTTATATTAAATAAAATAAAAATAAAAAAATCGGGTTGAGCATAGACTATTTAAATCCCCGTCATAATATCAAAGTAAATTAAAACGGTTAATAATCTCTTTCCACTTTGCTTAAAGAGTTGTTGATAAAACATTATGGCTCATCACATCCAGAACCAGGCTTTTGGTTGCTTTCTCGCTTCGTGTTTCTTAGCTTCTGGATCTGTTTATCTTCGTTTTTCTGAAACGCGTAACATGTGGAAACAGAGAATGCCTCAACTCGCTCTAGATATTAATTGATGTTAGAAGCCTTCAACCAATTAAGTTATTGCAAATCTTTTTTACTTCAGCAATGAAGGTTCTTCTCCTTCTTTCTTAATCTTTCTCCCTTCTTAAAAGGTCTTTTAAATTTTACAGGATGTCTTTTTGCACTCTTACATTACTTTCACACAAACATTGATGAGGGAAAATGTTCCAAAAACATAAAAAACAGACTTGAATTAAAAAGGAGTTACAGTTCACAGGTGAGTACTGCATCTCGAGACTGCACTCAAACAAAGAGAACTCTCTCCATACACTTTACTTACATCAAATGAGCAATTACATCATTAAGTACATTACTAAAACTCAGGAAGTTGCAACCAAACTCCTAAATTCTAAGAACAAATCCTAAATTAAAGAGATACATTACAACTTGTGTAACCATTTCTCCATTAATACAAAATAATATGAATTATTTTGTAACAATTACACTGGATTAAACTAAGCCATGGTTTAAAAGCAACTTGTTATAAAACACTAGGACCCCAATTATACGAGGCAAAAGCCATTAAAATTTACCCTGCACATCTTGAACTCTGACCACATTTTAGTATGTTATTTTTACTTGAAAAAAATAAGTTGACCATAACCAGATTTAGCCATTAAAACTCACTCCAGATCTATGAACTCTATCCACATCTTAATATGCTATTTTTACTTTAAAAAAATAATTCAGGTTGACCATAGCCAGGTTTAAAATTAAATCCCCGTAATATTATCAAACTAAATAAAACACTTCAGGAATCTCTTTCCGCTTTACCTAAAGAGTTGTTAATGAAAAATTATGGTGTAAAGAACTATTATTTTTTCATCTCATCAAATCCAGAAAGAGGCTTTTGGTTGGTTTCGCACTTCCTGTATCCTAGCTTCTAGTTCTGTTTATCTTCTTTTTTCGGAAACGCATTACATTTGGAAACAGAAAGAATACCTCAACTGTGCTCTAGATGAGCACAATTTTGCAATTAGAAGCTTTCAAATAATACTAATCTACCATCTTATTTATCAGCAAAAAGTCACGTACGATTTAACATTCTGGGAAGCTCTTAACATGAGAAAAACAACCTGCAGCCTTCATGTTTTAATTGATATGAGAAGCCTTCAAGCAATGAAGTTATTGTAAATCTTTTTTACTTCAGCATTGAAGGTTCTTCTCCTTCTTTCTTAATCTTTCTCCCTTCTTAAAAGGTCTTTTAAATTTTACAGGATGTCTTTTTGCACTCTTACATTACTTTCACACAAACATTGATGAGAGAAAATGTTCCAAAAACATAAAAAACAGACTTGAATTAAAAAGGAGTTACAGTTCACAGGTGAGTACTGCATCTCGAGACTGCACTCAAACAAAGAGAACTCTCTCCATACACTTTACTTACATCAAATGAGCAATTACATCATTAAGTACATTACTAAAACTCAGGAAGAACAAATCCTAAATTAAAGAGATACATTTTGCTCACATCATTAAGTACATTACTAAAACTCAGGAAGAACAAATCCTAAATTAAAGAGATACATTACAACTTGTGTAACCATTTCTCCATTAATACAAAATAATATGAATTATTTTGTAACAATTACACTGGATTAAACTAAGCAATGGTTTAAAAGCAACTTGTTATAAAAGACTAGGACCCCAATTATACGAGGCAAAAGCCATTAAAATTTACCCTGCACATCTTGAACTCTGACCACATTTTAGTATGTTATTTTTACTTGAAAAAAATAAGTTGACCATAACCAGATTTAGCCATTAAAACTCACTCCAGATCTATGAACTCTATCCACATCTTAATATGCTATTTTTACTTTAAAAAAATAATTCAGGTTGACCATAGCCAGGTTTAAAATTAAATCCCCGTAATATTATCAAACTAAATAAAACACTTCAGGAATCTCTTTCCGCTTTGCCTAAAGAGTTGTTAATGAAAAATTATGGTGTAAAGAATTATTATTTTTTCATCTCATCAAATCCAGAAAGAGGCTTTTGGTTGGTTTCGCGCTTCCTGTATCCTAGCTTCTAGTTCTGTTTATCTTCTTTTTCCGGAAACGCATTACATTTGGAAACAGAAAGAATACCTCAACTGTGCTCTAGATGAGCAAAATTTTGCAATTAGAAGCTTTCAAACAATACTAATCTACCATCTTATTTATCAGCAACAGTGACGTACGATTTAACATTCTGGGAAGCTTTTAACGTTCCACACACATATGATAGAGAGCCGAATAAATGCGTTTAAGATTTCCACTAGAAAATTTCCACTAGAAAATCTGGGCAATTGTTATTTCCACCTGTATAGCAATATAAATGCACCGTCCTTACAGCCAAATCCATGTATGTATGGGATACTGACGCGACAGCTACATGCAATTCCATGATTTACCGGCAACTATGCTCCATACCTTTCCCGGCCGCTCCCTTCCAACCTGTCACACGGTGGATATGATAGTACACCATACTCATTCAATGCAACCTCTATAGTCATTCAATGCAATCGCCCAATCTTGGTGCCCAAAATTTCAAAATTCAAATGTTATTTCCGCGCCCAAACTGCCCATGAAATTTCTGAAACGAAGTGAAACGAACACACCACAGAGATTTCGAATATCTACAGGGGTCTCTCCTCGCATCATGGTCTTCCAACGCTCTTCCGGTACTGGTTCCGCCATACGAGAGGCCGAGAGTTGGAGGTGCCACTCTCTCTGGTTTCCTAGATTGGATCATCCATTGACCACATAAAGCAGGGATTATTTGTGCGCTCTTATATAAATGCATCTTCTGAATACAGAATGATCTCGCCGATTCACAACATCTGAGGAGCTTGCTTATATTGTCTTTGGTGTATCTGCAGAGGAAAATAATAGCACAGCGGAGAGAAATCTTCAGGGACATAGAAGACTTTGCAGTTAGTAGTTTCTTCTGTGACCTTCCTTCTTCCTTACAGAAAATGGTTTTCTAATAAGTTGCTGCGGGGACTTTCGGTTTTTTAGGGAATTTTCGTTAGCTCACTATTGAGCAATCTTTCTGTTTTGATTTGATTTCAGGGTTGTGATTGATAACGCCGTCTGTGAAAACGCAACATTGGTGAGGGTGAAGCCCTTGGCTTTCTCAGTCTGAATTTCTTGAATACATCCTATGTGGGGTAGTTTTTCAGGGAACACTGCCATCTGACAATACGCATTTTAATGTATAAGACTCTGATCGCATTGTCAGCGTTCCGTTAATGTTGACTAAACGAGAGACACAGAACGCTTCTTTCCTGCAATTTGCAAGGTTGGTTTATGCTCCCTTGTTTATTATTATGATTTAGATGTGCCTGATAACTACCACATCAACCTGTTAATTTCAATTAATTTATATTTCTGCAGATTCCGTTATGAGTTTGACTTCATATCACATATTCCTGCACTCCCATCTTTAACGGCCTCGTAAAGTAAAATAAAATATTTTGCGAGTTCAAGATATCCTAGGAATAAACCTGCGTTATAAATTCCAGTTTCTTCAATTTTATCTATTATAAAAAATAATATAAATATTCCCCTTTAATGGTAAAGCTCGTTGAAGTTCCGAAGAGTAATTATAAAATCTAGATTCTGATAAGATAAGTTGAACCTAAATCCCATATACTATATGCAATCATACGGAATTGATCGCTTTGATGCCTAAACAACATTATATAGAGCATGCGCATGCTTGTAGAACTAATTTTTAAAGGACAAGATCCTCTTTATGTAAAGCAAATGCAGACATTTCAAATATATAAGAAAGGAATATGGGCATCGGAAGGAGATCAAATCCCTCATTGAACAATCATGAACTATAATAATATGACAATTGGAAAGAACCTGCGTGGACAAAACCTCATTGAACACTAAAAACAATCATGGATAAGAGGCAGTACGGCAGAACTTTTTTTTCCATTAACTAGATTCTGGATTTGAGGTAAATTTTATTTGAAATTCCATAAAAAGAATTATAAAAATTATAATTGACTGGTTGAAATTATACAATATTGATATTCTAAAATTATTTTATTACTCTACTATTTTATTATATTGAGAGAGGTAGTTTATCTATACTCTATTATTATATTGAGAGAAGTAGTTTATATAGCCTAGTCTAATTAGATTGTTTTTTGCTTTGAAAATCATGAAATTTTTGGTAATATTTTGATAAAATTTTGCAGTCAATTTTGTAAAGCAATTATCAAACTTTAAGATTTTAGGTGTCTAGAAGTTTTTTGATGACGCTAAATCCATTTCCACCATCAAAAACATGATTAGAACAATACAACTCCAAGGTTTCTTGAATTTTGTTTATCCCATTTCTACCATTTTGATCATCCCCTAATTCCTCAGCCATTTATATATGCATATAAAAAATATATATAATTCTTTTAATACTCAATCTAGTCACATTATTATTTTCAAAATAAAAATAAAATATTAAAAAATAACAATTAAATAATCAGAAAGGATGACAACCACAGAATCAGATATTCACTTCCCTCTAATAGAGTTTGGGAATCTAGACCAAGTACCTGCCACAGTTAATTTTCCCTCTGTCAGCATTACGTATATCCTTAAAAAGATCGTTTTTAATAAAATCTATTTTTAAAATTAAGAAATCTAAAATTAAGGGAAACTGTTTTGATTTCATGAGAGCATTTTATTAATAAAATATAATTTTTATGAAAAAGAAACTTAAGACGAAGGAAATTAGTTTTTAGAGTAAATCTATTAAAACATCATTAACCAATTGTAATTATAAATATTTTTTTTGTTAAATAATATATATGTGTATTATAGAGGATATTTTAATTGGCAATTGTGATGATATGAAGTATTTTGCAAATTAAAAGATCTAAGATTTAAATTTCCTTGAGTAATGCAATCTATATAGAAGAGGAAGATAATTACAATATGCCCGAAAATATAAATATAAAAGCTGTAGGAATCAACCCACCCACTATGAGACTAAGGCTACCTATTTACCAGTAATAAATACTATTGTTTTTTTAAGAGGTAATCTCTTATTTATTTTGATTAGGATTATGATTAAACACATCATGTGTCAATATTAAATAATTGATATTTTTTTGTAAATTAATATTTTTATTGTCTCCTAATAAATTCAAATAAATTACAATATAAAGCCATAAAGCCATGGAGTGCTTATTCATAGTACTTTATAGGTCGTTTCACTTGTTTCAATAGAGACGAAAAATTTTAACCCCTTATTCATTACACTTAATCTCAATTAACAAACATTCTTAATATACCTTGACATTCCAAAACATAACATTAATACAAAACAACCACCAAACATTCGAGGAAGACAGACTTGTTGGGTCCTTTGTTGTAGAACTTCGGGGAGTAGCAGGATCAGATTAACAATGAAATTAGCCTTCGAGATGTGTCAGCTTTACATCGAGTTTATCCAAAGAAGAAACTTTGATTTCTCAGAGCTCTCTCAGTGTCTTCCAAAGAGAGAAATACATTGCATCTTTCCATCTATTTATTTTTTAGTACAATGTCGAGCAATGTCTTCATATGTAAGTGTAATACTATAGAATTAAGATATTGTTTCCTTCGTCCCCTCCTATGACTAATATAAGGAAAATAACCAGAGACCTTTTCCAAAAACTCAAAATTAGAAAAGGAAGGCTTGTTGCTCTACATCAACCATGGATTCTAGTTTCTTGATTTTTTAACCGGTCTCAGGGAAAGATCATGCATAAGGAGCCCTAAAAGTTTCTTGTACATGTAATTGTTCCTAGTTTCAGTTTTGAGGCCCCTACCAGTAAACTCCCCTCCTGCTCTGCATATGTTGTATAGGCGGCATATCGTGTAGGAGTGACGATCTCTCGAAATTCTCAGAAAAGATCAAACAGATAGAGGAAGGAAAATTATACAAAGGTATACCATACCCTCTACCAAACCCCAACCCACTGTCTTTGGAATTAAGAAACAAACGTGAGGGAGGAATGAAACACAAACAATAAGACACAAAGCAAAACTCATACAAATTTGAATTACAACATGTACCTCCACGAACATGGAGCCAAAATCACACCCAACCCAAGAAATTACCCCGCCAATGCCTGAACCACCTTTGCTATAAAAATTACCCAAGCCAATAGGAACACACCACATAGTAGCAAACACAACACTATCAAACTCACTAATAAGTAGGTCCTCCAACCCCTCATCAAAGAGAGATATCGACACAGTGAAAATCAAACCTTTAGAGAAAAACCACACAATTCGATACCAATTGATACACAAAAGGAAGGGTAGCAAAGATACTGTGAGTAAGACAGGTGAGAGAAAGAGGACATACAAAAACTGCGCCCATCGTCAGCTTCCAATGGTTCATCACCTCTACAACTCCAATGAGATTCATTGCTTCCCCACCTACCTTAATCCCATGCAGCTAGGTAAAGTCTTGCAGCCACAACATGGCTTGTTCGGATTTCTACAAAATACTAATGTTATTTGATCTACACCTGAACCAAGCTCTCCACAATTAGAAAAAACTTCAGATTTTCCCTCATGTAGGTGGGGCTTCTACTCCTCCCCGTCACCCAGCCTCAATCGCTCTCCTCCCGTGTAGGTTCTCATACTAACCATCTCTTCCCTGTTTCACATATTTAAAGTTACTTGTGTTACTCACACTTGTGCATGCATAGACCAAGTCACTCCCCCCTACCCACTCCTCCCCTATAGTTTCTCATACTAACCATCTCTTCCCTGTTTCACATATTTAAAGTCATTTGTGTTCCTCACACACTTGTGCATGCATATAGTAAGTCACTACCCCCTACCCACTCCTCGGTGAGCTTAAGTCGATTGTAAATTCCCCGAATATACGGGAATCCGACGGACATGGGCGCGGTCAAAAAATTGACCGTGCCTAGGTCCGTTGGATTCCCGAATATTCGGGGAATCTGCAATTGACTTAAGGATGCCCCACTCCCCTCGTCCACTCCCTGCCCATCATAAATTTCTATCTTTTTAAGAGGTTAACAAGCTCACCTACCAAGCCCCTATGTCACTCTCTATTCGCACCCATCATGAAATATTAAATATTAAAACAATAATAACATTCATTTAATATGGGCTAATGTGTGAAATGAAAAAGTATATACCTATATAATTCTTCCATATATGCACAATTTCCGTATATGCACAATTTCTGTATATAGAGATTCTTCACCTGGATCCCAATACTGTTTACCTGAACCATGGCTATGTGTCTAAGGAACACCTTTCCTCTACCTCCAAATTATAGAGATTCTTCACCTGGATCCCAATACTGTTTACCTGAACCATGGCTATGTGTCTAAGGAACACCTTTCCTTTGCTAAAAACCACATCATAGCCTCTATCCTCCAACATGCTGACGATACTAAGTTCTTCTTCAACTTAGTCACATACATAACATCCCTCAAGGTGAGAGTAGCTTCATGCTCCCTCAAAAGTAATCGTGCCCAATCCTATAGCATATACCTCTCATCGTCACCCATATTGATATCTATATGGAGATCCTTCTCCTTCAGCTCGTAGAACAAATCCTTGTCACTAGCCATGTCGAATGAAGCCCCACTGTGAAGGTACCATGCACTACCAATCATTGATGACACCATGCATGCAATGAGAGTAAATTCCAATTCGAATTGAGAGGCCAAAGCCTCACCCACCACTCCTCATGAGGACTTCTTCTTGGACTTCTTGAGTGGAAAATTTGTAGCACACTGACCCAACTCATGAAAATGAAAGCACTTAACTTTTGACATATCCTTCTTCTTACCTCCATCGCAAGAATCTGATTTCAAATGGGAAGCCTTTCCTTTCCCCTTCCTTGCCTTACCTACTAAGGCACAATTTTCCTCATTGTTAGCCTTAGATGAGGAATCATCTTTGGTGTTCGTTCTGATCTCCCCCTGTATCAAAGCCGACCACAGTCGTTCCCAATCTACCCATATATGTTAAGATCCATGCAATCATGACCCAGTGAGAAATGTAGCAAATGGCGAAGTGTGATAAGTTCTGCGAAGTTATTTGTCCCATATCCAAGCTCCATCTTAACCTTAAAGTAGTGATGATTAGTAAGGTATTGAATGAAACCACCTCCACATCCTTGGTTTTGTGCAGCACCATCAAAGAATTCCCAAGGAGTATTTTTATCTATGGGAGTAGGGGCTAGCGGTTTCCTAGGCCGAGGTCTGGTGGGCTCGGGCATATCGTGGAAGGCAGATATAATCTGGGCCGAGATATGCATCCATCTAGTTGCTCTGTCGTTAAAAATAATCTGGCTTTGAGCCAGCGAGATATGCTAGCATATAAGAAGGGGAAGGCATAACTATTTTGTACCTCGATGCAAACTACACCAATTTTCCTAGGCTCGGCAAATATTTTCACCCTCCCATTTACTAGATAGTTGAATCCAGGAGGTGACAATCTACCAGAGATTGCTCTGAGATTCACATTGAAGAAATAAGTGTTGAGTCGATTCAGAACATTGTTTGCATAAGACACACCAGTGAGGGCCTTGGAATGAACGATGTGATAGTGATTCCCCGTGGGGACCTTGTTTCTGAGAACACACCAAGAGAAAAGTCTTGTTCACGGGGGAGAACCAAGCTTCGAGATGCTCTTCCACCGTTCAGGTGTCTGCTTAGGTTGTTTGTGCGATATGAGACTGAGATAGCCAGCCTTTGGGGTATAAATTCCGTTCTCTGCTAGGCACCAAACAAGTTCATTAGGTCCCTCCTTAATCCTGATGTGAGATTCACTCATAGCATTTATATAATCTTGCCACTCTTGGTGCCATTGAGGAGGAATATCACGCTGTTGGGCAGATTTCCATCCTTGTGAGAAAATGGTGGTGTTCGTCTGATCAGCTATGTGTGCAAAGACCTTTATATCTTGTAAATTGAGGTGCTTGATGGAATCTTCCTCCCCCCCCAATCCAGGAATCCAGTCCTATGCGAGCTTTTGATCCATCATTTATTCTCCAGACCAAATTGTTTCTGATTGTAGGCAGGGAGTGCAACCAAGGGTACATATACGGAAGATGTGCGCATATACGGAAACGGGGCATATACGGAAGACATGCGCATGTCTTCCGTATATGCCCAGTTTCCGTATATGCGCATTTCTGTATATTGAATTTGCGCGTATACGATGCAGATACATGAACTTCCCTGCATGTGCATATCTTCCGTATATGCACGTTGTTCACGTATCTTCGTTTATGTTACAGAAACTGTGCGCATATACGGAAACTGGGCATATACGGAAGACATGCGCATATACGGAAACTGGGCATATACGGAAGATATGCGCATGTCTTCCCTATATCCCTAACTTTCCTATATGTGCATATCTTCCATATATGCACGTCGTTCATGTATCTGCATCGCAGATGCGCAAATTCCATATACAGAAATTGCGCATATACGGAAACTGTGCATATACGGAAGACACGCGCATATTTTCCGTATATGCCCAGTTTCTATATATGCGCACATCTTCCGTATATGCACAGTTTCCCTATATACACAGTTTCTATAACATAAACGAAGATGTGTACAAATTCCATATACAAAAATTTGCGCATATACGGAAACTGTGCATATACGGAAGAATGCCCATGTCTTCCGTATATCCCTAACTTTCCTGTATGTGCATACCTTCCGTATATGCATGTCGTTCGTGTATCTGCATCGCAGATGCATAAATTCCATATACATAAATTGGGCATATACGAAAATTTGACATGTACGGAAGATATCCGTGTGTCTTTCGTATATGCACATTTTCCGTATATGCGCAATTTCTGTATATTGAATTTGCGCGTATACGATGTAGATACATGAACGACGTTCACATACGGAAGGTATGCACATAGAGGAAAGTTAGGGATATACGGAAGACATGGGCATGTCTTCCGTATATGCTCAGTTTCCGTATATGCGCACATCTTCCGTATATGCCCAGTTTCCGTATATGCGCACATCTTCTGTATATCCAGAGTTTCCTTATATGTGCAATTTATGTATATGGAATTTGCGCATATACGATGTATAAGCATAAACGAAGATGTGTACAAATTTCATATACAGAAATTTGGCATATACGGAAACTGTGCATTTACGGAAGATGTGCGCATATACAGAAGACATTCTACATCGTATATGCATAAATTCCATATTCATAAATTGCGCATATACAGAAACTGTGCATATATGGAAGATGTGCGCATATACGGAAACGGTGCACATCTTTCGTATATGCCCAGTTTCCGTATATGCGCAATTTCTGTATATGGAATTTGTACACATATTCGTTTATGCTTCTACATCGTATATGCGCAAATTCCATATACATAAATTGCGCATATACGGAAACTGTGCATATACGGAAGATGTGCGCATATACGGAAACTGGGCATATACGGAAGACGTGCATGTCTTCCGTATATGCCCAGTTTCCGTATATGCGCAATTTCTGTATATTGAATTTGTGCGTATACGATGCAGATACATGAACTTTCCTGCATGTGCATATCTTCCGTATATGCACGTCGTTCACGTATCTTCGTTTATGTTACAGAAACTGTGCGCATATACGGAAACTGGGCATATACGGAAGACATGCGCATATACGGAAACTGGGCATATACGGAAGATATGCGCATGTCTTCCGTATATCCCTAACTTTCTTGTATGTGCATATCTTCCATATATGCACGTCGTTCATGTATCTGCATCGCAGATGCGCAAATTCCATATACAGAAATTGCGCATATACGGAAACTGTGCATATACGGAAGACACGCGCATATCTTCCGTATATGCCCAGTTTCCGTATATGCGCACATCTTCTATATATGCACAGTTTTCCTATATACGCAGTTTCTATAACATAAACGAAGATGTGTACAAATTCCATATATAGAAAATGCGCATATACGGAAACTGTGCATATACGGAAGATGTGCGCATATACGGAAACTGGGCATATACGGAAGACATACGCATGTCTTCCGTATATCCCTAACTTTCCTGTATGTGCATACCTTCCGTATATGCACGTCGTTCGTGTATCTGCATCGCAGATGCGCAAATTCCATATACAGAAATTGGGCATATACGGAAATTGTGCATGTACGGAAGACACGCGCATATCTTCCGTATATGCATAGGTTCCGTATAAGCGCAATTTCTGTATATTGAATTTGCGCGTATACAATGCACATACACGAAAGATCCTGTATGTGCATATCTTCCGTATATGCACGTCGTTCGTGTTTTTCGTATATGCACAGTTTCCGTATATGCGCAATTTCTGTATATTGAATTTGCGCATATACGATGCAGATACACGAATGACGTGCATATACGGAAGGTATGCACTTACAAGAAAGTTAGGGATATACGGAAGATGTGTACAAATCTTCCGTATATGCGCACATCTTCGGTATATGCCCAGTTTCCGTATATGCGCGCATCTTCTGTATATGCACAGTTTCTGTATATGCGCAATTTATGTATATGGAATTTGCGCATATACGATGCAGAAGCATAAACGAAGATGTGTACAAATTCCATATACATAAATTTGGCATATACGGAAACTGTGCATATACAGAAGATGTGCGCATATACGGAAACTGGGCATATACGGAAGACATTCTGCATCGTATATGCGTAAATTCCATATACATAAATTGCACATATACGGAAACTGTGCATGTATGGAAGATGTGCGCATATATGGAAACGGTGCACATCTTCCGTATATGCGCAATTTCTGTATATGCGCAATTTCTGTATATGGAATTTGTACACATCTTCATTTATGCTTCTACATCGTATGTACGCAAATTCCATATACATAAATTGCGCATATACGGAAATTGTGCATATGCGGAAGATGTGCGCATATACGGAAACTGGGCATATACGGAAGACATGCGCATGTCTTCCGTATATGCCAAGTTTCCATATATGCGCAATTTCTGTATATTGAATTTGCGCGTATACAATGCAGATACATGAACTTTCCTGTATGTGCATATCTTCCGTATATGCACGTCGTTCACATATCTTCGTTTATGTTACAGAAACTGCGCATATCTTCTCAAAAACTTAGCACTATGTAAATTAAAAAGCTAATTAGAAGATTTTCAAAATATAAATAAAAATAAATTGAAAAAGACTCATCGGATAGATATATAATGTAGACCATTGAAATCTCAGTGGAAATTCCATTATGATAAAGTTTGATAGATATATAATGTAGACCATCGAATTTATTGTTAAAATACAGAAAATGTTTCATTGAACTAAAGATTGTGAATTTTCACATTTAGAAAATTACCACATGCTGTTTTTGGAGAGGACAACCAAGGCCTTAGCTAAGGGAAGAAAAGGAAAAAATTCCATATTTATAATCATTAATAGAGACAAAATTCGAGAGGAAAAGAAAGATAGAGTCGTCGTTAGTGACTCACCATTTGGGGCTCTCTTGTAAATAAAAAGCTTTTGTTGAATGGTGTCGTTACATATTTTCAATAACATCCCCAATCCTCAAACAATGGAGAGACAATGCCAGATCCATATAATAGACTTGTCGAGCATGTCGTTAAACTCATTCGATGGTATTCCCATTCACCTTTGTTGGCTTTCATCGCCCAATTGCATCGGCAGGGCTTTAGAAAGGGATGTATGGATGTAGCCGAGAGGATGCAGCTCATTTTCCATTTCAGAAATCAATATCTTAAGCTCATGCTCAGCTATACCAAGGCACAAAATGTCACATGGGAAAGGAGAAACCTCCTGGCACATATCTAACGATAGATGATTAAATGGAAAGCTTTGAGCATCTCTTATCTCTGTCATGTAGTCGAAAACTCCCTTCAGCACACACAGCGGGATCTGATTCTCCAATTTAATAATATAGTGCATGATACGCAAGCAAAGTATGTTAGCAAGTAGATAGAGGATTTCATGTTGTTTTGCAAGCATTTCTTTCAGTCTTTCTTTCATGCAATAGACAACATTTCTTTTCTTCCAATTAGGGTAAGTTTCCCTTCTCCAAATTGGTAATCAGACTTCTTCTAGTCAATAGAAGGTTGGTTTGAGAAACCCTAGTGGTCTATCACCCTAACTCAACAGTGACAAATAGTAGACCAGTTACATCTATTTGTGTATACAGCACTGCCACCTCCAAGTTTGTACGAACCCCGAGTTGATGAAGTAAAGTTGGTAGCCCCAGGAGTTGTAGCGTCCTTGCTGCAATAATGGTGGTCATCATGGCCCTAAGAACTGGAGGGCCTTTGTTGGTGCTGCCATGATTGCCTGTCGTCGTTGCTCCTTGACTACTTGTTTCCCCATCCGCTACGTTTCAGTAGGAGGGGATCTCTCGCCCCCCTCGTAGGTGTACTCATGCCTCTATCAGAAGGCCAAAGTGAGGTAGGTACAAGTGGAAGAATCGCCGCTGCTGAGGGATTGTTGTAGAGGCGTCAGGGCTTTCATACCAAAATCCTAGCCGATCACATAAACTTCTCGATAACTTCTCGATATTTTTCCAAGTGTTAATTTTGATCCTTACCAATTCACTATGATTAAAAAAAAAATCATACAACTAATTATACCACTCTATAAATGAGTATAATCTCATAATTTTTTTAAAATGGTTTGAATTTAACATTTTTAAACATGTAAATCATATGAAAACATTTTTGAGTTAATTATAAAAAAACAAATTGTCATTTTATGATCTAAATTTCACAATATAAGTGTTTGATTTAATTGTGAGTGAAGTGGATAACTATTTTCCAGCTTAAACTTAATGGATAATTACACTTCGAAAAAATAGAATCAAATTCTTATTACTAAGAATTTACATAGAGCTACTAACAATAATTATTTAAACTATTTTTCTAAACTATATTGAAAAATGACAATTAAATCATTACAACTAACGTATATATAAAATGAGTTAATTATTAAAAAATATATATTATTAATTTTAAAACAAAAATCATTATTAATCACAAATATTGCTTTGGAAATTTTTTATATGGTATAAAATTAAGATAATTATATAAAATAAATTTTCAACAAAGATGTTGATAGATATTATAATAAAATCAAATTCTTAGTAACTCAATTAACAATAATTAATTAAATTAATTTTCTAAATTATATTGAAAAATAATTGCTTAAAAATTTTAATCATTAAAATTAATTATACTATGCTTATATAAAATGTCAATTATTAAAAATTATAAAAAATATTATTAATCCTAACATAAAAAAACATTATTAAATACAAATTTTATTTTGAAAATTTTATATGTGATATAAAATTAAGATAATTATATAAAATAAATGGTGAATAAAAGTTGATAAACATTTAAACATGATCTTATGATACATTTCAATTTTTTTTAATGAGAACCTCACCTAATAGTGTCGAGAGAATTGAACTTGTGATGCACAGAACTAAGCTAAGCATCAAAGCTCATGATACATATCACATTACCAACATTGAAAAAACATTAAAATTAACTAAATTAAAACTTTATTATTATTATTATTATTAATTATATAAAAAAAAAATTAATATGTATGTTAAACATATTTATTTTAAAAAACACATACCAAAATTATTAGCCATGGAGATTCATCTCTATTTTACCATGAAAATTCTTAATTTGCAAATAACTTTTATTATAATACTGTGTGCCAATACCAATACCATGGCTTATTAATACCAAATATCCACCAATCATAATTCATATTCTTATGACATTATTTTTAATAAATTAATTAATTAAAAGGAAAAAAATACCATAAGTACTTTTAAGATAAACCTTAACTTTTAAACCATAATTACTATTAAAACCATTTTAAAATATTTAATAAAAAATAAATCTTTAATAATTAAACTAAAATTCTAAACATTCTACTCAAAATAAAAATACTTAAAATTATACCTATAAAATGTGTATGCCTTTAAAATATCTAGTTAAAAAATATTAAATATTATGCCTTTAAAATAACTAGTTAAAAAATATCAAATATTAGGAAAAACATTGAAAATCTTGTATAGCTAAAAATTAAAACAAATTCCAACTACAAAATATATACAAGGAAAACCTCAAAAGCTAAGGCATCATGGCGATATCGAATTTAATGCATCATTTCTATTCCATAAGACTCTAGTAACCCTTTCCACACTGAACCATCACTGCAGGTGGTTCATAACAACGACGAGTCTTAACATGCTGAAATTTTTGTGTATATTTCAATTCACCGCTAAAAAATTGAGAGACCAATGATTCAGAAGAATCGTCGTCTTGGACAGAACCAAGAATAAAAATCAACCGAACATTAGAAAAGGAGAAAGGCCTCTCCTTAGATTCTTGGGATTTACAGTTAAAGGAGTCGATGTATATATGTATGTTTACGACCGACCCAGCACAGACCAAGAGTGCCAATTTTCGGTGTATTAATGAAGTGGCAATATTTTCCAGCGCATTTGTTATCCCCCTGTCGTTGCCCCTGAGGAACCACGCCTTTATACTGAGAAGACGACAGCTTCCCAGTTTTCTCCATTGATTACCTTCTCGGATCCTCAAATACGCTGAGTCTCCGCCAGATTCCATCACCACGCTCATTTCGCTCCCCATTATCTCCAGCTCTAGAAGGTTTTTTTCCAGTGATCTGTATGAACCCCAATCCTTCAACATAACTTCACCCTTCTTCCACTGCCATTTGCTCTCTGAGATCTCCATGGCCAAAGAGTTTAATTCTTCAGTCATAGCGCTCTCAACGTCATCATATTGCCTGTTTTCTGTGGAGCACAGAGCCTTCATTGCTTCGTTCATTGTCTGCTCTTGAGTTTTATCTCTGGAAGACCGAATTTGAAGGGCGAGGTCATGATATTCTATCGTCTGCAACTTCATTGACAAAACAAAACTGAACAGAGAATCAATATGCAAAAGAGCGGGCTGGCCTTTTTGAAAATACTTGAAATGACCGCGGGAGATATAGATGTGCGATCTTTCCGGTTGACGAAGCTCTGAAGAAATTCGAATGTGGTTGCTGAAATATAGATGAGCGCTGAATTTTGGGCGCTTAAATTCAAATTTGAATTTGAATTCAAATGGGCTCATTATTTGAATAACATTAATGCCGTGATTACTATCAGTGCATCGGAGCGCACTACTTGCATTGACTACGCTGAACCGTTGGGCAACTCGGGTAGGAACACCAGCGCTGGAGGCGGGAAGGAACACGCATCGCTGGAACTGGGTGAGGAGAGATGGATGCATGGATGCATGCCCATGATCAATGTTCCCGGTGACGTCAAGCTCCTGTCAGGTGAGTGTAAGGACGAAGCATTAACTTTTCTATAGAGGTGGATTTAGGAATCGCCTTCATTTACCTGCATTTCTAGGTTTTCCTAATTTCTTTGGTTTTAGAGTGTGAATTGAATTGTATAGGAATTGTTTTATTTTATAGGAAATGTTTAATGAGTATTATATGTTTTAAGGTTTTATTTTATGAAAAATATTTTTTTTATAATTTACTCAGTAAGTTTTAGATTTTTATTTTATGAGAAACATCTAATAAATCTTATATGTTTTAGGGTTGTATTTATGAAATATAATTTAGAGGTTTTTTGTCTTCAAATATAATAATAAGTTTTAGGGTTTTATTTTATGAAAAACACATCAGGTTTGAAATTTAGTCTCAAGGTTTTTTATTAAAATTTGACCAAAAAAAAATATTTTATATCTTTTATTATCTTTTATTAGTATTACTTTTGGGTTTGTTATTGTGTTGTTTTAATTTTCTAAATTTTCTTCCTTCAAATTTTTACTAACTAAAATTTTATATTAAATAACTAAGCCTTTCTCAATCTTGGAGCAAAGTTCAATGGTATAAAAACTTTTTATAAAAAATATTTTTATTTCTTTTTATTTAACCTATAGAGGTTGGTATTAAAGAGTCATTCTCCTATTTTTTTTTTATCTACATAATCTTTTTTAAATTAAAATTTTCAGACTCCCTATACTAATTATGGTCCATATTTTAATCCCTAATTCTATTCTGTATTGAAAATATTTCTATTCTGTATTGAAAATATTTATTGTATGTAGTATGTAGTTTTAGGGTTTTATTTTATGGAAAATATTTATTTAATTAGAAAATATTGTTTTTTTTTTTTTAATATTTAGGGTAAGTTCCTTTTTGAAGGTAAATCTATGTCATCACTAATAGATAGTCCTCTATAATCTCTTCTTGAGGTGAATCTAAGGGATTTGAACCCCAAGTGTCCTAGCACATTGCACTTCATTTTAAAATTTATCCCCAATTAAACTACTCTTAGGAGAGGCTATAAATGTTAAGTATTATCATATAAATTTATATTCCAAATGTTTAGGTTTTATTTAAACTTATTATATAAATATAATTCACTCAAAATTTGTTAATTATTCTTAATATCAAACCATTACATTTTCTTCCCCTTTAACTAAAGAGATCATAAGGCTATAAATCAATACAAGACTCACATATGGGATTGTCAAGGTGAAGTAGCCAAGACAACAATATTTATAGGCACAAAGTCATTACAACAATATTTATCAAGACATATCGCTCATCATATCACTAGATGTGATTTTAGAGACAATAGTTGTTCCTGCTAACCACCCTAGACAACCCTAATTGACAACCATGAAGCATTTATAGATTTGAAATATTTGTAATACTTTAACATCAAGGTAATGCCTGAAGCCACTCTTATCTATCTTAAATTCAATTCGATTCAATTTCAATTGTCATTATCATATAAAGGAAATTTTTATCTACTATCCTATTTTATACTAAATATTTTATAAACTCGGAAGCTTAATTCTTATTAAACCAACTGTAAAGTTATATTTTAAACAATTAATTTGAAAAGGGGCTAAACATGGGTTAAAATAGTTTTTCCTATTTATTTAGAATATTATCCAAAATGTCTTTAAACCATGTTAATTATTTAATCTAATCCTTTGAATATCCACAAACCATGTTAATTATTTAATCTAATCCTTTGAATATCCACAGGCTAGCATAAATTAGTGATGACAAGAAAAAATAAAATAGACACATTTATGTGCTTCATTATTACTAGATCTAGGTTTTAGGGTTTTATTTTATGAAAAATATTTTATCCTTGAATACTTGAAACATATTAAAGTTTTATTGGACAGAAATACGTAATTGAAATGTAGAGGTAACTTTTAGAATGGTTATTTTTATTTTAATGAAAATGGTTTAATATATTTTATGTTTAAGTTCTTGAAAACTTATGTTCCTTTCATGACACAAATGTTAAGGGTGGGTGTGATTTTTTACATTTTCAGTGTTTAAATTTGATGGGACTTCTTTATTGTATACATTTTATTAGATTTTTCTCGTATTACTTCTCATTTTATTGTGATGTATTCATTTTCTAATTGTTATAGAAAATTTCTACTTAAGTTTACTTATAACATGTTATAAAGTAAGAGAGATTATTTCTCATTATATTATAGGTAACATTTAGATATATTTTAAAAAATTGATTTAAAAAAAAAGCCTAAATATTATGTAAAATAGTTTTTCTCACTTGTTTAATCTTTTTTTTAATATATAGAACTAATTTATTCCACAGCCATAACTAAATGAATTTTAAAACACTATAAAAATAAATTTACTAACTATATATTTAAATTACATACTTAAAAGTATTTACTATAATAATCTATTTTTATTATCATAATAATATTCAAACATGAACACTACTATAATGCCATCATTGCCATCATATTTAATCACACTTTAAACTATAAATGATCCTATTTAATCACACCTTAAACTATCACAAGGCAAGTAGAAGAAGAACAATATTCAATGTAACTCGAAGATGTTAAACTAACATTGTTTTGTTCTATGTCGTAGGTATACTTAATGACATTGTTTCTCTTGTGCAGCTTTTACTCAAAATTAGTGTCAAATACATAGATTGATGGCTTTTGGTGATTCAGTAGTGACCAGGGTCAGTAATACCATCATGGAGATTTATCACGAAGGAACTAGGGGTGAGGACTTGTGCAGCCAAGAGAAAATGCAAAACTTGAGTAATGATCAGATGGCACGTGCAAAAACGATTTACAAAGTCCCACGCAATCGGCAACACAATGTTGATAGATGTGAAGAACATGTGAAGAACTTTCATCCCTGCCACATCACGCTCCCAAGCAAATGGGAGATGATGAATCTGCACAATGCATGTTCGAACGCCTCCCTGAAGCCATCCTGCATGATATTTTTTTCTAGGTTACCAGTCTTGGATCTCCTGATGGCTGGGGAAACGTGCATAGCGTGGCATCGAATGATCTCTTCCTGCAAGGTTTTTCAAGAGTTATACGACCAGAGAAACGAAGAATCATGGATTGCAACGGGCAACCCTAGTGACAAAACCAACGAATTTTGCTTTTTCCACATGAACTCTACCTGCAAATACATTGTATAGTTGAGATTAACTCACTGGAAGATTTCCAAAATATTTCAAAACCTATCAAAACCGAAAGTGTCATGTGCACTGATTTTTTACATACCGATTGCCAAGAAGACGATGGAACCGAATAATGAGCTCCTCCTCGTCGGGAGAAATGTTACCACGTTTAATGTAGGGCCGAAGATAGTTAAGCCACCGCAACCTGCAACTCTTTCCACATCGCTTAAGACCTGCAAAACAAAACCTACCCGCTCATTTAGCCTCTCAATGCGCATTTTGTTTAGCCTACTCACCTGCTTTTTTAGGGATATTTTTCCATCCATTGCTGGTATGAATTCGAATGTATTCAGAGAGATTCATATCCTCCATGTCGGACCAAGCCCCACGGCTGAGACCCTTTGAACAGCTAGGGGATCTAACCATCTTCAATATTCTTCCGAAACCCGTTAAGGCTAACTCAAAACAGCTGATGGTCTGCTCTCACACGGTACTGGCCTCCTCGCTTCCTTTGAAAATAGCGCGCTTCGAAATTCAAATTTGAATTCAAATCAAATGGGTATATGACACGGAACTGTCCTCCTCGCTTCTCTTTGGAAATAGGGCGCTTCAAAATTCAAATTTGAATTCAAATCAAATGGGTATATGAGTATTAATGTCGACATACTATCATGTTGCGATCAAGGCCGAGACTGATGTAAATGTGCGGGAGGTTGGTAAATGTGCTCATCAATACGCCAGAGGGAGGCCAAAGTGGCTGCGGGCAGGGTCGCCGTCGAGGGGCAGGAGCACGGCAGCCGGAGAGGGATGGATGCGTCGGATGGATGCCATGATGCATGGTCGAGGATGAAAGGGCGCCATGACGTCAACCACGTCGTTTGCCGCTGTCAGAGGGGTACCTCTATAGCATTAACTTTGCTATGGAGGTGGAAATAGGAACCACGGTTAAAGAGAATTAAAAAATGAACTTTCCACTCAAGTTCGAATCGCGATCTGTCGACGCAATTATGATATAATCATAAGGTATTGATAATAAAATATATATTTTTTTCTGTCCCACTCTTTTCGGAAAAACATGAAAAACCCCACACATATATATATCTATTATTATTCAATTTCGTCGATGACATTAAGAAACAGCGATCAATTAATTAAAATCATCCACCTATAACATTACACTTTAAATTAAATTGTAATTGCAGCGACTATAATAGTTTTTTCTTTAATCACTGGAAAACTCGAAAACTCCTTAGTTTTTTCTTTCTTGAGAAAAAGATTGCAGTGCATATAGTAAACACTAATTTACCGTACCGAACATATTATCTTTCCACCACAGAATATATGAAAATGTATTTAATAGCCAAAAAATATTTTAAGATTTTGAAAACGATGAATAAAAATATTTGAAGATTTTGAAAACGATGAATAAAAATATTTGAAGATTTTGAAAATTACCAATACAAATATTTTAAAAATTCGAAAATGATCGATAAACAATACCATTCAATGCTACATCATTTCGACAAGGACTTCCACTTTGATACGTCGTTGTTTCGCTGAAAGAACGATAACCTCCGTAGTCGGATGCACGAAGCATATTTGCATAGATATTATTCAAATTAAAAATAATAATTACTTATCAGAAATAACTAAATAATTTAGTGATTTGTTTGTTTTAATTTTTTCTAATTTTATATTATGTAAATATATTTGTACAAATTATGTTAAGCTTTTCATTTTTTTACCACCCTTAAATATTAGTAAACTTTCATACTATTATCATTGTTTTTTTAAATTTTGAGTGGTCTAAGGGTGGACCTCACAAGGAGTTATACCGGGTGGTGGTTTAAGAGTGGATCCCATAGGCATTTATTTCAGGTGGTCTATTTGCAATGAGGGTGGTCTATTTGTAATGAGGTGAGTGTGAAAATCCAACAGTCTCCAAGACTTTGATACCATGTTAAGTTTTCCATTACACCAAAACCAAGTTCCAATTGTTTGAGAGGTTAAACAATATTCCTCAAATATCTTCACAGACACCCACCAACAAGAGAGGTAATAGAAACTCCTCCAACTTCGCTCTCCGCATTGTTTCAAAGGATTGAACAATATTCATCAAATGTCTTCATCATACCACGACCAACTAGAGAGGTAATAGAAACTCTTCCAACTTTGCCCTCCAGGGCTCCACGTTTTTGAAATGAAAGTGTTAACAACAATTAATGTGTGGCCTTCCATTCAAAATTCTCAATTTTGTTTTGGCTCCTCCACTAAACACAAATTTTTAAACGTTAAAGCAAAAAATTTCCTTGAGCCTAATTTCACAAGATTTGGAAAAAAAAAAAAAAAAACCTAGATTAGAGTTGATATGATTGGTAAATAAAATTCAATGCTTGTAGAATATGAAATGGCTTCTTTAACACATAAAAACACATAAATATTAAATCAAACCATTAACTACATTGTTATATAGTAAATTATTACTAATATGATTATCAATTAACTATGAAACAAATCTACTAACACTACCAATCTTCTAAAAGCTAATTTTGAGCAATGAATTCCCTAATAATTTGTTGCCCTAATTTTGCACAGAGAACACACAACCTGATGACTAATTTGTCAAGAATTTACATAACAAAATTAAGAATTATTCCCAACACTCCCCCTTAATGATTAATGAGGATTTACTATCTTATCTCGTAGTGCCAAAAATTGAGCTTTTCCAACTACTTTGATGAAGATATTAGCTAGCTGATTCTTAGTATTTATATGCTTCAATTCAATATCCTTCTTCTACACCAAATCTCAAATGAAGTGATATTTCATGTCAAAATGCTTTGTCCTGTTGTGATGAACCAAAATCTTTGCTAACTTGATGGCACTTAAATTATCACAATAAATCACTGTAGGTTGAATTTGTTTTTCTCCAATTTCTTCCAAAAAATTTTTGAGCCAAAGAGCTTGTGTACCTGCTGAGATAATTGCAACATACTCCGCTTTTGTGGATGGGAGGGCAACAATGCTTTTTTTTCTTGAGCTCCATGTAATCAAACCAGAACCAAAGAGAAAAAATTTCCAGATGTGTACTTACGGTCATCAATACTACCTCCCAAATCTGAATCATTAAATCCAACAAGATTGAACTTTTCAGAAGAGTAGTAATGAATACAAAAATTTAGAGTGCCTTTCACATACCTTAAAATCCTCTTGGCTACCATCATATGTATTTCAGATGGATTTGTCATTTACCTTCAAACAAGTGTAACTGAATATGTAATATCAGGCCTTGTGTGGGTTAGAAATATCAAGCTCCCACAATACTTTTGTAAGTTTTCTCATCAACTAAATCAGCACCATCATCTCTACATAACACATCTCCATGAGAACTTGGAGTAGGGGATGGATTACAATCAAGCATATCAAATTGATTTAACATATCATGTGTATACTTTGTCTGACAAATGAAAATCTCATCCTTACTTTGATAAACCTCCATTCCTAGAAAATATTTCATGATGCCTAGATCTTTCATCACAAATTCATTCATCATAGTAACTTTGAATTTATCATTCATCTTGGTTGGTCTCCTCAGCTATGCCTCGAAAGTGCTGAACCAACACAGCTTCTATGCCTTCATGGGATTGATGAATCTACCCCTCCTCATCCTTGATCGAAGAGATCCTGTTGTGAGCTCTGTTGGCTATGGTGGATTTGTGAAAAAATTTGGTATTGCGTTCTCCCTCTTTTAGCCATTAAACTCGGGATTTTTGTCTCCAAAATATTTCCTCTTGTTTGCACAAGTTATCCCAGTCTTGATGTTGTTTCTCGACTTTCTCATTTTTATCTTTATCAAAGCCTTCCCTGATCATGACTTGGTTAAGTTCCTTCATTTTATTTTCAAAAGATTCCTTTTCAACAAAAATATTGCCAAAATCCTTCTTGTTCTAATCTTTGAGTCTCATCTTGATGTTCTTTAATCTTTTTTGTAGAAGCAACATTTTTGTTCCCTGAATCTGTAAATCTTGTGCCCATCATTTTTCGATATTGCTCATAAAATCTGAGTGAGAAAGCCATATATTCTCAAATTTGAAGGTTCTATTCCGAGGTGTCCCTATGTCCTGAATCTCCATTTGCACCGGCCAGTGATTAGACCCTCCGAAGGGGAGAACCCTCACTATTATTTCCGTATCTATTAGCATAAGGTCCTCAGAGATTATGAATATGTCTAACTTGTAGGCTACCTGAGACTCTCCTCCTCTTTTATTATTCCATGTAAAACAACCATTATTTGTCTCCATATCCACTAGCTTCATGTTATCTGTAAAGGTTTGAAAGGCCAAAGAGTCTTTGTTTAGAGTTCTGGTTCCCCCTTTTTTCTCCGAAAGTGATTTGATCATATTGAAGTCCCCTCCCATGATCCAAGGTATTTCTGCATGTTTGTCCCTGAGATCCACAAGGGATTCTATAAACCGGAGTTTTTCATCTATCCTTTGAGGGCCATAAACATTCGTGACTAGATAGGTTTCCCTATCCCCAACAGGCTGAATGACCACTGATAAATAATTCCTAGATGCCTCAACATCTATTATGTTTGTTCTTTGGGGATTCCAGAGAGTGAGAATACCTCCTGCTGAATTTTCTGCTTTTACTTCTAGAAACTCAAATCTACTGAGCCATTTGCTATGTATTTGTCTTAACTTTTGAATGGAACATTTTGTTTCCTGGATAAAAATTATATCTGGAGCTTCATGTTTCAGTCTATTACTAAGCATTCTCTGTTTTCTTTTACTACCTAGACCTCTAATATTCCAAGATGTAAACTTCATATTTAAAGATTAGTAAAAGAGTAGTTCGTTAGATCTTTCATCTTACCTAAGTCTATCATGAGGTTTCCACATTCCATCAATAGCTCATTCTGCCTTTTCCTACCTCTTTTCTTTCCTGGGTTTCTGGGTGATAAACCTAGAGTCGGTTTGATCGTTTTCACTCCTTCATTGCTCTGCCTGCAAATGATTGTTTCCCCCTCTGATCCCTTAGCCTGAGTTCTCCATAAATACAATTGTTGTATTCTATTGAACTCTTCTTGAGGTAATGATTCTACCCCCCTAGTCATTCCCTGAATTAAGAACCCCTCGAGATCTAGATGTTCTCTATCAAGAATCTCCCGGAGCTCATTATCCTCCAGTTCCATCTAACTTTGGGTCATTTTCTGATCCATCTCTAGTTCTGTATAACTCATCATAATCTCATTCTGTTTATCATTTTCTGGTGTTTTTTCCCTATTTCTTCTTTCTCCTTCTCCCCGTGACTTCCTTCCCATGCTTGATCTTCTGTTGTTAATTCTTCATCCGCTTCGAGAACTTGGAACTGGTTCTGACTAACCTGTTGTTCTTCCTTTTGTTGTTGCTTTGGCCCTTTTTTCCCGCCTTTTCCTTTGTGTACCACTTTATGAAAACTATTAGTGTCTCTCATTGTATTATTTTTTCTCTTGTTGTTTGCTTTACTGAGAGGGCAGTCCCTGATAAGGTGTCCATGTTCATGGCATCTACGACACCTAAATGGAATGTGTTGGTAGTCTACCGTTTGTACCCATTCTTCATCAAAACCTTCCAGGATTACTTCATCTTGAAGAGCTCATGATAAATCCATCTCTACACATATCCTTGCAAAGGAGGTGTATTTTCCCCTTTTTGTGGCTTCAGAAGCTTTAACAAACCTACCTAATTTGTTGCCTATGGCAGCTAACGATTCAGCTTGCCAGTAATCTAGAGGTAAAGAATAAAGTCTCACCTAGACCAGGACAGAAGTGAAAGTTTCCCGCTCCGGCAAAAAGTTCATCTTCCATGGCCTCATATAAAGACCTGCTACTGCGTACAACTAGGGCCCTCCTTCAAACACTTTGTCTTTATCTTCAATGTTTGTGAACACCACCGTGAAGAAACCCTTTGACCCAAGATGTAGATCAATACTCCCTTTAGGTTTCCTATGGTATTTGATCCATGTTTGTAACTCTTTTTCAGTGGACCATAAACCCATGAATTTATAGATGATTGCATAAGTACTCATGTGGTCTCTGTGTGCCTGTAGCGCTGGGTCATTTAAAACCACTCTGGGAGTGATTTCAGCTTTGGGTTTACAAGGTCCCTTTTGTTTTTTATCTTTTGTTCCCTGTTTTTTCTCATCTTCCTCCTTGTCTTTTGTGCCATTGTTCTCCTTCAATCTGGTACCTTCTGTTGTCTCTTCCATTTTTATTCTTCCTTCCTCAACGGTACCTCTGCCATTTCTTTTGAATTTTTCAGCCCTTATTGGCCACTGCTTCCTTGTAGGAGGGAGTGGAGCTCCCTCCTTTGCGACTTTCCATGGAAAAGAACTTTTCAGCCAACTGTAACCCTCATTGTTCGCTGCTTCTTCGCTCCCACTCCTCCAAAACCAACAAATTGTCAAGGTTCTTGACCAGACATATTCCCAAGCTGGTGTCCAGAGAGGACATTTTCAACCTTAACAGACTAGTGACTAAAAAGGAGGTCAGTGAAGTCCTCAAAGATATGCATAATGGCAAAGCACCAGGCCCGGATGTCTTTAATGTAGATTTCTTTAAAGCCTGCGGGAATATTGTTAAACAGGATATATTGAGGGTTGGGGAGGACTACAGGTTTAACAAGACTATTTTGAAGGTGCTCAATACCTCCTTCATCTCCTTGATTCTGAAATACGACAATGCTCAAACTCCGGAAATGTTTAGACCCATAGCTTTATGCAATGTGGTCTACAAGATAATATCCAAGGTAGTGGCCAACAGACTCAAACCTCTACTTCCTTCTCTAGTATCGAGGGAACAATCTGGTTATGTTGAAGGCAGACAGATTCTAGACAACATCATTCAAGCAGGTGGCGCACTCGTTAACTAGAAAAAGGAACTATGTAATGATCATGCAACTGGATATAGCTAAAGCATATGACAAAGTAAATTGGACCTACATCAGGAAAGTGCTCATTGCATTCGGTTTTGATCATAACTAGGTCAGATGGGTCATGGCCCTCGTGACTTCTTCTAGTTTTTCAATTCTAGTCAATGGCTCTCCCTCAGAGATTTTTCTTCCTTCAAGAGGCCTCAGACAGGGAGATCCACTCTCACCCTTTCTCTTCATCCTCATGATGGAAGGACTTGGGCGTTCTATCAAGCAAGCTAGAGTTATGGGTAAAATCCAGGGTCTTCAACTTACGGAGAATGGATAGGTTTTGACTCATCAACAATTTGTAGATGACACCTTGTTACAAGGTATCCCCATAGTCAAGGAGGCTTTAGCGTACAAACAAATTCTGTATGACTTTTCCAGGGAAACAGGTATGGAAGTTAATCTTTCCAAATCAAAAATATTTTTCTTTAATACCAATATTGCTATTCAGAAAAACATCTCCAGAATTCTTGGCTTTCCAAGGGATTCCCTCTCTTTTAAATATTTAAGAGTGCGTCTAACTGTAAAACCTTTGCATAAGAGCATTTGGGAACCATTGATAAATAAGATGTAGGATAAAGTCATAAAATGGACCATCAGATCTTTAAACCTGGCTGGTAGATTAGTGTTCACAAAGTTGATGCTACAGTCTATCCCAGTTTTTATGCTCTCAGCTCTCCCAGCTCCAAAAGGAGTTTTGCAGCAATTCAGAAACATCCAAAGAGACTTTCTCTGGGGCAAGGAGGAGACAAGAAAGAAATGGGCTTTAGTCTCTTGGGAAAAGATATGTAAACCCAAGAACCTAGGGGGCCTAGGCTTGGACGACCAGGAGATTCTTAGCAACGTTCTAGGGGCCAAACTCTGGTGGCATTGGGTTAAAGATCCAAAGGCTCAATGGGAAAGTATCTAGAAAGAAAAATATGCCAGCTCTTGGCACCACACTGATCTCATAAGGATGTCTGGAAATATAAGGGGCTCATTCATCTAGAACAAGGCCTGGGAGAACAAAGGCCTAGTACAGAGAAACAGTTCCTGGGAAATCAAAGAGGGTGATCTTGCACTATTCTGGGAGGATAAATGGCAACAAGAACCAACACTATTAAAAGAGGAATTGTTGGACCTCAAGCATGAGATGGATAACCAAGGATTAACAAAGGTAAAATATTTCTGGGACCACACCAACAATTCAAGAAAATGGAGAACTTGGAGAAACATAGACTGCGGGGATAACAGGCCCCTGAAAACAAAAGCAGAGTAACTCATGAGAATTTTGGAACAAAGAATGATTTTAGTAGCTGTGGGACAGGACCAAGTAAGATGGGGCAGCAATAAAGAAGGCATATTTAATATTAAGGAGGCTAAAGGTTTTCTCCTTGGGAAGGAGTCCCAAGCCCCAGACAGAATCTGGCAGAACCTATGGAGACACCAGGGGTGGATGAAGATTAAACTCTTCATGTGGCTGGTGCATCACAAGAAAATCTTGACTTGGGACAATATAAGGAAAAGAGGTATCATAGGGCCTTCTAGATGCCAGCTTTATGAAACACAAGAGGAGACAGTGGAACATCTTCTCAATAGCTCCACTTTTACTTCTAGGTTATGGGATACTTTTGCCTCCATTTTCCAACAATCCGATAGGGACAAAGAGAGCATCATTAACACCCTGAGCAGCTGGAGAAGAAATTTCTCAGACAATGGAGTTCTTAACTGTGCTTGGGCTCTCATGCCAAGCTTCATTGTATGGAATGTATGGAAAGAAAGAAACAAGAGAATATTCAAAAATGAAAAGAATACATCTCTTTGCCTGTTTGAGTAGATCTTAAAACAACTCAAGGAAACGGTTGGTACCACAGTGAAGAATCTCCCCAACAATCCTCCCTCAGTGGCTGAAAAGAGAATTCTCAGGCAGCTGGGGATGCAGGGGCTCATTCCACATGATCTAGGCAGGAAAGTTATCCTAAAGGAAATGGAAAAGGATTTCTGGCATCCTCCCCCAAGGGGTTTTTTGAAATACAACATAGATGGAGCTTCAAAAGGCAACCCAGGAACTGCGGGTTTTGGAGGGGTTCTTCGAGATGAATTTGGGAGCATTCTCTTCCTCTTTCATTGTCATTTAGGAAAAGCCACCAATAATATGGTGGAATTAATGGCTATGGAGCAATGTTTAGAATTTCTAAAGCAGGGCAACTACCTAAACGTGATCATAGAAGTGGACTCTGAGTTAGTCATTCACTCGGTCAAGAGAATCAGTTACGGAACAAAGTCGGAGAAAGTCTCAAATCATTGGAGATTAATCCAGGTTTTTCAAAGAATTTAATGTCACCTGCAAGGAATATGGACAGTAAGATTCAACCACGTCCATAGAAAATCCAACAAACTGGCGGATATACTTGCAAACCAAGGTGTAAACTGTAATGAATGCAGAGTTTCTATGGGATGGCAAGTAGTGCCTCAGGGCAGTCTTAAAATTCTCTGTCATAACCAAGCAGAAGAAGATAGAGAAGGGTATTGAAACAAAGCCATAGAAGCAAGGTCCCTATGATTTGGACTATGTATATGTCAACAATTTTGGTCAGACTAGTCATGGGAGAATGGCAGGCCTCGAGCGAAAGGCAGACATCAGTCTGCCTTAGCGGCATGAACAATTTCAACCTTAGTAATCTCTGGTGTTTGGCGAGCAAGTTTCTTAGTATGATGGTTGGTCGCCCTAAGGAAAATTCAGCACGAATTTTAGTTTCAAGTTCAGGAATTTAGGCTAGAAGATGAAGGATAGGGACCATGTCTTTTACGGCAACCGTAATACACCTTCTTCCCCTCCGCGGTAGACAAAACCACTTTCCAAGTGGTATTTATCTGATCGCTCCCCTCTCAAGTAGGAAGCGGTTTTCACATTTTGGGAACGATCCCATACAACATCTGACACATGGCAAGGGGCCAAGATTGTATATAGCCTGCATCGCATGCTAATGATTGGCATGTTGGGCAGTGCGATATTCATTTGATCCGTCAGATTTTGTGGTAGGGATCAACGATCAAGATTGATCATGCAGTTTTTTGGGGCCGAGGAGTTAAGTTCTGTTCGCCTTATTGGTGAAAAATTCTCCTCCGCTGTCGGGTTAAGATGTGGATTGCAAGGTCACGATTAAAAAGGTAGGTTGAGTGAGTGATGGCACGGGCAATCGCTCGGATTGGCATTCGTCCGACCATTCTTTCAGTAAGTTTAAGGTCTGTATTCTAAAGGTTTTGTCAGTTATATGTATTGGGTTGGGGGATCTTGCCATTGGTGGTTAGCACCCTTGTTCTGAGTCCACTTTGTCGAGTGGATAGTTGTAAACTATGTAAATTATTTTTGGCTTAATGATATAAAAGGATTGTCTCTTGCTTTAGCAAAAAAAAATTTATCATTCATCTTAGAACTACTATCCATATACAATAGACCATCAACATACAAACTTATGATTAGAATATCAATACCTTCTTTTTTGTAGTAAAAGGTAGTATCACTCTTACTTCTCTGGAAGCCATTTTCCTGAATGTATCCATCAATCCTAGCATACCACGCTCTTGGTGCCTGTTTGAGACCATACAAAGCCTTCCTCAACTTGTAGCCATTATTCTCCTTTCCTTCCACTTCAAAACCTTGTGGCTGCTCCACATATACTTCCTCTTATAAGTAACCATTGAAGAAGGCACTTTTCATGTCCATATGATGTATGCTCCACTTTTTCTGAGTTGGTAATGAAATCAACATTCTAATGGCCTCTTGTCTTGCTACTGATGCAAATGTCTCTTCATCAACAATTCCATACTTCTGTGTGATTCCTTTAGCACTAATCTTGCTTTGTGTCTTTCAACACTCCCATCACTGCTAAATTTAGTCTTATAGACCCATTTGGTGCCAATCTTTTTCTTGTCATGTGGAAGCTCTGTCAACTTCCAAGTGTCATTATTTTGAATGGAAACCATCTCTTCTTGCATGGCTTTCATCCAAACCCCATTAGTACATGCATCTTCAAAACATGATGGTTCAAAATTAGCCTTGGATAATAAAGATAAATTGACTATCTCACCTATTGGGCTTTCTTCATGTGCTTGATTTGCACTCCCCTCATAAATATCACTCAATCTTCTTACCTTCCTTTTATAACTTGGAGAAGAAGTTGGACTTGAACTTGATATTGAAGAAATTGATGAAATGCTGCTTGATGGAGTTAACCAACTGGTTACAGAAACATTAGTGGGTTGCTCATGATTAATATCAACAATTATATCATCATTAAACCAGATTTTGTCTTCTCAATATAGCCTTTTTTATGACCATAAACTCCCCCTTCATAAAAAATTACATCTCTTGAGACAATAAGATTGTTAGTTAGAGGATTATACAATTTATAAGCCTTGCTTGTCTCACTATACCCAATAAAAATACATAACTCACTCTTTGCATCTAACTTTTTTCTATTATGATCAGGTACATGCACATAAACCATAACCAAAAACTTTGCAATGATTAACATTATTCCTTTTTGCATACCAAGCTTCAAAAGGATTCATCTTTTCGAGTGCACTGCTGGGGCTATGGTTGAGTATGTACACTGTTGTAGCAACTGCATCTCCCCAATCATAATTTCTTAATCCCTTAGTTTGTAACATGCATCTTGCCATTTCAACCATCGTAGTGTTCTTCCTTTCAGCGATGCCATTTTGTTGGGGTTTGTATTCCGTAGTATGTTGCCTCCTGATGCCATTCATATCACAATAACTCAGGAAAGCTTTTGAGCAGAATTCTCCTCCACGATCAGTCCACAAACATTTGATCTTGCACCCTTTCCCATTTTCTACAAGGACTTTGAACTTCTTGAATGTATCCAGGGCCTCACTTTTGGCCTTCAAAAAATATACCCAACAATTTCGTGAGTAATCATCAATAAAAGTGATGAAATATGATGACTTACCCAAACTCTTAGTCTTCATAGGACAACATATGTCGGAATGAACAAGCTAAAGTGGGTGATGAGCCTTCCATGCAGTGCCCTTTGGAAACCTTTCCCTCGCATGCTTTCCTTTAGCACATCCTTCACAAACCTCCTTATGCTCTTCTACCTTGGGCAAATGAGAAACTATTGCATGTAAGGTTAGAGACTTCAAACTGTGAAAATTTAAATGCCCATACCTGAGATGCCATAACCAACTTGAATCCTCATAAGCCATATTTGCAAGATTGTTGTAATGTTCAACAAATCTCAAGGGAAACATCCTATTTCTTGTCATAGGCACAAAAATGATCACTCTATTTCCCTTATTCTTGTCATAGGCACAAAAATGATCCCCCTATTTCCCTTATTCTTGTCATAGATAGTACATGTCTTATTTTCAAAGACTAGTTTATAATTTTTCTCACATAGTTTCCCAATGCTCAACAAATTATGCTTCAATTATGGAGTATAATAAATGTCATGAATACTCTTTATACCTTCTTTCATTTGGACCTCCATAACTCCTTTGGCAACAATCTCCAATGATTTATCATCACCAAGCTGAATCTTGGATTTGAAACTTCCATCTTTTGCTGAAAGCAATTTCTCATTCCCTGTCACATGGTTAGAGCATCCAGAATCTAGGTACCAAACATCTTTACTAGTATTTTCACCTTTGGCATAAGATAAAAATAAGTGATCTAGAGGATACTAACCACTTTCTTGAGCATATTTAGCATTTTTACCTTCCTTGAATCTGCATTCTCTTTCAAAGTGGCCATACTTGTTACAATAGTAACATTGAACATTTCTCTTATAAAATCTACCTCTACCTATTCCTCTTGTGCCACTTCTTCCTCTACCTCTTGAAGAATTTTGGATTTTCCATTTACCTTGACCTTGATTACTTTTGGCACTACTACCGCTTGCATCTTCATGATTTGTAATTTGTAATTTAAAGGAAAAAGCTTTCCCTGCACCTTCAAAAGTTTCCTTCAATCTTTCTTTATGAGACATCAAGGATCCAACCAATTGATCAAACTGTAGTTTTGTCAGATGCTTACTTTCTTCCATGATTATGGCAACATGATTCCATCTATGTGTTAAAGATATCAATAATTTTTTAATTAAAACTTCATTACTTACAGTTTCTCCAAGTGTAGCCATTTTATTGACCACATCTTTGACTCTCACACAATAGTCACTAACACTTTCAGCTTCTTGCATCTTCAAATTCTTGAACTCTCACTTCAATGTCTGAATCTTTGCCACTTTAACTTGATCATACTTAGTAAGCTTCTTGTAGAGTCCCCCAAGCATCTTTGGCAATTTTTTCTCCTAATATTCTTGGAAATAGCTCTTATCAAGAGCTATCTGAATGTGAAACAGAGCTTGAGCATTCTTCTTCCTTGCTTCCTTTCTCGTTGTTATTTCATTGGCTTTAAGGGAATTCCAAATAGCTAGCTCCTCATAACCTGATTCAAAAATCTCCCGTAAATATTTTCCAATTAAAAAGGTTAGCATCTTAATGCACCAATAATCATAATCGTTCCCATCAAATTCTGGAATGGACATCTAGTTAGAATTCGACATGATTAACTTTGGCGAAATTCCAACAATAAAACTTTAACCCAAAATAATTTTACCTGCTTTGATACCACTTGTAGAATATGAAATGCCTTCTTTAAGCCAACTAATAAGCCAACATAATTATGAAGAAAAAAAAATAAAAAAAGTAACAAATAAAACACTGTCATTGTGTGAGATCAAACCTGTTGTAAATCTCATATTAAATTAAACCATTAACTACATTGTTATATAGTAAAATTCTTACTAATATGATTATCAATCAATTCTAAAACAAATCTACTGATACTACCAATCTTTTGAAAGCTAATTTTGAGCACTGACCTCCCTAATAATTTGTGGCCCTAATTTTGCACAGAGAACACAAAATATGTTAACTAATTTGTCAGCCATTTACATAAAAAAATTAAGCATTATTCCCAAAAATGCTTCTGTTGTGTAGGGAAAATGATAGCAATGTTAAATGCCACATCAAACCCAAACATATCTACGTTTTGGGAAGTTTTAGTGTTTACAGATAAACGCTTAAACCCCTAGACTAGTAGCTAAGTCTAGAACAACAATGCAAAGCATTCTCTACCTTTTCTATAACCAATAGATTAAATAAGATAGTAAAGTAGCCTACCTATAGCATCTGCGTACTCCTTATCTCCCTAGACGAATTCTGTCGCTCCTTTCTGTACTTAATCCGCTTGAAAAGTAGCTGCACATAGATAGAAGAAAAAAACAAATTAAAGCATGTGATAATGATCTATTGATTAAAAATAGAATGGAATCAAGTTCATAATACACATATCAAAGCATCAATGGACAATACAAACATATGGAAAAAGATTTGAACACTTTATTAGTAAAAGGAAGAGTTACAACCCAATTTGCTTAATTCAGTTTCACTCCTCTAGTTCAATCCCATCCTCTCCTCATAACAAGAAAGACATTTTGACATCATTACAATACTTGAAACCAACTCAAGTCTCATACTAACAACATTGCCCTATAATTCAATGATTTCTAGCCCCTGAACACTTAGATGAGTGGTATTTTTATAGGTGAATGAAGGAAACTATGCCATAAATGGTGATAATGAATGCCCTCCCAAACTTAGGATTTAGTTCCATGGAGGAAGGGATAAATGGATTGATGTTCCTTAACTCCCTCCCTCATCCAATTTTGAGCCCAAAGGAGTGGATATCCTTGGGAAACTTCTAGAGGCATCCTATGGATAAGAATATTCCAAACCCTAATGCAGATTTTGCTCAAATTCGCCCAACACAATGGTAGTGTATTGGGCTGCACTACAATGCACCTTGGTAGTGTACTAGGCTACACTGTAGCGCACCCTAGTAGTGTATCTACCTGTGCTGATTCTCATAGAGACAATTTTTGGATGATTTTAGTCATAGAACTTCTTGGGAAGCTAGGCATTTTGAGGGTTGACTTCTTTAGGGCATGTAACAACTAAATTAGGGTTTGATGGGCCCTAAAGCACTGATCTATAAGATGGGAGTGATGTGCCCAAATGGATCTGTAACAATTGCCCCCTAAAGCATGAAGTCGAAAATATATATGTCAAGTGACATGCTTTACCATGTGGAGAGGAGGTTTCGAAGTGGAAGGTGACCTGCATCAATTACAATACATATATCATGATAATTTGATTTTTTTCTCATGAACTGCTGAGGGAAGGCATACCCATGCTCAACTTATAAAATTTCAGTACATTTACAAATATAGTCATCTACAGATATAGACCCATGAATGGATGACCATGAATGTAAGGCCATTGTACATTTTATTTAGTACTCCTGAAAATATTGCAGCCCAGATGGATGAAACTAGATCCAGGGTCTTCAATCTCGTTCAATCTTTCACTCAAGTACAAGTCTAACCATGTGACTATATGATTGGAAGTCGAACATGGAAAGACATTGTCTGATTACCAGCTAATAATGTAAGCCGTTAAGAGATGCAAGAGGAATCGCTGGTAATGATGATGACCCTCAAGGTAGAACAATACATTTTGCATGGTGCGAATAAATGATTTGTTGTCAAACACCATACAAAGTATCTCAATCAAAGGCCAATGATGTCAACCTATCGGAGGAAGCGAGAAACCTGCCATTGATGTATGCAAGCCTCAAGGTACTGAAGGGTTGTTTCTAAGTCAACTTCTTGGATAATGTGTTGATGTCGACAAGAAGAAACTCGTCACAGGAGGGCCTTGATGTATCCCACATCAACGACACAAAACGAGGTAAATGATTTTGGAGATGAAAAACGACTGACGACAGAAGGTTCAGGAATGGCGGTCATGAAAATGAAGGTTTACGGTATTGCAAAGGATGAAGTTTGAGCTGAATGACTTCTCTTGAACATGTCGGTGACACTAAATTGAATTGGTAGCATTGACCCAAAACAAAGTAATGGATGGTATGATAGACCAAAGGTGTGATAACCATCAAGCTAGATGGCCCAACCCACATTGTCATGGTGATGGGGTGAAAGTGTCATCTTCAAGAGCGACTTGCTACCATAAAGTGTTTTCCCATTTTCCCAATTTTCCCCAGTCATTATTGACCAGTACCTCTTTATTTTTATCAAGATTGAGGAGGATAACATATGCTTGTTGTATAATTTCACCCTTCGGGTGAATCCATTGCTATTTGATGCTTTAATGAGTCTATCGAAGGTGAACCTCAGTCTTGTCTAGATGGACAAGTTTGCCACTATTTCATGTTTTAACGAGTTTAACGACAAAGATAACTCGGTCCTTTTCATGTTTAGAGAGTTTGAAAAGGGATGAAAAGGAAACTCAAAAAGCTCTTTTCGTAGATTTGTCTCTCAAGTCCAAAAATTCATAAAACGATATGAGAGAGAACGTATTGATCATGTTCGATCAACGTATTCCTTTTTTGTAGTTAATATATCTTAGCCCGAAAAAGGGTTAAACTTATACTGAGCAGATATCAATTCCAATCTTTTAACGAGCTAGAAATGACAAGCGCTCGGTAATTTTTTCATGTTTAGAGAGTCTTAAAAGAGCTTAAAGAGGACTCCATTTTCAGGAATGAGTGGTGTCTAGGATAGCAACTGGTTCTGGTGATGTTGGAACTTCTCAAAACATGTTGATTTATGTGAAGAGGCTAGCTAATAAGACCACTCATTGCAACTGTTCCTCAAAAAGGGTAAAACAACCAAGTGAAAGTGTATGATTAGCCAAAGGGATGGTGGCGATGGAGGGAGAAAAAACCAAGGCTCATCTGACGGAAGAGGCTGATAGAATGGCAATCACAAGGGTTAAAAATGGAAATGGGTTCATTTTTACACAAGCTTGAACCATAGGGAACTATGCTTGGGTTCAATTTCATGTCTACACAAGCTTGAAACAAAAAACTGTGATTGGATTCAGTTTCATTTTTATGCAAGATTAAAATGAAAAAACTATGCTTGAGATTGGTTTACATGCCCCAGCATGATGAAAGGGAGAGTCTCCTGTAACCAGATGGAAGTCGTTGTGCTGAAGCAAGACGGTTATCCAACACCTTTTTGGCTTCGTCCAGATAGGGACAAAGGTGAATGGGGTGATTCCTTTCACATAACCTACATGTAAACTTAACTTTACCACTAGGTGCATGCCTCCCAAGATTCATTACATTCACCTAATTAGACTACTCATGGCTATTAAGTGGAAGGAATGAAGGTTATTTTACGAGATCAAGTGAAAGACTCGACTGGGATTTTACGAGATCTAATTAAAGACTCGAGTTGGAACTTGGGACCTTGTTTCATTTTTTTAATGAGCTTGACACAAGACAACTCTGCTCGTACTCCTCGTTTCATTTTTAATGAGGTTGACACAAGACCAAGATCTATCCTCATATTATTTGTTTCATTTTTTTAACGAGGTTGACACAAGACAAGGAACTATCCTCATGGGAGTTGTTTCATTTTTTAAATGAGGTTGACACAGTAAAAGAACTATCCTCATGGACCTATTTCATTTTTCTAATTAGGTTGACACAGTAAAAGAACTATCCTCATATTCCTTGGTTTCATTTTTTAACGATGTTGACACAAGACAAGGAACTATCCTCATATTCCTTGGTTTCATTTTTTAACGATGTTGACACAAGACAAGGAACTATCCTCATATTCCTTGGTTTCATTTTTTAACGAGGTTGACACAAGACAAGGAACTATCCTTGTATCCTTCGTTTCATTTTTTAACGAGATTGACACAAGACAAGGAACTATCCTCGTGCGCCTTGGTTTCACAACGCATATGAGGTCATGAAGGAGAGATCTGGTTCCAATGCCCCCTAGTACATGATGTACAACATCACTGAATTGATCGTCAGTTGATGTAGGTATGGAACAGGTTGCCACATAATTAACCAGTGGCGGGGTTGATACCATTGGTACAGAAAGACCAATTAGGGAAGATGGTTGACTGGAAGCCATATTTGGACCGGGAAATAAAAGCTAGTCAACGGTGACAATTCTGCCTTCATGCAGGAAACAAATCACTCGAAAGAGTGTTGAAACAATAGCTCCCATGTCATAAACATAGTTGCACCCAAGAAGTAAATTATAATATAAAGGGCCTGGGACTACCATCACGTTCAGATAAATTATTTTTCCTCCCAAAGTAATGGGTAACTGAGGGAGGATCCCTAATGGTTGACTGGTTCCTCTGTTAAAATCCAATATATTGTGGGTAAATGGCACAAGCGGCGGCGAACCGAGCACTTGCCAACGATATCCTTAGGATGGAACAACAAACCGAGTCTTCCTTAAAAAGTATCAAGATTTTTGTAAGAGTAGGGACATCAACGATATCCTTAGGATGCAACAAACATAAGACAAAAACCTAGAGGAGTATCTTGAACGATTCATATACAATTTTCACAAATCTCGTGGGTCAAACTTAGATGAAAAGACTAAAAAAATTGTGTTCCTAAAAGGGTTGAGGGATGAATGCATTGAAAAATTAAACCTTCTTAGCGGTGGGGACATCTATAAGAAGCCATTTTCTGAAGTAATCAAGCTTTGTCGTACCTATTCTAGGAGCCAAGCTAAAGTAGGAAAAAAGCTTTGCGAACTTAAAGATAATTCCAGAGACTATGTGCTAGAGAAAACTGTGGCTAATGATATTACAAGAGTCGAACTAGGAAACTTATTAGAAAACTTTAAAACCGATATACTCCATACAATCAGTGACCAGCTATACACTATGAAAATAAAACAAAAACAAGAGGCTGAAAAGGTAGCCATGACAATGTTTTGTCCCAAGTGTAGGTGCAAACATCCAGATAGGGAATGTCCTTTCAATGCCATTGAGATTTGTGGAATCTATACTTTAGAACACCTGACCAAGAAGTGCCCATCACTTCCTAGCCTACAGGCTATCTACAAATGGAACGCTGAAGACATTGACCAATGTCAGACCACCAAAAGACCCATCTGGAGAGGCCAGAGTCAGAATGTGTTTCCAGATCCAAATTCCCAAGGTTATGGTCAGACTTAGCCTTGGACCTTCCAAGCATCTTACCCTCCTTGGGCTACTCTGCAACCACAAAACACTCCCTGGAGCCAGAATTGGAGGAAAACCCCTATACCAATGCCTATCAACCCCAAACCCAATTCTATGCACCTTACCTAAACATTCCAACTACCTCATATAATCCGACCATGCAACCTTCTCAGAAAGGGAATAACCCTAACATATATCAGCAACCCACGTTGCCACCACCTCCTTTGCATTAGTTGTTACCTACACCTTCTAACCCATCATCCTCGAAGGCACCTACTACCTTGAACCCACCCCAACCTACATTGTTTCCTTCACACCCCGTACCTAACCCATGTCATAATATGCTACCTCAACCAGTGCAAAACATTGATATTCATCCTTTTCCTACATATATGATCATCGCCATTACTATGAATGAAATCCAATTACGATAAGGAAAGACAGTTAACAAAGGGAAATCAATTGTTGTTATCTAGGAAGAGGTTCCCTCCACATCATCCGAAAACCATTTTCAAAACGAAAAACAACAAAAACCATAGAAAGAAGAATCAAATGAACCACCATACCCAGAAAGACTAATTGTAAAGAAAGAAGAGATCCCACTTGAGTATGATTTGGGAAAGGAACTAAGGAATGTCTGCATTAAAATTCCACTTTTACAAGCAATTAGAGACATTCCTATTTACGCCAAAATTGTCAAAGATCTTTGCATTAAGAAACTGGGGAGGAAGTGGCATAAGAACCAGATGCCAAAATCATAATACAAATGTCCACTATGATTTCCGATTTTCCTGTGAAGTACAATGACCCTGGGAATCCCATTGTCACCATTGAGATAAATGGGTACTTCTGCAAAACACCCTCATGGATTTAGGGGCAGCAATAAATGTAATGACCTATGAAACAATGACGTCTTTACAACTACCTAGACCTAAATTCACCCCTATCCTTCTAGAAATGGTAGACAAATATGTCGTCAAACCAATGCAAACCCTGGAGGACATAGTGGTCACAACAGCCTCTTGGAAATATCCCATAGATTTCATTGTCATTTCTCCGAAAAACTCTAGGCCTGGACACCCTGTGGTTCTGGGACAACCATGGTTGGAAACTACTGATGCTGTCATAGGATGTAGAAACGGAGAAATGATTATTTCTAATGGTTCCCACAACCAAACTTTGTCTATTTTCCCCCTACTCAGACAGCTACTGAATTACCATTATGGCTCGAAAACCCATATGGAGATGAACACTGTATGTTTCCTTTTTTGTCATTAGATCAGTCTAGAGGTCTCCAAGAGCATTCTAATGAACATGTTTTGCAACATTTTTTAGTTGATAGCTCTTGTATCGATTATCTTATCTCTTTTAATGGTTATCAACATGTGTTTAGTGATGAGTTTCAGGAAACCTACCATCCAGTTGTCTTCGCCTCTTTTGCAGCAATGGAGGAAATCCATGAACCCACCACAAAACTTGTAGAAATTTTTGAAGGAAAGATATTACATATCGGTACACGATTGACTGCAGAACAAAGGGAGTAGTTGATGAGTATGATTCACAAACAAACTGGAGCTTTCGCCTGGGATTACTTGGACATGAGGGGCATACATCCAGACACCTGCATCCACCATATCTATACAAATGAAGAAATGAGACCTGTTCGGCAACCACAAAGGCGTATGAACCCAACATTAAAAGACATTGTCAAAGATGAACTTCAGAAACTTTTGGCTGCATATTTCATTTACCCCATTTCTGACAGTAGGTGGGTGTCACCTTTAGTAGTGGTTCCAAAGAAGAATGACAAGTGGTGTATCTGCGTTGACTACAGAGAATTAAACAAGGCGACATTGCGTGACTATTTTCCACTGCCCTTCATTGATCAATTCCTAGAAATGCTTTCAGGTAAGAGGTATTTTTCTTTTATAGATGGGTACAGCGGTTACAATCAAATACAAATAGCCAAACAAGACCAAGAAAATACTACTTTTACATTCCCCTGGGGTACTTATGCATATAGAGTCCTTCTGTTTGGTCTTTGTAATGCCCCCGCCATTTTTCAGAGAGATGTACTTGCCATTTTCTCTAATTTGATCCATGAATATGTGGATGTCTATATGGATGACTTCACAGTTTATGGATATGACTTTTCCCAGGCTTTGGAAAATCTAGAGAAAGTATTGATTCATTGTCAAGAAGCTAATCCAGCCCTTAGTATTAATAAATGTAAGATGATGAAAACTAAGGAGATTGTTCTAGGCCATCACGTGTCATTAGAAGGAATTCAAGTTGATCTAGCAAAAGTCGAGGTAATCTCATGTATCCCTATTCCTAGTTTGCAAAAAGAGGTGAGAATTTTTTTAGGGCACATAGGGTATTATCGATGATTTATTAAGAATTTCACTAGAATTGCAACACCATTATTTAAATTTTTAACTAAAGATATTGGCTTTGTATGGAATGCTGACTATCAACAAGCTTTTTAGGTGCTAAAGGAAAAGTTGTCCACTGCTCCGGTATTGATAGGGCCAAATTGGTCCTTACCTTTTCATATTTGTATAGATGCTTCAGATACTGCACTGGGAGCAGTCTTGGGACAAAGGGATGATAAATTTCCCTATGCTATTTATTTTGTCAGCAAAAATCTTTCTCCCACTGAATTAAATTATACGGTTACTGAAAAAGAGTTGTTAGCAGTTGTTCATGTTATATGAAATTTTAGGCATTATATTACCGGTTATGAGACATTTGTCCATACCAATCATTCTGCTACTAGATTTTTAATGAATAAACCTATTATTAATGGTAGGATAACAAGATGGTTGTTGCTTTTACAAGAATTCAATATAACTGTAATTGATAGGCCTGGAAGGGATAACTTGGCAGCTGACTTCTTATCTCATTTAAACATTGCACAGGGAAGCATGCCAACACCAGTGCCTAATGAATTTCCAGATGAAGCATTATTTTCCATTTCTACTATTACTCCTTGGTTCGTTGATGTCACCAATTATCTAGTATCAAGGAAACTACCTCAAAACATGTTGGCCCGAGAAAAACATAATATAGTGCAGTGTAGTGCTAATTTCTCTTGGATCAAAGGGGATCTATTTTATATCAGGCCATACTTGATTATGATGTGGTGTGTGTGGGAAGATGAAATGTATGATGTGATGAGAGCCAGTCACAACGAGCCTTGTGGTGGCCATTTTGCTGAGAAAAGGACTGCATACAAAGTTCTCCATACTGGATATTATTGGCCTACACTCTTTAAAGACACCAAGAAGTTTGTTTTGAGTTGTGACACTTTCCAATGAATGGGGAGACCAGTTGCCTCCGATGAAATGCCTCTTCAACCAAAAATCACCATCGAACCTTTTGAGAAGTGGGCATTGGACTTCGTAGGGCCCATCTCCCCAATGTCAAAGAAGAAAAAATATATCTTGGTGTGCACTCACTACGTCACCAAGTAGGTGGAGGCTAAAGCATTGTATGCTGCCACTAGAACGGCAGTAGTATAATTTTTTTTCGAGGACATCTTTACAAGATTCGGTGTGCCTCGTGAGATTATCACTGACCAGGGTACAAAATTTAAATAAAAGTTGGTCAAGGAACTCACAGAGCAGTATCAAATTAAGCATCGCAAATTGAATCCTTACCACCCCCAGGCTATGGGAAATCAGAGTCCATGAACAAAGTTTTAGAATCCATCCTCACAAAAACTATTCAATTGCATCATATGGATTGGGTAGATAAGTTACTAGAGGAAATATGGGCTTACTGGATCACTTGGATAAATGTGACAAGAAACACACCTTATGAGTTATTTTATGGAAAACAAGTGCTCTTGCCCATTGAGTTCCAAGTAAAAACATTCAGGACTGCCACCCAGTTGGGCATGAATCTAAATGAAGCTCAAGAGCAGAGGTTGATGCAACTGAATGAAATTGACGAAATTCGACAAGATGCCTACCATAGAACTACGTTGGTAAAAAGCCAAAGAGCTCGATCACACGACAAATTTATCAAGAAGAAAGTCTTTCGCCCAGGTGACTAGGCCTTGTTATATGATAGTAAGTTTAACCATTTTAAAGGTAAATTTTCTACCACATGGTTAGGATCATATAAAGTAAATGAAGCTTTTGATAACGGTTCAGTTCGTATTTGTAGTATCAATGATGATAAGACTTATTTTGTATTAAATGGCCATTGGCTTAAAGTTTATCACAAACCACTTTCATGTGATCAGTTTTTGTAGGAAGTACGAAAGGCTCCAGGGTTGGAGCTAATTCATGCAAATGACCAACCCCATGATAGTTCAGTTGATTAATTTCTCATATCTACAGGTGGTTCTCCCCACATGCCATGTAGAATAAAGGAGGAATTCACCAGAAGCAAGTTTATTCCTTTATCCAGGCTTGGTGGATTACTTATGGAAAAGGAACCCATGGAGTCTTCTTTGGAGGCCTTCAGACTCTCTAAACATGAAGCTCTCAAGCATTGACTGATCGAGGCTTGGAAAATGATATGGACGAGTAATAGTCTAGGCATTCCTTAAGTATAGAATTGTTCTTTGCCAGGCTCAAGGAAATGTTTATGGAAATGAAACTCCCTGGAGTCTACTATGGGAATTTCATAATATTTAAAGATGAATGGCTTGAGAAAAAACTACTTTGGGCTCACGAAAACAATAAACTAGTGGTAGTTTAGGGATCCTTTGGGCATTGAATTATTCTTTTCTTGGCCCAAGGGAATAATTACATAAAAGGAAGCCCCCTTGGAGTTCTCTTTCCAGACATTTCTAGCTCCCTAAATAAGAGAAGCCCCAGGCAGTTCTCATCTTAGGCTTGTTAAAAAACCATGAGATGATATACAGGGTTCTAGTGCTATCCCACAGCAGACCTGATGCCAATTTGTCAAAATAATTGTAGATTTGTGTTCTATTTCCTATGATTAACTAGTTTTGTTCTCAATTACTTAAAGTTGTGCTAGAGTTTTCCTGAGAATCAATTTATTTCAAGCTTTTACAATATTTGTAATGATATGAATGTTCAAGTGCTAATCCTGACAACAACACCATCAGCTTCTTAAAACATATCAGTCTCTAAAAAATATGTAAACTCTGTTGCTAAAGCACCAAGAAGTCTTCTCAGATGATTGGATCTCTCAGTTCACTGAAAAATCATTGTTCTCTGCAAAATGAGGAAACATCTTCAACCGATGGATCTAGAAGGTGTTCACACTGTCTTCTATACCCAAGATCGTTACAATGACATAGGTATTGCACTTAAATTACCTAGTTTGGTCTTGGATAGTTCTAATAATCACCAAATGTACTTGTATTTTACCTAATTTCCTAAAAATTTGGGCTCTATTCCTATTTTCACCCCCACTTCCTAACGTATTCCTGGATTTGATTAAACCACTTTCCATTTCGACTTCCTCATGATTATGATCCCTATCCTTTCCTCATGTATAGTCATAATTCAAGCATGATTTCTGTTGATGGGCACGACATACACCGATCTGTGGGCTAGATGCAGGGTATTATTCCTCAGATACACATAGGTGTTAGTATGATGAGACGAACAATCTTTGGTGGAGATCAATGCTGAGTCTATTCCATATTAGTGTTCCTTTTTCAGTTTTTTATCGCAGGTATGATGTGTAATGATGAACGATTGACACCTCTCACCCCACAAGGTGACCAACGCATTATTTCTCTTAATGGTCATGACCCCTAGTGCAAAATACACATTCCTTTCCAACTGCATTTCCTTAAGTTCCATTCCTAAATTTTTAATTATTGCATTGTTCTTATTTATTCACAGTCACTCCATACAAATTGTTCTCACCACAAAGGTGTCTCATAATTCGATTGGTTGCTAATTGTGGAGTGAAATTTGCTATAAGAGAGTCGGTTCATTGGTTCTGTTGATCACTTGTCTGTGCCGACGCATTTGATAGGTGCACTCGGAATTTCACCATGGTAGTAGATAAGCACAAGCCAACATTTGGCCAGTTCTCGCGGACCCTTGAATATCAGTCTTGTAAGGTTGTCATCGAAGAGGGATGGACAATTTTTCTCCAAAATTTTAGGGGTATAACAATTTAGTTGCTTGGGCCTTTGCCCAAACATTTGATGGAAAGAGAGACAAAGTTGGAAACTTTCAACTCAAGATCACAAAACAGTCTCTTAACGAAGCAATAGGGATACCTTCAACTGGGGAGAATTTCTTCAAGGGTGGCCAATTACACATTTCCAATGGTGCAATGTTTCTAAAAATAGCCTATCAATCACTAAGCTTGGCCAAAGGAGTCTTGCGTACCTGCATTCAGGATCAACGACATCCCCTGTTAACTATGATCCAATGTTTCTTAACCTATCAAGGAAGGTACAACATCGTTTTTCTATATCATATCAGGCTCTTGATGCATTTTACAGAGGACTGATCCATAAATATTCCACATTTCTTGAAATTAAGCCTCCACAGGATGGCCAGGGGAGTGCAATTTGAGGGTAAGAAACCAGAGGCTTCCTTCTACCATCATAGTTTGATTAAAACTTTGATTGTGGTTGAACTGAGTAAGAGAAATAAGTCTTGGGAATACTTTCTCATAGAAAACTTTCCAAGAGAAGAGACACAGGTCAAGTGGAGACAGAGGTCTATTGGTAGAACCTTGAAGTCTACGAGGGAAACCCTACACCTACCTCACAAAACACACCTACTTCCCCCACTTCTCTTGCCCATTCTGTGTCACCTCGTCCCAAGAATCTTAAAATTTATGATCCCTCTTCTAGCCAAGCAGCTGAGCCTTCAAAGATATAGTTAGAAAAGAAGCAAAAGCAGAATAGGGAAGGGAGACCTTAACCTTGAGCCAGCTGAAATTCCCTCAACAGGTCAACAAAGTCACCAACCCAAGAACAAGGTTAGGAGAACCTTGTTTCCTTCTCACAAAACTCGAGCTCCTATTATAGAAACTCTTATAGAAGGTAGAAGAAGGAATCAAAGCATGAACAAACCTCCTCACACCTCATCTGCATTTCGAGCTACCAGTCCTGAACAAGTGGTTGTAACCTCATCTCCAGAGTTCGTTGCTCAATCCCCATTATCTCTCCCTCAGTCTCCTTCACCTCCATTGCAGTCCCAAATTCCTGATGATATTGCTCAGGATTTACATACTTCCACTCAGCCTTCAACCAATCAACAACACCAATGCTCTTCACCTAAACATAGTGCAAGTCATATGCCTGGAGGAAGTCCTTCCCAACAATCCACAGCTCCAGTAGCTCCTGCAAGGACACCTATTTTTGAAGAAGAAGAGAACCTAAGAATTAAGTTTATCAGACTCCAGAAATGGATTGGTAAACTCAAAGATCAGGCCCATAAATTTAAGGTACTATTTCACTATGTTAGAGGAGTGAATGATCAGCTACGCAATAGTAACTTGAGACTCTTCGCTCAAAATGATGCTTTGAAGAGAAAGAATATACATATTTTGACATGGAAAGAAGCCAGAACTCATCCTGCAAAAAGGATCAATGCTCAAAAATTAGCCAGGCAGTTCACCAAATGTTCAGTGCTAGTGAAAAGAGGACTTGAAGTCTTGTTTAAGGCAACTCGCCTTTGACCAGACACTTAGGTGATTCAATCTCTTTTTGGTTTGAGATGCATGAGGACGTGCATCACCCCTAGTGTGGGGGAGATGTTGGACCCCGTTTTTGTCTTTTCTTATACACTTTTCATACTACCTTTTGCCTTATTTTAACCTATAGTTGAACTCTTTTCATGTCATTTTGACCTCCTTGTGCCTGGACTATACCTAATTCCCACCCAAGGTAAAAGAATTACAAATGGTGTTTTTTTAGCTATTTTGATTATCAATATTAGGTATTTGAATGTGTGATTTTTTGTTTACTAACCATTATGGGTGATAGGTGTGAAGATTGCTCTCACAAGGACCCAAGACTTCAGCATCCAAAGAGAATTTTGCACTCAGAAAAGGAACTGCACTTAAGGCAGAAATCTAGAATTGCACTCTAGTAAATTACACTTGAAGATTTGCACTTAAGGATGAGCACGATGGTCAACATGACCTCATCAAATTAAATGAGAAATATCGATGCTTCTTATGCATAGACAACTCTCAGCTTCCAAAACATAATTTGGTCTTATCATTTAGATCTTGTATAACAAACTGTTAGTTGCTAAGCCTGGATTAGAATGGAAATCCGATTGGCATCTCCATGATTTGATTTTTTTACTAATTGTAATATGTAAACTGGATTATAAATCCTATAGAAACAATGTAGAATGGGATAGATACATGCATCCATACTGAGGAATTGAAGCTCTTTTGTTATTGTTCTACTGAGATTTTTATCAATGGAAATGATCTTTGCCTTGGTTTTGCATTGAAGAGGAAATCGTGATTGCAAGAGATGTAAATGTTTGATATAGTTATCTGATTCCCTTCATTTTGATGTAAGTTTCATACCCAGTAGTGGCAAGGGCCCACCACCACTGGGCAATTTAATTCCGTAGCTAGTAGTCGATTTGATTGCTTTAAGTTTTAATTTATTTCTCTAAATTGTTCTAAAAAGAATTTAAATTTAGTTTCCAGTGTTTGATTGATTGTGTTAATTTGTTTCCAGAGCTTCTGAATTCATTTTTCTTACATAACAACGTTATGGCATTTGTGACATATCTTGTTTTGGTTTCTGAGTGAGCTAGTTTTCATAAGATTGGATTTGGTTATATGGAAAATGAGTAGATTAATTAACATCTACAGTTGATTGGATTGCACAGTCTCTACAAGTTGATCTCAACAAAAACACATTTCTTTAATTTCTCTTAGGCACTCTCTGTTTTCAAAACGAATCAACAATGAATGTAGTAACGTTTGTTCACTACGTCTTCAACCCAACTTGTTGATTCTTTGCTTATAATATAAAACTAGTTTCATAGCCTCTACATGACCATTCCATCTCTTGCTACACAGCATCGTTTCCTAATCGTAGGCACAACCCAAATCACAAGCCTGAATTACAAAACAAGTGAATTGCACGACAATCATCTCAATTCCTCCATAAAAGTCTGATTACAAATACTTATCTAAACTTGAGAAATATTGAATGAATGTTGTGTGTGAGGTATATGCAACAAAAGAATTAGATTTACAGTGTGGAGTATCGACTGATCAATCTTATAAAAATCATTGAAACTTAATATAAAAATCCAAAAACTGTCAATTGAACTTGGTTTTATAATGATTGGGATAATTGAGTTGCTGAGATAGCTAATTCCACTTTCGATTTTCCATTCATAACTTGCAGAGCATGTGTTAAGCACTAAAAATTGATTTCTAGAACAAAATTTAAGAATAGTTAGTTACTGGAGGATCGTTTCTCTCTTTGATTGATTGGATCGGGCAAAAGATTACTTTTAACTCAAATTTCTATTATTTTGAAACAGAGTATAGGTTTGGAGTGACATAGGTTTATCAATTTGAAGACAAGATTTCATTGGTTTGATAAGAAGAATTGGTATTTCATTTAGTTAAGTTTTCCTTTCATGATGATTGAATGCTAGAAGATTGTATTTTGTTAAGCTAGGGTTTGATAGCAGGTTTGAAGTTATTGTGTCCTCTTAATTTTAGGCATAGGATTTAGATTTGTACTTAGTCAAACAAGCAAGATGACTGAAATAGGTTTTTAGTTGGAAATTCTTCTGAGTTGTGCCCAAGAGTGAAGCTTATCACAGAATCCTAAAGATTTGAAGTTACCTTTGAAAGTTTAGTTTCCAGTCTACTTGCCTTTCGAACATGCTTGAAGTAGATTAGAATTTGCAACTTTTCATTCAAGAGTAGCATAGGTAACAGAATTAGGGTTTCTTAGGGCTTTCATGAGATTTGAGTTATTTGATAAAGTGTTTTAATTAGAAGTTTTTCTTAGCATATATCTCATGATTCAGAATGAGATTTCATTTAAGTACAGATTCATTAACAGTTTCAAGTTAAAATTTGATTACTGATTCTACTTGCTAGAGTTTGATGAATTGTGTGCTAGATTCAACTAACTCATTTCATAAAGGAAACCATTATAACTCTGACCAAGAACTGAATTTAGAAAGCTTAGTATAACTCGTTTTTATGAGCCCGGATTGAAATATAGATGCGGGAGAACTAATACACCCATTAAATATCTCAACACTTTGCGTGAACTAGGTATAGGACAGGTCTCATGATTCACATGATGGCTATAATTTTGTTGTCTTTAGGCTTGTAGATAAGATGATGATAGAAGTTAACCAATTCCTTCTCCATTTCCTCATGATCTATGAGTTTTTGGCTCACTTTTTTATAGAGAGAGAAAATTCTATTGTGATGATGATGTTTGGTCATGGATTTATGAAAGTAGTTAGTGCTTTCTTCACCACCTTTAAGCCATTTTATATGTGATTTTTTCCTCCAGAGAATTTATTCTTAGATATGAAACTCTTTAAGCTAGATTAAATTTGTACCCTCAGCTTCAACCAAGTCCTCCATGTGGCCTTCTAGTAAAATTTGTTGTTTTATTTTCTTCATGAGAGCTTCTAGATCCAGTTTGGATTGATGGATGTTCCTAAATTCATCCTTATTCAACTTTTCATTTTGGCCCTCGAAAACTTATTTTTTTGTTGGAATTGGAACATGGAAGAATTTGGGTGGGTGGGGGTGGTTCATGCCACCATTTTTTGGCTTTGTCCAAGAACTAATAATCTTTGAGGTAGAAGCTCTAAAAAAAAAATGGTTTTTTCGTGGGGTTGGCTCTAATATCATCATCGAGGAAAAGAAACTAGTGGTCAGATCCTTGATATGGAAATATGGAAGCCTCCACAAAATTGTCCCTTTCCCAGAAAGATTAAGAGACAAGGAAGTGATCTAGTCTTGAAACAATTTAATGATGCCTTCAATGACCTCTGTCATGAGAACAAATCGACCTATTTTAGCTAGCATGTTTCCTACTTTAGGGAGACCCTTCTTGCTTTTGTATCCCCTTCTTTATGTCTCTCTATGGCTTTGTGGTCTCCTTGATGTTGTGGGTTTGGATGCCTTAACTCGATGAAATAAGGTGTAGGAAGGCTCATCTATTGCATTTTCATAGATTTAGGTAGGCTTGTTGGAGATACTGAACTTCCTACTCAGGTACCGTCCATAGATATCTTCCTTTTAACTCTTCAACCATGCTAGCTAAGGTGGCCTTATCCACATCCATTTCTTCATTATCATCTTGGGTTCCTTATCGAGAGGCTTCCATTAATGCATGATTGTATTTCTTTGGCTCCTCTTGACTCGTTTATTGGGTTTTCCTTTTCATGGAGTTGCAATCTAAATTAGGATTTTATGGAAGGGTTTCTTGAGCTAGGATATTTTTCATTTCATGGTTTTCATTAAGGTTGAGATAACTATTTTTGAATTCGGGTGCTTCCTTGGCTCTCAATGCCTCCTATTGTCATTGATTTCTTATGCAAAGACACATTATCTCAAAATCATTAGCATCCTTTTGACTTTTCTACTCTTATGGAGGATCCTTTTAGTTCAGAGGAGAATTGTAAAAAAAGTGGTTGTATTCATGAGAATGGCAGTAGCAAAATGGAACATGCTCATAATCTAGGGTTTGTTGATGGATCTCGCCATAATAATACAAATTGATGGAATTCAGTAAGGGTTTTGAAATATTCATATAAATTCAAATGTAAGTGTAGGAAGTATACCTCCATCTCTTTGTAACTTCTAATAATTTTACAAAATTTCCTATTGTGTTTTTTATGCCTTATAAGACATCTTCATTCCAAAATTCCTTACGGAGTTAAAAGAGCCAAATCCATACAAGTGTTGCTAGGAAATATTATTTTTACAAGTTGTACCTCTCCTTCCTAAAATAGATGAATAGGTCAACATTGTTGAAGAAGTAGGTTTCATTTTAGAAGACTCTATTTTTATCGTACATATTTCTAAATCTTATTGTAAAGAATCCTTTGGCACCCAATAGCAAATCTATTTCATGCTTGTGTTTCCATTTGCTTTGCATCTAATTGATGAGGAGTTTCTTTGTTGGCATAGGTTGATGAAAGTACGCATGATCCTTCATATATTGGAGGCAGTCCTCCATTATCCTAAATCTAATCTCAAATTTTGATTTTTTACTACATTTGGAAGGCATCTTCCATGGTTATGATTTTTGTAGTAATCTCCATAGGGACTTTGTCCTTCCCGTTTTGAGTTGAATTCTTGACTCAGGTCTTCATCCAAGGGTTGATTGATGAGGTGTTGTAGCCATTGGTCCACGACGAGCACTATATCTTGAAATGACAATGCGATAGGAGGGGGTTGTTCCCTCTGCAAGGGTTTCCTCCATGACACCACTCAATAAGAGGGTGTTATGTGAGATATTGGAGAAACCCTCATGGGATTCATATTGAAAAATCATAATGGAAAAAAAACCAAGTTCACATACTAGCCTCCCTTCCTAATTTATTGGAGAAGTGCTCCCATATCACCATAATTTTATTCAATTAAAAAAACTACTCATCATTATTATTGATGTAATGCATGATACATTTCAAATGTTTATTTTAGGTTTAACTTTTTCACCTTCAAATGACTCATGCTTTATGCCTGAGAATATTTGGTTTGTCAAAATGAATGAGAAAAAGATGATCTCTTCAATTATGTGGGTGGATCACCCCACTGGAGATCATATTCCCCAACCATGGAAAATGATGAAGCATCCATATAAGTTGGATGGATTTGAGACATGAAACCAATTCAATAATTTACACTTTAATTTTCACTAGAATTAAGCATCTCTTTATTTTCATGGAATGTTTGTTGGGTGATTCTTTTTAGTGGGAAGATTTTAGTGCACACTATGTTGCAATGTGATTGACTAGATGGATCAACAAACTTAATGATCATTATTATTGATATAATGCATGATATGTGCATACCAACCTTCCTTCGTAATTTAATGGATAAGTGCTCCCATATCACCATAATTTTATACAATAAAAAAAGTTACTCATCATTATTATTGATGTAATGCATGACGCATTTCAAATGTTTATTTTAGGTTTAACTTGTTCACCTTTAAATGACTCATGCTTTATGCCTGAGCAGATTTGGTTTGTCAAAATGAATGAGAAAAAAATGATCTCTTCTCCTATGTGGGTGGATCACCCCACTGGAGATCATATTCCCCAACCATGGAAAATGATGAAGCATCCATCTAAGTTGGATGGATTTGAGACATGAAACCAATTCAATAATTTACACTTTAATTTTCCCTAGAACTTACCATCTCTTTATTTTCATGGAATGTTTGTTGGATGATTCTTTTTAGTGGGAGGATTTTAGTGCACACTATGTTGTAGTGTGATCGACTAGATGAACTCTTTTCATAAAGTTAATATTGTTTGTTCTGGGTTTCATAACATAATGAACTATTATTGGAATGCCCCTTTTTGGACTTTAGAGAATTTTCAAGGGATTAGAGGTTTCATTACAACTATCTCTTCCTTTTTTATAGTTTTGTAGTTGTATCTAGTTTGAACCTTCATAATTGTTGTGCATGGGCCATCCTTTTGATTCTAAATTGTGTGGTTGATTTTTATATCATTTATGCTCCTAATCTTGAAGTGAACCAATGGAATCTTTGTTACTAGATCACTTCATATCTTTTAATTATAAAGTGGATTGTTGGAGGGGAATTCAATGTGGTTGAATGACAGGGGATTGTTGTGGGCTTGTAATGGTTCAAATAAGCATGTTTGGTGTCATTGTAAAGGCATGTCATTATATTTTTCATTGTAATTGGAAGAAAAGAGGTTAGACAATGGTCATTAGTATGCTCAGTTTAATTATCAGTAGGGAAACAATAGTGAATGGTTCAAGTCATTTTCCAATCCAAATTATAATTTACTTGGGACAAGTTGTTAATTAACCTCATTCACTATCAAAGTTGACTGCTTGGTTCTATTGCTTAGGATCTTGATAACATTAGAGGTATGTTTAACAACAATTTTCATAATATTTTCTCCTTTTATCTTTAGAACAATGGGGTATTAGCTACTAGAGACGCCTATTATTTTGTTGTCCTCCATAATGTTTTTCTTAGTGAATCTTCAAGTATGTATGGGATGCATTATGACTTCTACAAAGATTTATGGGATTCTATTAGTCATGACTTTTGTTCATTTATCTTTAAAGATTTTACTAGTAGTTGACTAATTGATTTTCTCAAGCAAGGAAAGATTAATATTAATTCGAAGAATGCGACTAGGGATCCCATTAGTGGTTGCATGAAAAATAGTTAGAAAAATAAACTTGAACAAAACAATGAGTGAAGTGATAGAAGCTACCAAAAAAAACCAAAATTATGTGGAAAATCCAAAAATGGGAAAAACAATTAAAAAATTGAGTAATATGATAGAAGTTACCAATAACACACCAAATTCATGTGAAAAATCAAGAAATGGGAAAAGCCATGGGGAAATTATTAGTATCCTTAGTTTACGAGCAAACTTAAATGTGTAACCTTCAATTGTGAGCCTTATTATTCACTAATTTCTCACATACCTATTCATGTGATTCATTCCATGATTTGATACTCCATCCTCTATATTCATGAGAGGGATGACATCATGTGCTACAAATATACAACATGTATACCTAAATAATAGGTCTCACAATGATCTCGGGGAATAAATATTGCCTGTGTATAGGATTTAGAATATGGACCAAAAATTATAGGGTATTCATGCACTATTATGTCTCTCTATAACATTTTGGTTCCTTCACTAAGCATTTGCATTTTTGACTCCATCTACATTCTCTTTTCCATAAAGTTTCACGATTTTTCTCTTACTATATCTCCCACATATTTTGATCCATAATTTTGCACGTTCTCCTTAACCTCCACTCAACAATCATGTATTTTTCTTATATCGCCTTGACCCAACCTTCCTAGTGTAGCTTGACTATACTCAACATAGCCTACATCTGTTTATCCTATCTCTCCTTGGCCGATGTACAACCACATAGATTTTTCCACATTTCCCTCAACTCTAATTCCACTATTACACAAAGATAGATAAATAAAAAAAATAATATAGACACATAAAGGTACATTGACACCATGAATTATGTTGAAATTCCTTGTGCCAAAACCAATTCATAATAATAGAACTATTATTATTTGAGCCAAATATATCTTAAAATGTTTTCATGCTACTAAATAATATCCATTGCATGAAAATATCACGGAAAAAACTACCATAACACGTTGATGGCCATTTCTTTTCTCATAGTTGCTTAAATTATAGCTAAGACCATGGCAATGTGAATTCACCCAATGGTAATGTATGTAACTCCATCAAAAAGATGTGTTTGATAGAAACCATTGCAGCTGTGTCTAAAAGAGTAAAAATTTGGATTATACATGTTTAATAAGATCAAAATTACAAGAGAGTATTCAATGAGTTGAGACATGGTTTGCAAGTGGGTCTACAAAATCAAATATGTTGTCGACAATTTTTTTAATAAACATAAGGTACATTTTGTCAAGGGATTTTCATAACTTGATAGACATGATTATTCTCAAACCTTTTCCCCTATTGTCAACATGGATTCTATAAATCTTGTTCTTCTTGTAGATGCCTTCTATGGGTGGCTAGTTTATGAGATGGATGTAAAGAGTGTTTCTTTCATGAAGATCTACATTAGGAGATTTACATGGAGTAGCATCCTAGTTTTTTGCAATATCCTTCACTTGTTAGTAGATTGTGACTTTCCTTATATGATCTCAAACAAAATCCTAGCGCTTGGTATGAGAATATAAATAACTTTCTATTTTCTTAAGGGTTCAACTATTTTCATTTTAGTCCTACAGTTTATACTTAGAGAGAGAGAGCTCTAATATATTGATTGTAGTTATGTACGTAGATTATTTGATCCTCATAGGGAGATATTCAACTATGGTTGAGAGTGTTAATAAAGCCTTAATGGGACAATTTTGTTTGATAACTTTGGTTTTCTACATTACTTTCTTGTATTACAAGTTCACTAGTCTTTAGAAGGGATCACAATATTCTCAAAAATATATTCCCTTGATTTACTTCAGTGCTTAGGCATGGTTAGTTTTAATTCTTTGTCTACTCCTTTTAAGTTGGGTGTTACTCTCACCACCAGGTGCACCTCCCCATAGGTGGATCCTACCTTGCATTGACAACTAGTTAGGATTCCACTCTATTTAAGTCACACTTGACTTGACATTGCTTATGCAATAGGGTTTGTTTCGTGATTCTCCTAGGATTGTCATCAATATCACTAGAAAGAAATGAAGTGTAGGGTTGGTTTCTTGATTCTCCCAGGATTGTCATCAAAATCATTAGAAAGAAAGGAAGTGTATTCTAAGATATATTTAGGGGACATCAAGTTTTGGCATTAGATATACTGTTGGTTCTCCTAAGCTTGTGGGTTTCACAAATTCTCACTAAGCTAGATCATTTGATGATTGAAGGTCCACCTTTGGTTGTAATTTCTATCTTGGTTTTGATCCTATTTCTTGGACCTAAAAAATCTAGTTAGTGATTGCATTATCTATAGTAACATTTATTGACTGAGTTTGGCATTCAACGGTATCAACCTACTATATTATGGTGTGATAATTAGAGTAAAATAGATATCTCTAAAATACATGTGAAGTGTCAAAGGACTAGACATATTGAGTTCCATATGCACTTGAGTCGCCAACATATTGAAGATGGTGTTCTAAGCATAGAATATGTGTCCAATAAAGATAAGTTGTAAATTTTTTCACAAAGTATTTGGCATCACCAAGGTTTCTTCAGTTACAAATAATGCTTGGAGTGAAAGAGGTTGTCCTTGGGGGGTCATCTTGAGTCCTCCTTCCCACATCTCCTTCCTTCTTTATTTATTTCTTTTTTCATGTAGTTTTTTGTGGGGTGGGGCTGAGTGGGGGTTTCCTATGGTTTTCTCTGTTCATGAGAGGTTGTACATGAGTACCTAATCAAGCATCCCTACGTGGAACCTTTTTTTTAATTTCCTCCTTAAGCTCTCATGGGTGTAAGTATGTCATGTCCTAAGAAAATAATAAAATAATTTCACTAATGTCAACCAAAACATTCGCTTGAACTTAAATTATATATAACTTGAATCTTTAGATTATATATAAATTTTAATCTTAATAATGGACTATTATTAATTATTAAAATAAAACTATGTATTATTATATATAATTTGAAAGGATAATAAATTATCTCATGTGTTTAATAGCTCTTTTATCACATAATTGAATTTGAATGGATCATAAATTGACCTTTAACAAAAAAAAAATACCCCATTAAACTTCCAAATTAGGTAAAATTTTAAACACCTTTACTCTTTACTCAACCCAATACCATTCCTTAAATCAAAGGAAAAATATTAATTCAACATAAAGAATAGAAAATCCTGCTTCAAAAATCTTTTAATATTTCTTTTAATTAAATATTCGTAAAATTAATCTTTAAAAAGAATGACCATATATATTAATTTATTTCTTTTAATTAAATATTCGTGAAATGAATCTTTAAAAGGAAAGACCATATATATTAATTGGATGTAGTTATTATAAATTTTGTTATCATGCTATGTAAAAAACATCTAATATTAATATTAAAAAATTAATATTAATGTTATAAAATTTAATAACTTTAGATTAATACACTATTAAATTTAATATAATATTAATTTTTTTATGTTATAATATATATTAATATATCATGATGTAGATTTGCAAAGTAATGGATGCATATACGAGGCAAACGCCATTAAAATTTACTTTGCAAATCTACATCTTGGTATGTTACTTTTACCCAATACAATAAAATAAAACAATCGGGTTGACCACAGCCAGAATTAAACCCCCGTATCAACATCAAAGTAAAAAAAAAAGTTGATAATGTCTTTCCACTTTTCCAAAAGAGTTTATAATAAAACATTATGGCGTGAAGAGTTATTGCTTTTTCATCTCATCAAAGATCCTTTTGGTTGCCTTCTCTTAGATTCTAGATCTGTTTATCTTCTCTTTTGTGAAACGCGTAACATTTGGAAAGAGAAAGAATTGACTAAAATTGAAAAGAATAAAAGGATGGAGTAGAGGACTTTCTCTTTTTAGTAAATAAGATTACATTGGAAACATCAGTCATAAATGACTGGAGTGAAACTCGACTTAAATTGGACTAAGTGAAACTGCACTAGAACACTTAGAGGGAAAGTTTTGATAATGAACTGGTGATTAAGATTAGATTGTCCGAAATAATGTTGAGGACAATAGTATACCTGAGTGGAGTGAAGCTTGTTGTAACAATGGAAAAGGGTATTTTGTTACTTACAACCAAGAGAAGGATGATGTGCCAAGTGTTGAGGGTAACCCACTAATTTCAAAGAAAAAGGGACCAAGCTAGGGTGGTCTAAACCTTGTACTTGCAGAGTAAAAAAAACCTAGTACCATTAAAGCTTTTTTCCTTTCACGTCCCTCGACTATCCAACTAAATGATATAAATGGTATTGAGAATAGGAAACCTTTCCCAACATTCCATGTGTACATAGAGTCATTTTGGAAACCTCACACCATTGAATAATATCCCAAGATAGATGATGAAGGGCACTATTAACATGTTAGCATTGTGGCGCAAGGTTCCAAAGTAATAGAAGAGAGCATGTCCCTGATTTTTCTTGAAGATGATGCGATAGTCGACAAGACCTAAATCTCCTTTGGAGGCACTATCAAATTTGAGCTTGATAAAGGAAGAGGGATGGGGATACCATTCAAAGGTAGAAGAGGGAGGAGTCGGGGGGTGGGGGGAAGGAGGGGGAAGAGAGGGGACATGGAGGGAAATAGGTTTTGTATAATTCGAACTTAAGAAGGATCAAAAGCCAAAGAATCTAGAGGCCAAGGGTGACTATGAGTAGATTTCTTGAAATTGTTCAGAAAGAGGGACCAAACAGCAAGGCCAAGGAGGTTTTCACGTTTAAAGATGTGGTTTCTTCACTCCTCCAAGATATTTTAGAGTAAGAGGCCTAACATTAATTACCAAGCTCAATTCAAGATGGGATTTTCAAATTGGGATGAGTTCGAGTTGATGATTGTGTTGACAATTTTGCCCCTATTCTTGTCCAAATGTTCAAATAAAATGACCACATGATCCCACAGATTTAGAGAGTAGTTGCAAGTTTTAAATAGGTGTGTGGGATCTTCAGCTCCATTACACCATAGGTAGTCAAAGAAGGGTCCTTTGAAACTGAATTTTATCCTCGGTCCCATACAAGGGTGAATTTCCTTATTAAGAACCATATGAAGTGGTCCACCTTCACCTATAGATTCTAAGACCATATGCACTTCCATATTTTTTGGATTGGGAGATCTTTGTGACATGTAGAGAGGGAATAAGCTTCCTTTATTATGAAGGTTCCATTGGGTTGATACCCCCAGCTCTGTTTGTTCGGACCATTCTAGTGGGGTATTTTCTTGTTCTGAAGATAAAACGATAATTGTTGCGCATTTTCATTTTCTTCAATGTGTGGCCATCAAAATTTATGATTCCATATGTGCCAAAAATCTATTGTTGGGTTTCCCTACCACTAATATACCACCTTAATCAAATGTTGAGCTTGCAATGTGTTCTTGATCTCATTGTAGGACCCTTTTTTAATGAGTTTATTCATTTGTTTCCATAAGTCTTCCCAGAAGAGGGCATAATTACCATCAAATATATCCCAAAACTATGCATTCGAATGAGACTTTTTATTGGAAATAGCACGATTCTATATTGAAGAGCCATGGGAGTAGGAGACTTTCCTTATTTGATGTTGGAAATGGATGTCATGTTTATTTTTTTGTCCATATCTAATTTCAATGTTCAACACCCCACTTTACACACCCACTAGATATTTGCTTTGAAGACTTTACTAAGGGTTTCTGAATCTCTCAGACCCAAACCTCCTTTTAACTTGGTTAGGCATACTTATCTCAATATAATGGGGCATGTTTCTTTTCCATGGAATCTCCACCCCATATGAAGGTGAGATGAATGTTTTTAATGGACTTGAGGATTTATTTGAGTGATTTTATGGAAGTGAAGAGGAAAATGAGGATAAACTGTAGCATATATTTAAGGAGAATGGTTTGCCCTGCAATATTAGGGATCAGAAAGTCCATCAATTAACTTTATCCTTAAGCTTCTCAAGGAGGTCCTTCCATCATTTGGATTTTAATGGGTATTCCATTAGAGTGGCCCTGAAGTACTTTCCAATAAATTGTTGTTCTAGTAACCAAGGATGTGAGTGATGTGTCTTTAGATGATCATAATGGTATTGAAAAAGAAGAGATTCGATTTGCCAAATTTTGCGATGGTTCCAGGGTAATGAGAAGTATGTTAGAATCCTTTTAAGAGTGTTTGTGTCTCTAATATTTGGTATGAGGGTAAGAAGTATCATCAACAAAGGGTGAGAGACAGGAAAATAATTTACTGAAATTCAAAGACCTTTTAGAGAGCCTTGATGGATGGCTTGAGTGATGGTGCAACCTAGGCCTTCAAAAGACAAGATGAAAAGCAAATGGGAGAGTGACTCAACTTGCTAAATGCTCTGAGAATGTGCAAAAGTATAAGTGGGGGAACCATCAAGTAGAAGGGAGAAAAAGGGAGACGAGACTAAATATCCCACCTAATTTAATAAATCCTCATAGAAACTGAAGGCTTGAAGGATTGAATAAAGATATGACCAACTCAACTTGTCAAAATATTTTGAAAGATTGAGTTTGATTAGCATACATCAATTTTTTTTTTTAATTCAAAGAGTCAATGACTTTGTACACGACTACAATTCCATCCAAAATATTCCTTCCTTCCACATAGCCTGTATGTTCTGGGGAAATTGAGGCTGGGAGGATGGGCTTGAGTTATTTTGCAATATGATTCATTATTATTTTATAGATGGCATTAATGTTGGAAATAATACTGAGAGGGGGGGGGGAGTGAATCAGTATTATCAAGTCAAATATTTCCTTTTCCAATTCCAGATGATATACGCTACTTCTCTTAATAAAAACCGTGTATATACGCAACTATAGATAAAGAAACCCGCGTATACAAAGCAGACTTATAATTTGATTTATCTTTCAGATGTCAGTTATTAATCTGTGATTCAGAAGCAAATAACCAGTAAACAGAAACAGTAAAACAGAGTAGAAAGACAATCGCACACAAGAACACAAGATATAAGGTGGAAACCCAATGTGGGTGAAAACCACCTGCTGCAATTTGTCTCTATCTTTTCTTTAATTAGAAACTTCCTTTTACAAATGTACTGGTGCAGTCCTTTTACCAGTACGCAGGCTGCAACCTACAGAGAGCTACAACTCTCTCTCGTTTTCCAGCTTCTCCTGGAAGGGAGCTACAACCCCCTTAGCTCTTGCACTAGCCAAGATACTAGTACGTAAGTGCTGGCCTGTAGAAGGCTACAACCTTCTCTTTCTTTCAAGGACCACATTTCATAAATTTTCAGACTGGATCCACAATAACATCAATCAACCATCAAGAATTTCTGCATCAACCAATCACCTTTTCACCAAAACTAAATCAACATAAACACCTCTCTGACGACTATACCCAGATCACAGTAACAGTACCACACACCAAAACTGAACCCAGAACACTGCAGCAATAAACAGAAGCAGCAAAAACACAACTCAAAATGTATACGCTACTTTAATGGCCTGAAACCTGCGTGCATACGCTTCTGCGTATGGAACAACCTGCGTATACGTTGTTTTCCTTCACTGAACCTGCGTATATACGCACCTTAGCTGAACTGAACCTGCGTACAGATCTACAAACATAATTCACTCTTTCAAGTATTCAGGCACTGATTAACCCAGATTATCAGATTTATAGATCATGCATGTGCCAGATATAACAGATCAAAATCATGCAAAGATATTATCATTCAAGCCAAGAGATTATGACCCATCAATAGAACTTATCCTTCTTTTCGCTAAGGTTCCTCCTTCATTTATATCCATATCTGCTCCACAATTCTAATCACCAATATTTCAGATCTCGTACATTATCATATATTCAATAATAATTCAGATTCTTCCTTGTCACATGATCTCCTTCCTCTTTTATAGTTTTAGGCCTTCCACAATACTACGGTCTAAAACCATAATAAACCAATACCAAAGGCCCAAAACCTGGGGTCAACACTTCTGACGAAACACCTTGGTCCAAAACCATAGGTTCAAATTCCAAGGACTAACAACCATGGACCAAAAATAAGTTTCCCACCATGTACGCGCTTTTCTGTGCATAAAAGTGCGTGTATACGCATACGCGACTTCTAAATGTATAACTCGCGTGTATATGCGTCTTCGGCAAGGTTAACATGCGTATACAAGATTTCCTTCATTCTGAGCGCCTGAACTGAGGTCTAACACCAAGGTGAGTTGCCATCAAGGACAACACCTGTACCATAGGGCCACACCTGTGCCAAAATGCCAACAATCTCCCCCTTTGGACTTGATGGCAACCCCACGATCCTCAAAGTCATTCTTCGCCTTTGTCATCAAGGGCAAAGGGATGTGCTCCCCCTGAGTACATGCTGATATCTCTGCTCTGCTGTGCTGAACATGCTCCCCCCGACTGTAGGCAAGATCTGCAAAAAGATGTTCTTCAAGAAGAACCATATACATCATAAAAGACCTTCCTATCACCAAAAGACTCAATACATTCAAACATCACCCAACCAAGTGGGGATACAACAGAATTTTACATATGACAACCAATCACATCAATTATCCCAGGCATAGTGGGGAAAACAAAATAGGCCATTACATGACCTTGATAAAATAATATACATGACATAGAGACGAAATATCAAGACTTATGCAAATGACCAATAACTACTATCAGCAGCTTCTGACAATCACTGTATATATCAGCAACCATGTTCTCCTTCTGATCTCCTTTCTGCAGCTGATCTACCTAAACCAAAAACAGCTTGTGTACTAGAACCAAGAGCTTCTAAGATAATGCCAACAATGCATTATTAGAAGATTATCTGCTCCCCCTGAACCCGTGCCTGATGGTCTTTGACAGACCCATATCAGACTCTCTTCAACCAGAGTCTATCCTTACTGATTTTCTCCAGATACGCGACTACACCTGCATAAATCGGCGTATGTACGCGGATTCCCCTCATCCAACTCGCGTGCACCAACTTTTCTTTGATACAGACAAGCTTCAACAGCAGGATGAAGCATCAACTACTCCCAGCTTCTGTCTGAGATATTCAAAAGTTTCCCTAGGCAGTGGTTTGGTGAGGATATCGGCAATTTGTTCCTTAGAAGGAACATACTCCAACTTGACTTTTTTCTCAAGAACTTGTTCCCGAAGAAAGTGATATCTGATAGGTATGTGCTTGGTCTTTGAATGCATGACAGGATTCTTTGAAATGCTTATTGCACTTGTATTATCACATAAGATAGAGACAGGTGGAGTACATGTGATTTGAAAATCCTGCAAGGTTTGCATCATCCAAAGAAGTTGAGTGCAACCAGATGCAGCAGCCACATATTCCACTTTAGCTGTAGATAAAGCAATCGAGCTCTGTTTCTTGCTGAACCAAGATACTAATCTGGAACCCATAAAGAATGCACCACCACTTGTGCTCTTCCTGTCATTCACGCTTCCGGCCCAATCTGCATCTGTGTAAGCATGAAGTGTGAGATCTGTATCTCTAGGATACCATAAGCCATAGTTTTTAGTTCCTTGAAGGTACTTGAAGATTCTCTTGACTGCCTGAAGATGAGTTTCCTTTGGATTTGCCTGAAATCTTCCAACTATTCCCATTGCATGCATGATGTCTGGTCATGTGCCAGTCAAATAAAGTAGACTTCCAATCATCGATCTATAGGTTGGTTGATGTACTGCTGCTGATTCATCATTTGCACTGAGACTACATCCTGTAACCATAGGGGTACATACTGGTTCTGAATCTTCCATGCCATATTTCTTCAGAATCTGCTTGAGGTACTTGGTTTGAGACAAGAAGATACCGCCCTCATTTTGTTGGATTTGCAATCCAAGAAAGTATGTCAGTTCTCCAATCAAAGAAATTTCGAATTCTTTATGCATTACCAAGGCAAAGCTTTGACTCATAGCTTCTTCGTTGCTGCCAAAGATAATATCATCTACATATAAAACAGGTATTAGCAATTTGTCATTTTCAATTTTTATATAAAGATTGCTATCTGCTGATCCTTTTGAAAAACCTTGTTGATGAAGGTATTTGTCCAAGCAGTAGTACCAAGCCCTTGGAGCTTGTTTAAGCCCATAGAGAGCCTTTTTAAGTCTGCATACAAGATTTGGATCATTCCCAAGGATAAAGCCATCTGGTTGCTCTATGTACACTTCTTCTTCTAAGTCTCCATTCAGAAAGGCTGATTTTACGTCCATTTGAAATACTTTGAACTTCTGGAAGCTAGAGAGAGCAAGGAACATTCTGATGGCCTCAAGTCTAGCAACGGGAGCAAAAGTTTCTTCAAAGTCCATTCCTTCCTGTTGAGCATACCCTTTACAAACAAGTCTGGCCTTGTTTCTAATCACTTCCCCGTTTTCATTCAACTTATTTTTGAAGATCCATTTTGTTCCTATGACATTTTTGTCTTTTGGTCTAGGAACCAGCTCCCAAGTGTTGTTCTTTTCGATCTGCTCAAGCTCTTCATCCATTGCCTTAACCCAACACTCATCTTTGCATGCTTCTTTTACATTTTTCGGTTCAATGGAGGAGAGCAATGCCAAATAGCTTGAAGCTTCTACTATTGTTCTTCTTGTTTGTATACCTGCTTCTTTCTGCCCAAAAATTTGAGATTCTGGATGATTCTTCTGAACGTACTTGGATGGAGTCTTTTCTTCTATGCTTATCTGTTCCTCTGGTGCCTCTTGGGGTTCTTCTTCATCATCTGTCCGATTTGGAGAGTAGTCTTCATCCTCATCAATATTTTCATGATTCACTTGCCTAGGGATGTATCCTTTTTCATCAACCACTACATCAATGTTGTCAACAATTCTTCCAAGTCTTTTATTGTAACACTTATACGCTTTGTTGTAGGGAGAATAACCAAGGAGAATGCCTTAATCTGCTCTTGGTTCAAGTTTGCCAAGCTGCTCATCAGTATTCTTAATATAGCATTTGCTCCCAAAAATTTTGAAATTCTTTACCAAAGGAGTCTCACCATACCAGAGCTCATGAGGAGTTTGAGTGCTGTTCAATCGGACATTTGTTTTGTTGAGAATAACAACCACAGCATATGCAGCTTCACCCCAGAAGGTTGCGAGAGTTCCAGACTCATCAAGCATAGCACGAGCCATTTGTTGGACTGTTCTGTTCATCCTTTCCGCCACTCCATTTTGCTGAGGAGTCCTAGCTGTAGAGAATTCCCTTCTTATTCCATGTTCTTCACAGAAATCAAAAAATTCATTTGAGGTAAATTCCCCAACTCTGTCGGACCTGAGGCACTTAATTTTGTAATCTGATTCATTTTCAGCCAAGGCTTTGAAGGATTTGAATTTTTCGAATGCTTCGTCTTTGTGCTTCATAAGTCCTAACCAAACAAACATGGAGAAGTCTTCAATGAATAATATAAGGTATTCTTCTCCTCGAGGTGACCTTGTCCTAAATGGACCACATACATCTGTATGGACTAGCTCAAGAGGCCTGTTAGCTGATCCTTCCTTCTCAGGAAAGTTATTTCTGGTTTGCTTACCAAACTGACATGATTTGCATATGGTGTTGTCTGGAATTTTGATGTCTGGAAGACCACGAACTGCCTGGTATTTGCATTCTTTCCTTATTTGTGAAAAGCTTAGATGCCCCAACCTCCGGTGCCATAACCAGTGTTCATCATCCTTGCTTAAATAGCATTGTTGTTGTCCTTCTTCAAATATGTATAGATTATTTGGAGTTCTTACGCCTTTGATCACTGTTTCTTCTGAATTAAGGTCACGAACACTACATCCAGTTGATCGAAATATTACCTCGGTTCCTTGATCGCACATATGACTAACACTCAGTAGATTATGCTTCAAGGCATCAACATACAAAACATTTCCAGCCTTGACCCTTTCTTTCAACTAAGCAGTGCCTTTTCTTTTTATGGCTGCAGGGGTATCGTTTCCAAAAGAAACCTTCTTTCCCTTTTCTAATGCAGTATATGATTCAAGTTTTTCTTTATCACATGTCATATGCTTTGAACATCCGCTATCAATATACCATAGATTTTCTTGTCCTTCTGCATAAAAGGCTATCCCACATCTTTCTGGTTGTGGTTCCTTCATTCTCCATGTTCTGGCACTTGAGGTTTGTTCCTTCTGAGTTGTCTTCCAAAACCTGCTCCTGCATTCAGAATCTTCATGACCAAAGTTATTACAAATAGAACATTCAACTTCATTTTCAAGGGCTGAAAAGTTGTTATAAGTCCTTTTCATGATCCCAGTCATATTCCTTTGTTTTTGAGCTTCTCTAGTCATGATTGTCTTATAGGCAACACATTGGGCTGCTTTGTGACCAAATTTATGGCAAGAGAAGCATTGGCCATTGAAGAAACTCATGTGATTATTAAATCTATCATCCAACCGATTGTAGTTTCTACTGAAATCCATTCTTGAGGCAAATTGGGAAGATTTTACCTGAGGCTGATTGTAGCTTCTATTTGTCCTTAAGGTAGCTTGCCCCTGATTTTCTTGATAGTCTTTGTTCGTTCTTGAGGTAAACTGTCCTTGATATACCTGATGATTTCTATTAGGCATTTGCTCGCTCCTCCTTGCTACATCAAGATAACTTTTGGAGGTGGATGCTTGAGATGTTTCTTCATTATATCCCAGACCTGTCTTAATTAGTGGAGAACGCTGCACATTGATAATCTCATCCAGAGTTTCAGATCCTTTAACAAATTTAAGATTAAGAGCTTTTGTTTTCTCAATATCCTTTCTAAGACCAACAATTTCACATTCCAAATTTTCAATATGTTTTTCCCTTTCAGCCAGTTGACATTGCAGAGAATCAATAATCGCATTTTTCTCTTCTAAGCAAATTTTGAGACTAGATATCTCTTTATAAAAACTTTCTACATCTATAGCATCCATGTAGTCATCATCTTAAAAACCCATTAAAAGTTTATACTTATTACCTCGTTCATCTTCGTCACTATTTGAAAGTCCATCACTATCTTCATGAGTGTAATAGCTTTTCTTATTTGCATTCTGTTTCTTGTTCCATCTAACAGGTTCCTTCCCTTTGTCAATCTTATCCTTGGGAAGACATTTTGCAGCATAGTGACCGACTCTTCCACAAGCAAAGCATTTGAAAGGTAACTTACCTCGGAACCGCCCAGTACCCCGTTGAAGATTTCTGACAAAATTTGATTCTTCTTCTTCTTTTGACACGTGTCCTGACTCATAGTACTCGCCTTTGCCTGAAGCCTTGAAATCAGCTTCTCTCCTGTCTGATGGACCTCCTTTCCTCATTTCATAAGCAGTTAGAGTTCCGTGCAGCTGTGACATTTTAAGACTTTGTAGATTCTATTTTTCTTCTATTGCAGAAACTTTAGATTCAAACCTAGGGGACAAAGATCTTAGAACTTTTTCAACCACAACAACCTCTTTTATTTCTTCACCCAAATTTTTCATACAATTAACAATCTCATCTACACGAAGAAAATATTTAGCCACACTTTCATCATTATACATCTTGAGATTTTCATACTGAATCCTGAGGGTTTGAAGTTTTGCTTGTTTTACCTGATCATCTCCTTCATAACTTAGGACAATCTTGTCCCATATTTCTTTTGCTGATTTTAACTGCATAACTTTCACGAATTCTGATTGAGATAGACATCCCAATAGAGTATTGACCTCCTTTGCATTTGTTTCATATTTCTTCTTCTCAGCCGGATCTGTAGGAGTTGCTGCTGGAAAAGTATATCCTGTATCTATGATATCCCAGACTTCTGTACCCAACGATTGAATATAGGCAGTAACTCTTACCTTCCAATTTACGAAGTTTGTCCCATCAAAAACCGGTGGCCTGATTGATGCTTCCCTCTCGTAGTTGCTCATGATGACGGATCTTCCTTCAAGTGATCAAGCTTCTTAAGAAGGACCTACTCTGATACCAATTGTTGGAAATAATAGTGAGAGGGGGGGTGAATCAGTATTATCAAGTCAAATATTTCCTTTTCCAATTCCAGATGATATACGCTACTTCTCTTAATAAAAACCGCGTATATACGCAACTATAGATAAAGAAACCCGCATATACAAAGCAGACTTATAATTTGATTTATCTTTCAGATGTCAGTTATTAATCTGTGATTCAGAAGCAAATAACCAGTAACCAGAAATAGTAAAGCAGAGCAGAAAGACAATCACACACAAGAACACAAGATATAAGGTGGAAACCCAATGTGGGTGAAAACCACCTGCTGCAATTCGTCTCTATCTTTTCTTTAATTATAAACTTCCTTTTACAAATGTACTGGTGCAGTCATTTTACCAGTACGCAGGCTGCAACCTGCAGAGAGCTACAACTCTCTCTCATTTTCCAGCTTCTCCTGGAAGGGAGCTACAACCCCCTTAGCTCTTGCACTAGCCAAGATACTAGTACGTAGGTGCTAGCCTATAGAAGGCTACAACCTTCTCTTTCTTTCAAGGACCACGTTTCATAAATTTTCAGACTAGATCCACAAATAACATCAATCAACCATCAAGAATTTCTGCATCAACCAATCACCTTTTCACCAAAACTAAATCAACATAAATACCTCTCTGACGACTGTGCCCAGATCACAGTAAGAGTACCACACACCAAAACTGAACCCAGAACACTGCTGCAATAAACAGAAGCAGCAAAAACACAACTCAAAATGTATACGCTACTTTAATGGCCTGAAACCTGCATGCATACGCTTCTGCGTATACGTTGTTTTCCTTCACTGAACCTGCGTATCTACGCGCCTTAGCTGAACTGAACCTGCGTACAGATCTACAAACATAATTCACTCTTTCAAGTATTCAGGCACTGATTAACCCAGATTATCAGATTTATAGATCACGCATGTGCGAGATATAACAGATCAAAATCATGCAAAAGATATTATCATTCAAGCCAAGAGATTATGACCCATCAATAGAACTTATCCTTCTTTTCGCTAAGGTTCCTCCTTCATTTAGATCCAGATCTGCTCCACAATGCTAATCACCAATATTTCAGATCTCGTACATTATCAGATATTCAATAATAATTCAGATTCTTCCTTGTCACATGATCTCCTTCTCTTTTATAGTTTTAGGCCTTCCATAATACCACGGTTCAAAACCATAATAAACCAATACCAAGGGCCCAAAACCTGGGGTCAACACTTCTGACGAGATACCTTGGTCCAAAACCATAGGTTCAAATTCCAAGGACTAACAACCATGGACCAAAAATAAGTTTCCCACCATGTACGCGCTTTTCTGTGCATAAAAGTGCGTGTATACGCATACGCGACTTCTGAACGTATAACCCACGTGTATACGCATCTTCGGAAAGCTGAACCTGTGTATACAAGATTTGCTTCATTCTGAGCGCCTGAACTGAGGTCGACACCAAAGTGAGTTTCCATCAAGGACAACACCTGTACCATAGGGCCACACCTGTGCCAAAATGCCAACAATTACATAGCCTATGGTCCTAGATACTGAGGGATCATTGAAATTTTTATACTTCGGAATCAAAGTAAGGAAAGTGGCATTGATATTTGCAAGCATTAAACAAGTTTCCATTGATACCTCAACCAGATCGTGAATTTAGTGCTTGAGAAAGGGACAAAATGCTTGAAAAATTCCATTGTATGTTGTCCATTCTAGGGGATTTCCTTTTCATCATGCTCATGACTTATTCCTCTAATTCTTCAATGGAGATTGATCTTGTTAAGGTGTCATTGTGCTCTACGTGAACTAGGCATGGGATGGATCTCATGATTCATATGATGTCTACAAATTTTTTATCTTCAGGCTTAGAGAGAAGATGATGATCGAAGTTAACCAATTCCTTCTCCATTTCTTCATGATCTATTATTTTATCGCTGACTTTGTTATAGAGAGAGAAAATTCTATTGTGATGATGGTGTTTGGTCATGGATTTATGAAAGCAGCTAGTGGTTTCTTCGCCATCTTTAAGCCATTTGATACTTGATTTTCCCTCCAAGGAATTTATTCTTAGATATGAAACTCTTCAAGCTAGATTAAATTTGTACCCTTGGCTTCAACCAAGTCCTCCATGTGGGCTTCTAGTAAAATTTGTTGTAATATTTTATCGATGTGAGCTTCTAGCTCATGATTGGATTGATGGATGTTACTAAATTCACCCTTGTTCCAGTTTTTATTTTGGCATTCAAAAACTTAATTTTTTGTTGGAATTGGAACATGGAAGAACTTGGGGGTGGGGAGGGTGGGTCTCATGGCACCATTGGTTGGATTTATCAAAGAATGAGGAATATTTGAGCTAGAAGCTCTCAAAAAAAATGGTTTGTTCATGGGGCTGGCTCTAATATCGTCATCCAAGAAAAGAAACTAGTGGTGAGATCCTTGATATGGAAAGATGGAAGCCTCCTCAAAATTTCCCCTTTCCTAGAAAGATTAAGAGACAAGGAAGTGATCTAGTCTTGAAACAATTTAATGATGCCTTCAATGACCTCCATCATGAGAACAAATCAACCTATTTTAGCTAGCATGTTCCATGCTTATTTAGGGAAACCCTTCTTTCTTTTGTATCCCTTTTTTTATTTCTATCTATGGATTTGTGATCCCATTGATGTTGTGGGTTTGTATGCCTTAACTCAATGAACTAGGTTGTTGGGAGGCTAATCTTTTGCATTTGCAGAGATTTAGGTAGGCTTGTTGGAGCTATTGAAATTTCTACTGCGGTACCATCCATATATCTCTTCCATTAAATATTCAACCATGCTTGCTAAGGTGGGTTTATCGAAATCAATTTCTTCATTATCGTCTTGGCTTCCTTCTGGAGAGGCTTCCATTACTACATGATTGTATTCCTTTGGCTCCTCTTGACTGGTTTATGAGGTTTTCCTTCTCGTGGAGTTGTGATCTAAATTAGGGTTTTATGGAAGCGTTTCTTGAGCTAGGATATTTGTCATTTCCTGGTTGTCACTAAGAATGAGATACCTACTGTTGAATTAGGGTGCTTCCTTGGCTCTCAATTCCTGCTATTGTCATTGATTTCTTATGCAGAGAGCCATTATCTCAAAACCATTGGAATCCCTTCAACTTGTCTGCTCTTATGGAGGATCCTTTTAGTTCATAGGGAAATTGCAAAATAAGTAATTGTATTCATGACAATGGCAGTAGAAAAATGGAACATGCTCATAATATGGGGTTTGTTGATGGATCTCACCATAATAATACAAATTGATAGAAGTCAGTAAGGGTTCTGAAATATTCATATAAATACAAATGCAAGGGTTGTTCCTTCTAGAAGGGTTTCCTCCATGACACCACTCAATAGGAGGGTGTTATTTGAGATATTGGATTACCCCACTAGAGATCATATTCCCCAACCATGGAAAATGATGAAGCATCCATATAAGTTGGATGGATTTGAGACATGAAACCAATTCAATAATTTACACTTTAATTTTCCCTAGAAGTAAGCATCTCTTTATTTTCATGGAATGTTTTTTGGATGATGATTTTTAGTGGGAAGATTTCAGTGCACACTATGTTGCAGTGTGATCGACTAGATGGACTCTTTCATAAAGTTAATATTTTTTGTTCTGAGTTTCATAACATAATGAACTATTATTGGAATGCCCCTTTTTGGACTTTAGAGCATTTTCAAGGGATTGGAGGATTCATGATAGCTCTCTCTTCCTTTTTTATAGTTTTGTAGTTGTATCTGGTTTGGACCTTCATAATTGTTGTGCATGGGCCATCCTTTTGATTCTAAATTTTGTGGTTTATTTTCATATCATTTATGCTCCTAATCTTGAAGTGAATCAATGCAAGCTTTGGTACTAGATCACTTCCTCTCTTTTAGTTATAGAGTGTATTGTTGGAGGGGAATTCGATGTGGTTGAATGACAGGGGAGTGTTTTGGGCTTGTAGTGGTTCAAATAAGCATGCTTGATGTCATTGTAAAGGCATGTCCTTACATTTCTCATTGTAATTGGAAGCAAAGAGGCTAGACAATGGCCATTGATATACTTAGTTTAATTATTAGTAGGGAAACAATAGTGAATGGTTCAAGTCATTTTCCAATCCAGATTATAATTTACTTGGGAAAACTTGATAATTAACTTGCTTCACTATCAAAGCTGAGTGCTTGGTTCTATTTCTCAAGATCTTGATAACGTTAGAGGTATGTTTAACTCCCATTTTCATAATATTTTCTCTTTTTACCTTTAGAACAATGGGGTGTTGGCTGTTAGAAACACCTATTATTGTGTGGTCCTCCATAATGTTTTTCTTAATAAATCTTCAAGTATATATGGGATGCATATGACTTCCAAAAGGATTTATGGGATTCTATTAGTGATGACTTTTGTTCCTTTATCTTTAAAGTTTTTAAGATTAGTTGACTAATTTATTTTCTCAAGCAAGGAAAGATTAATATTATTTCGAAGAATGTAACTAGGGATCCCATTAGTGGTTGCATTAAAAATAGTCAGAAAAATAAACTTGAACAAAACAATGAGTGAAGTGATTGAAATTACCAACAACACACTAAAATTATGTGGAAAATCCAAAAATGGGAAAAGAAATTAAAGAAATTGAGTAATATGATAGAAGTTACTAATAACACACCAAATTCATGTGCAAAATCAAGCAATGGGAAAATCCATGGGGAAATGATTAGTATCTTTAGTTTACTAGCAAAATTAAATGTGTAACCTTCAATTGTGAGCCTTCTTATTCACTAATTTCTCACATACCTATTCATGTGATTCATTCCGTGATTTGATACTCCATCATGTCCTACAAAGCTACAACATGTATACCTAAATAATAGGTTTCACAATGATCTCAGTGAATAGATATTGGCTATGTAAAGGATTTAGAATATGGACCAAAAATTATAGGGTATTCATGCACTATTATGTCTCTCTATAACATTTTGGCTCCTTCACTAGGAATTATCATTGTTGATTCCATCTACATTCTCTTGTCCATGAAGTTGCATGACCTTTCTCTTGCTATATCTCCCACATATGTTGATCCTTAATTTGTATGTACTCCTTAACCTCCACTCAACAATCATGTGTTTCTCTTGTATGACCTTGACCCAACCTTCTTAGTGTAGCTTGACTATACTCAACATAGCCTCCATCTATTAATACCATCTCTCCTTGGCCCATGTACAACCACATAGCTTGTGCCACATTTCCCTCAAGTCTGATGCCACTATTATACAAATATAAATAAATAAAAACATAATATAGACACACAAAGGAAAATTACCACCATGAATTATCTTGAAAATCCTTATGCCAAAACCAATTCATAATAATAGAACTATTATTCTTTAAGCCAAACACATCTTAAAATGTTTTCATTGTGTTATTAAATAAGCTACATTTCATGGAAATATCATGGGAAAAACTACCATAACATGTTGATGCAATTTATTTGCTCAGAGTTTCTTAAATTATAGCCAATACCATGGCAATGTGAATTCACCCAATGGTAAAGTATGTAACTTCGTCAAAAAGTTGTGTTTGATAGAAACCACTGCATGTCTATCTAAAAGAGTCAAAATTTGGATTATGTATGTTTAATAAGATCAAAATTACAAGAGAGTGTTCAACGAGTTGAGACATGGTTTGCAAGTGGGTCTGCATAATCAAATATGTTGTCGACAGTTTTGTTAATAAACATAAGGTACATTTTGTCAAGGGATTTAATAAGTTAACGAACATGATTATTCTGAAAAATTTTCCCCTATTGTCAACATGGATTCTATAAATCTTGTGCTTCTTGTAGATGCCTTCTAAGGGTGGCTAGTTTATGAGATGGATGTAAAGAGTGTTTTTTGCATGAAGATCTACATGAGGAGATTTACATGAAGTAGCCTCCTAGTTTTGTGCAAGATATTTCACTTGTTTGTAGATTGTGACATTCCTTATATGGTCTCAAACAAACTCCCAGAGCTTGGTATGAGAATATAGATAACTTTCTATTTTCTTAAGTGTTCAACTATTTCCATTTTATTCCTACAATTTATACTTAGAGAGAGAGCTCTAATATATTGATTCTAGTTATGTATGTGGGTGATTTTATCCTCATAGGGAGATCTTCAACTATGGTTCATAGTTTTAATAAGTCCTTTATGGGACATTTTTGTTTGATAACTTTGGTTTTCTACATTAATTTCTTGTATTACAGGTTCACCAGTATTTAGAAAGGATCACCATCTTCTAGAAAAAATATGCCCTTGATTTACTTTAGTTGTTAGGCATGGTTAGTTGTAATCCTTTGTCTACTCCTTTTAAGTTGGGTGTTACTCTCACTGCCAGGTGCACATCCTCACCAGTGTATCCTACCTTGCATTGACAACTGGTTAGGAGTCTACTCTATCTAAGTCACACTTGACTTGACATTGCTTATGCAGTAGGGTTGGTTTTTCGATTCTCCTAGGATTGTCATAAAAAACACTAGAGATAAATGAAGTGTATTCTAAGATATATTTAGGGGACATCAAGTCTTGGCATTCAATACACTGTTGGTTCTCCTAAGCTTGCGGGCTTCACAAATTCTCTCTCAGCTAGATCATTTGATGATTGAAAGTCCACCTTTGGTTGTATTTTCTATCTTGGTTTTGCTCCTATTACTTAGTCCTACAAAAGCCAGTTAGTGATTGCATTATCTATAGCAAAATATGAGTATGAAGTTGTGTTCTCTCAAGTCAAGAACCTATTTGGCTGCAACATTTATTGACTGAGTTTGGCATTCAATGATATCAACCTACTCTATTATGGTGTGATAATTAGAATGCAATACATATTCCTAAAAATCCTGTGAAGTATCAAAGGACCAAAGATATTGAGTTCCATATGTACTTCAGTTGCCAACATATTCAAGATGGTGTTCTAAGCCTAGAATATGTGACCAATAAAGATAAGTTGCAAATAGTTTCATGTAGTATTTGGCATCACCAGCGTTTCTTCAGTTACAACTAATGCTTGGAGTGAAAGAACTTGTCCTTGGGGGGGGTGATCTTGAGTCCTCCTTCCTACATCTCCTTCCTTCCTTATTTCTTTCTTTTCTCATGTAGTTTTTTTGGGAGGCGAGGGCAAAGGCTCCTATGGTTTTCTCCATGTATAAGAAGTTGTACATGAGTACCTAAGCAAACATCCCTAAATGGACCCATTCTTTGTTTTTTTTTTAATTTCCTCCTAAACTTCTAGAGGTGTCAAGTCCTAATAAAAAAGCTTAGATATTCATAAGCTTATGTAACATTTTTATTTAATGTCATAAGACTTATCTTCCATTTTTATTAATTCCTATTCATATTATCAGTACTAGGTTATACAGATAAGACATGTAAAGGGGGTGTTTTATAATAATATTAATCTAGTATAACTAATAATCGTATGAAATTAATAAATTATTACTAAACTTTAGTTATGATAAAATTTATTAGAATTACTAAGATAAGGGTAAAAGTTTAAAATCAAATTATTAGAAAAGTTATCTAATAGATCTAGGGATGTTAGTACAAGCCATGATTGATTATATTAAGATATTAATGTTATGGTATTAGTAATAATAAAAAATATTAGAAAGAGAGATAGTTTCTTTATTCAAGAAGAAGGTAAGGACAGGACAATTAGTAAAATAAGTTAACCACAGGAGAAATCCCACGAGGATAGAAAAGTAACAGCTAAATGAAGAAGGATACGAGATAATACGGGGAAACCTAGAAAGCTAGAAAAGGTCAAAAAAAAAAAAGGGAGGGGAGGATGGGGAAGGCATGACTAGGAAGTGAGGGCAGGGATCCCTTTAAAATTAAATTTAATTATAAAATCAAATTTATTTTTTAAATAAAATTTATTTCTATTCATCTAAAAAATAATTAGTTGAAATGTCTCCCCTCTTATTGTGTAATGATGGCAAGAATTGACTTTTGTGTACTCTATTATTAATTACTATGTACTCTATTACTAATTACTATACTTAGTATGTACAATAAATATAGATAATTTGAAACATTATATATTAATTACTATGTACCATAAACACAAATGGTTTGTAATTAAATTTTAAAACTCTATTTTTTTCATTGGCTTAAAATATGGAATAGACAATTTTTATGGGTTTTATTTTTTAATTTACAAAAAAATAATTTAAAAAATATAAATTTGAAAAAAATATGTAATAATAACATGTGTACAATCTGTACAACTCCTATTATATCAATCTATACTCTAATGATATGACATGTGTACTATAATATGAATATTATATTAAAAAATTGGCATCATTCAATATTAAATAAATAATTATTCACTTATTATCATTCTCTTCAATGCCAATGATATATATATACCAAAAAAAAGTTTTATATTAAAAAAATTAATTAAAAAAGGTTACATAAATATTCAAATAACTTATTTTACAATTTAATTATTGTTTAGAGTACATACAACACATCATGATATTAAAATATTTTATTAAACTAAGCCCAAAAATACTAGCTATACAACTTACTCATTATTTTTAAACTAAAAATTTAAATGAAATTGATTAATATTATTTACTTTCTTATCTTTAATAATACATTATTTTTTTTTGTATTTCCTACAGGTTTAGTGTCACCCTCAAATGTGATTTTTTGAAATGATAAATTTATAATCACACACTTTAAATTTCTTTTGAAAAGCCTACTTTTATTTATGCACTCCAAAATCCATTTTAAATCCTCAATTTCAATTTTCTTAAAAATTTGATAAAAATATAAAAGCATCGGTTAGACTAATCGATTTCCACCCGCCACAAAATAAAGTTCAATCTGGGTGACAGCGAGGCACGCCGAGGAGGACCTAATTGATGTCAATGCGGAATTTTTTCATGTTTTTTCATTGTGTTTTTTCATGTTTTGCGGTTACAAAATGTAGTGAATATGGTATATCTGGGTTGACTTTGTACTCTGTTACGACGATCAAATGAGGTTATATGTGTAGATGGGGAAAGCTGGTCTTTTGATAAAACACCATGCACCATGCACCGATTTTGTATAATAGATAAAGAAAGTAGATATGCATATTTTCTCTATTACATCTAAAAATTTTAGAAACAAAAGATATCTCTATTGACTTTCTTGCAGGTTCCTGTCCATATTAACTACTGTGTTTCCTCACTATTTTTTTCACGGAAAATATCTGAAATCATATATATATTAATATTATAAATTAGTGTATTTATATAAATTATATGGTTATGTAAATTGAAATAATAAATAAAACTAAATATTACACTCCATATGAAAATAAAAATGAAAATGGTTTACTTGATGGTAGAACAAAAGACGTACCTGTCAATTTTATAGTTAATGGTGAGAATTTAAGTGCCCGTCAATTTGACACCTGCATGTGGGGATGGGTTTTGGAGAATTGTTTCCTCGTTAGCAATACGACATAATTGGCACGTCGCTAGCTAGTGACAGCGTAACACAGTGCTGATGCGCCACATTCTCCTGCTTTGCATCGCTTCTGCTGCGTCCACAAACGAAGAGCAATACGACATAATTGGAGCGTTTATCAACCGCCAAGGAGCGTTTACGGCCACGGAGGACGAAAGTCGGTATGCCAAACAGTGAAATACTGTCATGCTTTATGAGATTGGAACAGTGTTAATGATTGTTGAATGTAAGAATGATTTGTGCATTAATGAAATTTTGTCAGATTTTATGTAGTTGTTTGTTTTCTTTAAAAGTAGTTTTTATTTTTAAATTATTTTTAAGAACTTTGAACCTGAAGCTTGATAATGACTAAAATTTATTTAAACTCAATCATTTACATCTTATAGATTAATATCTATATTTATATTTTACCTAGCTATAGATTAATATCTATATTTATTTTATCTAGTTATTAAATATATAATTTAACTTTTCAAAATTTAAAGTTCAAAACTTGATAATGACTAAACTCTATTTTAACTCAGTAATTTACATCTCATAAATTAATATCCATATTTATTTTACCTAGTTATTAAATATATAATTTAACTCTTCAAAATTTTAATTGTTTTAGGAGAATATTTTTGAATCCATATCTGAAATTTGATCCCAAAAAAATAAAACATAACACAGATTTGCGAGTTTAGTTTCCCCTCAAAAAAACACTATCCCTCAAAGATTGAGATTAAAAAGTTATTTAAAAAATTAACACCATTGCGTTCTGTATAACCATTCATAACTTTGTGTAAATATTTTATATATAAATATTTATTTTAATTAGTATAATTCTTTTTTGCTAAATTAGAGGGCAATTGGTCAAAAATTTTAGAATGTTTAAAAAAAGAACGAAGTGAAAGTTCTAACATCACTCCCCTAGTATATTTTCAAAATATTCTAAAATTTAGAGTTAAATTAAACTCAAATTTAATATTTTATATAAAACGAGTCACGAAAATTTAGAGTTAAATTAAACTCAAATTTAATATTTTATATAAAACGAGTCACGAAAAATGAATGGCGTTTACTGAAATTACATTAATCCGAAACCCGCAAAAACTGAAAAGGATTTTTCTCTTTCGCCTCTTCATCCTGATTTTTCTCTGGAACTTTTGGTAGTCCAATCTTTCTCTGTCCGAGGTTGCCGACTGTATATTTACTCGTGAAGTATTTATTTCGATTTCATCGTAGTTCCCCTTGGTAATAATTTATAGAATTATGAAGTTCTAACATTTATTTTATGATATCAATTTCCACCCGAATCCTCTCCGCTCTTTATATTACTTATCCTCTTCTCTTTGTTTAAATAATAATAATAAAAAAAACACACCACAAAATAGATTTGCTTAATTTAGTTTTAGATATAAAAAATATTTAAATAATAATAATAATAATTTGTTAATTTAATTTATAAATAACATTATTATTAATTAAAATAAAGTCATTTCTTTCTTCATATATTAAATAAAAATAACATATTAATTATTAATCTAATCTATACCAAATTTATTATATTTTATAAAGATATATTTAATATGTAAAAATATTTTGAAAGTATTTGTAAATGGTCCATACAAATATTTTAAACAAATTGAAAATAATTTATAAACAATACTATTCAATGCTACATCATTTCGATTCAATACTACATCAATTCGACAAGGGCTGGCCACTTTAATATGTCATTGTTTTATATAACTTTTCATACATTCCTTAACTAATGCATGAAACATCTTGATGCTTGTTCTCGCTTTCTTTCTGGGGAAGGGAAATGTATATCAGATCATTCAAATTCAAATAATTATGGAGCATAAATCAGTAAATAATTTAGTGATCATTATTATTGACATAACCTAGAATGCATTTCAATGTTTATTTTAGATTTAACCTGTTCACATTCGAATGTTTGATGTTTAAGCAAATTTCGTTTGATCGGTGTTCTCTATTGAAAACATACTGAAAAGTTTAAGTCATTTACCTTTAAAGTTTTCATATTTTATGCTTGATAAGATTCGGTTTTAAGGGTATGTGCTTTTAATTGATTATATATAAAAGTGTAAGAAGCTTATAATTTTTTTAATAAAAAGGGGCATATTAATAATAAGCATGGTTAATTATTATTATTATTATTATTATTATTGATTTAATATATGATATTTTTTTATATTTAAGTGATTTAAATTTAAATGTTTTAGAATAACTTAAATGTTTTAAGTTTCAAAAGATTGTTTGGTTTTAGGGATGTTTTTCCAAATATTGTTGCTCGTTACATTTGAAGAAGCCTAGTACCATGATCATTATTTGAATATAAGTTTGGCCATCAAAAGGTCTAGTTGCAAGCTCAATAATTGGCTCGACTATGATTCCTTAGATGACTCAAGTCCATAATTAGGTTAACAATGGTCCTTGTCAAGTAGCTTCATGAAGGCACATCGACTACCTTGGTGTTGGATTTACCTATGTACTTCAAAACCCAACGTTAGTGAGTATGGATGGCCCCACTCTTTTTGAATAAATTAAACTAGATATCAAGTCCACTTGGTTGGTCAAAATGAACTAGTAAAAGGTAATATCTTACCCTACGTGGGTGGATCACCCCATTAGATATGATATCCCCCAACCATGGGAAAAATACTATAAAAATATCATGGACCATCCATCTCACCTAGATGGATTTGATACATGAAACCAATTCAATAATTTAAGCTTCCATTTTCCTTTGGAATAAACATCTCTTTATTTTCATGGAATGTTTATGAGATGATGCTTTTTAGTGTGAAGATTTTAGTGCATAATGCATTATAGTGTGCTCACAAGATCTATTTTTTTCGTAAAGCTTAGTTTGTTGGTTCCGAGTTTCATAAAATAATGAGCTATTGTTGGAATAGCCCTTTCTGGACTTTAGAGCATTTTCGAGGAAGTGGAGGAGACATGATAGCTAGCTCTTACTTTTTTTAGATTTTGGTAGTTGTATCTAGTTTGGATATTGATGATTGGTGTTTATGGATCATACTTTTGATTCTAAAATTTGGTGTTTGATTTCCATGTCATTGATGCCCTTAATCAAAGTGAACTGATGTAAGCTTTGGTAATAGTATTAGGGGATTTTCTGGGTCTAAAATCAATCTCCTATGGAGAATCATAAAATAATAGTTAAAATAGGAAGGAGGTGAATTATTGGCAGTGGATTATGGACTTCCTAGGGAGGATGTGAGTCCTATTATAACTTTTGAGGGTGGAGGTGTAAGCCTTTGGATTCCCTTGTTGATTGATATGCGCATTGTATATTTTTATTTCCTAGTTGAAGCAAATGTACTTGAGTATCTATGTGGTTATTATTATAAATATTGTAATGAGATGTGTTATAAAGCTCCAGTAAATGATATGTTTGCCATGTTTTAGCAGTGTTCATTGTAAAAACTACAATGAGATTTGTTATAAATCTCCATGGCAGTATGTTTTGTTTTTAGTGATCTTGATGGTTATAGGTGTTATTGAACACTGACGACAGTATTCCTACAATGAGGAGGGTTCTGTAACGACCCTGATTAAAAATTCATGTAAAAAAATATAAGAATAAGAACATAGTTACCGATAAAACGAGAACTATTACCTCAAAACAAGTACTCTAGCCCAAAAACTGCCAAAAAGATGAAAAAACAACCCGAAAACAAAATTGTGTACGCAAGAATGATTTTTTTTTAGGGTAAAGTTTCAACATTTTTTTTTAAATGGAAGTAAATGTTTTTTTTTTTTGATGTTGGAACGATAACAAAAAAAAATTGGGTTACAATTTTGACACTTTTTAGGAATGGAATTAAAGATAAAATATCAAGACTTTGAAAAAGTGTAAAATTCCAACAATTCTCGGACATGATGTTTAAGATTAAATATCATGTCTCAAATCCTGATATTTCCGATGGTTTCCATCCATGTTGTTAAAGAGAAAATATATTGACTCTAAATAACCCTGAAATTGTAATTGTTTTCAACAATAGCATTAAAGATAAAATATCACAATTCAGAAAAACCTTAAGATTTTGACAAATTTTCAACCATGTAATTAAAAAACTTAAGTTTTTAACATATTTAAACTAGATATTTATGAACAAATTATATGACTAAAACAATTTCTAAAAATTAACAAGTATATGAAAGATTCATTATTCCAAGAGAAGTTTTTATTTCAAAGGATAAAACTATAGCACTTTTCAAATTAACCTAAGACAATTTATCCCATTGCAACAAAAACCTAAAAATCAATCATCAAAACAAAGTGTCCCTTTTAATGAGGCATTAAAATTTCAACAATTTTAAAACTATCTTATACCAAATGATAGCAATAAATAATATCATGGAAATATCATTGTATAATTTAAAAAATCAACATTAATTTCTAATATTTATTTACTTTTAATCAAAATATCAACTTTTGTAGATTGAATATCACATACATTTTATTTTTGTTATTCATCATTGCATTCACCTGGGATTCAATAGATATTGTAGGTATCTATTTTTTTATTAACATTTTTTATATCCCTTTATACTTTCTCATTAAGTTTTAGCTCCATTTTTTATATTTTCCAATATAAAAACACTTTACCCCCTATATATCCCCCAATATATTATGTCAATTTTTCTTCATTATATATCCCCCAATATGAACCCATGTGGTATGATATTGCTCCCCCAGTGAAGCCCTTTTGAATGCATTGTAGATATTCTAAAGAGATGAATTCTTCATAGTTAAAACATATAATCCAAAAAACATAGAAATGACTCATAACTTCATGTAAGATCATATGGAAGTCAAAATATTTATTTCAAGTTACCATGCAGAAATCTCTAAAGATATGTATTATTCATAATTAAAAAATATAATCCAAAAAACATAGAAATTACTCATAACTTCATGTAAGATAATATGAAATCCAAAATATTTATTTCAAGTTACCATGCAAACATCTCTAAAGAGATGAATTATTCATAGTTAAAACACATAATCCAACAAACATAGAAATGACTCATAACTTCATGTAATATCATATGGAAGTCAAAATATCTATTTCAAGTTACTATGCAAGCATCATTTACACAAAATGTCTTAGACATTTATTCAAAATAATCCATAGGATCTTGCACACCATCAGAATCTGCATCTTCAGATGAATGAATGGATGCAGATGAAGATGACACATATTCTTCTCTTTCATCAACTAGAGCCCTATCTGAGTCAACATGCATGCCCACCATTTCACATTTCAAAAGTCTTCTACATGTATGACTAGGTTCAACAGACTTCCATCTCAATGCTATTCCTTCTCGTAGAAACTTCCTCAAAATATATATGGTCTTGAAGCGAAGAGTTCATCTCTTTTTTAAATTGAAGTCATAGAAAAGTGTGTCAACATCCTCAATTTTAAGAGGTCTGCGCAATGATGATTTATATTAGTACCCTTTATTTTTCTCTTTCTGCAAATTTATTTATCAAGTACCATTTCTAGCTTGTACATACCAGTAGATGGGTGGGTATTTGTGGCATACCAATGTACCTCAACATCGGTAATATCTTCATTTTATTTAAAGACTTTCATAACCTTCCCAAACCAAAATGGATAGCCAAGTGGATCTCCATCTTCTAATACTACAATCATGCAACACTCCTTAAAATCTTGCACAAAACCCCTGTAAATGTCTTCCATGGCTTCACGTTGTGTACGTGATCTTCTAGAACCAATATAGAATTCTCTCTCCTTTTCCTATTGAGAATTAATAATGCCTTGAGCTTCTTGTTGTTCAACAATGTGTCTTTCCTCCTTTTAATTTGGCATAGTTTGAGGCCAAATAAATGGAGTATTCAAAAGTTTATATTCATTTCCTGATCTTGAAATGATATCACTTTGATCATTGAAAAAATACTCACACCAAACTAAATCAACAACATCAAAGTACTCATACGTATCTCTAATACACCTTTTTATTTCTTACATGCATTCATAATAATTTATCTCTCTCTTATGGCTTCGTGCATTATGGAGTTTATAAACTGATTGTAATAATATTATCTTTGGTGAAAATATTGGATGATTTGGAATGAACATAAAAAATGCTAAACTTGATGACGACCCCTATTCTACAACAGTTGAATACTTCTTGCCCCATATAAGTGTTTTTCCATCAAAAATTTTGATACAAAATTGATGATGGAAGCTAATGTCATTAAGTTTTTCAATGCATTTCTCCTCACCATGTGATCCCAGAGTAAACCTTCACATGTCAATAGTTTCTTCTAGCACATGAAAAACAGGGTTTGGAATGTATGATTTCTTAATACATTCAATTAATGACGGTAGGCTCCCAACATCCTTCCTCCTCAATGCTACTAAAAAGTGACTAAACATCTGATCAATATGGTAATGAGTGTGCCAAACAAGAAAGAAACCAAACTTTACCTTTTTAAAAATTCCCAATTGAACAAGCATGTCTAGATATCCAAAAAGAACTTGATTTTTATATTCACGGCTTGTGTTGTCTAATTGTAGATACAAAATTCAATAAGAATACTAGAACAATGAGAAATAACATCATGGATTATAGTTGTGGTAATATTTGCATCATAATGAATATTTGGAGTTCTGAAGTAAACCCTTGGCAACATCTTCCCATTAAAGACCATAAAACCAACCAAGTGAAACTGAATAAATTTTCTTCCTATAAATTTTTTAGTGTGTAGAAAAATGTGGTAGAAGTCTTTTCTTTTGGTCCATACCATCAATTATCAAACCCAAATATTTATTTGGATTACCATAAAAAAAATTTCGATGCTTATACAATTTTTGTCTTTCACTTGTTTGCGGATTGCGATGCCCTTGAAGTGCTTTGGCAATGGAAGGTGCACATAAAATAAAATAAATCTATTAATAAATATATTTGCATAGTTGATAACTGTCCAGTTTTTCAAAATAATTTTATGAATGCATACCTCTTTCTTCCCCTTGATGCTTATCCCTTTTTGATTTAAGAGAAGCACATGTACTGCAAACCCCCATCCTTGTCTTCTAAGGAACACACACATTGTTGAATTCGTTCTTCCATATCCTTGTAAAATATGAATATGTAATCAAGTTACCATCTCTTTCAGAAACTTTTGCATATTCTCTGTATAAGTTGTATATTTCTCGTCTTGAGAAATTATCTGGAATATGTATTGTGTCTTTATCTGGCATACAATCTCCATGCTTTGAAAATAATTCTTTCATCCATGATATTGTAGTAATTACTGATGGCCCAACATATTTTTTATAACGTACTTCTGAATAATATGTAGGATCTTTTTCTAGTCTTTCTTTGATTCTTGACAAACAAAAATTACCAATTGAATGCAACATTTTGAAATCCTTTCTACAGATCAATACAATCCCAATATGATAATCATAACCTACAGTGTAGATTGCATGCGACCCATTAAAAATGAATTTTGCATGTTTTTATTCATTGACAAATATTTCTTCCTTTGCTCCAAAATAAACCTTAAAATCCATATGTTTCAAGCAATCCTTTCAACAACATTCACCTGAAATAAAATCACTGATAAAACTTCTACTTGTGATATATATTGTCCTAAACCTTATATAACTTGAATGAATTGGATTGACATGAAAATGTCTACTCCTACTCTTAGATACAATATTTTCTTGCAATGTATCCCTTATTTCATTATTCTCTATATAAGCATTTTCATCATCATCAGGAGGAATATTATACATACTATCATCATTCGAACATAGTTAGAAAACTCATCACCATCATTGATTGGAAAATGTTCATTACCATCCTCAATTGAAGGAAATATTCACTACCAACATTTACGCTTTTGAAATCCTGACTCAGACGAAATTCTTCACAATGTCCATCCCTTCTTTTGAAAAATTCCCTTGGAGGATTCAATTCGTCATCACTATGACTGCCTTTGAAAAACTCACTTAGATAAAACGCATCATTCACATCTGTGCCTCCGAAATTATCATTTGCAAGAAACTATTCATCCTCCCCTTATTCATTGGTGCTCACATAATCCTTAGGATTATGACTAAGTGGAAAATATGACTCTCTATTCATAGTCAAATTATCATTTGCAGGAAATTCTTCATCCTCCCCTTCAACATTGGTGGTCTCATAACCCTTGGGATTAGGAATAAGTGGAAACTTTGAATTTATATTAATGGAAATTCTTCATCCTCCCATTCATCAATGGTGCTCTCATAATCCTTAGGATTATGACTAAGTGGGAACATTGAATCTCTATTTACTGGAAATTTTTCATCCTTGCCCTCCCCTTCCTCTGTGGTGTTCTCATAATCCTTAGGATCAGGACTATGTGGAAAATTTGACTCTTGAAATTCTTCATTCGCCCTTTCATCAGTGGTGCTCTCACAATCCTTAAGATTAAGACTATGTGGACAATCTAACTCTGGAAATTCTTCATCCCCCCCTTCATCAGGGGTTCTCTCATAATCCTTAGGATTAGGAATATGTGGAAACTTTGACTCTGGAAATTCTTCATCCCCCCTTCATCAATGGTGCTCTCATAATCCTTAGGATTAGGACTATGCAGAAACTTTGACTCTGGAAATTGTTCATCCCCCCCTTCATCAGTGGTGCTATCATAATCCTTAGGATTAGGACTATGTGGAAAATTTGACTCTAAAAATTCTTCATCTTCCCCCATCATTAGTGATGCTCTCATAATCCTTAGGATTAGGACTATGTGGAAACTTTGACCCTGGAAACTTTTCATCCCCCCCTTCATTAGTTGTGCTCTCATAATCCTTAGGATTAAGAGGAAGTGGCAAAATTGACTCTCGATTCACATGAAATTATTTTTGCTGCCCTTCATTAATGTTCCTCTCATCATCCTTAGGATTAAGACCAAGTGGAAAAATTCCTATTCATAGTGAAAGAATTCTTGTTACATTCATCAAAATGACTAGAGTTGTTGCATGACAAAGATATCGATCTTAAAGAAATAAAAAGTTCACTAGCAAAAGAATCCATGACCTTCAACAAGAAGATGTCAAATGATACAAATTCTTCACTCCCCCCAAAATTTTCACCAAAAAATTTCCCTCCAAAGTTTCCTCCCAAAAAATTTCGCTGAAAATTTTCCCTCCAAAAATTTTGTTTTGAAATATTTCCCTCCAAAATTTTCATCTAAAATTTACTTGAAAACATATTATTAAAATTTTGGTCTTGAAATTTTTTTCGCTGCTGCGCGCGCGCCTGAGCCTGCGACTGAGTCGTGGCCTGGGACCGACTGATCAAGCTGTATCATGGATCCTCCGAATCCACCTGGTGGGGATCCGGAGCTGCAAAGAGCTTTCTCTAATCTGGTAAAGTCTCTCCCTCAGCAAAGACCTAGACCAACAGCAACAAAGTTTGTGAAGAAGCTTGATGTATTACAGGAAGTCCATCTGCCTCCGACCATTCCACGCATGGCAGCCATTTCCTTAGCAGAAAAAGGGTTAATCGGGCAATTTACAGGACTATGGCCATCACCCAGAACAGTGCAAAGATGGGTTGAACGGAACTGGTCGGATAAGATCCAGGGTAAAATATCCATCAGATTTTGTGGCAGAGGATATTTTACCTTTCATTTTGAAACCAAAGAGGATAAAGATCTAATATTCAGAAACGGGCCTTACTTTATGGACTCCAGGGGCCTCTACCTCAATAAATGGACTCCGAATTTCGATCCAGAACTTGATATACCAAATGCGGTTCCAGTCTGGTTTAGATTGCCTCATCTTCCTCTTCACTGCTAGTGGGACGATTCGGTTAAAGCAATAGGAAATGCGGTTGGAAAATACATAGATCGCAGTGAACCTAAAGACAACATGCAGGCATGTGCGCGGATTTGTGTAGAAGTCGATCTGGACCGAGGACTGCCGGAAGTGATCAAACTGAAAGTTGATGACTGGTGCCATATACAGCAGTTGGACTACGAGCAGATACCCTTTAAATGCAAGGTATGTCACGAGTACGGTCACTTTGCAAATAGATGCCCTAAAATAGTTAATGTTGAATCTGATGAGCAAGATGGGCAATGGGAAACTGTAAAAAGGAAAAAATCATCTCCTCCCCTCAAATCTTTGGACCCTGAAGCCCCTGGTCCTTCCCTTCAACATCCTTCCCATCAGCAATCTTCCCTTCAGCATCCTCCCTCCTCCTCCCAGCAGCCTCCCTCTCAACATCCCTCCTCTCCTCCTCGGATTCCCGTCCCTCCTATCCCTCCATCTTCTAATCCCTTTGCGACCCTCTCTGAGGAAGACACCGGGCCTGAATTCCCCTCCTATGATCCTCCTCTACATTCCTCCCCCCTCACATCTCTCAGCCCTCCCCTGATTCCCCCTCTACTAGGATTACTAGAAGCTCCTCAAAGGATCATGGAGCGCCCAGCGATATCCCAAAAAAACATGGGCCTGGAAGGAAATCGGCCAAGCAACAGAGAGAAGAAAATGCTCAGAAAGACATTGCCATGGGCTCTCAGACTCCAATAGAGTCCTTCATTCTTGGACACATGGAGAAATAAAATAATAACAAAGGCAAAGAGAGGCGAGCACCTCTCCATGTAACCAGTAAATCATGATGAAAATACTATCTTGGAACAGTAGGGGATTAGGGCACCCCTCCAAGCTAATAGCCCTCAAGGACTTACTCTATAGCGAAAACCCTGAAATAGTTCTTCTCCAAGAAACAAAGCACGATCAAGAAGAAATTAATAAAGTCATAAGTCAGCAAAAGCGCTTCAATGGATGTGCAAGCGAAGCAAGAGGAGCCTCAGGCAGCATTCTAACTATGTGGGATAATAATAAATGGAACTGTGATTCCACCAGAATTCATCAGAACTGGATCCGTGTCAAACTGGAAAGCAAAACTGGTGACTCAAAGGTAACAATCTACAATGTATATGCTCTGAATCAGTACAGAGAGAAAGAAGTGCGTTGGAACACAATGGAAGCAAGTATAGAAGAAGAGTAGGACAACAATCTCATTATAGCAGGAGACTTAAATCTGGTGATGCACACTAATGAAAAAAGAGGGGGCAACTTCATCCCAGATCCTTTTAGAAATCGACTTGAGAGCATTATGCAGGAGCAAAACCTTGTCGATATCAGGCCCAAGAATCGTAGGTACACCTGGAGTAACAGAAGAATAGGAACTGGCAATATCATGGAGCGTCTTGACAGATTCCTTATAAGCATAGCATATCTGTCCACTTTTACAACAGGTCACTCAAATATTCTCAATGTCTCTGCCTCCGATCACTATCCAATAACTCTCACTCTTCATAGCCAATGTCAGCTAGGACCAATTCCTTTCAAATACTGTTCCATTTGGAATCGCTCCCCTGTAGCAAAAGATGTGGTACGACAGGCTTGGATCCAACATGTAGAAGGCTCACCAACTTACATTTGGGAGACAAAATTAAAAAGAGTAAGACAGGCTCTAAAAAATTGGGCAAAGAACAATTACCAAGAGCCCGAGGTGAACAAAAAGAAAATTAAACAAGAGCTAGAAGAAGTGCAGCAAAGCATTGAAGCCTTTGGGTTGTCCCAGCAAGCCAAAGAGCAAGAAACAAGATTATACTCTCAGTTGAGTCAAACTGTAAGGGATGAAGAAACTAAATGGAGATTGAAATCAAGGCAACTCTAGCTGTAGGAGGGAGATAAAAACACTTCTTACTTTCATAAGCAGGCTACAGTACAAAAGGCCAGAAACACTGTGAGCACAATTAGGGACAATCAAGGGAACAGCTACAATACTCAGAATTCTATAAAGGAAGCAGCCACCAATCACTTTAAAAACCTTCTGACTGAGGATAAAGATGAGGAGGATTACTCAAGCATGCTGCAGCACCTGTCTAAAGGAGTCACACAGGAAATGAACAACAGCCTCAAGAAAGAAGTAGAAGAGGAAGAAATTCAAAAAGAAATTTGGAGTTTACACCCAGATAAATCTCCTGGACCTGATGGGTTTCCAATCAGTTTTTATAGAGAGTACTGGGAGATGATAAAAAAAGATCTCTTAAAGATGATACGTTGGGTTTTAAAAAAAGGCAAAATGGGGGGACTTACCAACTCTACCTTCCTAGCCTTAATCCCTAAAGAGAATAGACCTTCCACTTTTTCAAGATTTCGGCCAATATCTTTATGCAACTCAGCATACAAAATAATATCAAAAATTTTGTCATCCAGGCTCAAGCCACTCCTTTCTTCTCTAATCTCAGAAAACCAAGGGGGCTTTCTCCCCAATAGGCACATTACTGACTCCATCCTTCTTGTGCAAGAGGCCATCCACTCAAGTGTAAGCAGAAAGGAGAAAGGGTTTGTCCTAAAGCTGGACCTTGCCAATGCTTTTGATAGGGTTAGGCATTCCTTCCTGTTCGCTGTTCTTCATAAAATGGGATTTGACCCCTCCTTCATCACAATGATCAAAGCTTGTATAACGGACCCCTGGATCTCCCCTCTGATTAATGGGAGACCGTGTGCTGCTTTCCAATCCTCTCGAGGCCTCAGACAAGGCTGTCCCCTGTCTCCTTACTTGTTTATTCTTATGGCCGAGTCACTCAGTCAAACCCTGGACTTCAACCGGAGAATAGGGCTAATCACTGGCATCAAAATTGAGCAAGGAACAAAGAACATCAATCACTCACAATTTGCAGATGATACTCTCCTAATAGGAGGAGCGTCCACCACTATAGCAAGGCGCTTTAAGAAGATCTTAGATCAATTCATGGATTGCTTAGGAGGGAAGGTCAATCAGTTAAAAAGTTGCGTATACAGTTGGAACACATCAAACCATACCATCCATAGCATTGCAAGTATATTTTGGGTCTCCTGCAAACTGGTCTGGCACCATTTCTCCTACTTAGGGATGCCAGTAAGCATTGGACCGCTGAAAGCTGATACCTGGAACGAAATCCTTGACAAAATTAAGAGAAAAATCCAACAATGGGGCACCATGTGGTTAAACCCAGCAGGACGACTAGTTCTTCTAAAATCAGGTTTGGCCTCTCTTCCCATATACCGGTTTTCTTTATATTAAGCCCCTGTTGCTTTCCATCAGAAAATGGAAAGAGCCCTCAGGCATTTTCTTTGGCAAGGAGGGAAAACAGAAAAAAGAAAATTCAATCTTGTAAGCTGGAAGAATGTTATACAGTCTCAGGAAAAAGGAGGATTAGGAATACGATCACCAAAATTGCTAAATTTAGCTCTTGGAGCTAAAATAATATGGAGGATGATCACAGGACCCTCAGCGTGGTGGAAGAATGTTCTAGAAGCAAAATACCTGAATGGCACAAGGCAACAACTTCTGGAGACTAATATACCCAATAGAGATAGCACAAAAATTTGGCAACTCTGCAAGAAGGCCATATCCTTTATGTCTCAGAATATTTCAAAGGTCCGAGGAGGGGGGAGCAGCATCAATTTCTCCACAGACAGAATTCTAGGGCAGCATCCCATTGGATCCAAAATGGAGGCAATCCCTGCCTTAAACTGGCTCAATGGTAAAGGAATACTGTACTTGGCTCAAATATCACAATGGGACGATCACTCACAAGCTTGGATAGGTTGGAAATTCCCGGACCACCCCAGGGATCTAGACACTAGTCTCACTGCCCTAAAGCATCTCCTGCACAGCAAAGCTCCGATCCAAGAAGGTAAGCAAGATGGATACCGTTGGGATCCAACTAGAACTCAATACACGGCTAAAGCTGGACATCAACTTTTATGTGACAGCAATTTCCCACAGGATATATGGAACCAATGGAAACTTGTATGGAGAGCAGAAGCACCCCCCAAAGTCAAATTTTTCATTTGGTTGCTCCTGAAAGGGAAAACAATAACAGCGGAAAATCTAAAGAAAAGAGGCATAATGGGGCAATCTAGATGTCCAAACTGCTGTAGATCAGAGGAAACAATACAACACCTGTTTATAGATTGTCCGGTGGCTGATGAATGCTGGAGAAAGATGGCCTCCATAGGGGATGCTCCTTGGGAGCCTTAGGCAACTATTGCAGAAACGATTCATAAAAGGCGGAAGAACTGCCCATGGAAAGAGAAAAGGAGTAAACTGACGCAAAGGATATGGAATACCATACCTCTAACCCTCTTATGGCGCATTTGGTTGGCAAGAAATGGAAAGGTCTTTCAGGAGAAAGGCTGCAATATCAGGGTTATGTGCCACAAGGCACAGATGCTAGCGGTGGAGACAGTCGCAAACCACACCAAAGGCAAGATCGAGGCAGCAAATTACAGCATGGAAGAGAGAAACCTAATCAGTTATGTCTTGGAGAATATTGCTAGCGCTCAGGAAAAAAACCAAGGAAGGATACAAACGAAAGAAACAAACAGGGCATGGAAGCTGAGGTTAAAGGAAGAGGAATTTACGAACTGGTTGAGAAACTGTAACAGGTTTTACTTATTTTTTGATGGTGCTTCTAAATCGAATCTGGGCCAAGCCGGTGCAGGGGGTCTCATTAGCAACGCTAATGGAGAAAGAATACTCCAATTCGAATGGGGGTTGGGGGAGATCTCTAACAATAGGGCAGAGGGATTGGCACTGTATCAGGGCCTCACTCAGCTGCTAAAGTTAGGGATAAGGAAGGCAGTGGTGTTCGGGGACTCAGCAATAGTTATCAGGCTTATGGCGCAGAGGCAGAGCACACCGAATATCCTTCTCCAGCAGATAAACCAAAGGAATTAGACCCTTCACGCTTCAATGGAAGAGGTCGTATACTACCACATCCTATGTGGATTGAACAAGGAAGCTGATAAGCATGCCAACTGGGCATGTGAGCGCTCCAAGGGCAGCTTGAGTTGTAACAACAATATCTCTTTCCAACCGTTACCATGAATATCCAATATCTAGTCAACAGCAAGCGTACACCAGGTGACAGAACTAATGATAACAGACAAGCAATCAGTGCCGACGCCAGAGCAGGTAAGGCAGGCAGGATTTGGATCCGAAATAAGATTGGGAGATCGACTCAGCGCATGGGAATCAAGAGAAGTTCAGGGAGAAATCTTCCTTGCAGACAGATCTCATACGCTGTTCAAGATACGCAATTGACCATTATGTGGAGTATTGGGTAACGTAAATGGGCACCTTCTTGCCCTCACAGCCTGCATAAGGACTCTTTATATATCCTGGGTGGCAAGATCCTTCATTACATAGAAAAAACTCATTCCTGCGAGCATCAGAACACCATTTCCTCCGCTTATCTACAAGCAGCCCGAGGTAGCTACCATAGTGTCCAGCAGAATCATACCAACCTTGCGCGAGCTGTGGTTGTAGCCTGCTGTAACCAAAGACTTCAGAGGTATCGTGCTAAGGAAACCGACATCGCAGACAGGAATTTTCCAACGTCAATGGAACGCCCAGAAGATTGTTTCCACTGCAGAGATTTGCAGGCAGAGTTCGAGGAGTTACGAGCACAACAACGGGCCCTGGAGGATCAAGTTTGAAGTCTGGAAATGAGATTGGAAGACCAGTACAGAATTCTTAATGAGAAGTATCGGGCAGAGATCAACCTTTTCCTGCACAGAGTCAATTCCTTACATGAGAAGTTCAGCAACTTGGCCAACAGATGCAGCCACGCAGAAGAATCGTTAGCTGTCCTCAAGTTCATGATGGACAAAAAGTTCAAGGATGCTCCTTCCTCCTCCAGTGCAAAACAGAATGAGCCAGACCCAGGTCCAGAAGCGTCCACAGCTAGGAAGATCAGTCATATAGAGATAGATTAATTATGTTTTGTAGTTGTAAATTTTGGTGTTTGCAGTATGTAAGGATTTACAGTAGCATTAGAAGCCTTAGAGGCAGGAATATTAGAACAAGGATCAAAGAAGGGACCCTTTTTGTAATTCCTTGGATCCAGAGTGCTCAGGAAGCACTATATGTATGGCGAACTGCCTCTTCCTTTTTTCAGATCAATATATAGCAACCGAAATTTGTCTAAAAAAAAAAATTTGGTCTTGAAAAATTTCACCCTAGTTTCTATTCAAAATATTGACAAAAAATTTAGTTTAATGCATTTCTTTCAAATTAAAATCAATTTTCTATTTAAATTATTTAACATTGACAATGTAACTAAATTAATTTTTATAATTAATATTTTATTTTTATCCCAAAATGAATGAAAACTAACCTAAATCTATAATATTCAACTATTACAAGATTCGATTAATATAAATTAAAATAATAATAATAAACAATTTAAATAAAATTATGACAAAACTTTTATTATTAATAATAATAAAAATAATAAATTAAAATTAAAATTAAATGAAGTTATTAGCTGACCTTCAATCAAAATATTTCTTTAACTATTTATCCTACCACAAAGCTCTTCTTCTATCATCATTCAGATTGGTCTTGATGATGGATCCCTGTTGGGATTTGAAACGTTGACAAAAATATGGTTTCTACTATGGATACTCCAAGACTTAGCTCAAAAGAAATGAACCATAGATACCTTAAATCCATTATTAACTATATATATTTTTTAATTTTAAGTTTAATCACACATTCGAGAAACGGTAAAGCAATCCCAAAATCATTGCTATAAAATAGTGTTCATTGTTTCTATTGATCACATCACATCAAGTCCTCTAGGTCTTGTTTAAAAGTTTGGAGCGATTTTGCAGACGAACTACATTGTCTTTGATAGCACATTCATTGTCACTGATAGCACATTCAATGGGAGTTTTATGCATTTGAAAGGTTAGTTTAGTTTCTATTTTGATTATTTATAGAGGAATTTGGGGAAAATTTGTTGTTTTACGAGAAAAACAACATTAAAAACTCCTTTTATTTTATTTTATTTTTAGAGGGAAACTCAAATTTGTATGATTTTTAGAAGAAAAATTAAGATTTTTTTTTAATTTTTAGGCCTTTGAAATGAAAAAAGGTGTGTTAACTTTTACTTTTTCTACTTTTTTTGTTTAATTTCATTTGGAGAGCATTAAAATTTTTGCATGAAAAAAAAAATTAAAAAATAAAATAAAATCGCTTTCTTGTTTTTGTTATATATTTGTTATTTTCAAATTTTTTGTTTGTTTTTTTAATTGTTTTTTATTAAGTTTTATTAATAATTTGTTTTTAATTATATCTTCTTTTTTTAATTTAAATTTAATTAAAAAGAATTAGTTATCATTTTTTTTAATAAATTGAATTGTTATTACTATTTTTTTATTTAATTATTAAAAAACATTATTTTTTATATAAATATTAGTTTTTCATTTATATTTAAATCAAATTGCTTTTTTTATTCAACATTGGAATTTAAAAAAACAAATAAAATATTTTCTCCCCGACCCTTTGGCTGCTAGCCAGGGCGGCGTTGCATGCAAGCCCCCTCGCCTGCCTGGGCCCCTGACTAGTGGCCAAAGGAATCGGCCTACGACCCTTTTATTGTTGGCCGGAGGCTAAAGGAATCGTCTTGTAGCCCGGATGGATGGGTGGGGGGCTGCATGCATCGCCCCTCTCGCCCAGCCAGCCCCCAAGCCAACAACCAAAGGGCTGTGGACAAATTCTACAGGGCTTGCAGCCCTTTGGTCACTGGCTGAGGACCCGGGCAGGTACGGGGTGCTATGCGCAGCCCCACTCGCCTGCCCGGGTCCCCTACCAGCGACCAAAAAGTCCGATGTAATTATTTTTTTTAATAAAATAACATTTCAATTATTGAAATAAAAAATATATAAATAGATATAAATAAATAATAAAGGAACAAAAAACAATTAAATTAAATTTTTATATATGAACGAACATATATATATATATAGCTTATTTTTATTTTATATATATATATATAATTTTTTTTTATATATCTAATTTATTCGTTTTAATAATTTAAAATTTTATATATAATAATATTTTTATAAAACTTTCCATACAAATTATTTAAAATTTTATTTTTTAATTTATATTTAACAACAATTTGATTATAATTTTAAAATTATATATATATATATTTTAAATTTTATAACAATTTTTAAAATTTACATTTAATTTAACTTACTTTTATATTTATATCTTTTTAAATAAAAATTAGCCTCTTGATTTTATTTTTTTTAATTTTAAATTTTTAAGTAGTATGTATGTTTTTTTAATTAACATATATAAATAAAGAGAGAGAGGGGAACATGGCATCAAAGAAGGTCACTGTAAATATGTCTGGATCAAGGACAACAATTCCATCATTTTAAGTTGCATGTGGACACGCTATGAATATTGCTGGATATACCCGAAATGAGAAACATCGTAAAGTTCAACTAATTAGCCCATCAAGTACACCAAATATTATTTCTGAATAGATGAATTTATGAGAAATAAATAAAACAAATTTTACATGGCATGTTAAAGATGTTGAATTTGATAATAGTGCACATATATATCTATACTGTGGCATGATTTACATGGGTGAACCATATGAGGTGATAGGTAAATTACAAGACATATGTTTGGTGCTGAATTCAAACATTGTTTATGTTCTTGTAAAATTACCCAAGTCACATGAAAATGTTAGATATCGTCTCTCTGACACAGGTGAAGAATCTACACTATTGTGTGAAGAAATCTCATCCAACATTTCAAATAACATTGTAAATATACATATTTATATTTATATGTTATGTACTATTATAAGGATCATTAGTTGTTTTTATAAATGATTTATCATTGACATATTGTATTTTCTTTGATAGGATATTTATGAGAGTCTTTCAATGATGCTGGAGGGTATTTATTATGTAGAGCCAAATATTATGAATGTGATCAGCAGTTTCCATATAGAGTCAGAAGAAGAAAGGAAAATGAAGCAAAGATCAACAATCTATGACACTGCAATAGTACATATAGGGGATCATCAAAGAATCCATATGGTGGGTCAATCTAACAAAGGTAAACATGTTTATTTTTAAGATGTGGCAGTTGTAGATGAAGTTGAAGCTCAAAAATATGTTACCATTAGTGAGGAGGAGGTTAGAATTGTCGTTGAAAAGAAGAAAATAGATAAAACACCAGAAAGAAAAATGCCGATGGATTTCTTTCATCCACATCATGATGAAGAGATTGTTTATGTAGAAGAAAATATCTTAACTAGAAAGAAGAAGAATTCAAAATTTGGTGAATCTGTTAAAATGATAAGCAATAGTGAAGAAAAACGTGAATGTTCTAAATGCAGCAAATAAATCATAATACCATATGTTGATTTAGAGGATGAAATTATGAAAAAAAACAAAATGCCATGTAGAATCACTTGAGGAAGAATAAATTAATTAATGGTGGCAAAACATTTGAGCTTAATATAACCCAATTCTATAGGCTAGATAATGGAAAATCTCAATATCAAATTAGAAAGGCACATCACCTACATGTCCATAGTTTGAAAACATTTTTCAGGTACAATCCATATACACATGTGGTGCATTATGTGGTTCTTGTTGATCCAAATCAAGTTTCCAACAAAGAGACATTTGATAGGACACATTGTTTTGACTATAGATATTATGTAATTGGAGAGAACCGTTCAACAAAGGCCAAAAGACAATTGATCAAGGAATATCCCAAAAACTATCTTTTTTAAACAATGAAATGCATCATTTATGTTGGTTTAATAGAAATAGAGGCAAAGTTATTGGCATGGGATAATGATTTCTATGAATTTCATCCAAAGGTTCATATTTATTCATAATGAATTTCTAGAAAAATGTGGTGGGGATAAGACAAAAGATACTTTAAGCTTTCAGAAGGAATGTTGTATGGAAACATGTTATCAAATTGAGGATACAATCAAATCAAAACGTGACAAAGTAAATTCATAACATTTTCCAGCTGACATTTATAACATGGGAGACATGAGAATTGATTGATGAAATTTTCGACATGTGGGAGAATATTGCCATAAAAAATCAGAAGGTTAAAATTTCTAAACCCATAATATGTACCAACAGTAAGACAGTTCCTAAAATGAAGCAACTTCCATATGATATGACTATCACACCTTGGAGAACATTGCAAGGAGTGAAGGACGAAAAATTAGTCGAATCATTATTATGTCGTGTGAAGTTAGGTGAATTGTCACTAGAGGAAAATGTGCTCAGAATTTCAAAAGTAAGTTTGTTGAATTATTTTTACTTTTTCTTGTATTATAATTTTCTTTTAAATATAACATATTGTTTTTGGTATTATTATTGATACATATCACTATATTAACAATTTTTACTTTATTTATTTAGTCATAAGGTTTATATGAAAATACAAGAACATATGGTTAGAATGTTGAATGAAGAGAGTTGCAATGATGTTGTACATAACTACCCCGAATCAAGTTCTACAACAACACTTAAATATTTGTATCTTGCATCCAAAAATGTATGTTGATTTTTACATTCATTTTATTCATATGTAAATTTTTTTATTTTTATTACTTATACTTATAGTTGTTTATTTAATTAAATATGTCAAAGAAGGATGCAAGTGGAGTACCAAATACTTTCAAAAGCTTCATTGAAAAAATTAAGTTGGAAAGGCTCAGAAAGAAGTGTCTTATGAATGTTGAACTTGATCCTATTCTTACTCATTTCATTTGGAATGGGTTGGACACTATCCAATATCAGATAATACAAGGTGATTGTGAAGACATTGCAAAACTCATACCTAAAAGGGAATATGCCCTAGTTATTGCAGATAGTCCTCATGGTTTCAATTTCCCAGACATTGGGTATGATAGCGAGCCTTACACTTATAGAGCTTTTAGTAAAGTGGTTACGAACTTTCAAGAAGTCACAACATCACCATTTTAGAGATTTGATACATTTCATTCAAACACACAATTTTCAATGTTATTAACAAGATTCAAGGGAAAAGAAAACTCAAGGATGTAGCTTACATGATAAGACATTGAAATTGTATGCTTGATTAATGTTATTTTTTTATGTACAAGTTAATTGAACTTTTATTATGTCATGTTACATGAAAAAGTCAAATCTTATTTCTTCTGGAGATCAACCAATTATAAGTGATTGTGAGTTCATCCATGTTGAATGTTGGACAAAAGATGATAGCTATAAGTCTATTTTTCTAAATCAAGTAGATGGAAAGAGTCATAGCCAAGTACAGGTTCATAATGCAATCACAAAAATGTTAATATATGAGGATAAAAATTCAAAAGGAGAGATAGTTAACATTGATCAAAAACTGCAAACATTGATTAACTATCTTATCGATTTATGTTCAAATAAAGGAGATTGGGTTTTGGATTTAATTTTAGGTTCAGGTAAGTTTTATTATATAAAATTGAATTTTATTATTTTGTTTTTTTTGTTTTTGTGTTTTTATGCTAATTTACATACTTATTGCTTTTGTGCTTAATGATTAGGTACAACACTAGCATGTTGCCTACAGAAAGGAAGAAAATGCATTGTGATTGAAATAAACGCACTGCAATGCAATTTTATTCAACAAAGAATTAATGCTCTTTAATTTCTTCCAGATGCAATGGAAGAATTCGGTTTGAGGAAAAGATAATTTAATGAATCACGTGTGGCAAAAAAGGAAGAGGAACTTCAACCACCATTATATGGAATGATTGGAAAAAGACACTTTGGGCTATTTGCAGACATGAAAGATCCATTAGAAGAGGAAAATGAGAAAACTCAAGCAGAAAATATTGTGGAAGAAGAAAATAATGAATTTGTAGAAGATGATGAACATGGATTATATAATATTGTTGATGAAATTTAAGTTATGATTGCAAATCAAGCTCAATTTTGAGAGATATTTATTAGTTTTACTTGTAATGTTTTGACTTTGAGATTTTATGAGAAGAATGGGCATTTGATTATTGTTTTTATATGTTCAATATTTGTATTATCTGATTTTCACTTTAATTTTTATGTGAATAAATTTTTTTTTGTAAAAGGCCTATGATTACTATTATTTTTTCAGATAAAATTCATATAAATTGCTATTTTTTAAAAGATTTTTTGTTAGGATTTTTCCATAAAAATTGCTTATTTGATATGTCATTTTTAACAAAATTTTTGAAAATGTGTATTTTTTTTCATTATATTATATTGAAAATATGTATTTTTTTTTTTCAAATATTTAAAATTATTGTTTTTTAGTGACAATTATTTGATGTGCATCGAAATATTAACAAACATTACATAAACATATAGAAAATAATAACTTTAAAATATTGACCATTTTTTTTTATTTTTTTAACTACGCGAAAAAAAGTAAGATTTATTACAAAAAAAAATTGGAAAGAAAAATAAAAACACAAAAATACATAAATACACGTAGAAAAAAAATCTTTGGGAGGAAGAAGACATTAGAAATTTAAAGTGTCAAAAATCAACTCTCTAAAAAAAAGGGGTTGATGTTGCATCAATACTTTTCAAAATCAACATAAAAATCACTAGCATCTAAAGGAAATGTTTATACTTGATACATAATAAAATTTAGAGTGCCAAAAATATGCTAAAAAAAAAGTGTATTTGAATTACCACTCTTCAAAATCAAGTGATTTTTTGCTACCTCAAAAAAATAGGTTCTTAGTAATTTTCTCATTTGATCAGTAACTATGTTTAAGGTCATGGCACACGTATTTTAAGTTGAATGTTCGGAAAAACATCCCAATGGGTGTTCATTTGGTTTATTATGGCTAAGGAAATTGGAAAAGGAAATGGAAAAGGCTTTGAAAAGGAAAAATGGCAATTTTGGCAGTTTATTTGTGCAAATAATGGATAATAGGAAAAAGGGAAGGCCAAATGTCAAAGGTTGCATGTGAGGAGAAAATTGAAGAAAAATAACGGAAAATGAAGAAAATAGAGACGTCATTAATAAAAAGTCTTCTGAGGACCAGTTGGTAGCTTTAGTCAGTATTACCTTTAATCATTTTAGTTTTGGAGCTCTCTCTCTATTATCTATCTCTGATACTCTTCGACACTTAGAATTTTCTTGGAGCACTCTTGGAGGAGTATGGCATACTTGGGATTTTGATAAAGAAGGAAAAATAAGAGGAGGAAAGTGCAAGAGGACATTGGGATCAACAAATATAGCAGATTTTGCTTGGAGGTGCCGAGTCCCATGTATGATTTCCTTGCTAGTTTTGGCGTGCATGGCACATGTATGTGGTTTCTTTGTTATGATATGTCATTGGCATGGAGGATTTTCTAGATTGGCAATGTATTTGCCTAGCCTTTCCATTTATTTGATAATCATGGTGTTGTGGGTGTCTTTCCTCTATTTCCTGGTTGGTTTTCATGTTCCTTATGGTTGTGCATTGATTTACTAGTTCTTGGAAGCTTTGGTTGGACAAATTCTCTAGAATCCTTGTAACATCTTAGGTTGAGTTACTAGTTGTGGAAGCCTTGGTTAGAAAAATTCTTTAGAAGCCCTTTGTGGGTTGAGTTACTAGTTGTGGAAGCTCTGGTTAGACAAACGATCTGAAATCCTGGCAGCAGTTGTGGGTTGACTTACTAGTCCTAGAAGCCCTCGTTGGAACAAACGCTCTGGAGCCATGGAAAACTTGGGTAGAGACCAATTTGATGATGGTTAGTGATGTCTGACTGTGAGGAGGAACCATTGGTTGAGGGTTGAGGTAGTTTGGCCTCTGTAAACCATGGTTTGGTTTGGTTTGGTTTTTTCATGAGATCCCACATTCATGATTGGAATATGGCTCGGGAATGATTCATTGAAAGAGAGATTTTCTTCAGCGCAATATATGGTCAAGTTGTATGTGGAAGTTCTTGACTTGATTAGATTTGAACATGTTAATAAGAGCTCACTTTCCATGGTATTTTCATGAGTAAATGTTCTTGATGTTATGTGGCTTTAATGGTTGTTTCCTCATTGATATATCTTTGGTTATTTTTCAGTTATAGGTATGTTTTATGACAGTTTTGATGTATCGCTCTCATCATGTTTTGATTAGCACACAAATTAACAATAAATATATGAGCTAATATATGATAATGCAACTATTTTGATAATACGTCAATGCCTCCTTATGAATATCAAATAAGTATGAGACCCCTATGCTCAGATCCATGGTTATGACTTGTAGATTTCATATTTGTGAAATGTTTGACGAAATTCTATTCATCAAGTACTTGTAAGAATGATTTAATTAATAGCCTTATTCCATTTTTATTTATCATTTCTAAAAACTTCATGAAGTTTTGGCAACTGGCCTGAGCCCTTGCCTTGAAAAAGTGGCACAGAATTGATGGTCATTAGCTCAAGACTGGATGAAAAATTCCATAGTCATTGGCATGCCTTGTTGTGGGAGAAAATAAAAAAACTCAGTCACATGCATGGCTTTCCATGGGAGCGACTGAGCGTCCATATCAGTGAAATGTCAAGGTTTCTAAGGAGTTGGTCACCTTGAAGTGTTGGTTGGCTCATGAAGGTTTTTTAGCATGTGTTGAAGGTCATAATGGTTTTTTTTGTCAGTTCCACTTGCTTAATTGTACATGGGGAGTTAAATAACATCATAGTAGCCTCTCGTCCCATGTTTACCCAAGTGAACCAATTAACGTAGGTAAATGTGGGAGGAGGTGTTACAAACTTCTTAACCCATGTGTGAACCAAATTTTTCATAAATATTTTTTCTCCCTTTCTTAAGAAAAGTGAAAATTATAAAATATTATTCAAACTTTGAAATAATTCTTGAATATAAATGAGTAAATAATTTACTGATCATTATGCATGATGTATTTAAAATGTTTATTTTAGTTTTAAGTTGTTTACCTTAACATTTCTCATTGGTTATGCTTACGCATATTTGGTTTTATGGGTGCTTTTTATAGAACATATGTATTAAGCGAAAGGTTTAAGTGCTTATCATCAAATTATTCATGTTTTATGTTTGAGAAAGTTGGTTATATGTATGAGAATATACTTTTATATTAGTGAAAATTATATATATTATTTATTTGTTTAATATGAGAAAATATTATATTAACTATTATTATTTTTTAATATAGTACTAATTAGTAATCATGAATGATTGTTATTATTGATATGGGAATGATCATTATTATTTATATTGATACAATGTATAACATATTTCTAGATTTAAGTGATGAAATTTCACATTTATCAAGTTCTAAAATATTTGGATTTAGGGATTTTTTCTTAGATGTTGTTAGTTAAAATGTCATTTGTTATATTTCTAGAGGCCTTTCACATTGGCCAGAACTTGATTGTAAGTTTAGTTATCATCAAATGGTCTAGTTGCAAAGTCACTCATTTAATTTACTATTATCCTTATTATGACTCAAACCTATAATTAGGTGAATTGTGGCCCTTATGAAGTAGCTTCAGGGAAGCACATCTACCTTGGTGTTGGGGTTTTTCATGTAACTCAAAAACTTAGGTTTTTGTGCATGGATGGCTCCACATTTTTTGAATCAATTAACATGGATATTGAGTCTACCTATTTGGTCAAAATTAAGAAGAAAAATCCAATCTCTTCTCTTATGTGGGTGGATCACTCCACTAGAGATCATATCCCTGCCTGGACCATGTGAAAAGTATTACAAAAATATGATGGGCCATCCATCTTGCTTAGATCAATTTTAGACATGAAACCAATTAAATAATTAGTGCTTTCATTTTACCTTGGAATAAACACCTATTTATTCTCATCGAATATTTGTGGCATGATGCCTTTTAGTGGGAAAATTTTATTGCACTTTGCATTGTTGTATGTTCGACTAGATGTACCTTTTTCAAAAAGTTAAGTTTGTTAGTTCTAAGTTTCATAACATAATGAACTAATGTTGGAATGACCCTTTTTTGAATTTAAATAATTTTAAAGGGAGCAGAGATTCCATGATATCTATCACTTCATCTTTTTAGAATTTTATAGTTGTATATAGTTTGTACCTTGATTATTGGTATTCATGGGTCATCTTTTTCATTCTAGATTGAGTGGTTTATTTCTATCCCATTTATGTGCCCAAAATGAGATTGAATTGATGTAAGCTTTGATACTTGATGGAGTAGATTTTTGGAGAGGATTTAAATATGGTTGAAAAAAGGGTATTCTATGGGTTTCTAAGATTGACAATTAGTGGTTCATATATGTACGCTTAGTGTCATTGTAAAGGTATAAGTCCTTAGATTTTTTCATCCCATTTAGAAGAAAAAGAGGCTAGATTATGGTGGTTGGTATACTTGGTTTTATTATTGATAAGGAAAAGATAAGATGTAAGATTTTACATATTGATTCTATGGCCCTTAGGAAGATTTGAATTTCTCTAGTTAGCGTAGTCATATTGATGTGATCTTACATGTGACTATTTTAGGTCATTTGACTAGTTGAGGTGATTTTCCAATCCAAACTATAATTTCCTTAGGAAAACTTGTCAATTCACCTCCTTCATCATTGTTTAAGTTGAATGCATGGTTCTCTTATTGAGGATCTTTCTATTGGTGGAGGTACTTTTAGCCCCCATTTTCATAATATCTTCTCTTAACATATTTTGAATGATGGGGTGTTTTCTATTAAAGATGCATATTATTGTGTGGTCCTTCATAAGTTTCTTTCTTAGTGAATCACCAAGTATGGATGGGACACATTACTAATTCTAGAAGGATTTATGGTATTATATTGGTGACGGTTTATGTTCCTTTACCTTTGAATTTTTTGGTACTAGTCAAATATTTGATTATATCAAACAAGTAAAGGTTAAGATTATTTTTAAGATTGCAACTAACGATCCCATTAGTGATCGCATAATAAGCAAAATTAAAAGATATAAACCTGAATTGAAAAATGAATAAAGTAATTGAAGCTACCATAAACATACAATTTTTTTGTGGAAAATCCAACAATGAGAAAAACAAATAAAAAACATAAGTAAAATGATAAATGTTACCAAATCTATGTGGAAAATCTAAAAATGAGGAAAGAATTAGTATTTTTAAATTACTAGAAAATTAAGTACATACCCTTTTGTCATGGGCCTTCTCACTCACTCATTTTTCACCCATCCCCAGTACCATGGATTACCAATAGCACATGTTGAAAATCATGACTCATTTCACTCCTTAATATTTCATATATATATATATATGTCATATATAACAATCCCCCACTCGAGACCAAATGAAAGCTTAATAGAATATTTTGCTATTGTTACCATCTACTTGATAGAAAAAAATATTTCTCATATTTCTATATTTGGGCTAAGAGATGCTTTACAACCCAATATTGGAATATGTGTAAGCTTTAGCTATAATATAAGAAAAATATATATCAACTTCATATGTTTTAATACAGTGATGAACAGGAAAATCTAAAAATCGATCAAAAAATCGAATTCTATACTCTTGCTTTGGAAGGAGCTAATAGATTGATATTTGAAGTGGATAAAGTTTGGTGGGTAGTAACCATTGGTAAGTCTACACTTTTACCCTTCTACTCATGCAAAATTTTAGAGAAATTCATAAATAATGGTGGGAAGTGACTTCTCATAAGTATATTTATTTACATATCTAAAAATCATGTTTGAGTACCATAAATTTTGGAAAAAAATATTTGATGGAGTTATAATGGAATTATATTATGCAAACACTACAATAATACCTTCAAGTTATCCTACCATCAAAAGTTTGAAAATTTGTTCTTAAATAATATTAGAAGATAAATATTTATTTTTGAAAGCTAACCATTATAAGTTGCATTGGTCAATAATTTATTGCTAGATTCCTACCTTGTCTCTAACCATATTTAAGTAGGCACTAATAATGATTCTCTAACCATATTTAAATTTAATTAACAAGCACATAGAAATTAAATATTTACAATACAAAATTTCGATGGATATTATTAACTTGTAAATAGGTTTTCTCGCAATACTAGTAGCCAATACTATGGCTTATCAATACCACATGCCCAAAAACCATAATTCATTTCACAATCAAGACATTTCATAAATATTATATTTTTAGTTAATTTTATAACACTTTTTATTTAAATCTAAAAGAAAAAGAGTTATACTTTTAATATATTTCTAAACTCTCTGTTACTAACAATATTTCTCGGATATTGTATAAAAATTAAATCAAGGTTTTGATAAAATTAATTTTTTTTATATATAGAGATGCAGAATTTAGTGGCTCTCCCCACTTGGTAGATCCAGAATTAAGATGGATCTATATATGATTTTTTTTTTAATGTTACATGCAACACCATATTAAACATTGGAGAAATTACGAATATTCTCGATACCTAGGATTAGAAAACACTTATTATTGGAATAAGAACTTTGTGACTCTTTCTCTCTATATTTAATGTTAAAATACTATTTTTTTTATTAATACATTTTTTATTTTAAATATTACATATCAACTAAACATAGAAAAAAATTGAAAAATATAATATCAATAGTACTATTTTACATGTAATCTATCAACTCCATACTAAGTGGTGAAGGAATTACATATTTCTATTATACTAAAAATAGATTAAAAGTATTTTATTCTCAATTACTTGTGAAATTAAAGTGGAGATTAATGTATTTTATTTACACACAATATTATTTTTTTGTTATTAATAAATTTTTTTAGTGGATGTAAATTTATTTAATTCTTTTTAAATACAGTATTACATGACAATATATGTTTCATAGTGAGCTCCTCTTAACTTATAAATCTATAAATAAATAATATCATAATTAAAATAAATATTATCATAATTAATATAAAAATTATCTTAAAAAAATTAAATAAATCATTATATATTGTTAATCTTTCAATTAATTCATAACCATATAATTAACCACAAATTAAACATATCACCCCTAAATTTCCATCTAATCTAAATCAGTTGAAAATTCTTGTAATGAAGTTTAGAAATTTGCCAAATCCATTGGAAAACTATTTAGAGCTTTCAAAATTGTATATTATTTTCACAATAATCCATGTTCATTTCACTTTGCCCATGCCAATGGTTTGTTATTCATATGTAAAGAAGCTGAACCTCTCAACTTTCCAGCCTTCCCATTTCGTGTGAACAGTAACAACCACGATGCATCGCAGGTCCCTGCTCTAACAAAAGTCAAGGTATGGATTCTGCATGTCTTATGAGATCAAAGTTGATGAACCCAGGAGGGAATGTTCGATGAAGTTGACACATGTAGAAAGTGTGTCTGATTTTAAACGCCAAGTATCCAATTCGTTAGTATATAATCGCAAAAGCAATTTGTTACGATATATAAAAGACGTGCACCACTATCTCTGTCAAAAGCCATTCAATTTTAGTCATCTATAGACTCTTTTAACATCTAAATATACTATTATAATTATTTTAATATATAGTTGATAAAAATGAATAGATATCAAAAACTTAACTTCATAAAATAATATTAAATATAATGATAGAGAATCATAAAATTTTATTAAATTTTATTTTAAGTTTATTATTATTATTGTTATTAATTATAAAAAATAATTTAAAAGGTAAATATTTATAAGGTTTAACAAAATTTCTAATTATGGAAAATTATTTCTATTTTATTATAAATATTCTAAATATGTAAATAAAATAAATTGCAATACCATTATTTACTAATAACAGTTGCAAAATATCACAAGTTATATAGATGAAATATTTTTAATAAATTGATTAAATTATAAAAATAATAATAACATAATTAATTTTGAAATAATTTTGCAAAATATCACAAGTTATATAGATGAAATATTTTTAATAAATTGATTAAATTATAAAAATAATAATAACATAATTAATTTTGAAATAAGTTTTAATATTCAATCTGTAACGACTAATAAAATTAAATCTTACCATGAACTAAATAATTATAATAACTAAATGCAAAATCAAATAAGAGAAATTTTTGACCAATACATTTCAAACTAACAAATATAATTTATTATGGATCACAGAATCTTGAATGAATAAATTAAAATTATAAAAACCCTAAACACCACTCAATTATTTTTAGAAAAATTTACAAAAATTTATTTCAATTTGGAATAATTTACTTTATCAATAAAAGTAAAGTGCCTCTTAAATTTATATTTCGACAGAATTAAAGTGCCCCTCAATATTTTCGCCTCGTTAGCAACATACGACATAACGCGTACAAACTTGTGCGTTTGGAAAATTCGATGACGGCCTAAACATACCACATAGTAATACGCCATAACCTCCACCTCTGCTCGTTTCTGCTGCACTAACAGCCGAACAGCTTTTAGGACCATGTAGCATGAAAGTCCGTATGCCAACCCAGCCAGTGGATCAATCCAATTGAAATCATTAACATGGCATCTCTATTTTCGGGTAATGGTGGATTTTTATTTTATTTTAATAATTTTTTCTATAAAAGTAATATAATAGAATTTTTGGAATAGTTTTAATGTTTATGGAGGAAGAATGATCGGTCTGTTGCTGGATTCTTTGTAAATGGCATTAGTTTTGATTGCCATGTTTCATGTGGTGGGATATTAATAGGTTCTATGTCATAATTGTTGTTGGATTTTTTTTTAATTTTGATTCTCTTTTGTGTTGAGATAGCTTTAAAGTTTAAAGTTTGTTGAATGGAAAATTAGTTTGCTCATCGGTGAAACGCTGTCATGTCCCATGTGATAGTTGTTTTTTTATAGGTGGCTCCCACATTATATATCTTTATTAAATTTTCACGGATATTGTCATGTCTCATGTGGTGGGATACTATTAGGTTCTATGTGATAGTTTGTTTTTCTTTTAAATATTGGATCTCATTTGTGTTGAGATAGCTTTAAAGTTTAAAGTTTGTTGAATGGAAGAATAGTTTTCTTATCAATGAAACACTGTCATGTCCCATGTGATAGTTGTTTTTCTTTATAAGTGGCTCCCACTTTATATATTTTTGTTGAACTTTCACCTTGAAACTTGATAAATACTCAATTCTAGACACATCAATTAATTTACATTCCATAAATTAACATTCATAATTATTTTACTTTTTATGTTTAACTTTTCTTTATTTTTATTTTGTTTTAAATATTGGTTAACTAATTTTATCAGGAATCAAACAAAGAAAACTTACAAAATTAACTTAACCAACTAAAAATTACTATCTCATAAAATATTAATTATAAATTATTTACAAAATTCACATTCTTTCATCATGTATACCTAATCATAACTTTATACAAATATTCATATATGTAAATACAATTTTATTTTTATAGAAAAATAAATTGACTTAAATGTATGTCAATGTTTTATACTCAGGGACAATTTCACTTAATTTCATGTCAATAAAAGTTGATTGTTTTTACTTAAATTACAGTGATCAACCTGAAAAGGATGTTTCCCTTTCCTCTCAATTTTGGGATTATTTTTAATGTCTTTTAAATGGAATAATGATCTGCTCATTGGTAAAATACTTCTATGTTTTATGTGGTAGGATATTATCAACCTCCATGTGATAGTTTGTTTTGTTTTGATTTGTTTTTTTTTAAATAATAAATTTCATTTATATTAAAATACATTTAAAGTTTAAAAGTAAAGTAGATATCAATTTTATACTTTGGGCAGAATTAAAGTGGCCGTCAATTTTCTACCCTGAAAGCGCAATTTTCAATTTAGAGGCTAACACAATGCTGATGCGCAACGTTCTCCTACTTTGCATCGCTTTTGGTGCACCCACGGACGAAGAGCATTTAATACAATAGATGACGGCCTACCACATAGTAATACGCCATATTCTCCTCCTCTGCTGCACCAACAGCCGAAGAGCGTTTACGACCATGTAGCATGACAGTCGGTATGCCAAGCCAGCGAGTGGATTAATGGAATTGAAATCATTAACCTACAATCTATAATTTCTCTAAACCGTGGATTGCTTTTATTTAAAGTTATTTAGCAGAAACTTTGCAACAGCTTTAACGTTTATTGACGAAGAATGGTGGATTGCTTTTATTTAAAGTTATTTAGCAGAAACTTTGCAACAGCTTTAACGTTTATTGAGGAAGAATGATGTCTGTTAGATCTGGAACAACTTTAATGCTTTAAGGTCTGTTCTTTAGTGAAATATTGCCACATATTTTTTAGTGTTAGATTGTCAGGTTGTACGTGATAATAGTTAGTGGGTGACAGTTTTTATGTTTATTGGATGGAAGAATGATTTGCCCATTAGTAAAATATTGTCAGATCCCATGTAATAATTTTTTTTGGTTGGTGGCTCCTATTTTATACCATCTTTATTTTGGTTCATCTTAAAACTTTATAAATATTAAATTTCATGCAAATCAACTCATTTAAATTTCATAAAATATTTTCTAACCAATTTAAAAACTATAAAATTTACAAATTCAATTTAACCAACTAAAAATTAAAATATCATAAAATTGTGAATTATAAAGTATGTCATGTCCTCAAAAAAATAATAAAATAGTCTTAAAAAATATCAAAATATTTTTGTTAATGTCGACCAAAACATTCGCTTGAATCTTAAATTATAGAGAATCTTAAATTATATATAACTTAAATCTTTAGATTATATAAAACTTTTTGGCCTTATTAATGGATTAATATTAATTACTTTTAACAAAAGAAAATTACCCCATTAAACTTCCAAATTAAGTAAAAATTTAAACATCTTTACTCTTTACTCAACCCACTACCATTCATTAAATCAAAAGAAAAATGTTAATTCAAAATAAAGAATAGAAAATCCTACTCCAAAATCTTTTAATATTTTTTAATTAAATATTGGTAAAATATAAATATATATATATATATATGAGATGTAGTTTTATTATAAATATTAATATCAATGCTACATAAAAAAAACATCATTAAATCTAATATTGATTTAGAAATTAAAAACTTTCACTAAACAATATAATTAATACGTCATCGTTTCACTCAAAAATAGATAAACTCCTTAACCTTTCATAGATACTTTTTCTCCCTCTCTTTAAGTGAAGAGAAAAACATATAAGATTATTCAAATTAGAAATAATTAGTAAGTTAATAGAAATGACTAAAAAAAGTTAGTGATGGGTTTTGTTGTTTTTTTTTTCCATCGTTTTTGTTTTGTATGGGTAACTTTATATTATGAAAATCCAAGGAGTAATTTTTTTTATCAATTCTGGTTTGTTAAGAAATTAAGTTTATTACATTGTAATGTTCAAAAAGTCATGGATTGAGTTATTGTTAGCGAAGTTTATTATAAAAGATATAAAATTGGATGTAAAATACATGATAATAAAATATATAAAAGTTGTAAACATGTACAAAAATTATAAGTTTTGGGTGTTACTAGACTTATTCATGGTGACCTTGCACCACAAAGAGATCATGCAATCGATGACTAGGGGCAGGATGTGTAGGGTGGGCAAGAAGTTGAGGATCTCTGTCTTGGGGAAGTGTTGTTTCCAATCACTATAGTCAGTCATCCATGATTTGGTAAAGCATGTGGAGCTCCTCCATGCAAAGGAGGAGCTCATCCCTGCTCTCATTATGGTCAAACAATACTTTTCCTAGCAATTATTTGATTATATGTGTAGGTATTTATTTTGACAAGTTCTTGGTGTGCACAGATCGAGCACCCAATCTTCCACCATTAGGGGCATTTTGAGGTCAAAAATGGGCCTTCTAATGAAATTATAAAACAATAGTGGAAATAATAAAATAATATTAGATTATATCATCAAATTTTAGAGGGAAAAATGAAAAAAACTACTTTTTCAGCATGTATTTTCAACTTATCTCCCTACGAGTCTACTCAAATTTTGCGCGGGAACACTCGTTAGATGCATAATTTGATTCCTCATCCAAGGAGTACCCATGTTTCATACTTTCGATAGACTCTACTACATGAAAAATGAGAAATAAATTAAAAAGTGTGATTGCAATAATGTTTTTTTCATGTGTTTCTCATTTTTCGTGTAGTAGGGTCCATCAAAAGTATGCAACATGGGTACTCCTTGGATGAAGAATTAAATTTTGCATTCAATTGGTACTCCCACTCAAAATTCAAGTAAAACCTTAGGGAGATAAGTTGAAAATACAAGTTGAAAAATTAGTTTTATTATTTTATTATCTTTTAATCTTTTTACTTTTTTACCCAAAAAATGGTGTATCATCCCTCATGGTTGACATCATCATCTTAAATCCTATTGGTTCTTATAAATTTTATTTTGGTTTTACGTTTTACTTAAGAGGCCCATTTTAGACTTCAAAAGTTCTCTAATGATTAGCCATAACCTCTCAGTCTAACATTTCAGCTCTCTCATCAACCAATTCTTGATTAATTCCCAATAATTCATGTTGAATGACTAAGGGAGCATTCCCACATAAATGGTCTATTGAGGCTTCGGGTTGGGCCCCAACTCATGAGTTTCCTTGAGGATCATGGCCCCATATCCTCTTCTAGAACAAGATCTCTCACTTGACATTAGAGAGAAAGAAGATAAAGTGCAAAGGTATCAACTAGAGTCTAGGGTGGAAGAAGCAATGGAGAGAGGCGAAGGAAACTAAGGGAATATGAATTGAGAGTGAAAAAAAGAGAATGAGATAAAGAACGATACACGAAGTGGGGGAAAGCTCTAAAATAGAGATTGACAAGCCCAGAATTACCTAACTCCAAGCAATAAAAACCAAATGGGAAATTTGAAACAAAGAAGTAATGTTGAGGACAACAGTATACCTGAGTAGAGTGAGGCTTGTTGTAATAAGGGAAAAGGGAATTGTTTTATTTAAAACCAAGATAAGGATGATGGGCCAAGTGTTGAGGGTGACCCACTACATTCAAAGAAAAAGGGACCAGGCTAGGGTGGTCTAGTCCTTCTACTTGCAAACTAAAAAACAATAGAACCATTAAATATTTTTCCCTTTCACATCCCTTGACCATCCAACTAAATGATATAAATGGTATCGAGAATAGGAAACCTTGCCCAACTTTCCATGTGTACATTGAGTCATTTTGGAAACCTCACACCATTGAATAAGATCCCAAGATAGATGAAGAAGGGCACTATTAACATGTTAGTGTTGTGGCCCAAGGTTCCAAAGTAATAGAAGAGAGCATGTCCCTAATTGTTCATGAAGATGATGCCATAGTCTGCAAGAACTAAATTTCCTTTGGAGGCACTGTAAAATTTGAGCTTGATAAAGGAAGAGGGACGGGGATACCATTTAGAGGAAGAGGAGGAAGGAGTTGGGGTGGAGGGAGGGGGAAGAGAGGGAATATGGAGGGAAATAAATTTTGTATAATTCGAATTTAAGAAGGATCAAAAGGTCAAGTATCTGGAGACCAAGGCTGAATAAGAGCATATTTCTTGAGATTGTTCAAAAAGTGGGACCAAATAGCAAGGCCAAGGAGGTGTTAACCTTTAAAAATGTGTTTTTTTCACTCCTCCAAGATATTCTAAAGTAAGAGGCCTAATGTTAATTACCAAGCTCTATTCAATATGGGATTTTCAAATTGGGATGAGTTCTAGTTGATGATTGTGTTGGTAATGTTGCCCCTGTTCTTTTCCAAATGTTCAAATAAGATGACCACATGATCCCACAGATTTAGAGAGTAGTTGCAAGTGTTAAATAGATGTGTGGGATACTCTACTCCATTACACCATAGGTATTCAAATAACGGTCCTTTGAAACTAAATTTTATCCGCAGTCCCATACAAGGGTGCATTTCCCTATTAAGAGCCATATGAAGTGGTCTACCTTCACCTATAGATTCTAAGATGAGATGCACTTCCATATTTTTTGGGTTGGGAAATCTTTGTGACATGTAGAGATGGAATAAGCTTCCTTTATTATGAAGGTTCCATTGGTTTGATACCCCTAGCTATGTTTTTTTAGACCATTCTAGTAGGGTATTTTCCTGTTCTGAAGATTATTTGATAATTGTTGGGCATTTTCATTTTCTTCAATGTGTGGCCATCAACCTTTATGATTCCATATGTGCCAAAAATCTCTTGTTGGGTTTCCCTACCACTAATATACCACCTTAATCTAATGTTGAGCTTGCAATGTGTTCTTGATCTCATTGTAGGACCCTTTGTTAATTAATTTATTCGTTTGTTTCCATAAGTCTTCCTGGAAGATGGTAGAATTACCATCACAGATATCCCAAAACTATGCATTTGAATGAGGTTTTTATTGTAAATAGCATGATTATAGATTGAAGAGCCATGAGGGTGGGAGACTGTCCTTATTTGATGTTGGAAATGGATGTCATGTCTATTTTTTTTTCCATATCTACTTTCAATGTTCAACACCCCACTTTATACATCCACTAGATCTTTGCTTCGAAGACTTTACAAAGGGTTTTTGAATCTCTCAGACCCAAACCTCCTTTTAACTTGGTTAAGAATACTTATCTAAATATATTTGGGCATGTTTCTTTTCCTTGGAAGCTCCACCCCATACGAAGGTGAGATGATTTTTTTTTAATGGACTTGAGGATCTGTTTGAGGGATGTTATGGAAGTGAAGAGGAAAATGGGGATAAATTGTAGCATAGATTTAAGGAGAATGGCTCGCCCCACAATATTGGGGGATCAGAAAGTCCAACGATTAAGTTTTTCCTTAAGTTTCTCAAGGAGTTCCTTCCAACATTTGGATTTTAAGGTCTATTCCATTAGAGTGTCCCCCAAGTACTTTTCTAACAAGTGGTTGATCTAGTAACCAAGGATGCAATTTATGTGTCTTTAGACGATCATAATGGTATTGAAAAAGAATAGATTTGATTTGCCAAATTTTGTAATGGTTCCAAAGGCTAACTAGAAGTATCCTAGAATCTTTTTAAGAGTGTTTGTCTCTCTAATATTGGGGATCAGGATAAGAAGTATATCATCAACAAAGGGCGAGAGACATGAAAATAATATACCAAAATTCAAAGACCTTTTGGATAGCCTTGATGGATGGCTTGAATGATGGTGCGACCTAGGCCTTTGAAAGACAAGATGAAAAGGAAAGGGGAGAGTGGCTCAACTTGCTAAATACCTTGAGAATGTGAAAAAGTATAAGTGGGGGAACCATCACATAGAATGGACAAAAAGGGAGAAGAGACTAAATATCGCACCCAATTTAATAAGTCCTTAGAGAAACTGAAGGCTTGAAGAATTATATAAAGATATGACCAACTCAACTTGTCAAAATATTTTGAAAGATTAAGTTTGATTATCATATGTGGTTTTCTTTTTTTTTTCTTTTTTTTGGCCAGAGAGTCAATGACTCTATACATGACCACGATTCTATCCAAAATATTCTTTCCTTCCGCATAGCCTGTATGTTCTGGTTAAATTGAGGTTAGGACGATGGGCTTCAGGGGTTCTACGATATGCTTCATTATTATTTTATAGATGATGTTTCATAGCCTATGGCCCTAAATCCCAAGGGATCATTGAACTTTTTATACTTTAGGATCAAATTAAGGAAAGTGGCATTGAGATTTGGAAATACTAAAGCAGTTTCCATTGTCACCTCAACCAGATCGTGAATTTAAAGCTTGAGAAAAGGACAAAAGGCTTAAAATATTCCATTGTAAGTTTTCCATTCTAGGGGCTTCACTTTTCATCATGACCATGATGTATTCCTCTAATTATTAAATGGAGATTGATCTTGTTAAGGTGTCATTTTTCTCTACGTGAACCAGGTATGGGACGGATCGCATGATTCACATAATGGCTATAATTTTGTTGTCTTCAGGCTTGGAGATAAGATGATGATAGAAGTTAACCAATTCCTTCTCCATTTCCTCATGATCTATTATTTTTTGGCTCACTTTTTTATATAGAGAGAAAATTCTATTGTGATGATGATGTTTGGTCATGGATTTATGAAAGCAATTAGTGCTCACTTCACCTTCTTTAACCCATTTGATACATGATTTTTTCCTCCAAAGAATTTATTACTAGATATGAAACTCTTCAAGATAGATTAAATTTGTACCCTCATCTTCAACCAAGTCCTCCATGTGGCCTTCTAGTAAAATTTGTTGTTGTATTTGCTCCATGAGAGCTTCTAGCTCCCGTTTGGATTGATGGATGCTCCTAAATTCATCCTTGTTCCACTTCTTATTTTGGCCTTCGAAAAATTATTTTTTTGTTTGAATTGGAACATGGAAGAACTTGGTGGGGTGGGGGGGGTGTGGGGGGGGGGTTCGTGTCACCATTTGTTGGCTTTTCCCATGAATGAGGAATATTCGAGCTAGAAGCTCTAAAAGAAAATGGTTTGTTCCTAGGGTTGGCTCTAATATCGTCATCCAAGAAAAGAAACTAGTGGTCAGATCCTTGATATGGAAATATGGAAGCCTCCACAAAATTATCCCTTTCCCAGAAAGATTACGAGACGTTGAAGTGATCTAGTCTTGAAACAATTTAATGATGCCTTCAATGACCTCTAACATGAGAATAAATCGACCTAGTTTAGCTAGTGTGTGTCATGCTTCTTTAGGGAGACCCTTCTTACTTTTGTATCCCTTTTTTTATTTCTCTCTATGGTTTTGTGGTCTCGTTGATGTTGTGGGTTTGGATTCCTTAACTTGATGGACTAGGGTGTTGGAAGATTGATCTATTGCATTTGCATAGATTTAGGTAGGCTTGTTGGAGCTACTGAACTTTCTACTTAGGTATCATCCATAGATCTCTTCCTTTTAACTCTTCAACCATGCTTGGTAAGGTGGCCTTATCCACATCCATTTCTTCATTATCATCTTGGGTTCCTTCTAGAGAGGTTTCCATTACTGCATGATTGTATTCATTTGGCTCCTCTTGACTGGTTTATATGTTTTTCCGTTTCATGGAGTTGTGATCTACATTAGGGTTTTATGGAAGGGTTTCTTGAGCTAGGATATTTGTTATTTCATGGCTTTCATTAAGGTTGAGATACCTATTGCTGAATTGGGGTGCTTCCTTGGCTCTCAATGCCTCCTATTGTAACTCATTTCTTATGCAGAGAGCCATTATTTCAAAACCATTGGCATCATTTCGACTTGTCTACTATTACCAAGGATCCTTTTAGTTCAGAGGGAAATTACAAAACAAGTCACTGTATTCATGACAACGAAAATAGAAAAATGGAACATGCTCAAAATATGGGGTTTGTTAATGGATCTCACCATAATAATACAAATTAATGGAAGTGAGTAAGGGTTCTGAAATATTCCTATAAATGCAAATGTAAGTGTAGGAAGTATACCTCCATCTCTTTGTAACTTCTAATAATTTTAGAAAATTTCCTATTGTATTTTTTATGCCTTCTAAGACATCATCATTCCAAAATTCCTTACAGAGTGAAAAGAGCCAAATCCACACAGGTGTTGCTAGGAAATATTCTTTTTACAAGTTGTAACTCCCCTTCCTAAAATGCATGAATAGGTCAAAATTGTTGAAGAAGTAGGTTTCATTTTCAAAGACACTAGTTTTATCCTCCAGATTTCTAAATATTATTGTAAAGAACCCTTTGGCACCCAATTGCAAATCTATTTCACACTTGTGTTTCCATTTTCTTTACATCTAATTGATGAGGGTTTTCTTTGTTTCCCATAAGTTGATGAAATTACAAATTAATGCACGATCCTTCATATATTGCATGCAGTCCTGCATTATCCTAAATCTAATCTCAAATTTTGATTTTGTACTAAATTTGGAAGTGCACGATCCATCCTCTATATTCATGAGAGGGATGACATCATGTTCTACAAAGCTACAACATGTATACCTAAATAATAGGAATCACAATGATCTCAGGGAATAAATATTGGTTATGTATAGGATTTAGAATATGGACCAAAAATTATAGGGTATTCATACATTATTATGTCTCTTTATAGCATTTTGGTTCCTTCACCACATGTTAGCATTGTTGACTCCATCTACATTCTCTTGTCCATGAAGTTGTGTGATCTTTCTTTTACTATATCTTGCACATATTTGGATCCATAATTTGCACGTACTCCTTAACCTCCACTCAACAATCTTGTATTTTTCTTGTATCACCTTGACCCAACCTTCTTAGTGTAGCTTGACAATACTCAACATAGCATACATATCTTAATCCCATCTCTCCTTGGCCCATGTACAACCACATAGCTTGTGCCATATTTCCATCAACTATGATGCCACTATTATACAAAGATAGATAAATAAAAACATAATATAGACAAATAAAGGAACATTGACACCATTAATTATCTTGAAAATCCATGTGCCAAAACCAATTCCTAATAATAGAACTATTATTCTTTGATCCAAAGATATCTTAAAATGTTTTCATCATGCTATTAAATAAGATACATTGCATGAAAATATCACGGGGAAAACTAACATAACACGTTAATGGCCATTTCTTTTCTCATAGTTGCTTAAATTATAGCTAAGACCATGGAAATGTGAATTCACGCAATGGTAAAGTATGTAACTCCGTCAAAAATACGTGTTCGATAGAAAACATTGCATCGATGTTTAAAAAGAGTAAACATTTGGATTATACATGTTTAATAATATCAAAATTACAAGAGATTATTCAACGAGTTGAGACTTGGTTTTCAAGCGGGTCTACATAATCAAATAAGTTGCCGACGGTTTTGTTAATAAACATAAGGTACATTTTGTAAAGGGATTTTCATAAGTTGACAAACATTATTATTCTAAAACCTTTTCCCCTATTGTCAACATGGATTCTATAAATCTTGTGCTTCTTGTAGATGCCTTCTATGGGTGGCTAGTTTATGATGCCTTCTATGGGTGGCTAGGTTATGAGATGGATGTAAAGAGTGTTTTTGTATGGAGATCTATATGAGGAGATTTACATGGAATACATGAGGAGATTTACATGGAGTAATTTACTAATTTTGTGCAATATCTTTCACTTGTTAGAAGATTGTGACTTTCTTTATATGGTCTCAAGAAAACTCCCAAATCTTGGTATGAGAATATAGATGACTTTTTATTTACATAATGGTTCAACTATTTTCATTTTAGTCATACAGTTTATACTCAGAAAGAGAGATCTAATATATTGATTGTAGTTATGTACGTAGATGATTTGATCCTTGTAGGGATATCTTCAACTATGGTTCAAAATGTTAATAAAGCCTGGGACAATTTTGTTTGACAACTTTGGTTTGCTACATTACTTTCTTGTATTACAAGTTCACTAGTCTTTAGAAGGGATCACAATCTTCTAGAAAAGATATTCCCTTGATTTACTTCAATGCTTAGGCATGGTTAGTTGTAATTCTCTATCTACTCCTTTTAAGTTGGGTGTTACTCTCACCACCAAGTGCACCTCCCCAAGGGTGGATCCTACCTTGCATTGACAACTCGTTAGGAGTCTACTCTATTTAAGTCACACTTGACTTGACATTGCTTATGTAGTAGAGTTGGTTTCTTGATTCTCTCGGGATTTTCATCAAAATCACGAAAAAGAAATGAAGTGTATTCTAAGATATATTTAGGGGACATCAAGTCTTGGCATTCAATATACTGTTGGGTCTCCTAAGCTTGTGGGTTTCACAAATTCTCACTAAGCTAGATCATTTGATGATTGAAGGTCCACCTTTGGTTGTATTTTCTATCTTGGTTTTGATCTTATTGCTTGGTACTACAAAATCTAGTTAGTGATTGCATTATCTATAGCAACATTTATTGACTGAGTTTGGCATTCAACGGTATCAACCCACTATATTATGGTGTGATAATTAGAGTGCAATACATATTTCTAAAAATCCTGTGAAGTATCAAAGGACCATACATATTGAGTTCCATATGCATTTCAGTTGCCAACATATTCAAGATGGTGTTCTAAGCCTAGAATATGTGTCTAATAAAGATAAGCTGTAAATATTTTCACAAAGTATTTGGCATCACCAAGGTTTCTTTAGTTACAACTAATGCTTGGAGTGAAAAAAGTTGTCCTTGGGGGGTAATCTTGAGTCCTCCTTCCCACATCTCCTTCCTTCTTTATTTCTTTCTTTTCTCATGTAGTTTTTTTTGGGGGGGTGTGCGGCGAGCTGGGGCTTTCCTATGAATTTCTCTGTTTATGAGAGGTGGTACATGAGTAACTAAGCAAGCATCCCTAAGTGGACCCATTCTTTGTTTTTTTTTTTTTAATTTCCTCCCTAAGCTTCTGGGTGGTGTAAGTATGGCATGTCCTCCAAAAATAATAAAATAATTTCACTAATGTTGACCAAAACATTTCTTGAATCTTAAATTATATATAGCTTGAATCTTTATATTATATATAACTTTTTAATCTTAATAATGGACTAATATTAATTATTAAAATAAAACTATGTATTATTATATATAATTTGAATGGATAATAAATTATCTCATGTGTTTAATAGCTCTTTACTCTTTAGTCAACCCAATACTACTACTTAAATCAAAGGAAAAATGTTAATTCAACATAAAGAATAGAAAATCTTGCTCCAAAATCTTTTAATATTTATCTTAATTAAATATTCCTAAAATGAATCTTTAAAAAGAAAAACCATATATATTAATTGGATGTAGTTTTATTATAAATTTTGTTATCATGCTATGTAAAAAACATCATTAAATCTAATATTGATATTAAAAGATTAATATTAATAACTTTGGATTAATACACTATTAAATTTAATATAACATTATTTTTTATATTATAATATATATTATTATATCATGATATAGAATTAACTCTAGATATATATGGAGGGAAGAACAAAGACATAGAGTGATAAAGGTGGAGATATAGAGGGAGTGACAAGGGAGAGATGGAGATAGAATGAAGGAGACGGGAGAGGAGTAATGAAAAGAGAGAGAAAGAGAGGAGTGATAGACGGAGTTAAGGGTAAGAGAGAGAGAGGGAGACACAAAGATGGAGGGTGGAGAGAGGAGGAGAGAGGGAAGGAGATATTGACAAGGTTGGAGAGAAGAGAGAGAGAGAGAGAGAGAGAGATGGGGGGAGAGAAGGAGGTAGGAGAGAAAGGGAGAGAGGGGAAGGACCAAAGGGAGGACTTTAGAGGTAGGGACAAAATATGGAGTTGGAGTGGGAGAGAGGGAGTGAAGAAGAAATACATAGAGAGAAACATGTAAAGAGAGAGAGGGAGTGACAAGGGAGAGATGGAGAGAGACAGAGGGAATGACAAGGTCCAATAAAGATAAGTTGCAAATATTTTCACATAGTATTTGGCATCGCCAAGGTTTCTTCAGTTACAACTAATGCTTGGAGTGTAAAAATTTGTCCTTGGGGGTCATCTTGAGTCCTGCTTCCTACATCTCCTTCTTTATCTCTTTATTTTCTCTTGTAGTCTTTTTTTGAGGGGGGGCGGCGGCCAAAGGGATTTCCTATGGTTTTCTCCGCATATGAGAAGTTGTACATGAATACCTGAACAAGTAGGTAAGTTGTACATGAATGCCTAAACAAGCATCCCCACCTGGACCCATTCTTTTTTTTTTTAATTTCCTTCTAAACTTCTCGGGAGCGGGTGTCTAAATCTTAATAAAAAAACTTGAACAATCATACACGTATATAGCATTTTTATTTAATTAAATTGTTATAAACCCTTTTTAGTTTAACAATAAAATGTTTTCACATTCTTTCTCTCTTTTTAAGAGGTCTTTTAGATTTTGCAATTTGATTTTTGGATGCTTTTCTCCATTCTTAGATTACATTCACTAAAAAATTGACCTGAAAAACGTCCCAAAAAAATTAAAACATCCCACCGTTAGACTAAGCAATGGTTTAACGCCACATATCCAAGTCATTAGCATTGAATGGCAAAAGCAGCTTGTTATGGACGCATATACCAAGCAAACGACATTAAAATTTACTCTGCAAATCCATGAACTACATCTTGGTATGTTATTTTTACCCAATAAAAGAGTTGTTAATAAAACATTATGGCGTGAAGAGTTATTGTTTTTTCATCTCATCACATCCAGAACCAGGCTTTTGGTTGCTTTCTCGCTTCGTGTTTCTTAGCTTCTGGATCTGTTTATCTTCTTTTTGCTGAAACGCGTAACATTTGCAAAGAGAAAGAATGCCTTAACTCGCTCTGCATGAGAAAAACAACCTGCAGCCTTCATGTTTTAATTGATATGAGAAGCCTTCAAGCAATTAAGTTATTGTAAATCTTTTTTACTTCAGCATTGAAGGTTCTTCTCCTTCTTTCTTAATCTTTCTCCCTTCTTAAAAGGTCTTTTAAATTTTGCAGGATGTCTTTTTGCACTCTTACATTACTTTCACACAAACATTGACGAGGGAAAATATCACCAAAAAAATCAAATCAAAACGTGTAACAGTTACACTATATTAAACCAAGCAACGGTTGAAAAGCAACTTGTTATAAAAGACGAGGACCCTTATACGAGGCAAAACCCATTAAAATTTACACTCCAGATCTGTGAACTCTGACCATATTTTAAAAATCAGTTGACCATAGCCAGATTTAGCCATTAAAATTTACTGCAAGTCTATGAACCCTATCCACATCTTAATATGCTATTTTTAGCATCAAAAAATTAATTCAGGTTGACCATATCCATGTTTAAATCCCCGTAATAATACCAAACTAAATAATACACTTCGTGAATCTCTTTCCACTTTACCTAAAGAGTTGTTAATGAAAAATTTTGCTGTACAGAGTTATTGTTTTTTCATCTCATCAAATCCAGAACAAGGCTCTTCGTTTCTTTCGCGCTTCCTGTATCTTAGCTTCTAGCTTCTAGTTCAAAAACGTCTTAATGGAGTGAATTGATGCCAGCTTTGATACTTAATGGAGTAGATTGTTGGAGGGGATTTCAATATTGTTGAAAAGATGGGTATTGTTGTGGGTTTTTAGGATTGACAAGTAGTGGTTCATATATGTATACTGAGTGTCATTGTGAAGGTATGATTCCTTACATTTTTTCATCCCATTTGGAAGTAAAAGAGGCTAGATTGTGATGGTTGGTATACTCGGTTTAACCATTGATAAAGAAAAGATAGGATGTAAGCTTTTTCATATTCATTCTATGGATTTTAGGAAGATTTTAGTTTTTCTAGTTAGTGTCATCATATTATGTGATCTTGCGATCTTGCATGTGACTATTTTAGGTCATTTTACAATCCAAACTATAATTTTTTTCAGGATAATTTGTCAATCCACCTCCTTCATCAATGTTTAAGTTGAATGCATGGTTCTTTTATTGAGGATCTTGCTATCGGTGGAGGTATTTTTAGCCCCTATTTTCATAATATTTTCTCTTAACATATATTGAACCATAGGGTGTATGGGGTGTTTGCTATTGAAGATACATATTATTGTGTGGTCCTTTATAAGTTTCTTTTTTAGTGAATCACCCAGTATGGATGGGACTCATTACGAATTATACAAGTATTTACGAATTATACAAGTATTTATGGTATTATATTGGTGATGGTTTATATTCCTTTATTTTTGAATTTTTTTTGTTATTAGTCAAATATTTGATTATATCAAACAAGGAAAGATTAAGATTATTTTGAAGATTGCAACTGAGGATCTTATTAGTGATTGCATAATAAAAAAAACAGTAAAAGAAATAAACCTGAATTGAAAAAATGAATAAAGTGATAGAAGCTACCATCAATATACAATTTTTTGTGGAAAATCCAACAATGGGAGAAACCAAAAAAAAACATAAGTAAAATGATAAATGTTACCAAATCTATGTGAAACTCTAAAAATGCAGAAATAATTAGTATTTTTAAATTACTAGCAAATTAAGTACATAACCTTCTGTCATGAGCCTTCTCACTCACTCATGTTTCACCCATTCAATTATAGGCTTCATTTCATGTAATATCATCGCCCAATACCATGGATCACCGATACCACGTGTTGAAAATCATAACTCATTTCACTCCTTAACATTTCATATATATTTTTTTTTTCCATTATATCACAATCCCCCACTTAAGACCAAATGAAAGCTTAATAGAATATTTTTCTATTGTTATCATCTCCTTGATAGAAAAAAATATTTCTCATATGTCTATATTTGGGTCAAGAGATGTTTTACAACCCAATATGGGGAGATGTGTAAGACTTAGTTATAATACAAGAAATATTGTCCGTCAACATTTTTAAATGTTGACAAAAATATATATAGAAAAAATATATCAACTTCATATGTTTTAATTACACAGAGATGAACAAGAGAATCAAAAAATTGATTGAAAAATCCAATTCTATAGTTTTGCTTTTGAAGGAGTTAATAAATTGATATTTCAAGTGGATAAATTTTTGTGGGTAGTAACCACTAGTAAGTCTAAACTTTTACGCTTCTACTCATGCAAAATTTTAGAGGAATTCATAAATAATGGTGGGAAGTGACTTTTGATAGATATATTTATTTACATATCTAAAAATCATGTGTGAGTACCATAAATTATGGCAAAAAAATAGGATTTATCATGGAATTATATCATGCAAACACTACAATAAGACCTTTAAGTTATCCTCTCATCAAAAGTTTGAAAAATAGTTTTTTAAATAATATTAAAAGATAAATATTTATTTTTCAAAGTTAACCATTATAAGTTGCATTGGTCAATACTAAACAAGAAATTTGATTGCTAGATTCCTAGCTTGGCAAACGCTAATAGTGATTCTCTAACCATATTTAAGTAGGCACTAATAATGGTTCTCCAATCATATTTAAATTTAATTAATAAGCATATAAAAATTTAATATTTACGATAAAAATTTTCCATGGATATTATTAGCTTGTAAATAGGTTTTGTCAAAATACCAGTAGCCAATACGACATGCCCAAAAACCATAATTCATTTCAGAATCAAAACATTTCATAAATATTAAATTTTAAGTTAATTTTATAACTTTTTTAATTAAATCTAAAATAAAAAGAGTTATACTTTTTAAGATCCAGAATTAAGATGGATCTATCTATGATTTTTTTTAAATGTTACACACAACACCATATTAAACATTAGATAAATTAAAAATATTCTCTATACCTTGAATTAGAAAGAAGTTATTATTGGAATAAGAACTTCATGATTCTTTCTCTCTATATTCAATGTTAAAATACAATTTTTTGTTATTAATGTATTTTTTATTTTAAATATTACATGCCAACTAAACATAGAAAAAAATTGGAAAATATAATATCAATAGTACTATTTTACATGTAATCTATCAAGTCCATAGTAAGTGGTGAATGAATTACATATCTCTATCATACTAAAAAAAAATTAAAAATATTTTTATTCTCAATTACTTGTGAGATTAAAGTGGAAATTAATGTATTTTATTTATACACAATATTATTTTTATTTAGTAAATATAAATATTATGTAATGTGAGATTAAAGTAGAAATTAATGTATTTTATTTATACACAATATTATTTTTATTTAGTAAATATAAATATTATGTAATTCTTTTTAAATATAGCATTACATGGCAATATTTATTTCATAGAGAGCTCCTCTTAACTCATAATTAAAGTAAATATTACCATAATTAAAGTAAATATTACCATAATTAAAGTAAATATTATCGTAATTAATATAAAAATTATTTTAAAAATTTTAAATAAATCTTTATATATAATTAATCCCTCAATTAATTTATAACCATATAATTAACCACAAATTAATCGTACCACCCCTAAATTTCCATCCAATCTAATTAAGTTGAAAACTCTTCATTTCAATTTGGACAAAAGTCACCTCTAGAATGTATAATGAGTTTATTCTTCAATATAATTCCCATTGAAAATACAACTTTTAAACGGCTAATGCAGAAGAAAATATAGATTTTTTTATGCATTTCTAAGCATTCTTTGATCTAAGTTCATCATTCACTTTTGTTCCCATGATGATTGCTTATTCCAAATTTGTAATACCTTATGGATTAATAAGATATTGTTTTCTAAATTGTGTTGAGCTTTTGTAAAATAACATTGTAATCAAGTTTATAAATTTCCCAAATCCATTATTTAGAGCTTTCAAAATTGTATATTATTTTCACAATAATCCATGTTCATTTCACTTTGCCCATGCCAATGGTTTGTTATTCATATGTAAAGAAGCTGAAATTCTCAACTTTTGTAACGCCCCTTGTGAAAAGTGACATTAGTAATTGTGAAAGTAATTTTGAGTAAAAGACTTTATTTGAAAATTAAAGTTATAATCCTGTTATGAATTTATGTTAATAAAAGATAACTGTTTGGTTATTATTTATACTGAGTTGTGACTAATTATGGGTAGTAACTGAGGAATCAGTTACATTGGAACCCTAACTACCTTGAGGTAGTTGAGACCCCAGAGGAGAGGGGAAGAATGCCAAGTCTGGTTAGGATCAGATGGCAGAAAAGAAAAAAAAAAGAAAATATTGATGCTATGTCTGGTTAGGATCAGATGGCATAGAAGGAAGGAATTTCCTGTGCACGCTACATCTGGTTAGGATCAGATAGCGTTACTGGCAAGACCAGTGTGATTGCGGTCGAGTAGGACCTGCAAGTGCTTGGGGGTGGAAGATTCGAGAAGGATTCTTCCTATGGACGGGAGGTTTGACAGGCATTACAACAGGTTTGGCACAGAAGCAGGTATGGCTTCTTGCTTATGCAACTGTTTAAGGGTTAAATATTTACTTTCTGTTCTGTACAGAGAAAAGAGAGAGAAGTGAAATAAGTTAAGTATTAACTGCTTCTATTATGAGACAGTATCAAGAAAACAGACATGCTACTCTGTGTGCATTATAGACAACTAATCCAGCCCTAGAAAGAAATGTATGTGTTTCTGTGTAAATTATAAAAACAACAGAGTCAAGTGCATTACGGACTTGAACAGAAATCTGAAGAAAGAACCTATGACTATTGATCCACTGAAATTATTTCTTATACCGTACTGTGCTAAACTAAAATGCTGTATTGTGAGAAGAAATGGAACTCGTAAGGGATAGCTGTTTATTGTTCTTATCTGAAAGAAATAAAGAAGAATCAAACAGTATTTGCATAAACAGAGACCGAAACGCATTTATATTAAACAGACATCAAACCCTTGTATCTTGTTTATCAATAACCATACGATATAAATATGAACAAACAAGTCATTATTATCTGAATGATATCTAGAAATATGGAAGGGTATACTTTAGACCCTTTGCTTGTTTTACAAAGTGAGTAATGAAATATATGTATATGTTCTGTACAGCAAGATTCGAGAGAGAAACAGAGTATACATTCTTGATGAAAAACCCCTAATACGCATACACCTTACAGGCACCAAACCATAAGACGGACTGGTAAGTCCCGCAACAAGGTTGAGCGCGTGTATAAATACATATGCTACATCGTTAGCCACACAAATTAAGGAGAACGCAAATGCAGACCAAACCCGGACCGGACAGCCGTAGCCGAAGAACGATAAGAATCTAATAAATTATGAAAGCAGACTCTGTAACTTTGCATGCATTAAATACACATTCAAAACAAACGCATTTGAATATCCAATAAATAAACCATATCGGCAAACAGAATAGCACGATAATGGTGGTATATGCATTCTCAGTCCGAATTGCAAATAAACCCCCGGCTGCAAAGTTGAACGGAAAAGAAATCGAGCCGCAGGGTATCAAATCAAACCAAAACCCAACATATAACCGCAGTATTATAACTATAATACAGCAACTGGTTTGCAGTGAGTCTCGTAGCGTTAACGCAAATGCATATGAAAATGGATAGCTGTATAATAGTCATTTTAAATGGAAAGAAACTCAGCATGTTAAACTAAGAGACTGAAGATATAATTATAAACTAAGAGACTGAAGATATAATTCGCCGAGAGGGCTGTAATGTGCATATGTGAACAATCCAAGCTTAAAAAGGGTTAACCCCATTTATACAGAAAGTAATAAAACCATATATGACAGAGTCAACTTCAAACTTGTTCACAATAGTTGCCGTAAACAAAAGGAGCCGAATGGCCTAAAAGTTTAAATGAACATGCTTAAATGGTCGAACTCAGAATGCTGTGCTTCCCGGCGTTTGGGTCTCGCCTGAGCAAGGCTAGAGGTCGATTCATTGCCAGAGAACCCTGGTATATGCAGAAGCCAAATCGGAATAGTCATTATCTGACATCCCTGCTCAAGGGAAGTCGGATTCAGACTTTGATTTGAGTAATGAGAAGTGCAATAACCAACAGTAATATGCCTACCTGGTTCAGGGCGGCCGACGGCATTGCTTCCAATGTTCGACGCCAGCTTCTTACCTGAATCAGCAACCCATGATTCGTTAAACCTTAGAACAAAATGCAGTATGGAATTGTGGAATAATAAACACCAACACTGCTAAGTAATAACTGGAAGTCATGACAGACAAGGAACTGTAACAATTTAGAAAGGTAAGGTAACAAGGAATAATATCGTTCGTAAACATAGAAGCTGTGAAAACCATAATGGACGCATACCTGAATCGATACAAAGCCTGAACAGTAGCTGTAGATCGCATAAGAACTATTCAGGAACTCAAAGCTCAGTAACTCGTCACTTGACCAAATGAAATAATGAAATCCGAAAGAAAAGGGATAGGTTTATAAACCTTCCATAACTATGACCGGTTCGTGGCATGTTTATCCTCCGTCGATCTGCCATAAGCTTTGTCCACCGTTCGATGGCCAGTTGAAACGAGCGCGAAAGCAATTTCACCGAGAAGTCAGACGGTACCACCTCGAGCTCCGGGAGCACATGGCCAAGTGCCATCGCACCGTCCACCTTGCCAAATGGACGACGCAGGTTTGAGCAGTTGGTACCAAGTGCAGAGGCCGGACGATCGTGTTGAATGCAGGTAAGATCGGATATGGAAAGATCCGAGTGGTAGCTGTTGCTAATTAATGAAATTGAATTCTGTGCAATGTATGTAGGCCGAAGGTTTCGTGGTGGCGGAGATTTCAAGGGGCTATGTAATTTACGCCATGCATATATACATAAACATTTGACCTTAATCAATCAACCGAAGACAGTGCAGTGTGTAACCTTTATATATGCCTCACATGAATGTTATCATATTTAATTTAGGCTGCCACTGTATATATATATATATATATAGATCCGTTGTTTATGTTAACAGGTTATCGTTTAATACCAAGTAGTGTGATTTACATGTTTTTGATATCGACTAATGTATTTACCATAGTATAATGTTAAGGTAAAAGATTGCCATGTAATATAAAAAAAAAAAAATTACTTAGTATAGAAGAGCGTGACAAATTGGTATCGGAGCCCAAGGTTTACAACTCTGTGACCTTTGGGAAATTTTTTTTAAGATTACAGCAACCTGAATATAAACAGTATGATGGTAACAGTTCAGCAATGTACCAAGATAAATTAAATCTGTTTAATAAGTTGTTCTGAAGCAGGTAGTAGCGGAATGAGAAGAGCAAACAGTGCTCCTTATGGGAATCCGGAACCTCCAGATAACATGGAACAACCTCAAAGGAATTCTGAGTTTTGGGTGCAGCTGGGAGCAGCGGGTCGCACTACTGACTCAACGCTTTTGAGGACATTGCAGGAGCTAAAAGATGAAATGGCTCAGCTGCGTGCAAATAATGCAAGATTGATTGTTGAACAGGAAAGGATCCTGAAAAGCTTATCTGATAAACAACATCAACAGCAGTCACATCCGAGGCTAGAACAAGCACAAATAACAGATGAACAGAGCTATCATACTGAGCAGGAGGAAGCCGAGGACGGAGGAGAGACGCGAGGAGAGAAGTCTGTTAACGCCTCTGACTATCAGACTCCAAAAAGACCCCGGATGGAATTACACGGAGAATTCAGGAAGATTAAACCACCTCATTTTGACGGAGAATCTGAAGAAGCTGTAGAGGCATGGCTGATTAATATGAATAAGTATTTTTAGGTATATGAATATGATCATCATCTTAAGGCAAGGCTGGCTATATTCCAGTTGCAAGCCAAAGCCACGCTATGGTGGGAAGAGGTCAAGATGGTGCGGGGAATAAGCGAACAGAATGTGACTTGGGAAAAGTTTCAAGGATATTTTAAAGAAAAGTACCTGACAGAACGCTTTTATGATGAAAAAGCGCGAGAATTCCATGATCTGCGGCTTGGGCAGCAGACTATTGATGAATTTGTAACTAAATTCACATCCCTGCTTTGCTACGTTCCCTATATTCGTGAAGGAAGGCTAAAGTACAAAGATTTGTTAGTAGCTTACCTCTGACAATGCGAGAAAGGATAAAGTTCGATAATCCGAAAACCATGGATGAGGCAATTCGAAAAGCAAGACTGTGTTATCAGCAGAACAAATTGAAAGGAGAAAATTCTGGAAAGCGTTGGACAGATAAGCGAGGCAATAAAATGCATATGGGTAGTAAAGGAACACGCAGCAGTTTTCAGAAAGGATTTTCAAAAAGAGCTAGCACTAAAAATCCAGCAAAAACTCGGAGCAGATTCAAACCTCCTGCAGAATCCAAATACAGTGAACAAGTTAGATTGGACAATGAAGGCTCAGCTCGGCCACCTGTTCAGTGTTGGGGTTGTGGCGGACCCCATTATATCAGAAACTGCCCTCATCTAAAGGACAGCGATCAACTGTCTCAGATCTACGAAGCTTCAACAGTAGGAGATGTGGCTCAATCCATGCCCAGAATAAATGCAGCACTGGAGGATCGGCAAGCTGATTACCAGCCAACAATGATAGAATTCGAAGGTAAGATCTTTGATAGAGTTGTTTCTGTTTTAGTAGATCCAGGAGCTACTTTAAAGCTATATAAGTCCTAAAGTGGTAGAAAGCTGTGGTTTACAAACCACTAAATTTAAAAGTCCATGGTTAGTACAGCTGGCCACTGGGACCAAAAGACGAGTACTAACCAAAGTCAGCAGTTTCCCATTAAGGTTAGCTGGCCAAACAATAACAACCGAGTTAAATGTACTCCCTCTTGGTTCCTATGACGTGTTGATAGGAATGGACTGGTTGGAACGACGTTGGTCTGTAATTAATTGTAAAACAAAAACAATCTCCTACAGAGATGAGCTGGGTGTGGGAAAGGAGATTCAAGGCATCCAGAAACCAGTGCAGATTCGACCGATCACAGCCTCTCAGCTGGTTAAGTGTATCCGGAATAAGTGCCAGATTTATGCAGTACAAGTGGGGTTTGCAGATTCTGTGGATAAGGTTGCAACTGTTAAAGATATACCAGTAGTGCAAGAATTTGCAGATGTATTTCCTGAAGAGATTCCAGGGCTACCACCCAGAAGGGATTTGGACTTCACCATTGAGTTGATACCCGGAGCAACCCCAGTGTCCCGAGCACCCTATCGGATGAGTGTGCCAGAGTTAACTGAGTTAAAAATGCAGCTGCAAGAGCTGCTAGAAAAGAAGTACATCCGCCCCAGCGTCTCTCCTTGGAGAGCTCCTGTGCTATTTGTGAGGAAGAAGGATGGGATTCTGCGAATGTGCATAGACTATAGACAGCTGAATAAACTAACAGTCAAAAATAAATATCCACTACCCCGCATTGATGAGCTGTTTGATCAGGTGAAGGGGGCGACCATCTTTTCAAAGATCGACTTGAGATCAGGATACCACCAAATTAGAATAAAAGATGAAGATATAGCCAAGACCGCTTTTCGTACTCGTTATGGACATTACGAGTTTGTGGTACTGCCATTTGGGTTAACTAATGCGCCTGCAACATTCATGTGTTTAATGAATAGTGTATTTCATCAATACTTAGACAAATTTGTATTGATCTTTATTGATGATATACTTATCTACTCCCGGAATAGGAAAGAGCATGAGGAACATCTAAGGATAGTGTTGCAGACTTTACGGGAGCATCAGTTATATGGGAAATTCAGCAAATGTGACTTCTATAAAGAACAGATCCAGTATTTGGGTCACATTATTACAAAGGAAGGTATAGCTGTAGACCCCGAAAAGATTAAAACTATAATGGATTGGCCTACACACAAGGATGTAGCAGATATTCGGTCCTTCATGGGGTTGGCTGGATATTACCGGCGGTTTGTAGAAGGCTTTTCTAGAGTTGCTTTCCCCATTACCTCCTTGCAAAAGAAAGGAAAAGCGTTTAAATGGACAACAGATTGTTAGCGGAGCTTCGAACAGCTCAAGCATTTACTCACCACAGCACCTGTGCTATGTGTGGCAGATCCTAAAAAGGAATATGTAGTCTGTACAGATGCTAGTAAGGAGGGCGTGGGTGGAGTGTTGATGCAGGAAGGCAAAGTGATTGCCTATGAATCCAGAAAGTTGAAAGAACATGAGCAGAAATATTCTGCCTATGATCTGGAATTAACCGCTGTGATCCATGCCTTGAAGATGTGGCGCCATTATTTGGTAGGGAGAAAGTTTCTGCTATTGACGGATCACCACAGTTTGACTAGTTACTTTAGTCAACCCACTTTACACGCAAAACAAGCAAGATGGGTGGACTTTTTGGGAAATTTCGATTTTGAAATCAAGCACTTAAAGGGAAAGGAGAACAGAGTAGCCGATGCACTAAGTCGAAAAGTTCATTGCATTTATGAGATTGGTATCAGTCAAGGATGGTCCACTCTTGACCAAGAGATTGAGGAAGCTGCAGCGCAAGATCAAAATTATTTGCAAAAGAAGCATTTGGTGCAAAATTCAGATGCCCGTTCTATACAGCAAGGTTATACCTTGAATACGACCGGCATGTTGTGTTTTCAAAAAAAGATTTACATACCCAATCAGAGCAGTATTAAGGAAAAGATTCTGGATGAAAATCATAGAAGTCCTTATGCAGGGCATCCTGGTTACCAGAAATTAATCACCTCACTGAGAAAGGAGTATTACTGGCCAGGCATGAAGAAAGATGTTGTAGAATACCTGACGCACTGTTTGGAGTGTCAGCAGGTGAAAGCTGAACATCAGCATTATGCGGGACTGCTACAGCGAATACCCATACCGGAATGGAAATGGGAGACCATAACTATGGATTTTATTACTGGTTTGCCGAGATCCAAAAAGAATAATGATTCAATAATGGTAGTGGTGGATAAACTCAGCAAGTCAGCTCACTTTAAACCAGTTCAATCCACTTATCGTGCAGCCCAAATCGCAAACATATTTATGCAAAATATATTTAAACTTCATGGACTGCCGAAAGTAATAATATCTGATCGTGATGTTAAATTTACCTCAGCTTTCTGGAGGACCTTGTTTGAAGGCCTAGGAACACAATTGAGCTTCAGCACCGCTTACCATCCGCAAACTGACGGACAGACTGAGCGAGTGAATCAAGTATTGGAGGACATGCTGCGGTCTTATGTGATGCAGCAACCTACGCGATGGGAGGAGTATCTACATCTAGTGGAATTCGCTTATAACAATGGCTATAATTCATCCTTGAAGATGAGCCCATTCGAAGTACTCTATGGCCGGAAATGTCGCACACCCTCCAGTTGGGGTGGACCGGAGGATAAATTTTTGCTGGGTCCTGAGATGTTGGAAGAGATGGAGGTCATGGTGAAGAAAGTGCGAGCCAATCTAAAGATGGCACAAGACAGGCAGAAGAATTTTGCAGATCAGAAGAGAACATTTAAAGATTTTAAAGTGGGTGAACATGTGTACATCAGAATTCGAGCTAGGAAAAGCACCCTTCAATGGAATGCTTGTGCCAAATTGGCACCGCGTTTTTGTGGACCATTTCAAATTCTAGCACGAGTAGGGCCGGTAGCTTATCAGCTCGCCCTACCTAGCCATATTCGGGTCCATAATGTCTTCCATGTATCAGTCTTAAAAAGATATGTGTATGACCCTAGGCATATAATAAGTTGGCAGGACATTCAAGTAGGGGAAGACTGTTAAATAGTATAAATTGAATTAGAATACTAGTAAGCAGCTGACCTGATTGTTATGTATTTCAGGTGGAACCGGAAGGAGAATTTCTGGTAGAGCCAGTGAGCATCTTAGATCGGAGAAGGGTCGAGCTGCGGAAAAAGGTCATCAACCAGGTTAAAGTGCGCTGGCAGCACTTTGGGCCTAAAGAGGCCACCTGGGAAGATGAACAACTGATGAGGGATACTTATCCCAGATTGTTTTTAGATGACCAGCAACATCGGGACGATGTAGACTTTCAGGAGGGGGAGATGTAACGCCCCTTGTGAAAAGTGACATTAGTAATTGTGAAAGTAATTTTGAGTAAAAGACTTTATTTGAAAGTTAAAGTTATAATCCTGTTATGAATTTATGTTAATAAAAGATAACTGTGTGGTTATTATTTATACTGAGTTGTGACTAATTATGGGTAGTAACTGAGGAATCAGTTACATTGGAACCCTAACTACCTTGAGGTAGTTGAGACCCCAGAGGAGAGGGGAAGAATGCCAAGTCTGGTTAGGATCAGATGGCAGAAAAGAAAAGAAAAAAAAAAAAAAAATATTGATGCTATGTCTGGTTAGGATCAAATGGCATAGAAGGAAGGAATTTCCTGTGCACGCTACATCTGGTTAGGATCAGATAGCGTTACTGGCAAGACCAGTGTGATTGCGGTCGAGTAGGACCTGCAAGTGCTTGGGGGTGGAAGATTCGAGAAGGATTCTTCCTATGGACGAGAGGTTTGACAGGCATTACAACAAGTTTGGCATAGAAGCAGGTATGGCTTCTTGCTTATGCAACTGTTTAAGGGTTAAATATTTACTTTCTGTTCTGTACAGAGAAAAGAGAGAGAAGTGAAATAAGTTAAGTATTAACTGCTTCTATTATGAGACAGTATCAAGAAAACAGACATGCTACTCTGTGTGCATTATAGACAACTAATCCAGCCCTAGAAAGAAATGTATGTGTTTATGTGTAAATTATAAAAACAACAGAGTCAAGTGCATTACGGACTTGAACAGAAATTTGAAGAAAGAACCTATGACTATTGATCCACTGAAATTATTTCTTATACCGTACTGTGCTAAACTAAAATGTTGTATTGTGAGAAGAAATGGAACTCGTAAGGGATAGCTGTTTATTGTTCATTGTTCTTATCTGAAAGAAATAAAGAAGAATCAAACAGTATTTGCATAAACAGAGACCGAAACGCATTTATATTAAACAGACATCAAACCCTTGTATCTTGTTTATCAATAACCATACGATATAAATCTGAACAAACAAGTCATTATTATCTGAATGATATCTAGAAATATGGAAGGGTATACTTTAGACCCTTTGCTTGTTTTACAAAGTGAGTAATGAAATATATGTATATGTTCTGTACAGCAAGATTCGAGAGAGAAACAGAGTATACATTCTTGATGAAAAACCCCTAATACGCATACACCTTACAGGCACCAAACCATAAGACGGACTGGTAAGTCCCGCAACAAGGTTGAGCGCATGTATAAATACATATGCTACATCGTTAGCCACACAAATTAAGGAGAACGCAAATGCAGACCAAACCCCGTACCGGACAGCCGTAGCCGGAGAACGATAAGAATCTAATAAATTATGAAAGCAGACTCTGTAACTTTGCATGCATTAAATACACATTCAAAACAAACGCATTTGAATATCCAATAAATAAACCATATCGGCAAACAGAATAGCACGATAATGGTGGTATATGCATTCTCAGTCCGAATTGCAAATAAACCCCCGGCTGCAAAGTTGAACGGAAAAGAAATCGAGCCGCAGGGTATCAAATCAAACCAAAACCCAATATATAACCGCAGTATTATAACTATAATACAGCAACTGGTTTGCAGTGAGTCTCGTAGCGTTAACGCAAATGCATATGAAAATGGATAGCTGTATAATAGTCATTTTATATGGAAAGAAACTCAGCATGTTAAACTAAGAGACTGAAGATATAATGATAAACTAAGAGACTGAAGATATAATCCGCCGAGAGGGCTGTAATGTGCATATGTGAACAATCCAAGCTTAAAAAGGGTTAACCCCATTTATACAGAAAGTAATAAAACCATATATGACAGAGTCAACTTCAAACTTGTTCACAATAGTTGTCGTAAACAAAAGGAGCCGAATGGCTTAAGAGTTTAAATGAACATGCTAAATGGTCGAACTCAGAATGCTGTGCTTCCCGGCGTTGGGGTCTCGCCTGAGCAAGGCTAGAGGTCGATTCATTGCCAGAGAACCCTGGTATATGCAGAAGCCAAATCGGAATAGTCATTGTCTGACATCCCTGCTCAAGGGAAGTCGGATTCAGACTTCGATTGGAGTAATGAGAAGTGCAATAACCAACAGTAATATGCCTACCTGGTTCAGGGCGGCCGACGGCATGTAGGAAGCTACCCTTGCTTCCAATGTTCGACGCCAGCTTCTTACCTGAATCAGCAACCCATGATTCGTTAAACCTTAGAACAAAATGCAGTATGGAATTGTGGAATAATAAACACCAACACAGTTAAGTAATAACTGGAAGTCATGACAGACAAGGAACTGTAACAATTTAGAAAGGTAAGGTAACAAGGAATAATACCGTTCGTAAACATAGCAGCTGTGAGAACCATAATGGACGCATAACTGAATCGATACAAAGCCTGAACAGTGGCTGTAGATCGCATAAGAACTATTCAGGAACTCAGAGCTCAGTAACTCATCACTTGACCAAATGAAATAATGAAATCCGAAAGAAAAGGGATAGGTTTATAAACCTTCCATAACTATGACCGGTTCGTGGCATGTTTATCCTCCGTCGATCTGCCATAAGCTTTGTCCACCATTCGATGGCCAGTGGAAACGGGCGCGAAAGCAATTTCACCGAGAAGTCAGACGGTACCACCTCGAGCTCCGGGAGCACATGGCCAAGTGCCATCGCACCGTCCACCTTGCCAAATGGACGACACAGGTTTGAGCAGTTGGTACCAAGTGCAGAGGCCGGACGATCATGTTGAATGCAAGTAAGTTCGGATATGGAAAGATCCGAGTGGTAGCTGTTGCTAATTAATGAAATTGAATTCTGTGCAATGTATGTAAGCTGAAGGTTTCGTGGTGGCGGAGATTTCAAGGGGCTATGTAATTTACGCCATGCATATATACATAAGCATTTGACCTTAATCAATCAACCGAAGACAGTGCACCGTGTAACCTTTATACATGCCTCACAGGAATGTTATCATATTTAATTTATGCTGCCACTGTATATATATATATATAGATCCGTTGTTTATGTTAACAGGTTATCGTTTAATACCAAGTAGTGTGATTTACATGTTTTTGATATCGACTAATGTATTTACCATAGTATAATGTTAAGGTAAAAGATTGCCATGTAATATAAAAAAAAAAAAATTACTTAGTATAGAAGAGCGTGACAACTTTCCAGCCTTCCCATATTGTAAGGACCACCATGCACCGCAGATCCCTCTAACAAAAGTGAAGGTGTGGATCCTGCATGTCTAATGAGATCAAAGTTACGATATATAAAAGACGTACACCACTATCTCGGTCAAAAGCCATTCAATTTTAGTCGGACTCTTTTAACATCTAAATATATTATTATAATTATTTTAATATATAGTTGATAATGATTAATAGAAATCAAAAACTTTATAAAATAGTATTTTTAATATTAAAAATAATCGTATAGAATCATAAAGTTTAATTAAATTGTAATTTTATTATTATTAATTATAAAAAAATAATAAAAAATTATTTATATTGTTTAAAAAATTATAATAAATTTTTTAATTATGAAAATAATCTATATGAAAATTTTAAATGTGTAAATAAACTAAATTACAATACTATTACTTACTAGTAACACTTACAAAATATCACACATTATATTTAGATAAAAGCTTTTTAATAAATTAATTATATTAAAAAAAATAATATAATTAATTTTAAAATAAATTTCAATCTTCAATCTATAACAAGTAATAAAATCAAATCTTACTATCAACTAAATAATTATAATAGCTAAATTAAAATTATAAAACTCTAAACACCACTTAATTATTTTTACAAAAATTAACCCCAATTGGGAATAATTTACTTTATCAATAAAAGTAGAGTGCCTGTCAATTTTATACTTTGGGCCGAATTAAAGTGTCTCTCCATATTTTCGCCTCGTTAGCAGCCTACGACATAATGCGTACAATCTTGTACCCACACACAAAGAACATCTAAGACAATGGATGAAGGTCTACCATATAGTAATACGCCATATCCTCCTCCTCTGCTCGTTTCTGCTGCACTAACAGCCGAACAGCTTTTAGGACCATGTAGCATGAAAGTCCGTATGCCAACCCAGCCAGTGGATCAATCCAATTGAAATCATTAATATGGCATCTCTATTTTCGGGTAATGGTGGATTATTATTTTATTTTAATAAAAATTATATAGCAAAATTTTTGGAATAGTTTTAATGTTTATTGAGGAAGAATGATCTCTCTGTTGTTCGATAATTTGTAAATCGGAATAGCTTGTTTGTTGAAAGGAATAATGATCGGTTTATTAGTGAAACATTGTCATGTCTCATGTGGTGAGATATTATTAAGTTTTATTTCATAGTTTATTTATTTATTTTTAAATATTGGATTCATTTGTGTTAAGATAGTTTTAAAGTTTAAAGTTGGTTGAATAGAAAAATAGTTTGCTCATTATGAAACACTGTCATGTCCCATATCATAGTTGTTTTTCTTTATAGGTGACTCCCACTTTATATATATTTATTAGACTCTCACCTTGAAACTTGATAAATACTCAATTCTAGACCAATCAATTAATTTGCACTCCATAAATTAACATTCATAATTATTTTATTTTTTAAGTTTAACTTTTTTTTTTTTTTTTGATTTTGTTTTAAATATTGGTTAACTGATTTTATCAGGAATCAAACAAAAAGAACTTACAAAATTAACTTAATCAACTAAAAATTACAATCTCATAAAATATTAATTATAAATTATTACAAAATTTACCTTCTTTCACATATATATATACAAAATCATAACTTTATACAAATACTCATATATGTAAATTACAATTTTATTTTTATAAAAAAATAAATTGACTTAAATGTATATCAATGTTTTATAGAGATGAACAAATTCACTTAATTTCATGTTAATAAAAGTCAAATTGTTTTTACTTAAATTACAGTGATCAACCTGAAAGGATTTTTCCCTTTCCCCTCAATTTTGGGATTAGTTTCAATGTTTTTTAAATGGAATAATGATCTGGTCATCAGTGAAATATTTCCATGTTTTCAGTCAAATATTTCCATGTTTTATGTGGTAGGATATTATCAAGCTCCATGTGATAGTTTGTTGCGTTTTGTTTGTTTTTTTTAATAATGGATTTCATTTATGTTAAAATAAAGTTAAAGTTTAAAGTTTGTTGAATAGAAGAATGATTTGCTCATCAATGAAACACTGTCAGATTCCATGTGATAGTTTCTTTTCTTTATAGGTGGCTCTCACCTTATACTGTCTTTATTAAACTTTTCTAAATTCCAAACAAATCAATTTATTTACATTCCATATGTTTACATTCATAATTATTTTACCTTTTTATATTCAACCACCCCACCCAAAAAATACTTAGCATTTATATTCAACCACCCCACTCAAAAAATACTTAAAATTTTTATATATAAATATTTTTATATGTAAATACAATTTTATTTCTATAAAAATGAATTAACTTAATTACAGGTCAATAATTTATACAAAAGAACAAATTCACTTAATTACATGCCAATAAAAATTAACTATTTTCTACTTAAATTACAGTGATCCGAAGCGTTCACAAGCAGAAAAGGATTTTTCCCTTTCGCCTCAATTTTGGCACATCCACATCTTTCAACTGTTTTTTTGTTCGTGTAGTTTTTGTAGGGGGAATGTGGGTTTCCTATGGTGTTCTCCATTTATAAGAAGTTGTACCTGATTATCTAAACAAGCATCTCTAAGTGGATCCATTTTTGGTTTTTACGTCTTAATAAAAAAACTTTCGCACTCATAAATTTATGTAAAATTTTAATTTACTATGTCATAAGACTTATCTTCCATTACACTTCTAAATTAGGTTGTTGTAAACCTTTTTTAATTTAACAATAAAATGTTTTCGCACTCTTTCTTCAATGATTTTCTCTTTTTAGAATATCTTTTAAATTTTGCAATTTGATTTTTGGATGCTTTTCTGCATTCTTAACTTACTTTCACTAAAAATTGACGTGAAAAATGTCAAAAAAAAAAAACATCAAAAAAAATCCCATCGTTCGACTAAACAGATTAGACTAAGAAATGGTTTAACGCCATGTATCCCATGTCATTAGCATTTGATGGCAAAAGCAGATCGTTATGATATATACGAGGCAAACGCCATTAAAATTCAGGCCGCAAATCTATGAACTGTCTCTACATCTTGGTAAGTGATTTTTACCCAATAAAATAAAATAAAACAATCGGGTTGACCATAGCCAGAATTAAATCCCCGTAATAATATCAAAGTAAATAAAACAGTTAATAATCTCTTTCCACTTTGCCTAAAGAGTTGTTAATAAAACATTATGGCGTGAAGAGTGATTGTTTTTTCATCTCATCATATCTAGAACCAGGCTTTTGGTTGCTTTCTCGCTCCGTGTTTCTTAGCTTGTGGGTCTGTTTATCTTCGTTGTTAAAACGCGTAACATTTGGAAACAGAAAGAATGCCTTAACTCGCTCTAGATGAGAAAAACAACCTGCAGCCTTCATGTTTTAATTGATATGAGAAGCCTTCAAGCAATTAAGTTATAGTAAATCTTTTTTACTTCAGCAATGAAGGTTCTTCTCCTTTCTTGATCTTTCTCCCTTCTTAAAAAGTCTTTTAAATTTTACAGGATGTCTTTTTGCACTCTTACATTACTTTCACACAAACATTGACGAGGAAAAATATCCCAAAAAAATCAAAACGTGTAACAGTTACGCTATATTAAACCAACGGTTGAAAAGCAACTTGTTATAAAAGACGAGGACACTTATACGAGGCAAAAGCCATTAAGATTTACGCTCCAGATCTGTCAACTCTGACCACATTTTAAGATGTTATTTTTACTTTAAAAAAATCAGTTGACAATAGCCAGATTTAGCCATTAAAATTTACTTCAGATCTATGAACTCTATCCGCATCTTAATATGCTATCTATTTTTAGCTTTACAAAATTAATTCAGGTTGACCATATCCAGATTTAAATCCCCGTAATAATATTAAACTAAATAAAACACTTCATGAATCTCTTTCCACTTTGCCTAAAGAGTTGTTAATGAAAAATTATGGCGTAAAGAACAAGGCTTTTGGTTGCTTTCGCGCTTCCTGTATCTTAGCTTCGCGCTTCTAGTTCAAAAACGCGTTACATTTGGAAACAGAAAGAATACCCCAACTGTGATCTAGATGAGGAAAACAGCCTCCAGCCTTCATACCTTAATTGAAATTAGAAGCCTTCTAATGTACCATCTTATTTATCGAGCAAAAGTGACGTACGATTTAGCATTCTGGGGAAGCTTTTAGCGCTGCACACATATATGACAGAGAGCACAATAACTCCGTTTAAGCTTTCTACTAGAAAATCTGAGGGGTAGTGTGATGACAGACATCTTCTTGATCATCATAACAGCAGCTTGTACGTGAAGAAACCCACCAAACCCTAATGTCGTGATCCAGGCTCCCGCTGTAGACACGGCATCCAACCACAGTATCCACAGACAACGCAATGGATTTAACAGGCCCTCTGTGACCTTCCAAAACCGCCAAACAGTAATGCGCGTTTCCTTCTCCTCTTTTCCACACTCTGATTGTATTGTCCGCGGATCCACTGCATAAAAATTCTGCAACTGTCGCCAAGCATAGAATTGCGCGATTGTGACCTCTCAAGGCGCCGGAGACAACCATGTGTCGCTCGCTTTCCTCCCTTTCCCAAACAATGATGGATCGATCACAAGCTCCAGAGTAGAGGATGGAGCCATTGGGGCTGAGAGCCAGTGCATTGATAGCAGATTTGTGTCTTTCAATTATCGCAACCAGAGAATGTTTTCTCTCTCCAAAGGCCTTCGCCCAGATTTTGATTCTAGAATCAGCAGATCCTGTGTAAACAAAACCATCTGGCGAAACCACAAGCGCATTGATGGCATCGTCGTGTGCTCTGAAAGATTCAACGCATCTCAAGTCGGAAGGTCTCCAGATCTTGACCGTCCTGTCCCACGAAGCCGAGTACAAAAACCCATTGCTATCAACTGATAGAGCCGATATCGTATCCAGATGTTCGATCCAGAGTACCTTCTTGTGCCTGCGCTCCTGAAAATACTTCTTAGGTGGTATGGCATTCATCACATAATCCTTCAGTGTCGGCATGGTGACCACCAGCTTATGTTCAGACGGCTGTATGTTCTCAGCGCGTTTCCAAACTCTGATTTTATGATCTTGATGCGCGCTGTATATCCTGCACCCAGAAACCAAAATACACTTGACAGCTCCATCACCGTGACCGAACTTACAGTGCTCACTGAGCTCGGGATGCGTCCATACCCGCATGTCATCACCGGAGGATCCGCTGTAGAGGAGGTTGCCCGCCATTGCTAGAGAAAACACGCACCCACCGTGACCTCTCAATGTAGCTATGCATTGATAAACGCCGTCTCCAAGGTTGCTCCCTGGAGGCCGATCTATCCCTAAAGAGGGGATCGAGCATATGCTACCCTGTGAACAAAAACTCGGGTGTGATTGGATGCTTCGCGTAGAAGAAACATTCAATTCCGACTGCAGACTTCTTGTAGATCCGTTGCTGTATTCAGAGTGTCCGCTACCCTGCGAAATGAGAAAGCTCTCGTGCGATTTAGTTTCGGTCTCTGTAGTATTGAGTTTCATAGCTGAAGAATCACTGGTGTTCCGTGACAATAAGGCGCTTGCTCTAAAGGAGGAGGACATATCGTCAAATTGAAATTGAAAACCCCTTGCTGGGAGCCGGAGATAAAGAAGGTGATCAGAGTTGAGTAATCCTGTTGTTGCCGGACACATTGCCTTTCCCTTTAAGTTTCTCAGCGAAACTTAGTATTAATGTTTTAGACGTTGGACCACGGATGGTGACATTATTTAATATTATCAAGGTTGGAATATTCTCACTTTCATATAACCTTAAAAAACACAAAACGTTTTTAAGAACGTTGCTTGCTGGATGGCTTTTGAGATGGAGAAAGAAACGCAGCGTAAGTATCTTTTATTTAAAGCTGATATCTTGGGGTTGGATCGTAATTTTTATTATTTAAAAGATATGTTTAATATATAAATGAAATTGAAGAACTTTGGAGTTAAAACACCATACAACGCTGCAATTTGGTGTTAAAACAGATGGAGAAAAAAACGCAGCTTTGGATCGTAATTTTTATTAATATATCTTGGGGTTGGATCGTAATTTTTATTATTTAAAAGATATTTTTAATATATAAATGAAATTGAAGAACTTTGGACATCCGATGGTCACGCGCTACATTAAAACACCCTACAACGCTGCAATTTGGAGTTAAAACAGATAACACATGGCACCGATTTACATGCCTTCATTTTTTCTATTATAGATAAAGAAAGTAGATATGCATATTTTCTCTATTACATCTAAAAATTTTAGAAACAAAAGATATCTCTGTAGACTTTCTTGCAGGTTCCTGTCCATATTAACTACTGTGTTCGTGGCCTTTTAAGCCAGTGGTATTATTATGTCATTTTATTAAATCAATATTTATTTACAGGTTAAGAATTTTTATAGGAAAATGATTAAAAATTTAGTTACATTTTATATATATATATATATAATTCATATTAATTTTTTATAATTATTAATAATATATATAATTCATATTAATTTTTTATAATTATTAATAATAAAATAATAATATAATTATATTTTATGATTTTTTTAATTTTGATAATATAAAAGATGGTAAAATAAGTATTGTAATATCTTTTAAACTTTACTAACCATATAGTTTATATAGTTAAACTAATTTATATAATAATAAATAAAATTAAACATTACACTCCGTATAAAACTAAAAATGGTTTATTTTATCGGCCTGGAGTATGCCATAAAACTGTTTTTGGTTGGCTAAGAGCTCGTTTTCCTCGGACCTAAAGAAACATGGTAACGCCCCAAGATCTAGAGGCATCTGGCAGGAGCGAAACCCTGCTCCCTTAAGGACCACCAGCGGGTTATTACAGGTGGCGTGGTTTTCCTTGATGACAGTGATGAGTCAAACCGACATTCATGGATAGCAGCCAGAGATGATTGTCCTCACTGTTGGTTTGACCCTGGAGTTTGATAGGTATTGCCACCTTCAAAAAAAAAAAAATAAATAAAAATAGTTTACTTTATGGGTAAAACAAATGACGTACCTGTCAATTTTATAGTTAATGGTGAGAATTTAAGTGCCCGTCAATTTCACACCTGCATGTGGGGATGGGTTTTGGAGAATTGTTTCCTCGTTAACAATACGACATAATTGCCACATCGCTAGCTAGTGACAGCGTAACACAGTGCTGATGCGCCACATTCTCCTGCTTTGCATCGCTTCTGCTGCGTCCACAAACGAAGAGCATTTAGTACACTGAATGATTGCCTACCACATTGTATTCTGTTCAAATTGGGATAGCTTTTAACAGTGAAATACTGTCATTTCCATGTGATGTGATACTGTCCTGCTTTATGAGATTGGAGACAGTTCGTTTTAACGATGATGAGATGGGAATGGAGACAGTTTTAACCATTTTTGAATGGAAAAATATCTCCTCATTAATGAAATATTGTCAGATTTTATGTAATTGTTTGTTTTTTTATAGTTGGTTTTCATTTTCAAGACTTTTGAACCTGAAGTTTGATAATGGCTAACCTTTATTTAAACTCATTAATTACCTCTCATAAATTAATATCCATATTTATTTTACCTAATTATTAAATATATAATTTAACTCTTCACAATTTTAATTGTTTTAAAAAAATGTTTTTGAACCTATCTCTGAAATTTGACAAAAAGATATAGATTTGCAGTTTTCCATTGAGATTAAAAAGTCATTTACAAAATTAACACCATTGCATTGAAATTAAAAAGTCATTTACAAAATTAACACCATTGCATTCTGTATAACCATTCATAACTTTGTATAAATATTTTATATATATTTATTTTAATTTGTGTAAAAAAGAAATTTGCTAAACTACAGGGCATTTGGTCAAAATTTTAGGATATTTAAAAAAAAGAATGAAGTGAAAGTTCTAACATCACTCCCCCTGATATATTTTCAAAATATTCTTGAATTTACAGTTAAATTAAACTCAACTTTAATAGTTTATATAAAATGACAAATTTAATCACTTGCGTGCCAATAAAAATTAATGGCGTTTATTGAAATTACATTGATCTAAAGCCTCTTCATCCTGTTTTTTTTCTGGAACTTTTGGTAGTCCCATCTTTCTCTGTCTGACCTTACCAACTATATATTTTGTTCGTGCAGTCTTTATTAGTGACCCCTTGATAATAATTTTTAGAATTATGAAGTTCTAACATTTAAATAATATCAATTTCCATCCGAATCCTCTCGGCTCTTTATATTACTTAGCCTTTTTTTTAAATAAAAATTAAAAAAAACACACGACACAATATATTTTTTTAATTTAATTTTAGATAGTGAAAAATATTTAAATAATAATAATAATGAATATTTAAATAATAATAATAATAATAATAAATATTTAAATTATAATAATAATAATAATAATTTGTTAATTCAATTTATGAATAACATTAATATTAATTAAAATAAAATAATCTCTTTTCTCATATATTAAATAAAAAATAACAGACGAATCATTAATCTAATCTATACCAAACGTATTATTTTCCTATAAAAATATATTTAATATGTAAAAATATTTTTAAAGTATTTGTAAATGATCAATACAAACATTTTAAACAAATTGAAAATAATCTATAAAAAACACTATTGAATGCTACATCATTTCGATTCAATACTACATCATTTCGACCAGGACGTGCCACTTTAATACGTGATTATTTTATTTAACATTTCATAAATTCTTTAACTAATGCATGAAACATTTTGATACCTTTTCTCTCTTTCTTTCTTGCGGAGGGAAATGTATAACAGATCATTCAAACTTCAAATAATTATGGAGCATAAATCAGTAAATAATTTAGTGATCATTATTATTATTGACATAATCGAAAATGCATTTCAATATTTATTTTAGGTTTAACCTGTTCACATTCAAATGCTTCATGCTTAAGCAAATTTCGTTTTATCGGTGTTCTATATTAAAAACATTGTGAAAAGTTTAAGTCATTTACCTTTAAAGTTCTCATATTTTATGCTTGAGAAGATTCGGTTTTAAGGGCATGTGTTTTTAATTGATTATATATAAAAGTGTAAAAAAATTAATTTTTTTTTAATAAAAATTGTTATATTAATAATAGTTGTTGTTGTTTATTATTATTATTAATTTAATGTATGGTATGTGTTTACATTTAAGTGATTTAAATTTAAATGTTTTCAGTCACTTTAATGTTTTAAGTTTTAGAAGATTGTTTGGTTTTAGGGATGTTTTGTTAAATATTGTTGGTCAAAATGACATTTTTTGCATTTGAAGAAGCCTAGTACCATGACCATCATTTGAATATAAGTTTGGTCATCAAAAGGTCTAGTTGCAAAGTCAATAGTTGACTCAACTATGATCTCTTAGATGACTCAAGTCCATAATTGGGTTAACAATGGCCCTTGTCAAGTAGCTTCACGGAGGCACATTGACTACCTTGGTGTTGGGTTTACCTATGTACTTCAAAACCCAGGGTTAGTGAGTATGGATGGCCTCGCTCCTTTTCAATAAATTAAACTAGATATCGAGTCTAAACTAGAAAAAGGTAATATCTTACCCTACCTGGGTGGATCACCCCATTAGACATGATATCCCCCAACCATGGGAGAAATATTACAAAAATATCATGGACCATCCATCTCACCTAGATGGATTTGATGCATGAAACCAATTCAATAATTTAAACTTGTGTTTTCCTTTGGAATAAACATCTCTTTATTTTCATGGAAAGTTTGAGAGATGATGCCTTTTAGTGGGAAGATTTTATAATAAAAAACAATAAAAAAAATAATCCTGAATTGAAAAAATGAATAAAGTGATAGAAGCTACCATCAACATACATTTTTTTTTGGAAAATGTAACAATGGGAAAAACCAACAAAAAACATAAATAAAATGATAAACGTTACCAAATCTATGTGGAAACTTTAAAAATGTGGAAATAGTTAGTAATTTTAAATTACTAGCAAATTAAGCACACAACCTTCAGTCATGAGCCTTCTCACTCACTCATTATTAATCCATTCAATTATAAGCTTCATTTCGTGTAATATCATCATTCAATACCATGGATCACCAATACCACATGTTGAAAATCATGACTCATTTCACTCCTTAACATTTCATATTTTTTTTCATGTCATATATACTCGCTCATTTTGCACCCATTCAATTATAGGCTTCATTTCAAGTAATATCATCACCCAATACCATGGATCACCAATACCACATGTTGAAATCATGACTCATTTCACTCCTAACATTTCATATATTTTTTTTCATGTCACATATAACAATACCCCACTTGAGACCAAATGAAAGCTTAATAGAATATTTTGTTATCGTTACCATCTCCTTGATATAAAAAAGAAAAGAATTCTCATATCTATATATTTGGGCCAAGAGATGCTTTACAACTCAATATGGGGAGATGTGTAAGCATTAGTTATAATATAATAAATATTCTCTATCAACATTTTTAAATGTCTAGAAAAATATATATAGAAAAAATATATATCAACTTCATATGTTTTAATTACACAGTGATGTACAGGAAAATCGAAAAATTGAATTCTATAGTCTTGCTTTTGGAAAGAGCTAATAAATTGATATTTGAAGTGGATAAATTTTTGTGAGTAGTAACCATTAGTAAGTCTACACTTTTACACTTCTACTCATGCAAAAGTGTAGAGGAATTCATAAATAATGGCGGGAAGTGACTTCTGATAAGTATATTTATTTACATATCTAAAAATCATGTCATGCAAAAAAATATGTGATACAATTATCATGACATTATATGCATTATATTATGCAAACGCTACAATAATAACAAAAAATATGTGATGTAGTTATCATGACATTATATTATACAAACACTATTTTAACTTATCCTCCCATCAAAAGTTTGAAAAATAATTTCCACACATCAAAAATTTGAAAAATAGTTTTTAAAATAATATTAAAAGATAAATATTTAATTTTCAAAATTAATTATACTTTGGACAGAATTAAAGTGCCTCTCACCTTATTAAACTTTCACTTAAAAAAATAATAAATACCAGACCAATCAATTTATTCACACTCTATATATTTACATTCATAATTATTTTACCTTTTATATTGAACCACACAACCCAAAATAAACTTCGAATTTTTATATATAAATATTTTTGTGTGTAAATACAATTTTATGTTTATAAAAAAACCAATTGGCTTAATTATACGTGAATAATTTATACAAAAGAACAAATTCACTTAATTACATGCCGATAAAGATTAATTGTTTTTACTTAAATTACAGCGATACGAAGCGTTGACAAGCCGAAAAGGATTTTTCCTTTCGCCTCAATTTTGGCACGTCCACATCTTTCTCTGTCCAAGAGGTTGCCAACTGTCTTTTTTGTTCGTGCAGTCTTTATTTTGTTCCTATGTTAGTGCCACGTTGGTAATATGATACAGAGTAGCATTTATTCGATCAAATCAATTTTCATCGGAAACCTCGATCCGCTCTTTGTATTACTTGGCCTCTTCTCTACGTTTAAAGAGAATTAAAAAATGAACTTTCCACTCAGGTTCGAATCGCGATATGTTATCATCTGTCGACGCAATTATGATATAATCATAAAATATTAATAATGAAATATATATATTTTTCTGTCAACCATAAATAAATAAATATATATATATATATATATATATATATATATATTTTCTGTTAATTCAATTTCGTGGATGACATTAAGAAACAGCGATCAATTAATTAAAATCATCCACCTATATATCCAAGAACATTACACTTTAAATTAAATTGTAAATTGCAGTGACTATAATAGTTTTTTCTTTAATCACCGGAAAACTCGAAAACTCGTTAGTTTTTTCTTTCTTGAGAAAAAAATTGCAGTGCATATAGTAAACACTAATTTACCGTACCGAACATATTATCATTCCACCATAGAATATATGAAAATGTATTTACTAGTTAAAAATATTTTAAGATTTTGAAAACGATGAATAAAAATATTTGAAGATTTTGAAAATTACCAATACAAATATTTTAAAAAATCGAAAATGATCGATAAACAATACCATTCAATGCTACATCATTTCGACAAGGACTTCCACTTTGATACGTCCTTGTTTCGGTGAAAAACGATAACCTCCGTAGTCCGATGCACGAAGCATATCTGCATAGATATTATTCAAATAAAAAATAATAATTACTTATAAGAAATAACTAAATAATTTAGTGATTTGTTTGTTTTAATTTTTTCTAATTTTATATTATGTAAATATATTTGTACAAATTATGTTAAGTTTTTCATTTTTTTTTTTACAACTATTAGATATTAGTAAACTTTCAAATTATTATTATTGTTTTTTTAATTTTTTGAGTTGTCTAAGGGTGGATCTTACAGGGAGTTATTCCGGGTGGTAGTCTAAGGGTGGATCCCACAGGCAACTCCGGGTGGTCTATAATCCAACACGAACGTAGATCAAGGCTTTGATACCATGTTAAGTTTTCCATTACACCAAAACCGGCAAGCTCTAATTGTTTCAGAGGTTAAACAAGATTCATCAAATATCTTCACGAGACACCGACCAACAAGAGAGGTAATAGAAACTCTTCCAAATTCGCTCTTTGCATTGTTTCAAAGATTGAACAATATTCATCAAATGTCTTCATCATACCACGACCAACTAGAGAGGTGATAGAAACTCTTCCAACTTTGCCCTCCAGGGCTCCACACTTTTGAAATAATAGAAACTCTTCCAACTTTGCTCTCCAGGGCTCCACACTTTTGAAAGGAAAGTGTTAACAACGATTAATGGGTGGCCTTCCATTCAAAACTCTCAATTTTGTTTTGGCTCCTCCACTAAACATAAAATCTCATATTAAATTAAATCATTAACTACATTTTTATATAGTAAAATTATTACTAATATGATTATCAATTAACTTTGAAACAAATCTACTGACACTACCAATCTTCTGAAAGCTAAATTTGAGCACTGACCTCCCTAATTATTTGTTTCCCTAATTTTGCATAGAGAACACGGAATCTGATGACTAATTTGTCAAGAATTTACATAACAAAATTAAGAATTATTCCCAACACTCCCCCTTAATGATTAACGAGGATTTACTATCTTATCTCCTAGTGCCAAAAACTGAGCTTTTGCAACTGCTTTGATGAAGATATTAGCTAGTTGCTCCTAAGTATTTATATGCTTCAATTCAATATCCTTCTTTTGCACCAAATCTCGAATGAAGTGATATTTCATGTCAAAATGCTTTGTCCTACTGTGATGAACCAGAATCTTTGCTAACTTGATGGCACTTAAATTATCACAATAAATCACTGTAGGGTGAATTTTTTTTTCTCCAATTTCTTCCAAATTTTTTCTGAGCCAAAGAGCTTGTGTACCTACTGAGGTAATTGCAACATACTCCGCTTCTGTGGATGAGAGGGCAACAATGCTTTGTTTTTTTGAGCTCCATGTAATCAATCCAGAACCAAAAGAGAAACAATTTCTAGATGTGTACTTATGGTCATCAATACTACCTCCCCAATCTGAATCACTAAATCCAACAAGATTGAACTTTTCAAAAGAGTAGTAATGAATACCAAAATTTAGAGTGCCTTTCACATACCTTAAAATCCTCTTGGCTGCCTTCATATGTATTTCAGATGGATTTGTCATATACCTTGAAACAAGTGTAACTGGATATGTAATATTAGGCCTTCTGTGGGTTAGAAATATCAAGCTCCCCACAATACTTTTGTAAGTTTTCTCATCAACTAAATTAGAACCATCCTCTCTACATAACACATCTCCATGAGCACTTGGAGTAGGGGATGGATTACAATTAAGCACATCAAATTTATTTAACATATCATGTGTATACTTTGTCTGACAAATGAAAATCTCATCCTTACTTTGATAAACCTCTATTCCTAGAAAATATTTCATGATGCCTAGATCTTTCATCTCAAATTCATTCATCATAGAAACTTTCAATTTATCATTCATCTTAGAACTACTACCCATATACAATAGACCATCAACACACAAACTTATCATTAGAATATCAATACCTTCTTTTTTGGTAGTAAAAGGTAGGATCACTCTTACATCTTTGGAAACCATTTTCCTGAATGTATCCATCAATCCTAGCATACCACGCTCTTGGTGCTTGTTTGAGACCATACAAAGCCTTCTTCAACTTGTAGACATTATTCTCCTTTCCTTCCACTTCAAAACCTTGTGGCTACTCCACATATACTTCCTCTTATAAGTACCCATTGAAGAAGGCACTTTTCACGTCCATATGATGTATGCTCCACTTTTTCTGAGTTGGTAATGAAATCAACATTCTAATGGCCTCTTGTCTTGCTACTGGTGCAAATGTCTCTTCATAATCAATTCCATACTTCTGTGTGAATCCTTTAGCAACTAATCTTGCTTTGTGTCTTTCAACACTCCCATCACTATTAAATTTAGTCTTATAGACCCATTTGGTGCCAATTTTTTCTTATCGTGTGGAAGCTTTGTCAACTTCCAAGTGTCATTCCTTTGAATGGAAACCATCTCTTCTTAGATGGCTTTCATCCAAACCCCATTAGTACATGCATCTTCAAAACATGATGGTTCAAAAGCAGCCTTGGCTAAGAAAGTGAAATTGATTATCTCACCTATTGGGCTTTCTTCATGTGCTTGATTTGCACTCCTCTCATAAATATCACTCAATCTTCTTACCTTCGTTGTAGAACTTGGAGAATAAGTTGGACTTGAAATTGATATTGAAGAAATTGATGAAGTGCTACTTGATGGGGTTAATCCACTAGTTACACAAACATTAGTGGGTTGCTCATGATTAATATCAACAATTATATCATCATTAAACCAGATTTTGTCTTCTCAACATGGCCTTTTTTATGACCATAAACTCTCCCTTCATAAAAAATTACATCTCTTGAGACAATAAGCTTGTTAGTTAGAGGATTATACAATTTGTAAGCCTTGCTTGTCTCACTATACCCAATAAAAATACATAACTCACTCTTTGCATCTAACTTTTTTCTATTATGATCAGGTACATGCACATAAACCAAAACCAAAAACTTTGCAATGATTAACATTATGCCTTTTTTCATACCAAGCTTCATAAGGATTTATCTTTTCGAGTGCACTGGTGGGGCTATGGTTGAGGATGTACACTGTTGTAGCAATTACATCTCCCCAATAAGAATTGCTCAATCCCTTAGTTTGTAACATGCATCTTGCCATTTCAACCATAGTGCGATTCTTCCTTTCAACTATGCCATTTTGTTGGGGTGTGTATGCCATAGTATGCTGCCTCCTGATGCCATTCATATCACAATAACTCTGGAAAGATTTTGAGCAGAATTCTCCTCCACAGTCAGTCCACAAACATTTGATCTTGCACCCTTTCTCATTTTCTACAAGGGATTTGAACTTCTTGAATGTATCCAAGGCCTCATTTTTGGCCTTCGAAAAATATACCCAACAATTTCGTGAGTAATCATCAATAAAAGTGATGAAATATGATGACTTACCCAAACTCTTAGTCCGCATAGGACAACATATGTCTGAATGAACAAGCTAAATTGGGTGATGAGCCCTCCATGCAAGGCCCTTTGGAAACCTTTCCTTTGCATGCTTTCCTTTAGCGTATCCTTCACAAACCTCCTTATGCTCTTATACCTTGGGAAAACGAGAAACTAATGCATGTGAGGTTAGAGACTTCAAATTGTGAAAATTTAGATGCCCATACTTGGGATGCCATAACCAACTTGAATCCTCATAAGCCATATTTGCAAGATTATTGTTATATTCATCAAACCTCAAGGGAAACATCCTATTTCTTGTCATAGGCACAAAAATGATCACCCTATTTCCCTTATCCTTTTCATAGATAGTACATGTCTTATTTTCAAAGACTACTTTATAATTTTTCTCACATAGCTACCCAACGCTCAACAAATTATGTTTCAATTATGGAGTATAATAAATGTCATGAATACTCTTTATACCTTCTTTTGTTTGGACCTCCATAACTCCTTTGGCAACAACCTCCAATGATTTATCATCACCAAGCTGAATCTTGGATTTGAAACTTCCATCATTTGCTGAATGCAATTTCTCATTCCCTGTCACATGGTTAGAGCATCCAGAATCTAGGTACCAAACATCTTTACTAGTATTTTCACCTTTGGCATAAGATAAAAATAAGTTATCTAGAGGATACTCACCACTTTCTTGAGCATAGTTAGCATTTTTACTTTCTTTCAATCTGCATTCTCTTTCAAAGTGGCCATACCCATTACAATAGTAACATTGAACATTTCTCTTATCAAATCTACCTCTACCTCTTCCTCTGAAACTACCTCTTCCTCTTGTGCCACTTCTTCCTCTACCTCTTGAAGAATTTTGGCTTTGCCATTTACCTTGACCTTGATTACTTTTGGCTCTATTGCCGCTTGCATCTTCATGATTTGTAATTTGTAATTTAGAAGAAAAATCTTTCCCTACTGTTTCCGAGAAAACTAGTGTTTATTTAGATCTGCTAGTCCCACTAAGACGGGTAGCTATCTTAGAAACAAACAATTCAAAGTAACTTGTGTTTTCCTTTATGAGAGATAGATGAGAGAGAAGTAGAGAGTACCAACCTCAGTCTTTCGCTTGGCTCCTTTCTTGTTTCCTCTCTCCTTTGATAGAGCTTTTGCCACTCCTTTCTCACTTGTCCCGCTTCAAAGAACACCTGTAGAGTCAAAGCAGAAAAATACCATCAAAGCATAGAGATCTATAACCATAAACAATGTAGAATCAGATGTACATTAACCATACAAATGCATACACAAATACAAGATTCAGAAATATACAAGCATATGGAGGAAAACTCAAATAACTTTATTGATAGAAGTAGTAGAAGAGAGGATTACAACCCAGCTGTCTGATCCAACATCATCCTCCCAACATGAAAGCCCTCTTCATCTCATGAAAAGCAAGATCACCCAACAATACAATGTCTTCAAAGAGAAACCAATAGCACTTCCTTACAAATTACAAAATTCCACCCTTCGGATCTCTAGGATGAGGGATCCATATATAGATATTTGCAGGGGGGTGAGTCAGCTTCTGGGTTTTTGATTAGTGTCATTTCTCTTATATTTCTTGGTTCCACTTGGAGATTTCATGATCTCTTACTCATCCCTGGGCGAATTCAGAGAGGCAAGTGTCATATGAGCAGTTTCTAGAAGATTCTCTGGGTTTCCACCTAGCAAACTGCCTCTGCCATTTGTCTGCTCTCGCTCATCACACCCTACAAAAGGGATTTTTAGTATGCATCGCACCGTTTGTGTGTAGTAGGTGAGATGCATTGCACCCTCAACATGGAGCAGTCTGTATGGTCCAGTTTTGACCAGTTCTGAGCAGTTTTTTAGGGAGAACTTCTGGGAAATGATGTAATCAGTTGACCTTGATCCTTTAGGGTTTGAAACAACACTTTGAGGGGTTTATAAGCCCTTGGTTTATGGACATATGTTATTGGGGTTGTAGTGCCCAGATATGTTTATAACACCTACACCTTCAAAAGTGTCCTTCAATATTTCTTCATGAGACATCAAGGATCCAACCAATTGATCAAACTGTAGTTTTGCCAAATGCTTACTTTCTTCCATGATTATGGCAACATGATCCATCTATGTGTTAAATATATCAATACTTTTTTAATTAAAACTTCATTACTTACAGTTTCTCCAAGTGTAGCCATTTTATTGACCACATCTTGACTCTTACACAATAGTCACTAACACTTTTGGCTTCTTGCATCTTCAAATTCTTGAACTCTCACTTCAATGTTTGAATCCTGACCACCTTAACTTGATCACTACCTGGTAAGCTTCTTGTAGAGTCTCCCAAGCATCTTTGGCAATTTTTTCTCCTGATATTCTAGGAAATAAGCTCTTATCAAGAGCTATCTGAATGTGAAACAAAGCTTGAGCATTCTTCTTCCTTGCTTCCTTTCTCATTGTTCTTTCATTGGCTGTAAGCGCATTCTAATCAGCTGGCTCCTCATAACCTGATTCAACAATCTCCCATAAATATTTTCCAATTAAAAAGGTTAGCATCTTAATGCACCAATAATCATAATCGTTCCCATCAAATTCTAGAATGGTCATCTATTTAGAATTCAACATGATTAACTTTGGCGAAATTCCAACAGTAAAACTTTAACCCAAAATAATTTTACCTACTCTGATACCACTTGTAGAATATGAAATGGCTTCTCTAAGACAACTGATAAGCCAACATAATTATGAAGAAAATCACATAAAAATAAATAAACAAATAAAACACAGTCATTGTGTGAGATCAAACCTGTTGTAAATCTCATATTAAATTAAACCATTAACTACATTGTTATATAGTAAAATTATTACTAATATGATTATCAATCGACTCTTAAACAAATCTACTAACACTACTAATCTTTTGAAAGCTAATTTTGAGCACTGACCTCCCTAATAATTTGCTACCCTAATTTTGCACAGAGAACACAAAATCTGCTAACTAATTTGTTATCCATATAAATAACAAAATTAAGCATTATTCCCAACAATGCTTCTATTGTGCAGCGAAAATGATAGCAATGTTAAATGCCACATAGAACCCAAACATATGTAGTGTTTTGGGAAGTTTTAGTGTCTACGGGTAAACACTTAAACCCCTAGAATAGTAGCTAAGTCTAGAACAATAGTGCAAAGCATTCTCTACCTTTTCTATAACCAATAGATTAAATAAGATAGTAAAGAAGCCTAGTTGTAGCTTTCACTTACTCCTTATCTACCTTGACCAATTCTGTCACTCCTTTCCTTACTTAATCCGCTTGAAAAGTAGCTACACACAGACAAAAGACAAAAACCAATCAAAGCATATGATAATGATCTATTGATTAAACATAGAATGGAATCAAGTTCATAATACAGATATGAAAGCATCAATGAACAATACAAACATATGGAAAAAGCTTTGAACACCTTATTAGTAAAAGGAAGAGTTACAATCCAATTTGCTTGATTTAGTGTCACTCCTCCAGTTCAATCCCATCCTCTCCTCATAACAAGCAAGACATTTTGACATCATTATAATACTTGAAACCAACTCAAGTCTCATACTAAAAACATCTCCCTATAATTCAATGATTTCCAGCCCCTGATCACTTATATGAATGTTCTTTTATAGGTGAATGTAGGAAGTTATGCCATAAATGGCGATAATGAATGCCCTCCCAAACTTAGGATTTAGTTCCATGGAGGAAGGGATAAAGGGATTGATGTTCCTTAACTCCCTCCCTCATCCAATTTCTAGCCCAAAGGAGTGGATAGCCTCTGGAAAATTCTAAAGATATCCTATGGATAAGAATATTCCAAACCCCAATTCAGATTTCGCTCAAATTCACCCAACACCCTGGTAGTGTACTGGGCTGCACTGCAGTGCACCTTGGTAGTGTACTAGGCTGCACTGCAGCGTACCCTGGTAGTGTATCTACCTGCACTAATCCTCTTAGAGACAATTTTTGGATGATTTCAATCATAGAACTTCTTGGGAAGTTAGGCATTCTGATGGCTGACTTCTTTAGGGCATGTAACAACTGAATTAGGGTTTTTTGGACCCTAAAGCACTGATCTATAAGATGGGAGTGATGTGCCCAAATGGATCTATAATAGTTGCCCCGTAAAGCATGAAGTCGAAAATATATATGTCGAGTGAAATGCTTTACCATGTGGAGAGGAGGTTTCGAAGTGGAAGGTGACTTGCATCAATTACAATACATATATCATGATAATTTTATTTTTTCTCATGAACTACTGAGGGAGGGCATACCCATGCTCAGCTTATAAACTTTCATTACATGTACAAATATAGTCTTCTATAGATATAGACCCATGAATGGATTACCATGAATGTAAGGCCATTGTATATTTGATTTAGTACTCCTGAAAATATCACATCCTGGATGGATGAAACTAGATTCAGGGTCTTCAATCTCGTTCAATCTTTCACTCAAGTACAAGTCTAACCATGTGAATATATGATCTAAAGTCGAACATGGGAAGACATCGTTTGATTACCAACCAATAATGTAAGTCGTTAACAAATGTGAGAGGAATCACCAATAATGATGATGACCCTCAAGGTAGAACAATACATTTCGCATGGTGTGAATAAATGATTTGATGTCGAACACCATACAAAGTCTTTTGGTCGAATGCCAGTGATTTCAACCTATCACCGGAAGCAAGAAACCTTCCATTGATGTATGCAAGCCTCAAGATACTGAAAGGGTGTTTCTAAGTCGACTTCTTGGATAATGTGTTGATGTTGACAAGAAGCAACTCATCGCAGGAGGGCCTTGGTGTATCCCACATCAACGACACAAAACGAGATAAATGATTTTGGAGATGAAAATCGACTAACGACAGAAGGTTCAAGAATGGCGGTCATGAAAATGAAGGTTTACGGTATTGCAAAGGATGAAGTTTGAACTAAATGATTTCTCTTGAACATGTTGGCGACACTAAAATGAATTGGTAGAATTGACCCAAAACAAAGTAATGGATGGTATGATAAATCAACGGTGTGATAACCATCAAGCTGAATGACCCAACCCACATAGTCATGGTGATGAGGTGAAAGTGTTATGTTCAAGAGCAACTTGCTACCATAAAGTGTTTTCCCCTTTTTCCAATTTTCCCTATTCATTGTTGACCAGTACCTCTTTATTTTATAAAGCTTGAGGAGGATAACATATGTTTGTTGTATAATTTCACCCTTCGGGTGAATCCATCACTATTTGATGCTTTAACGAGTCTAGTGAAGGTGAAACTCGGTCTTGTCTAGATGGACAAGTTTGTCGCTATTTAATGTTTTTAACGAGTTTAACGACAAAGATAACTCGGTCCTTGTTATAGAAATTTTTGTGCCTTACAGCTCCAAGCATGAAATGTCTATAAACCAAGGGCTCCTAAGTCCTTAAAAGTGTTTTTATTACTCCTAAAGGGACAAGGTCAACAAATTACAGCTTCTCCCAGGAGTTCTCCACCAGAAACTGCTCAGAACTAGTCAAATCAGGATCATTTCAGCTGCTCCACTAGCTAACTGCGTTGCAAAGCACCCAAATAAACTAGCTAGGTGCATTGCAACGCACCTAAATGCACTACCAGGGTGCGTTGAGCGGGAAATGACAAGTGGCAGAGTCATTCCACGAGGTGGAGAGACAATGGAAGCTTCCAGAATATTATCCAATGACACTTGCCTCACTGAATTCGACCAGTGATGAGTAAGAGGCTCTCAGTCTCCAAGTGGAAGCAAGAACTGACAGAGAGAAGCCACTAATCAATTCATGAGCTGACTCATCATCTTTGCATACATCTATATATGGATCCCTCATCTAAGAGATCCAGAGGCTGGAATATTGTACATTGCAGAGAATTGATGTTGGTTTCGAGATAGATATCACAGTATTGGGTGATTTATGCTTTATTGGAGGTGAAGAGGGGCTTCTCTCTGCTGGGAGGTTGATGCTGGATCAGGAATCATCGGTTGTAACTCCTCCTGGATCTTCTTGTTATATCAATAAAACTATTTGAGTTTCTCCTACATGCTTGTGTATCATTGATGTTTGTTACATTTGTATGTTTAGCTTAAATCTGATCCTAAGCTTTTTATGAGTATGAATCCATGTCTTTGTATAGTTTCCTTCTTCTGTGATCTTGCAGGTACTTGGTGAAGCTGGGCAAGTGAGGGAGCAGGTAGCTGGGACCTGTCAAAGAGAAGAGAGATTGGATCAAAGGACTAGCGCAAGACACAGGTTGGTTCATCCTATTTCTCTTTGTTTATAGTTCATAAAGGAGAATATAAAAGTAGTTTTCTCTGTTTGTTTCTAAGGTCACTGTCACACCTTAGTGGGTTAGGGTCGTTCTGAATAGACACTTTTCCCGTTAACAAAATGGTGACTCCGCTGGGGACGATCGTCTAGTTGGTTTGTTTGTGTTTCTCTTGTTGTTTGTTTCATAAACTTAGAAGTAGCGAATCGAACTGCATTTGCCATTAAAAAATGCAAAGTAGACATATGTTGCTTCAATCCATTCACTGGATCTGTTTATGATTTGAACAGTTGATTCACAAATGATCTGATTGCCCTCTGTGATAGCTCTTAAACCTTCATTAAATCTACCCTCTGATTGTGCATTACTGATTGCTTTTACTCGGCCAAAAACCATAGATTAAACTGCAAACCGTGACCCAGAACCCGGATAGAATTCTCGTTTCTGCCCCAGCGCAGGTACTGTGAAGAGTTCCTGCATTTCAGTGTAGTTCCCGAGAGGGAAACCTGCGTTGCAATCCAGTTTCTCTATGTAGCAGGTGCGTTGATCAGCCTAGCCTTGTGCAGCTGAGGTTCTTTGCTCAATTTTTTCAGTTTTGTCTCTGATTTTTGCAGCCTGTGATCAGTGTGTGTGTCTGTTTAAAAACCCCTTTTCTTTGCTGATATTCCGCCTCAGTTGTATAAAAGAAACTGTAGATGTTTTTGTGTGTTTGTTACGTCATTTACAGTTTTCCATTGCAAAATTAGAATAGTCATACAGTCGTCCTTTGATTTAGATCTGTCACAAGTGTCGATTTTAATCATAGGAGAAAGTTTATCTGCTGTTGACAGTTGATTATGCTTTTACTTTTGCCTTTGGCTTGAATTTGTGACTTTCTAGTGTCGAAACGAGTGTTTATTTCAAAATCATAAAGTGTCGTAATCGTCTCTACCTTTTGATTTCGAAAAGAAGCTTGTTTGTGTTTTTCACTTGAAAGCGAATTCAGATTTGTACAACAACTTTCTTTTTAGGCATCAATATTAAGAAAGTGAAAAACAAAACACATGCATGTGCATTTGCATATTGACAGTCTGTTTCGCTTGATTTAGGAAAAGTGCATTTACAGTGTGCTCTTTGCTCTTTGCGAAAAGATTGTGTCTTTCTTTTCCCTTGTAGCTAGGATTTTCGTTGCTGAAAAGAGATAAAAGTTTGATTATCATCTTTAGATTGCATTTTAGGAATTACATATACATCTCGTGGTGATCCCAAAAGGCAAACTTCATAAGAAAGATCAACCTAAAATAAATTCAATGAACTTAACAGCGCTTTGTAACTTAACGCACAACATTTAGAGGTCTAGGCTAGAGACGTATTTCGGCGCTGTAAAGCCTGGTAACTGTTGTCTTCACTGATGGTTGGGTGATTCCTCCACTTTGAGACGATAAGTGCCAGTACGAACTTGTGCTCCCACGTACCGTCGAGTATATATTGGGAGACCCCTATAGGCATAAAACCTTTATCCATAGGAAGCCGTGTCGGCCGCCCTACTGATCGCAATGCACCGAACACAACATTCGGGAAGATTGACTGCCGTACCATAAAAAGTATTCTGCAGTTTTGCGATTGGTTTGGTACTCCCTCTACCTAGACCTCCAGAGCAGTCCCTTTCGTTCCTTTTCAGACTCCTTAACGGAAAAGGTCCATCTGAGCACTTGTCACTTCAGGCTCATTAAAAATCGAAGGAGACTAGAGTCATCTTTTGTTTTTTCTCGACTCTTTAAAACTGAAAAAACAAGTTGTGTCAAAGCATGTTAAAATTTATTTTAAACGGAATATTCATCCCCTTTTCCTACGTTGATCTTTAGGTTGAGAAAATGGAGCCTACCAACCAAGGAATTCCCCTTGGTGGAAATCCTAGTCCCTTCTCCTCTTGGGGAGATGTTGGTGCGCCCCATATGGCCACATTGTCGCTTCCAGGACTGACAATTGGCCTGCCAGTATGGCTCTTCTCAACCAATGTTGTTCAGAACACCACTATTCCTGAACAATCGAATCAACAATTAGACGAGTCCAGAGTTACCCACCAACCTTCTACTTCCTCTAATTCTTCCTCTCCTCCTTCATCTTCGCTTGACGGGACTGGTAAAGCTAAAATCCAAGTTCTTAAGGAGAAGAAGGAAAAGAATAAGAAAGAGAAAAAGAAGAAGGAGCCAAAGGTGAATGGGGGAAAACGAGTGTCGTCTAACGAAAATCCACACACAGCACCGACCAGGCCTAAATCTCCATGTGTCATTTGCAGAGGAGACCACTTTCACAAAGATTGTCCTTGCATCCTCCGGATACTAAGGGACTGGTCTCCTCGTTTGCACAATCCAGTGTCATCAACCTCTGGAGATCATGTTGAAAGCACACCGTCAACTAGTGAAAGTGAAGCCCCAGGACAAAAAGGGAAAGTTAGATTTCCTTGTAAACTGTGCGAAGGTGACCATGCCCTCCACCGTTGTCCCTTCTTAGACGAGGCTAAAAGAGTTTTGGATGATCGTCCGGTTTCACCGTTACGACTTCCTCCTAGATATAAAAAACTCTTGCCGAGTCCGTCACTAGTTGAGAACCCAGCTGGCCCGCTCAAGTGGTCGGCTGAAGCGCCTATCATTGAAGATAAACCAACTGAATCCATACCAGATGAAAGTCAAAAGGTCGAGGCAGCAGTTGACCCGGTCTTGCCTTCAGAGGTTTTATCTTCGGATGATACAGTCACTGAAGAGAACAAGGATGACACCATCCAAATTCTCTTCATCAACACAGACTCCGACGAACATGGGGGCAATCCACCCATTCCTTTACCGCAGGAAGGAAGTTCATCAGAGCCATACTCGGTCGTCTACTCGGTCCCGCCTCCAAGCAACCTAGTTGTCTCCTTCGATTGGAATCAACTAGGCAGACCCCGCCTACTAGCAAGTGTACCATTCCGAATTATCGTTCAAATATATAGAATGGTCATGGCTGGTACCATCATTGATGAGGGGGCTTCTATGAGTATCCTTTCCTCTATTGCTTGGAAAGCGCTTGGTTCGCCATCGCTGTTGCCTGAGAGGAGAAATCTGACAGGTTTTGATAAAGGAACCAGTTGACCTTTAGGGATCCTTCCCGATGTGCCCATAACATTGAGAGGGAAGACAGTTCGCATGAACGTCATGGTTGTTCAAGGACCCTTGGATTATAACCTACTCCTTGGACGAGAATATATTTATTGCATGGGAGCCATCGTCTCCTCACTCTTTAGAGTAATGTGTTTTCCGCACGAAGGAAGAGTGGTCAAGCTCGTGGACCAACTTTCATTTCCCGGATCACGCATAGCAAATAGTCATATACCGTCCCTAAATGGTCTCTTCACGCAAGAAATGTCTCAATCCCCAGTCCGTCCTCCCGATGAGCGCGAGTAATTCGGAGGGATATGATTGAAACCCAGGGGGCATGCATCCTGGTCTGCTTCGACAGGAAAACTTCGGGTATAGGGTAGGTTTCCGCAGGAGAATATGACTAGTCTGTACCCCGTCCATCAGTGGAAGAGGGGTTATTCTAGAATAAGATTCTCTTGTCAAAGTTATGTAAGCTGGCGGACGTCGTCGCTCACCTTTGTTTATCTTGGTAGACATCGTCGAAGAAGTGTTTTGTTTGCTGTGTGAATAGAACAATCTTTGGGTAACCTGTAAGAGGTAGGCCTCTCCCGTTAGAACAAATGTTTTGTCTGCAAATTGAGGGGTAACCTTGAAACCATATTTTATACCTGGGGGCATGCAAACCTTTTGGAGTGCAAGCGAAAGGCAACTATTTATTTTTTAAATTTTTAGGTCCTCCCTTTAAACCCGTAGGCTAACCCTTTAAACTCGTAGGATTAGTCGTCACCTAACTTGCATAAAGAAAGGATGTGAGGCAAAAATCTAAAAGTTGTCGTTTTTATATGAGACATTCTTATCATATGACTGGATTAATCGAGCAGTTTTAGCACATAGTTCAAGCTCGTTAAAAAATAAACATAAGACCGAGCAAATGTTTCCACCCGCGTTTAAGCTCGTTAAAAAATGAACTATCCCCCGGTAAATAACCACCGTGAATGAAGCATTTTCTGAGGATGTACCTTAAACTCCTCCATTAATGCTTCAATATTATTTTTTAGGAAGTGTGATCCCCTATCACTCATCAGGATCTTTGGTCACCCTACCCTCAACAATATATACTAAAATATGAAGTTTGTAGCAGTGTCTGTGCTATAATCTTTTACTGGTTGTGCCTTAGCGCACCTAGTCAGATAATATGTCGCATTAATAATGTATCATGCACCAGTCTTCTTGTCCAGCGGATTGATCGGCCCAATAAAATCAATCGCCCACTTATCAAAATATTGCAAAGTAATTTTTGGATTCAAAGGAAATTCATCCCTTCTCGATGGTTGTCTGGTCCTCTAGCAAACATCGCAAGCACTACAATAGAATTTAGAATACTTGTGCACTGTGGGCCACCACAGTCTTGCTCTCAAAATCTTCTACGCAGTGGCTTTTCCTGCGTAGTGTTCTCCCATGACACCACCATGTGCTTCTACCAAAATACTGTATCTTTCATGCTCAAGGACATATTTGTGTAATATCTCATAAGGGCCCATTTTATACAAATTCCCAACAATCAGAGATAAATTCACAACTTTGACGACTAGTTCTTTCTTCTGTTGCATTATATAGTCCCCTAGGGCTACTCCGGTAGTCAAAAAGTAAATAATATCTGACAAATTCTCATCAGCAACCATTACTGCAGAGAGTTGTGCATCTAGCAATCCTTCTTCAATGTTGGTCGATTCTTCGTCGGTCTCAATCCTAGATAGATGATCCATCCCAGTGTTCAAAAAACAAGAGCCACCTATAGATATTCCCCCCCAACACAAGCTTTCTCACCAAGTATTTTAGCACAGAATGGTCTGTGAACATCTTCTAGTGCACACCTAACAAGTAATGCCTAAACTTCTGTAATGTAGAAAATTATATAGATTCATAAGCTAATGCAATTTGTTAAAGCAAGAGATAAGAATATACTTCTACTCTTTACAGCGGAAGCACATAAAGATCAAGAAAACAATAATCGACAAGAGGAAGAACGTCAATGGCACATAACACAATAAATATATGGGGAAAGCCACAACTCAAAACCCGACTATCTGTATTGCATTAATCATAAATCCAAGATGATAATAAAATTCTTTTTCTCATAAGAAAAATCCCATCACTCAGTATGATCAATCTCCAACTCACAAGAAATCTCTTGGCCAACACTTAACCAATTCTTCATCTCTCTAAATCCCTATTTCCTTGTGCAATTCCTATGGTTGATTAGCCCATCTTAAAGGGAAACTAGTGCATCCAAAACTGCGCAATCCCTTCAAGGATCAGTTCTTGATTGCATGTACTATTTGTACAACTCAAAAAATTATACAACAAATAGCACATTGTCCCTACACTCTAGTCTCAACTGGGTCTTTCTCAGAATCAATATGCATGAGTTTCTGATGAGGGAATCTTTAGTTAATTGGAGTAGCACTAGTTAATGCATTAGTGCACCAACTGATTGTTAACTCACTATTAGTTCCTCAAACAGTTTAGAACTAATTTAACTGGACTTAACTTGGTAAAATGAGTTAACTAATTACAACTCATACTTAACTCATCCTGGACCCCTATAATATAGGGAGAACATATACATGACTTCAGAAAGACTTCCAACTAAAAATTCCTAAGTTAACTAAGCCAACTCACTCTAGTTAACTATTACGAGTTGCTATGACAATAAAATTCGATTTTAATTCGTAGTTTAATTCAAGGAAAAATTAAACTAGAATTTCTGGATTCTATTTTTATCATTTCTTGCTGCTATTTTCAACATGCAATGCATACACCATAGCCATGCCCTCTTGCTCCGTCGTGGAATAATTCCTTTCCTCCTTAGACAATTTATGAGTTGCAAACGCAATGGGGTGATCAGGATCCCCCTCTCCTGGCTGCACTCAGACAACTCCCAAAGCTATGCATGATGCATCCACATGAACGTGGAACTCCTTCTTCCAATCTGGAGACACCAAGATCGTCGCAGTGACCATTTTCTTCTTCAAGATGTCAAGACTCTTTTGACACTTATCATCCCAACAAAAGGTGGCATCTTTTCTTAGTAATATCTACATCAGTGCAGTGATATGTGCGTATGCATGTTGAATTTTTGATAATATCTAGTGTTTCTAAGAGTTTCTCGTAGTTGCTTCATGTTCTTTGGCGGATCCAAATTGATAATAACAATGATTTTTGCAGGGTCCACCATCATCCCTTGCTTACAAATGACATGCCCCAGTAAAATTCCATAACGTACAAAAAAAATACACTTCTTCAGGTTCAATGAGATTTGATACTTCCTACAGATATCCAACATCAAGCACAGGCTTGAGACATTCTTTTTTAATAGTCCAAAGATTGTCCAGTCATCAAAGTAAACTTCTAGAAACTTATGAATAAATTCTTTAAATGCTACAATGAAAACTCTGGAAAATATCGTCGGTGCATTCTTCAACCCAAATGGCATGAATGTATATTGAAAGGATCCTCATTCAGTAGTGAAAGTGGTCTTACTTCTATCTTTCAACACTATCTTAATCTGATGGTACCCTGAAAACCCATTTGTAAAGGAGTAGGCCTCCTGTCCTCCTACATTTTCCAAAACTTCATCCGTGAATGGTGTTGGGAATAGGTCATGTACACATGCGTCATTCAACTTCCTTAAATCAACACAGATCCTTATTTATCCCTTAGTCTTTTTCTCCTACACTACCATTGGGCTCACCCATTCAGATTCTTCTACAGGTTCGATTATGCTAGCAGCAACCATCTTCTCAATTCCTTCTCTTTGTATTTCAGTTTGAGCCTATAAGGTCGCTTTTTATAGGTTTCGCATTTGTCTTCAAAGTGGTCTTTGTTACGCCCATATCTCCTATGATGCCTTTTAACTCTTTGAACTTTGTTGGAAACAAATATTGATATTCATGCAGTAGTTCGGAGACCTTTCCTACTGTATCCTCATCCTAGTAAACTCATATGTGCGCGAACTTGGGCTCTGCCTCCAAGCCTATATTGACATGCTTTGTCTTAACAAGTTGCATTACATCAAGTATTTCAACATCTGGTCTTGCCACTTCGTGTTATCCTTCTGACTCAAGAAGATTAATGTTGTGCAAATCTTCCTCACCCTCCTCGACGGTCATATTATAGCATTCTAGTGCGTGCTACAATTATGTGTTCTAGTCAAGTTATACCCAAGTTGTTGGTTCATTAGGTGTCCAGAAAATTTTTGCTCTAATTTCTTGAAGGGCATCATCTATACACTAAAAAAATAGCTTTAAATCTAAAGTTCAATATAAAACTTTCCTTCATATGATTCCAATTGGTGGTGCCATGGTGCAACTCCGTTTCAAGATACCAATTCATTGATATTACATCCAACGTGTGAACAAATACATGTACCCATTCTGGTCGAGGTTCTTCACCCCATGCCTTAGTCCAATGAGACAAATGATCTCAGGGATCATCCTTACCATTGTACTTTTCTGTGATCCTTGTGTTTGCATGACCAAACCTGAGCCTCATCAACCGTCAATACTCCCTCCAATCTCCTATATTATCCTTATGTGTGCCCCATTAGCACATAGGCGTAGCCCTCAAAGCTATATCCAAGGCCTGGAATCATTGTTCCTCTGGTACATCCCTTTAAAATTCATGCAGAAACAAGTTGAGATCACCTATCCCATCATAATATGGAAAAGTACAATATCATCCTTATGTGTGCCCCACTAGCACATAGGCGTAGCTCTCAAAGCTATATCCAAGGCCTGGAATCATTGTTCCTCTAGTACATCCCTTTAAAATTCATGCAGAAACAAGTTGAGATCACCTATCCCATCATAATATGGAAAAGTACGTACTTGAGTTGATATAGAGAAAAGAGATTTTGTCAATCTATTATAGCACAGAGTAGAAACTTTGTGCAACTAGTTTTTCCAATTCTCCAATTCTTCGTCCGAGTCTAAATGACATGAACTATCCTTCTCCCAACTTATCCTTCCATCTGTGGTAGGGTTGATCCAATCCTTGTCTCGAAAAGCTAACTTGTAGATGTGGTCAATATATTCATCACCATATTCTTCACGGATGGGTTATGTTTATCACACTCCTTCATAGGGATATAAAGGAACAACAACCCTAGTACCATTCTTTTCAAATACCATACTTCTCCTTTTTAGATTGATTATGGCATCCATATCAAAATCCCAATCAATTCCGAGTAAAGCTGGATACAGATTACTATCATCTACAATCTCAATGACTTCAAACTCCACCATCACACTTGCTCCTTCAATATCTACAAAAACGCCCTGCAATCAACCCATCGGGACAATCTTATGATGATTAGACATGCGTAGCTAAATCGATGGCCATTACAGCTTTGGTTTCCCCATCCACTCCCAAGTCTTCTTCGGTAATACATTCACATCCAATCCCAAGTGTAGAATTACTTGATCCATTTCAAATTCGCCAATCTGCACAGTCAATCGCATTTTCCGGGCAGTTCTCTTCTTATTTTTGTTAACCTTGTTTACTATGCATTGTTCATCTCGTGGCTTCTCTTTACTGGTGCAGTTTTCAATTAGTCCTTGCAATCCTTCCACTACTTTGTAGTCCCTTAGAAACTTCATACATGTCTACAAAAAGGACTTCAAAATGGTTGAATCAGGGTTCTCTATCATAGTAACTACTTCAAGAGTGTTCTTCCTTGGTACTAGTTGCATCTACGTTCTTGATGTCAAAGCCCCTGGGTCCATAAAACTCTTCTTCACCTCCATGAAGGCTTCATTTCCTTCTATAAATTGAACCCAATACTCTTTTCAGCTGCCTTCCTAACCCATGTATCTTCCATAGGATTTTTACCCTTTGCTCTATCTTCTCATGTAGTCACACCACTTCATGTCACTATATTAATTCTAGGATCATCCTCGCGCGGTCCAGATCTCATCATTTGTAAATTCTATGTAGGTTGTTGATTCTTCTTTCCCTGCATCTTAGCCATTAAAACAAGGAAATCCTCTATCACATGGTCAAACTATCTGCAATACTAACAAGAAGGGTGAGTGGGGTTCTGACAATCCTGTGTGTTATCACCAAAATATTGATCATCTAGCCTAATTTACTAGATGGATCGAAGTACACCATGTAAAGCCAATTTTACCATAGTAAAATTGCTTTTACTGTGAGAAATTACTTAATAAACCACCTTTGTTAAGTAATTTATAGTTAAACCCATGAGGAATAACTAAATAAATCACTATTTATTTGATTTTCTTCTAGGAATAATTAATTAAACCATTGTTCAATTATTATTCCTTATCATATTTGACCCAATCATGAAAAATAAACAGATAAATTATTAATTATCCTATTTTTCTCTAAGAATAATTAATTAATCACTAATTAATTATTATTCTTTGTTAAATTTGACTAAATCCTTAGGAATAATTAAATAAATCCTTATTTATTTATTATTCCTTAACTAATTTCTTAAGATGATAAATAAGTCATTTATTTATTTATTATTTCTAAATAAAAGTTTAAATGTTTTTTCCCTCCTAACCAAATATAATAAAATTTCCAAGTGGTTATTCCAAGAATGGGATCAATAATATGTTATTATTGCTCATTATTCAAGGGTAACTCAGTATTTTGTTATAAATAAAAGGGTTTTCCATTCATTATTCACTTTTGATTATTTTCATTTTTGCACTCACAGTTGTAACTCTGATTATTTTCATTGTCGCACACCATTATTTGTTGGGTTTACACATTATAGAGGAGAGAGACTCTACACTATCCTCAAATGTCTTCAGCTTGTGTAGAGTCTCTCTCCTCTATAATGTGTAAACCTAGCAAATAATGGTGTGTGAAAATGAAAATAATCAGAGTTACAACAGTGAGTGCAACAATGAAAATAATCAAAAGTGAATAATGAATGGAAAACCATTCTATTTATAACAAAACATTGAGTTATCCTTGAATAATGAGCAATAATAAAATATTATTGATCCCATTCTTGGAATAACCACTTGGAATATTTTATTATATTTGGTTAGGAGGCAAAAAGTATTTAAACTTTTATTTAGAAATAATAAATAAATAAATAATTTATTTATCATCTCAAGACATTAGTTAAGGAATAATAAATAAATAAGGATTTAGTTAATTATTCCTAAGGGATTTAGTCAAACTTAACAAAAAATAATAATTAGTTAGTGATTTATTAATTATTCTTAGAGAAAAATAAGATAATTAATGATTTATCTGTTCATTTTTCATGATTGGGTCAAATATGACAAGGAATAATAATTGAACAATGGTTTAATTAATTATTCCTAGAAGAAAATCAAATAAATAGTGATTTATTTAATTATTCTTCATGGGTTTAACTATAAATTACTTAACAAAGGTGACAAAGGTGGTTTATTAAGTAATTTCTCACATTGAAAGCAATTTTACTATGGAAAAATTGGCTTTACATGGTGTACTTCAATCCATCTAGTAAATTAGGCTAGATGATCAATATTTTGGTGATAACACCGCAAAAAATGTCCAGCTTCACCACCGTTATAGCATATGATCTGACCCCGAACTCATCCAGTGCCCCCTCCTCGATCACGTCCTCAACCTTGAAATCCTCTTTGGGCCACAAGTGAGCCATGATCTTCTTGTGCGCAGCCTTGATCTTGTATCCTATATGTTGAAGTTCGATCCATCATCAAATCATAGTTGCGACAATTCTTCTCTTCATGTCCTATTGATCAACAGAAGTTACAATATAATTGCCTTGGCAACTACACATATTTCTGTAAAAAAATAACTATGATCAGTGGGGTGTCGGCCTGCAACTCAGTAAATACTACACCATACGCTTGGTCTGGTACTTGGTCCAGCACTAGGCTCCAGCTTCAAAAGGTAGGGACCTCCTCCATCCAAATAATCAGGATAAATAAGACATTGTTCCTTATAGTGACCTTCCGCTTTACACTTTAGACATGAAACTTCTGAGTGTATCTCAAACCGAGCTTCCTTACCTTTCTTCAAATCTTAGAGTTCCACATTCAAGCTTGCTAACTGGGATGATATTTGTTGAACCCCTATGTGAGTATCTTGTACTGACGATGCCAAGATTGCTAACTAGGATTGTATTTGTTGAACCGCTATGTGAGTATCTTGTACCGGCGATGCTTCTAACTTCATCATGATTTCTGATGCTTCGGTCTGCGTCCCAATCTTTTTTTGCGATAGTGGTAATTTGAGGTGTGGCAATAGCACAACTATATACCACCCTTTGTGTTTTTCGTCATAGATATGGAAGTTGACTTGTCCTAGCAAACATTTTAACCTCTGATCTACATCCCAGGAAGTCTCATTGACTACCTGATTAATTTATTTTATTTTTGTAATGCACTGTGACTACGACTTGGGCTTCTTAAACTCCATGTTCAGTGTGTTCTTTGTCACAGCTAGTGAAGCAGTTGGATTCATCATACTGTACTTGATATACCATGACAGTGCTCTGTCTTGCAGCATTGTGACAAGCTACACTTTCTTCATATCATCGCCATTGATCTACTGTGGTTTCCACTTAACTTCTGCGACAAACCAAAATTGATCAAGATCTTTTGATCCCTGAACCTTAAAAATAGGCATCTTCATTGTGTTAGCCATTTTGAATAGTGGTGTTGGAGGTGGAGGTGGAGGTTTAGATGTATGAGGTAGAGGCAAAGGTGGAGGTGGAGTGGATGGACGTGGAATCCTAGAAGTGCCTTGATTTTCTCATTGTGTCGCACCTCTAGGTGTACTAGGGTTGCTCCTTTCTTCTTCGCTTTCTGATTCACGCAATAATGAACTATACTCACCCTCAATAACTTTGTCATGATCTACTCTGAATATTTGTCTACTTCATGTAGATCCAATTTGGCTTCTTTTAAACATCAGTCTATATGCATAACACCCTTTTCACATAGCAGCATCTTAATCCAGAGCTTTAAGGAATTTAGATACTTACCTCATGGCACCTTTGAAAAATCGGTGCTCAACTTCACTATAGGATACTATTGTGTCAATTACAAATTTAGTAATAAATCCTCTAAGAATACTTTCAATCCACTAGTCAAAATCTCTTGCAACCTTATTTTCGGACTCCTTAAGTCACTTACTCAGCTCTAGGGTCCACACAATGGGATTTTCGTGTTTCCAACAAGGCTCGTTTGCAGCTAGCTTTGAAAGCCACTTGTGCAGCTCATTAGCAACGATGTGAAAAATATCTCATGTTGTTATCTCTCTCTCTCTCTCTCTCTCTCTCTCTCTCTCTCTCTATATATATATATATATATATCTAACCACCTTTATGTTGACTATTGTGGATTTCTTCTTTCCTGTGCTGCAAATTCGTGCAACTTCCAGTCTACCCAATCTTGGATCTCTTTTCTAGTTCATTGCCAAACCACACATCCCTCAGATATATCTCAGTCCTAGCAACAAAACCGTTTGTTGGGTTCAAGATCTCAGACCCAGGTTCATAGTTAGTTGCGTAACCAACAAAACCCTATACTACTAGCCCTTTCCGCAACGACTTGCATAACGAAGATCTCAATCTCACCCGAGGAAATATTAGGGGATATTAGAACCAGGTTTATACATCCAAAGGGACTATGTAGTATGGTTGTAAGGTTTCATTTAGTTTAGGGCTTAATCCGACCTTCACAATACATTAACCTTACTGTCTTAGTCGTGGAGTGTTTTCCTACTTAACGGACTTGTGAGATGCACATAACTAGTCTAACATGTATTATTCATGATTTAAAATAGTATTTGAACCTTCGTGATGAAATTACAAAATACATATTGGAGAGAACCAGTATTGCAGCAATAATGCTGCAACTCTTGCGCTACCTTCTTTACTCTTATCAGCCCGGTAGTTCATAACAAACTTGGAAGCGACGGTGTTGTATGCATAAGTACTAGTTCTTACTACAGGTTGTCACTTGGTCAGCCAACGCAAGATCACTAGGAGCTCAAGCTAACTTCTATGGATTCTAGAAGAAGCTCTATATGTGATGAAAGGAGGGAAAGACTATTCTCCAGATACTACTCTAACTGCAAAAAGGAGAAAGACTGAAATGTAAAGCAAACCAAGTAAATCCTACTTAACCAACTAATCCTACTTTTGCAGAAAGCACTATGAAAACCATGAAAAGAATTCCATCTATCTATTCAAAGAAGTAAACAACATCTAACTAAGCTATTTCTGGAAGTAAATGAGCAAAAAACATCTTTTTGGATTTTTATGTATTTTTATGTGAATTTGACATGTATGTGATTTATTGTTTGTGAATGTGGCAGCGAATAGGTGGTGTTGAAAGGTAGTTTTAGGGCTTGAGAGGATGTAGGATGGTGTGGTTGGGTCCTAGGAGGTCTCAGGTGGCCTTCTGGAGGCTTTTCCCACACTCGGCCTTCAAAAGAAAGCCTACAGGAAAATATACAGGAGGACACAGGAAATCTAAAGGAGGAAAAACAACGTTCTATAGGAGACCTACAGGAGGAGGTTGAGAGCATTTTTGGTTGTTTTGAGGGTGTGAGAGTGGGTGGAAAAGGTGGATGAAGGTTGGAATGAGGTGTTAGGGCACCTAGGTTCTACCAAGAATCCTTAGGAGAGAGAAATGTGATTAGATTTGCTCAAGGAGAGAGGAAGAAGTTCTATAAAAAATGCAGGCAACTAAGGCAGAATTGAGGGGAGACTTGGGCGACCTGTAGGGCATGGATCAGATGGAGGATGGGATCGCTAATAAGCTGACCTGATATTAGAAGATATCTACTGCATAGACAATTGATAGTCAACCAATGAGATGAAGCAAGCAATGAAATAAGTGCATCTAGAAAAACAAAGTTTTGCATCAAACTAATCTAAAATGTGATCTATGAAATGAAATGTTGATAACTGCTGTAAGCAAGGAAAGCATGGAAGAAGACTATGGAAAATAATGAAGTGAGCATGATGGAGAAGTTCTGAAGCAAAGCAAACTAGACTATTAACCAACTAAAAATCTGTAAACACGAGAAGTCCTCTGAATGAGGAAAATATGTGTTTTTGGGGCAGCAAGACGGTCTTTGCCTCAGATCATGGTCCCAAAGGGAGGAAGAGAGGCTAAGGCAGTGTTGCTAACCTTTTGAATCTTTTCTTTACCACTGTTTAACCTACTATAGAAAGCACAAATGGAAGCAAACTACTGAATCATCAAAAGCAACCTATTCTTAACCATGAAAGAAATACATCTAATAGCAATCTAATCTACAACTAAAATAAAAAATATAAATACAAGTAAAGAGGAGCTTGCATGCTTGGATTGGGCCCTAACTGAAGAGCTTCATCCTTCTGAGGTAACTCAGTGCTAACTCAAAAAGGATTCCATATTTATTTTCAAAACAGTAACAAGATTACATGGAACTGTCAAAATAATAAGCTCGAAGTTGAGCAGAGTTTACATAAGCAAAAGTACAACAAAAATCCAACAAAAATCTGACCCTAGTGAGGCCCTAGGCCTCTCTACTTATACAAATTAAGCTACCAATAGCTTTCTTAAAATCAAGGAGGCTTGGTTCCCAAAACTCGAGATAGTCATCAGTCATCCTCCACTTGCTCGGCTGCCTGCTAATGCATGACTTAGCTACTTGTACTCTGAGATGAATGAAGGGGAATTCGAAGTGAGGAGTAATAAATGAGGGGGAATCCCTCCTATAAGTCCTCTCCTTTTTCCACTTTGAGTTATTGCTGCCATTTGTCCATTGGATCCTTGACTTTAACTACAAAATTCTTCAATAATCTGCATTAAACACATATTAGACCACATGGCATCATAACTAACTCAACTCACTCTATAAGCATAAATATAATTAGAAAATCATACAATAAGCTAAGTGAATGGTTGATTTGACTAGGTTAAGAGGTAAAATGAGCCCATATAATTACCCATTTATGAGGCTGATCATCACCCCTACTAAAAGTGTTGCTCATCCTCTGAGCAACTTAGTCCATCTCCTCATCTTTTATGGCCCTAGTGGCCTCCCTAGCATCCCATGCTTCTGATGTGGTCTCCTATTCCTTGTCATAGAATCTTTCCTTCCGATCTATTTCTTCCCATTGCTCCTACTCTTGTTCTTCTCTTCTGCCTTCTAGCATGCCTAGCAGTAGTGGGAGACTCAATTTGAGGCCAATCCAATTGACCTTGAGACTCTGCATGGAGCGCTTATACATTGGCACTCTACTTAATGCTTCCATCATCCTCATTGGGGAATGATATTCCATGATCTGCAGACTATGTGGTAAGGCATTCCATCTCCTCATACATGCATGCACACAGTCATCCCCAAGTAACCTTTCCATATCCTCAAAATGTGCAATGTCTTGCGCCTAATCACTTATATATCTAGGGGAAATCTGAGGATTATTAGCAAGCCGGTTATGTGTGCTGATGAATGCCATGGGGTTTGATGACTTAGCTCTAACCATTAATGGCTCATTCTGCTCCTTTATCATCAACCTTCTTATTTTTGCTACCCTTAACTCTTCATGGTTCATCCATGAGGCCATGGCCATTAGTTGCAGGTCCCCTAACCTGGCATTGGGGTCCCACACATTCATGTCTGTGAGGGCCATGTTATGCAGGTAGAATTCTGCCATCTTTGCCTTATGTTCTGATGTGCTTTGGTCACACGGGTCCATAAACTGCATGTAATCTTGGAAGGGCATTGTGCCTCTTTGTTCTGAAGTCTTTATTTGAAATTGCAACCATTGGTCCTTGAGATACAAGCCATAGGATTTTTCTAGTGTCCTACATTGCAATGCCTCCATGGACTAGCTGGCCATGCATGCCAGTTGGGTCTCTTTCTCTTACAGATGTCTTCTTATCAATTCATTTTCAGTTTCAAGGTGGCTTCTTGTGATTGCTTCTCTGTGTCTAACAACACTTAACTCTCTGCCCATTTCTCTGAGTTTTCTCTCCACATGGCCAATATCCTAAACTCCCTTGGATTTGGCTATTTGCATCCACGTGTGTGTTCTTATTCTCTCTTTCTCTAATTCAAAGAATAGTGGAATTGCAATTTTTTGTGGAATTATTCTTCCCCCCTCAAGAATATTTTAGTAGGAGCCAAGACTGGGCTGGGGATTAGGTTCTTGTAACTCTATTTCTTCTTCCTTTCCTTGTGGCTATCCTTCTACCCTTTTCTCAAGCTTTTGGGTCTCCCGTAGTTTTGACAGGGTCTCCTGTAGAATTCTCTATGCCTCTTGTAGGACTGTTTTTCAGTCCTGTAGTTCTACCTTTTCTTTCCATGTGGGGGATCTAGGAGTCCCCCTTTCATATGTGATAGGTGCCTTGGAAGGGGTTCTTTTCCTTGGGCAGAGGGTGAATCTTCAATAATAATTGGCACTTTTCAAGAAGGTTTGGGTTTCCCTGTTTTGATTCTTGTGCTCTTCATAGCCCTGAAATACATTGAGGTCTACCTCTTCCTCTTCTGTTTTGGCTTAATTGGTGTGCTGAGGGCAGTGAGAGCAGCTAGTGCCTCTATTTCTAGAGTCTCAGGGGACACTTCTATCTTTTTTGCCTCTTTTTCTCCTCCTTCTATTTCTTTCTTTGTCTCTGTTTGCTTTGTTTCTCCCTGCTCTATTTCTTCTGCTTTCTCCTCCTCTATCTTGGTTTCTTCCTTCTTCCCTTCTTGTTCTTCTAAATCACCAATTGCTTCACCTTCTCCCCCTTGCTTCTCTTCCTCCTCACTGCCAATAAGACTGATATCATAGGTCAAGGTATTTATGTCATCTTCAGTTGTCATGTTTTGGAATATTTCCCATGCTATAGGGAGTGTAAATGTATGGAGGGCTTCTTCCACTAAAATTTTGATTAACCCATGGTGATCTAGCTGCTCTGGATTTCATGCTTTTACTTTAGTACTGGAGTCAATGAGGGACTGCAGGAGGAAGTAGGGGATTTTGAGCTTCTAAGCGGCTGGAGTGTCCATGCCATACCTTAATTCATGAAGGATTCTAAAGTGGTAACCATAGACAATATTGTACCTCCTCTCACAGGAAATATACTTGATTATTTGGTAGCTAACCTTATCCCAAGGATATGGTATTCTAGCCATTCTAATTCGATTTTTATCCTCTACAGGGGTTTCATTGTTTTGGAAAAAGTTTTTCTTAGCAACTTGGCCAATTGGTTTCTCATCCTTAGTCCAAGGCAATCCAAGAGGAAGGGTAGTGACCCTACTAATAAATTCAGGGGTTATCTCCATGGAAAGGCCTCTAAAGGTGATAATGGCATGTGTTCTAGTGTGAGGGACAAAAGAGTGGGAAAATTCTTGAGCAATCTCTTCATCAAACCCTCGGAATTTCTCAAAAAAGTTCATCCAATTTGCTCTTGTGAATATGTCCACTACTTGGGGATGTGCATGGAGCCTGGAGGAGTTGGTGGGCTCCTTCGTCATAAAACCTCCTGTCATTTTGTTTATTCTTCTTTGGGAAAAAAAATTGGAGAAGGAGACAACAATTTTTGAAGAAAAACAGAGAAACAGAGAGACTGTGTTTTTTTTTAAGAAATAAGCAGAAATTTTTTATGTATTTCCTCCACCTAAAGGCTTTATTTCCTCCTAAAAATTAAACCACTGCTTGCATATCTTGATATTCAATGGGGGTATTCATAGAACCTACCTCCTCGGCCCGAGAATTGTACTAAAACTCGTGTTTTCTCCCTTCAAAACAACTCATTGGCCTTCCTGTAGAAGACTGTTGTCCCTCCTATAGAATTCATGTAGGTTCTCCTGTAGAACCTGGGAATATGGGAGAGATCAATGGAGAACGATGGTTACGAGGCTGTGGGGGCACGAGGAGATTGCAGGAGTGGAGTTTTGAGGAGAGAATGAAGGAAAATGTGGTGAGAGTGCTCGGGGAGGAGTACTTATTGCTTTTTATGGATATTTCCGGTGATGGAGGGTGAGCTGGCCAAGTGTATGTTGGCCATATTTGGACCATTGGTCCCCACCTACCTTTTCATCATGGCCCTCTCCTCGTAATCATCCCTCATGATTGCATCGGAGTTCACACTTCCTCCACTACCTGTCCTTGACATCTTTCTTGAGTTGATTGTGCACACGTGTGGGTGACATCATCGAATGAGTGGAGTCAACTAGATGAAGGTGGCGAAGTTAACTAGCCACCTTTCCGTCATTCAACCTCAACCATCTCATTGCTATTGCATGCCTTATAATTACAGAAATGCAAACAGAGGAGCAGGTTAGTTACTTACCTGAGATCCGAATGCATTTGTTGTGAAGGTTGTGGCTCTTTCTCTCTGCTGCATGCCTTTGTTTCTTTTGATGCATGTTGTCTACTTGCTGATGTGTGGTTGTGCCTTGTGCAGGTTCTTCTCTAGCTAGATCTGATCTTCAGGTGTCTTCTTCAACCTTCATATTTGCACCCTCTTGTTGTTGATGCTAGATTTTAATGGGATCAATTGCTACAAGAATTCCTACAGGAGCTCCTGTAGCTGCTTCTCCCTTTGAAACTTTAGCTTCTTTCTGTGCTTGGAGCTGTGAGGATGATGCCAGAGATGTAGATAGAGATGGAGAGGTAATAGGTGGGCTTCAGGTGAGGTTGATGGTGTTGTTCCCTTTCTTATTTTTTTTGTTTTTTTTCTTTTCTTGAAGAACTATTTTTTTCTATGTTTTTCTTGGACAGGAAGAACGATGATGCTTGGGGTGTGATGCAGGCTTGGACATGATGGCAAGGAGGTTTGAGGACTGCAGGAGGATTTATAGATTTTTTCTCTGTCCCTAAAACTTCCTTTTATATCCATTTCTGGCTCTCTGTAATTCCTACAAGAGCCTCCTATAGAAAACACAGTTTTTGAAAAATAAGCACAGTGAGGTGAGAAAATACCAAGAACGATGGAGAAAGATGTGGGAAGGTAGGATAGGTGTTGGTGTTGGTTTCAAGGCTCCCTTGGCACCTTTTGCTGCTTCCTGTAGTCCTCCTGCAAACCTGCAATGCAACTGGAAATTCATTTTTCTTTTTCTCTTTTTTTTTTTGAAAACAACTAGGGCGCCTCAGGGAGGTTTTCACCCTAATTTCCTGCCCTGGGCACCTCCAAGGGAGGTTTTCACCCAGGGATCTTATTTTTCTCTTTTCTTCTTTTTTTTTCTTTTGACATCACTAGGCTACCTCAGAAGAGGTTTTCAACCCAATGATGGGACTCAAGCGCCTCATGGAGGTTTTCACTTGAGTCCTTATTTTTTTATTTTTCTTTTTCTTCAGTGAGTGGATGAAGTGGAGGCTAAGACATGCTCCACTATCATCACTATCTTATTCAAATCTTCAACGAACTCTCGCTTGGAGAGGGGTTTCTTGTATACTTTCAACCGATGTCCATTGACAAGCATGGGGATGGCTTCATCATCAATGGTTCTGATCAGAACTGCACCATTTTCATTGCATTTCTCCACAGTGTAGTGTCCCAACCATCTTGTCCTTAGCTTGCCCTTGAAATATTTGTATCTTGAATCATAGAGTAGTGCCCAATCTCCCTCTTGGAATTGCTTCTCCTTGATTTTTTTTTCATGCCATATCTTTCTCTGAAGCTGAACTACCTTTGTATGGAGAAGGGCCTACATTTTGTGTTCATCCAATCCATTGAGCTAAAGTAATCTTTCTTTCTATGCATGGATGACGTTTAGGTCCAGCTGAGCTGGCATCCTCAGGGTATTGAATTCAAAATCCTATTGACAGCAAAGCCTTCTTCCCATAGACCAGCTCATAGGGTGTGAACCCTATAGTGGTCTTCCATGTTGTGTTGTAGGCCCAACTAGCCTTAACTAATCTGTCCACCCAGTCTTTTCTACTGCTTCTCACTACCTTTGTCAGGATCCCTTCCAATGCTCTGTTAGTGACCTCCACTTGCCCATTGGCTTGTGTATGGTAAGGGGTTGAAGTCCTGTGCTTGATTCTATGATGTGTGAGTAGGTCTTCAATCAGATTGGAAGTAAACTGACTACCTTGATCTATCACCAATTCTCTTGGATACCCAAACTTGTAGAATATGTTCTCTCTCAAAAATTCAGCTACTTTTTCCTCTGTCACTGCTTTGATTGCTTTTTTCTCTTCCCACTTTGTCAGGTAATCAGTGCACACAATGATGTATTGCTTCTACTTTGAAGGAGGGATGATAGGCCCCACAAAGTCCATGCCCCACTTCTCAAATGGCTCAAAGGTCACTTGAGGTTGCATGGGCATTTCATCCTTTGGAGTAGGTTTCCCCATCCTCTGACACTGATCACATTGACTGGTATATCTCCTCACATCCTGATGAAGAGTGGACCAGTAGTATCCTACTCGCAGTATCTTGAAGGTGGTTCTTTTTGCTGCAAAATGACCTCCACAAGGCCCATCATGACAGGTCAAGAGGATTTCAAAGACTTCCTCCACCCTGACACATCTTCTCAAGATTTGATCTGGGCCATGTTTGAAGAGATTGCCCCCAATCCAGGTGAAAGGGGAGCTTTTCCTCACTATCTTTCTCTTCTCCTTTGAGGACATATGTGGTGGAAACTGTGCTGAAACCAAGTAGTTTTCTATATCAGTAAACCATGGAGAGAGTACTGAGATAGCAAATAGGTGTTCATCTGGCATTTGGTCATCCACCATTCCTTCTTCACCTGCAGACAAATTTACTCTAGACAAAAAGTCAGCAACCATATTTTCTTTACCAGGCTTATCAATAATGGTCAAATCAAACTGCTGCAGTAAAATCAACCATCTAATAATGCGAGCATTCACATCCAGTTTGTTCATTAAATATCTAATTGTAGTATGATCAGTGTGCACAAAATTTTGATAGCCTATGATATAATGTCTGAAATTGTTTAAGGAATGCACAACAGCTAGGAGTTCCTTCTCGATCATTGTATAGTTTAACTCTGCCTTTGATAAGTTTTTTCTTATAAAGTATATGGCATAAGGAAAATTTTCATCAATTTGTCCCAAGGCTACTCCTATTGCTTTGTTTGAGGCATCTGTGTGAATGTGGAAAGGTAGGGCCTAGTTTGGGCCTCTCAGAATTGGGGCAGTCACAAGTTTTCTCTTCAAGGTATCTAGGGCTTCTTGACAGTTCTCCGACCATATAAACTTGACATACTTACCTAAAATGCCAAACAAAGGAGAGGCTAGCTTGCTGAAATCTTTAATGAATCTCTGGTAATACCCTGCTAAGCCTAGGAAAATTCTAACATCTTTCACCTTTTGAGGAGGTGGGACCCTTTGGAAGATGGCAATTTTGTTTGGGTCCACCTGCAGTCCTTGTTGAGATATTGCATCACCTAGCACGATCCCTTCAGTCATCAAAAATTCACATTTTTCTGGACTAAGGGATAGGTTCATCTCAATACATTTGTCTAGAACTTTTCCTAGATTAGATAAGGCTTCCTGAAATTCAAATCCATAAGGAGTAAAGTCATCCATGCATATCTCTACTGCATCATGAACTGATTTAGAAAATATACTTAGTATCGCCCTTTGGAAAGTGGCTGGAGCATTACACAAACCAAAAGGAAGGACCCAATATGCAAAGGTACCCCAAGGACAAGTGAAAGTGGTCTTATCTTGGTCTTTCGGGTTTATTTGAATCTGATTTTACTCGATAAACCCATCTAGGAAAGAGAAAAACTTTTTTCCTGCCAGACCGTCTAACACTTGATCTATGAAAGGTAAAGGAAAATGGTCCTTTTTAGTGGCTTTGTTCAATTCCCAATAGTCGATACAAATTCTCCACTTACCATTTTTCTTTGGCACTAGCACCAAAGGAGAGATCCATTCATTGTCAGAGATGGGATAGACAAATCTTGCATCAAGCAATTTCTACAGTTCTACCTTAACAATATCTTTAAGTGTTGGATTCATCCTCCTTTGAGGTTGCCTGACTGGCTTGCAATCCTCCTTGATGTATATATGACGAGTACCTACTTAAGGGTGCACTCCCTTCATCTCCTTATAACTCCAAGCGAAGGCATATAGGTGTTTTCTCAGCAAGCTACACAGTTCCTTCTCCTGGGAAGTGGATAGGGATGGATTGATTTTAAAGGTTCTTTCTAGGCCGAACTCTATATTCTTAACATCGAGAGAGGTGGAGTCAGTCGCACAGAGATCAGTTGAGGGGTTTTTTTTGGTTTCTCTTACTATGTCCTCTAATGGTGATACACTGGGAGGTGGATTCTGAATCATATTTTCAATCATATCATCCTCATCTGGCAGTTTTCCCCCCATGGCGATTTCTAGTGCACAAAGTGGTGCAGAGTAGAATTCATCCTCATCTTCCTCCTCCAACCAGAGAGGTAGATCATGCTCTAGCAAGGGTTGGGCAAAAGGATATAGGATTAACTACTTGGACATATACCCGTTCTTTATGGTCATGTTCTCATCTCAACAGCTGATGTAGGCATTGGTGGTAGCCAATCAGGGTCTTCCTAGAATGAGAGGATACCTAGTAAGCTTTGCCTTTGGCTGGAGAACTAAGAGATCAACAAGGTACTCCCAAGCATCAATGGAGACCATCACATCTTCCACAATCCCCTCAGGGGTCACGGTGGAGCGATCTGCAAGCTGTGGCATGGTCGTGGTCTTCCTCAAGGAGCCCTAGAGGTTGAGTTTGGGAATTTTTTCCTTTTTCATCACATTAATGGCGGCTCCTAGATCAATCAAGGTGTGTGGGATCATGGTGCCATTGATGTGGACATCGACTACTAGGCTTCCAGGGTCCAAATCTTTTGGACAGATTGCTTGCCCCAACATCAGGTTGGACAATTGCCTTGTGACATTAATGGTTGAGGCATCTCTCTTACGCCTTCCTGGATGCCTAAAGAACTTCTCTTTGATCAACCTATTGTAGATAGGCACATCTTTTATGGCTTGGAGAATTGGTATCTTCACACATAAATGTTTCAATTCTCCTAGGAATTCAGTTTCTTCTGGGGTAGGCTGAACTGTTGCAGATAGTCTCTCAGGAAAGGGTGGAATTTCTTTAGGTTCACTTTCCTCTTTATCTTCCTCAACCTCCCTGGGTGGAAGCTGGCTGTCTAGGAGAAATTTCCCAGATCGCAAGTTGATTTATTGAATCTCCACAACATAAGTTGGGCATGATGGTTCCCCACTATACATTTGCTGAGCCTGTTTGTTGTTTGGGTTTGGATTTGGTTGGGCAAGTATCTAGGGTTGCTTTGGTGGAGCAGGAGGTAACAATTGTGGTTGGGTAGATGGTGGAGGAAAAAGAGTGGGAGGAGAGTTGCATTGGGGCCTCCACCCCTGATGAGATGCATTCCACTGAGGCTGTGGCAGAGCATAGGATTGAAATGAATGGGTGGCTGGTTGGGCATGATATGCAGATATGAAGGACCAAGGAGGAGGTGTGGACCAGGAAGGATGAACAGGGGGCCCCAAGAAGGTATGGAAGTTACTTGGTTTGGGTTGTAGTATGCCTGAGATGTCCCTTGCATCCCCTGTTGATATGTTCTAGGTCCATGCGGCCTCCTTTGGTTTATGTAATAGAGTTGTTCAGTGGCTCCCTCAGGCCCTTGATATAAAACTTTAAGTCCAGGTAAGGAAGGGCACTTGTTTGTAGAATGATTTTCTTCACAGAGTAAACAAAATTTTATAGCATTGAATGGGAATTCATTCCTAGGATGCCCCCTAGTACATCTAGGGCAAAAAATGGCCAAATCCCTCTCTGCTTCCTCTTGTTTCCTTTTGATATGTAAGGCATCCATTTGCATGGCAAGAGTCTGCAACATCTCACTCTTGAAGTCTTACAACATGTTTCCAATTTCTCCTTTAATGGATGACCTAGAGGAAGAAGTACTGGCTATGGGTTGACTCCCCCTACCTTTCTTTCTGGCTGCTCTAGAATGGTTTCTAAAAATAGTCTTTATGCCCTCATAGGATAGTTGGTAGATGTCTCCCCCGGCCAGTAGATGGAGGGTGTCTAAAAAATCTTCCTGAATTCCCCTTAGCAGGACCAGCTTCAGAGACTCAGGGTCAAGTGTACACCCAGCCCTTTTGTAACTGAGCTGGAACCTCTCTTCATAGTCCTCCAGGGATTCATCACTTCCTATGGTGATTTGGAAAAATTCTTCTTTAATATCTTTTGACCTACAATAGTCTCGATACTTGTTGTTAAATGCTTGTTGCATCTGAGCCCAAGTTGTGATGCTATTGCCAGGAAATCCCATGAACCAGTGCAAGGCTACATCCTTGAGAGTAGAAGGGAACAATTTCAACTTTTTCTCATCTTCTGGATAGTCATAGGTTCGATAGATAACAAAAAACTCAAACAAAAAGGTGTCAAGATCTTCTGTAGTTAGACCATGGAAATGAAGTAGGGTGGAAGGGCTTATATTCTTCATTTTGGTGTCCCCATTGGTCTCCTGAATGGAAAAGGTACCCTCTATTCTCTCTCCACTCCCCCTAGCATTTCTGTGTTCAGCCACTGGCTCCAAAGGAATGTTTTCTTCTTCTTCTTCCCCTATAGGTTCTTCAAATATGTCTGGTTGTTCACCTAAGGGTTCTTCTTGATCACAGCCACTGAAGAAGAGAGAAGGCTTGCTGTGTGAAGTAGTGAGGGTGCTGGGCAAGAATTTCCCTGAATTATCTCTTTTCCTACGAGGCATGAAAGGAAATATTTTTGGTTGGTTTTTGTTTGTTTTTTTTCCACACTGATAGTACCTGGAAAACTGAAATTGATTGATCAAAACAAATTGCAACTAGCTGAAGTGAACTTGCTAAAATGAAATTTGCAGAATTGAAGAGGAAAGCAAGGAAATGAATAAGTTGAAGGAAAACAATCACTAGTCTACTCTTGCTGAAATGAAATTTGTAGAATTGGAAAGGAAAGCAAGGAAATGCAGAACTGAAGGAAACGAAAGGACTAGTCCACTTTTGCTGAAATAAACTATTACCATGATGTTGCAATAGAAAAATAGAAGAAAGCAGTAATCATAAAATAATTTAATGCTTCCCTGGAAATGACACCAAAAAAATGGTGAGCACCAGTATTGCAGCAATAATGCTGCAACTCATGGGCTGCCTTCTCTACTCTTATCAACCCGATAGTTCGTAACAAACTTGGAAGCGACAGTGATGTATGCACAAATACTAGTTCTTACTTTCAGTTGTCACTTGATCAACCGACGCAAGATCACTAGGAGCTCAAGGAAACTTCTATGGATTCCAGAAGAAGCTCTATATGTGATGAAAGGAGAGAAAGACTATTCTACAGATACTACTCTAACTGTAGAAAGGAGAAAGAGTGAAATGTAAAGCAAACCAAGTAAATCCTACTTAACCAAATAATCTTATTTTTGCATAAAGCACTATGAAAAGCATGAAAATAATGCCATCTATCTATTCAAAGAAGTAAACAACATCTAACTAAGCTATTTCTGGAAGTAAATGAGCAAAAAACATCTTTTTGGATTTTTATGTATCTTTATGTGAATTTGACATGTATGTGATTTATTGTTTGTGAATGTGGCAGTGAATATGTGGTGTTGAAAGAAACTTTTGGGGCTTGAGAGGATGTAGGATGGTGTGGTTGGGTCCCAGGGGTCTCAGGTGGCATTCTGGAGGCTTTTCCCACACTCAAAATTCAAAAGAAAGCCTACAGGAAAATCTATAGGAGGACATAGGAAATCTACAGGAGGAAAAACAACTTTCTACAAGAGGCCTACAAGAGGAGGCTGAGAGAATTTTTGGTTGTTTTGATGGTGTGAGAGTGGGTGGAAAAGGTGGATGAAGGTTGGAATGAGGTGTTAGGGCACCTAGGGTCTACCAAGAATCATTGGAGAGAGAAAGGTGATTGGATTTGCTCAAGGAGAGAGGAAGAAGTTCTATGGAAAATGCAGGAAACTAAGGCAGAATTGAGGGGAGACTTGGGTGACCTATAGGGCATGGATCAGATGGAGGATGGGATGGCTAATAAGTTGGCCTACTGTTAGAATATATCTTCTACATAGACAACTGACAGTCAACCAATGAGATGAAGCAAGCAATGAAATAAGTGCATCTAGAAAAACAAAGTTTTGCATCAAACTAATCTAAACTGTGATCTATGAAAGGAAATACTGATAACTACTACAAGAAATGAAAGCATGGAAGAATACTATGGTAAATAAAGAAGTTAGCATGGTGGAGAAGTTCTGAAGCAAAGCAAACTAGACTATTAACCAACTAAAAAGATGTAAACACTAGAAGTCGTATGAATGAGGAAAATCTATGTTTTTGGGACAGCAAGAGGGTCTTTGCCTCAAATCATGGTCCCAAAGGGAGGAAGAGAGGTCAAGGCACTATTTATAACCTTTTTAATCTTTTCTTTACCATTGCTTAACCTGCTATAGAAAGCACAAATGGAAGCAAACTACTGAATCATCAAAAGCAACCTATTCTTAACCATGAAAGAAATACATCTAACAACAATATAATCTACAACTGAAATAAAACATACAAATACAAGTAAAGAGGAGCTTTGCTGCTTAGATTTAGCCCTAACCCAAGAGCTTCAACCCTCTGAGGTAACTCAGTGCTAACTCAAAAAGGATTCCATCTTTATTTCCAAAACAGTAACAAGATTACATGGAACTATCAAAATAATAAGCTCAAAGTTGATGAGAGTTTACATAAGCAAAAGTACAACAAAAATCCAACAAAATCTGACCCTAGTGAGGCCCTAGGCCTCTCTACTTATACAAATTAAGCTACCAATAGCTTCCTTAAAATCAAGGAGGCTTGGCTCCCAAAACTCAAGATAGTCATCAGTCATCCTCCACTTGCTCGACTGCCTGCTAATGCATGACTTGGTTGCTTGTACTCCGAGCTGAATGAAGGGGAATTCAAAGTGAGGAGTAATAAATGAGAGGGACTCCCTCCTATAAGTCCTCTCCTTTGTCCACTTCAAGTTATTGCTGCCATTTGTCCACTGGATCCTTGACTTTGACCACAAAATTCATCAATAATCTGCATTAAACACATATTAAACCACATGGCATCATAACTAACTCAACTCACTCTATAAGTATAAATATAATTAGAAAATCATACAATAAGCTAAGAGAATGGTTGATTTGACTAGGTTAAGAGGTAAAATGAGCCCATATAATTACCCATTTATGAGGCTCATCACATATACAAAAGTTATCTTTAATGATGCAAAATTATAGAAACTATGCTAACATAAGAAAATACACATATTTGTCTCAAAATATTCTTTATTAACTCAAGTCTTCATAGATACAATCTTTCTGACCCTGCACACACAGTTGTAGACTTACCAAGGTCTCCTCACACACAGTTGTAGGAGCCTTCCCCTTTGCCCGAACACAGAAATATATCAGAACATATTACAACATTAAATTCATCACTTCCATTGTTGCCTTGGACTTGCTAAGACATCCCTTTATATATCCTTTACCCTTACAAAAACATGGTCTGCAAACCATGGGTGGAGCTCAAAATATTCTAAATAATCCCATCCCATTACAATATAAGGGGCTTTGACCCACCCTAAAACCCCTTTGAGTCCTATAACTCTATGTGAATCGCGCTCCTCTCCTCAAAATGCGAGGACTTTACATGACTTAGACAAAACTTGGACCTAGGGGACCCTTACCCAACAAGTAGTGATCATGGGTTTTATCCTAGTTCTAGTTCAGAGATACAACATGGTCATCATTGTTACCATTCATATAGGAGGAGTGAGAAGAAGTAATTTCAAACAAAGTTTAAGAAAGGAAATCCTTCTACATTTGATGGATAAATGAAGAACTCACAGGATGCAAAATCTTGGTTTCTTGGGATGAATAAGATTTTTGGATTGCGTGATTATTTAAGAAACATGAAGGTAGGGATAACTACTTTTAGTCTTAAAGGTAAGGAAAACATTTGGTTGGAGGATGTAAATAATGTTAGAGGCATTCAGGAAGATAATTTGACTTGGAGTGAGTTTAAGAGACTTTTTCGGTAGAAGTATTTATTTGAGAGATACTACGATGATAGGGAATAGGAGTTTTCTGAATTGAAAATGGTATATGTGACCGATGAGGAGTTTACTAGTAGGTTCTTGGAGTATTTGAGGTATGTGCCTTATGTTAAGTAGGAGAAAGAAAATATTCAAAGATTCATCTGTTGGTTTTCAATATCATTCAAAGACAAATTGAGTTTGATAAGCCCAGATCACTGGAGGAAGCCATCAAAAAGTTGAAGCATTGTTACGAGTAATTGAAGCGCAGATCTGAATCTATATAGGATTCTAAAGGTAATGAAAACACTAAGGGAAAGGGGCATAAGAAGAAAGGAAGACTACAAGATATAAGTAACAAATAAAATTCAATGTTGCACAAGAAGTTCAATACAAATGACAAAGAATAGGGATTTCAGTCTAAGAAGTAGAACAAGGGTGAGGGCAGGAAGCCTTTGCAGTGTTGGACTTGTGGTGGAGAGAATAATTGGAGATATTTTCCACAATATCAGGTGGAAGATCATATATTTACAGTGCTTAGGAGGCACAAAAAGGTTTTAGATGTTGGAAAAAGTATTCCTCATATTTATGCAGCATTGGATAATAGGCAGGCTGATCATCAAGCATCTATTATTAAGATGGAAGGTAAGCTTTGTGATCAAGTTGTTTTTATTTTAATTTACCCTAGATCTAGCTATAGTTATATTGTTCCTAACCTAGTGGATAAGTGTGGTTTGAATAAAGAAGTGCATGCAGAATCTTGGTTAGTGCAGTTGGCTACAGGTACTAAGAAAAGTGTTCATCATTGGGTAAGATCTTATGCATTTGAATTGAACAGTATGTCTACATCAACACATCTAAATGTGCTTCTGTTGGGATCATACAATATGTTTTTTGGTATGGATTGGTTGTACATTCACAGGACTAAGGTAGATTGCTATGATAAGGCTATTGAGTGCTTGGATGATGATGGAGAGAAGAGAATATTGCAGGGTAAGAAGAATACTACATCATTGATGATGGTTATAGTTATACAGGAAAACTTCAGTAGTAGGAAAGAATGTGTATTATTTGTAGTTCATATTTCCATTTATAAAGGTAAGGATATTGAGGATGTGGATGTCTTGAAGAGGTATCTGATTTCCAACAGAGATTTTCAACAGATGTGTTTCCAGTAGAGTTTTCAAAGTTACCACCTCATAGGCAAGTGGACTTTTCTATTGATTTATTTCGAGGAGAAACCTTATGAGTCACAATATTACAGTAAGGATGCTGCAACTCCTAGGGCGACCAACTTTACTTTATAAACCCTGGGTTTGTACAAACTTGGAGGTGATAGTGTTATATGCACAATAAATGCAACAATCTACTCTTGTCACTTCTCAACTGGGGCGATAAACCACTAGGGTTTTTCAAACCAGTCTTCTATTGACTAGAAGGAGGTTGACTACTGACAGTGAATGTAAAGCTATCTTTAATGCAGAAAGTAAATGCTTTCCTATGTTAAGGAAATGAAAGTGTTGAATAGAAAGTGCTATGAAATGACATGAAATTACCTAGCTAGGAATTAACACACATTACTTGCAGAAGAGACCTAATTTAACCTTGCATTCTATCATCTAGTTATCTAGACTAAGTAAGCATGGAAATGATCCTAACATTGCTAAGACTAATGTATGCATGCACTAGCTAAATATTGCAGAAAAGAGTCTTTTGGTTTTCAATTTAGAAATGTAAATGTTAAGCTAAACAAGTTGATCTTTTGTAGGGGAGGAAGGTATGGGAAAACTGGTCAAAAATGGCATTGAGGGGTATGGAGTTCAAGTTGAAGGCCTACCCTAAGATCTGATCATCATTTCTGCCCAAAACAGTTGAGAATAGACTGCTACAGGGTTTCCTATAATTGCTACAGGATTTCTTGTAGTTACTATAGGATGTCCTAGTTTACTACAGGAAACTTAGTTAAAAGTTCTAGGAAGATAGGGAAGGTGAAAGGAATTGCTAGGAAGGTGTATGATGGTGGAATAAGGTATGGGGAAGTTGTACACTACCCAAGGATCAACCCAACTCTTCAAGATGGTTATATTTGCTCAAGGTGGCTATCCATGGTGGCTACAAAACAAAAATCTAAATTGGTGATTGGTAGGATTTGGCAAGAGGTGGAGAGGACTTAGATGAGGCTAGTGGAATGAGTTCCTTCCTATAGATTAGCAACTCTTGCAACGACACATATTCATTTCTTCATTTATGAACAACTTTATGTAAATGTGGAAAATATGAGTTGAACTCGAGAAACCAAAATGAAAATTGCAGGTGCTTCTAAGAAATCATTAACAATGATCTACTCAATAAGAAATCCTAAGTTATGTAATAACCAAAAGATAAATTTGTTTTTGGGGCTGTGAGAGTGGGGCCCTCAAACCATGATCCTATGAGGGAGATAAGGATGAGGCCACTGTCACAAGTTTTTCTAAAGTCTTTTCTTTCACTACTGTAACATTGATCTACTTCTCCAACTAATGGAAGAAAACTAACCAGTCATGTAAAGACTTGTAAATTAAACAAAACAGAGATAACTTCAGCAACTAATGTATGATTCTAATCCAAGAATACATGTAGAAAAAGAGAAAACTTTGCTACTAAGGTTGGGTCCTAACCCAACAGATTCAGCCCTCTGAATCAACTTAGTGCTGGATCAAAGAAACCTTTCTCATTATCACAAAAATGTCAAAAATAAAACGAGAATAAAAGTCAAAATATCTTAAGCTCGAAATTGCCTCCGGGCTACAATAAAACATCGAATCCTAATGAGACCCTAGGAATTATTAATTATATAGCTGAAGCTACCAACAACTTCCTTAAAATTAAGGAGGCTTGGCTCCCAAACTCGAGATCGACTTTTCTTCAACTACCACTCACTTGGTTGCCAATGAACTTAGTGGGCTTCGTTGTTTGTAACTCCAAGCTGATGAGATCTGGTGGAGGAATCTTCGAGTGATTGAGTAGTTAAGGAGGGAGACCCAATCTCCTAAAATCCCTCTTTCTTGTCTACCTCAAGTTCCTGCACTTAAATTAGCCCAAAACTGCTCCAAATCCTACAATTAATGCACATTAGGCCACATGGCATAACATCTCACCTTTACCCTTCTCACTAAGTAAAATATAATAAAATGTGTAAATAAATGTGAGAAAAATTTATTTTAATAAGCTGGAGAGTGGCATTAAGGCCCATATAATTTACCTATTGATGAGCCTCATCATCACCCCCCTACTGAGAGTGTTTCTCGTCCTCTGAGAAAATTAGTATATGTTTGTATCTTTCTTAGCTCTTGTGGCCTCTCTAACATCCCAAGCCTCTCTTGATGGAGTTTCCTCTTGTGGATAAAACCCTTCATGTTTCTCTATTTCCTCCCACTGCTTTCTTTCTTCTTCCTCCTTTCTACCTTCTAGCATACCTAATAGTAAGGGTGGATTGAGTTTCAAACCAATCCAATTGATTTTGAGTCTCTGCAGTGCATTCTTATATAGTTGGGTCCTTTCTAGTGCATCTCTAACCCTTTAAGGAAAATGATACTGCAAGATACCTAGGCTATATGGTAGGGTGCCCCATCACCTTTGGCATGCTTGCTAGCTTTCATTCCCTAGAAATCTCAAGGTGTTCTCAAAATGTGTGATTGCTTTCTCTTGTGTAGTTAGGTATCTTGGTGCAAGTAGGGGATCATTGGCGATGATATTGTGGGTGCTAATGGCAACCATTGAATTTATCTAGCAACCATTGAATTTATCTATTCTGCTATGATGTAAAGGGGCTCCCTTTCTTCTCTTTCCAACACCCTCTTCACTTCCTTAGCCCTGGCCTCCTCATGACTCATCCACAATGCAAGGTCCAATAGTTGTAAGTTCCCCAGCTTTTCATTGGGATCCCACATATTCAAGTCTATTAAGGCCAAGTTTTGTAAGTAGAATTCAGATATCTTGGCCTTATACTCTAGGGTGCTCTTGTCACATAGTTCATTGAACTGCCTATAGTCTTGGAAAGGCATAGTCCCCTGTTGTGCTAATGTCGTTATCTGAAATTGCAGTAATTGACCTTTGAGGTACAAGGCATATGATTTTGGTGGCATCCTCCACTAGAGTGCCTCCATGGAGAGGCTTTCCATGGTGGCAAATTAGCTCTCTTCTCCCTATAACTGCCTCCTTAGCCATGTGTTTTCTACCTCTAGTTGAGATCTCATAATTTGTTCCATGTCTCTTACTGTCACACGGAATCAGTCAATAGTGCGGACACAACCGACCTTCCTAGAAGTCTAAGACATTCTAATGACAAACAAAACAAAGTAGAGCTATCCTTCTCTAAACATGCATTATGATATGAGATATCAAGTGTTTTGTTCTTACCTTTGTCCAAACGCTGTTGTAGTAGCTTAGCCCCGCTGATCCGGATGAGCTCCTCCTTCACTTCGAAACCTGCAATCACCAACAGTCAAACCATTAAATAGCACCTGATTATAACATAAAACAAAGCATATTCAACATGTAGACCAAGGAGTACATGAAACAACTCATAAACAACAATTCATTGAGAAGAATGGACTAATTTTCATTAAAGGTAACAAAAGGAACCATTACAACCTGAGCCTTGGTGTTGTGCAAGCTCCTTCCAGGGTCCATAAGAGTCTTCCTTTACTTTGACAAAGCTCACCCACCTCCCAATGGAAACAAGTAAAGATGACAATCTCTCCTCACAAGTTCTCATAAAGAGGTCCCAATTCCAGCAGCATTTACCCTTAGGAATGTTTAGCTTTCAGGCCCCCTCCCTCTGGCCCAATGCCTGTATTTATAGTGCTCAAAAGGAAGTTATTCAGGTCCACCATCAATGGGATAATCCCCTCTTTGGATGGGATAGCTCCCTTATTGATGGGATAAGTTCCTCTTTGATAGGGGTACATGAACCATCTGGAGGCGCTTCATACACGTCGAACAACCTTCTAGAATGCTCTAGAAATGACCACAAGTAACTTTTTAAAGATGAAACTTGCGCATTTTGACCTTTTCAGAGGGACGCACCTGCCCCTTTAGATACAGAGCGTCTTTGGACGCAGACATTGTGAACATTAGGTGCGTACCCGCAGGCAAGGTTGAGAGAACCTACGTACCCAGAGATAAACATATTTACAAAGACTTTCTCTCTTCTTGGAGTTTGACATGGATAGCAGAGGCATAAGACTTGCTTAAGAGGGTAGTATGACTGTTGATAGAGTCATACCAACTGTAAATAGCCATGGTGACATTTTTTAGTGTAACAGATTGCCCCCTAAAGTGCGAAGCCTGTAGTAGATTAGGGTCTCATAAAATCTAGGAAGGGTGAAGCGCTTTATCATTTCAAGGATTATCTCATGGAGAGCCTGGTCGGAACCTGCAATTTTCAACACAAAATACATGTATAAGATTATATCATCATTGAGGTAGGCATTCCCATACTCAGATAAAAACTTTAACTAACAGACTAATTACTCTGATACAGGAATGATCTTGCAGTACATCATAATCATAGACTTTTGTAGACACAGTATGGGCGCAGCCATCTGTTTATAATTAGTCTACTTAGATAATGAATACAAAACTCCTCGCAGCCTGGATGGTGGAAACTAGATCCAGGGTTTTCATCTCTACTTCCCGAATTGGTACGATCCTATCCATGCGAATAAATGAGTTGATGTCGAGCATGGTAGAGACCACTTGATTACCGGTCGATGATGTAAACCGTTAACAAGTGTGAGAGAGACCACCAGTAATGTCAATGGTTCTCAAAGTACCCAGTACAATCCATGAGATGTGAATGAATGAGTTGATGTCGAACATTTCACGGAATCCCTTGATCGAAAATCAATGATGTAAATTGACGTCAAAGGCGAGAAACCTGCCATTGATGCATGCAGACTTCAAGGTACTAACGATTTCTAAGTCATCTTTCTAGATAATGTGTTGATGTCGATAGAAAGCAACCCGTTGCAGGCAAGCCCACAACACGAAATCATTGGTCAAGTTGAAGAAATGTTGCTGTAAGGACTGACTCAAGGATGGTCAAACAGATGACAAGTATTTTGCAGATGAAAGTTTTGTTTGCAGACCTCTTGAACACATAACGACACGACAGATGGCTTGGTGATAAACAACTCAAAGTTAATCCCTGAAACCCGGTTTGAAGACTTTCAAAGTGGTTTGGTCAACTGTGAGGTAAAAGATTTCCCAACCCAGGTAAATGAAAAGTGTCGTGTTCAAGAGTGGTGATAAGGTTCTTCTGTAGTAAAAGATAACAAATAGGTTTATTCTTCTCTCTTTTCCCCCACCATTTCTGGCAAGTACCTCTTTATTTTTAACAAGCTTGAGGAGGATAACATATGCTTGATTATAAGCTCATCCTTCGGATGAGTCCAACCTAGTTTTGATTCGAACCCTAGGAAGGAGTGGTTCGTTCCTGTTTGTAATTGAACAGGTCCTTTACTGTGAAATTTTTAACGAGCCCAGTATAGGAGAAACTCGGCGTTTTTCAATTTTAGAGAGTCCGAAAAAACTAAAGAAGACTCCACGGTGAACTGTTTTGTAAGTTTGTGTCCCTCAAGCCCGAAAAAGTATAAAATAATACCTGGGGGAACCGCTTGATCTTGCGACCAAGGAGTACTTTCATGTTTAGTGTCGTCGACCTGAAAAGTAAAAAGCGATCAAAGACACGTCGTTTTATTTCCAGTATCGAGTTTGAAACGACAAAAACTCGGCAATCTTTTCCTGATTTTACGGTCAGAAAAGAGCTATAAGGGGACCATCTTTTAATTCCATTTTAACGAGTGTAAAAGAAACACTCGGCAATCTTTTCATTTTTTAGGATTCAGAAAAGGGCTTAAAAGATGACTCTGATATTTTTGTTCGTGAAAAATGACATTTTCCCTCGAAATCCCTTTGTCCTGCACAAAAACGACACATTACTCATACCTGTTTAAGATAGGCAAAAATTCATTGAAAAACATCCTTCCATGGTGAAAAATAAACAAACTTAGCATTCATTTATCCAAAAAACCTATAAAAAGACTTTTTACCATGTCATTTTTACCATTTTACTGTTGAGGTTGAGAAAAGGGCTTTTGGCAAGAAATTTCCCGTGGTCATTGCGGAGAATCCGACCGTCAGAATCGAACGCCGTCTCCTTCAGGTATTTCACAACATCCTCCTTGTCAATTTCATCCGTTCAGAATTTCATTTTAGGTTTCAGTTTTTATTTTTGGGGGGTTTTAGGTTTTGGAAACCACTCCGCGGGGTACGCAGGTGCCCTAAAGGGTGGCCTGCGTCCCTCGACTTTTTCCTACACAGGAAAAAGGTCGGGGGACACAGGCTACCTTCAGGCCACCTGCGTCCCGGCGCTCTGTGTGCCAAACGCGGGGTGCGTCCTCCGCAAAACGCGGAATTTGAAACCCCAAACTTCAAAATTAACCATTCATTTTTCCTAAAATTAATTCTAATGCCTGTTTGTTCATGTGTAGGGCACTTACCATGCTGGATTGGAGAGAAAGAGAGCACGAGGAGGTTGATGAAGCTGCAATCAATCACCAACCTTCCATCGATGCCCTAAGAGCATGTGGATTATACAAATACTGGGCCATACCTGGCATGAGGGCTCAGGTAAGATTCTTGGAGTGGCTGGTCGAGAGATGGAACGTTCATGAACAATGCTTTTACATCGGAGAGCAACAGCTCGAGATAGAGCCCTCCGACATCTACTTTCTCACTGGCTTGCCGAATAGAGGCGAGCAACTCAATCTAGCCGGGACTAGGCCGGGTGGCCAATCCCTTGATAGTCTCCGAGCAGATTGGTGCATACCCAATCAACGCCATGCGAAAGGCATAGAGATCAAATACATCTCTCGGCGTGAACTCATGGTCTTAGCTTTCACTGTGACCAGGATTTGCGGCTCAGCCACTTTACATATTGCCACTGGGTCCCAAATGCGGATGGCAATTGACTGTCTCCAAGGCACCATCTTCAACTGGTGCGATGCTGTGTCGGCCAACTTGAAGGGCCAACTGACTAGGGCGAAGAACGGACAACTAAAGACCTTTGGATATGGGCCTCTAGTTGTGAGCTTTTCCTTAGAGAGAGTTCCGATGTTGATCCCTCAGCATCTCACTGTTGATATCTTGGGTCCTCGGGAGCCAAAGCTGATACGATGGGTTACGGTGATGGCCCGGCATCCTGACGAGGGTGCGGCAGTTGTTCGATTCACTGATAGTTATTTTCACTGGTTAGAGGACCAGGTGTTTGTGATCCAGGACTTTCCGTATGCCGGAGTAGATTTTCGAAATGATCCGGACATGGTTCTTCCACAGGGAGAACAATGGGATGACAGAGGTACTTTATTTTCACAAGTTTTTTAAGTTATGTATTTTTTTGTTTTTTATATATATCGCCTTAAACTGACAGTAAAAAATGTTTAAAATGCAGATGTAGGCCCACGGCGTCCAGCCAATCTCCGGGCATTCGAGAGGAGACACCCACCTGCACCGCCACCGGCCCCACAGGATGCGGCCGCAGAGATGCTAGTCGAGTTGGAGCATGACCTAGAGCGTCTCACGGTAGGCATACCGGAGATGACCATAGACGACATTCCTATCAGACTGCAGCACTATGTAGTCGCGGTCCCGGGGCCTATTAGGAGTTTTTTATGTAAGGTGGCCCGGGCAGTAGTGTCTTACAGAGAGCATCACCAGTGACTGGATGGTCACCTTTTGTAGTCACATGTGACATTTTGACTTTTTGTACTTATCATTTTACCGATCATAAGGTTTTTTAAACCTATGATCGAAGGCGATGTATATTTTTTGACACACTCCTACCTATATATATATATCATTATTACCGGCTTATTTTGTTTAACATGTATGATGAAATGTTTATAAATTTTCATTTATGATTGTTTACAAATGTCTATTTAACATTCGAGACGCCATTGCATTTGCTAATGTATTTAAAGACCTTGGAATATGTTGATATTCAATGTAATCAAATTCACGTTCCAAGAGACGCACCCTCAAAAACAATCTCAATAACACAGGATTTCTAATGGCATAAACTCTATTAAGCTGTAATACAACAAGTTCAGAATCCAACCTCACTATCAAACTCCGAATCCCAAATGAAATAGACTCAGATAATAATTCAATCACTGCACTGTATTCTGCAATGTTGTTGGTTGTTTGACCGAGGCTCACCCCATGCATAGAAACTAACTCGTCAGAGGGCGAATAGATAACCCAAGCTGCGGAAGAGATATTCCGTGTACTACGACAAGCACCATCAGCAAATCCAATGTACGTTTGAAGAGGCGTCGACATCTGCAATATCAAGAGCAAAACCAAGATAAGCCAGAATAACGACGAAAAGGCACTCTTCTAAACTAAGCACACTGACTAAACTAACAAACATACTAGCTAGAAAAGTAAATCTAACCTAACTAAAAATTCTCCATACCCACCATTTAAGCATAGTACCTCTTTAGGTAAAGTCCATTTCTGGGTTTGCCCAAAGAGTCCCCATCAAAATCTACTAGCTCATAGGCCCCTTTTGCTAGCTTTCGCTTTACAATGTAGGGCCCATGCCACATAGGGACGAATTTTCCAGCACCTAGCTTATCGTTAGCTTGATCATATAATAACACTAGGTCTCCTTCCGAAAAACTGCGAGGGGTCACATTCTTATCATACTGAGCTTTCATTCGCTTTGCGTGAGTCTCGATTGCTAAAGTAGCTTCACGTCGAGTCTCATCTAATTTGGCTAAGTATAACAAACGTTTCTCCTCTTCGGAAGTGGCTGGGAGTAATTCAACAGCCATTTGAAGTGATGGGATTTCGCATTCAATGTGTAACACGGCTTCCAAGCCATAAACTAGCTGGAAAGGAGTGAACCCTGTTGAAGTTTTTACTGAGGTTCGGTATGCCCATAGCGCTGAAAATAGCATGTTGTGCCAATTCGACCGATGGATACCAATGATCCGTTGAATCATGATGACTAGAACCTTGTTGATAGATTCAACCAAGCCGTTGGCTTGTGGATAATAAGGAGTAGAACTGTCGTGGCGCAAACCAAGGTGGCTTGTAAGCTCGGTCATCATGATGTTTCGAAAATGACTCCCATGGTCAGTAATGATTGCTTGTGGGACACCAAACCTAGTTATAATATGATTGAATACGAAAACTGCAGCTGTTTTGCCGCTTACGTCGAATGTAGGCATCGCCTCGGCCCATTTAGTAAAATAATCAACCGCGAGGATGATATACGCATGCCCCCCGGCCAAGTGAGGGTTACAAGTAATAAAGTCGATACCCCATTTGGCGAATGGACCAATGGCAATTATAGGGTGGAGAGGAGCAGGTGGTGCGCGCATCTTGCGATCAAACACTTGACAGTTGTGGCATTTCCGGACCGCAATGATACAATCTTTAAACATAGACGGCCAGAAATAGCCAGCGCGCAACACCTTCTGAGCTGTGGCATACCCAGACATATGACCACCACATGCTCCAGAGTGACAGTCATTCAAAACCCTCTCAGCCTCTTCGTGAGTTAAACAACGTCGAAAAACTAAGTCTGCCCCCTTGCGATAAAGTGTATCTCCAATAATCTTGTATTGCTGGGATTGAAACCGAATTTTTCGACGTTCTGACTTTGAAGCTTCAGGCCGAAAGGTTTGGGTTTGGAGATAGATGATTATATCCCCGTACCACGGATCTAAAGTACTGATAAGAAACAAAGATTCGTCCGCAATGGGCTCCTCTGCCACAGTTTCTGTATCAGTATACGGGAAATCACACATTAATTCAGCAAAAACTAAGGATTTCTTAGACTTGGACTTCTCGAACTCCAAATCGAACTCCTGCAGGATGACGATCCATTTGGAGTACTTGCCCCCTAGCAATTGTTTTGTCAAAATATAGGTCATAGGGTTGCAATCCGAAATCACTATAGTTTTGCGGAGAAGAATGTAGTGACGAAAACGCTGAACAGCTTGAACGGCTGCCAGAGCCAACTTTTCCACATGTGAGTATTTTAACTCGGTTGGATTTAAGGTCCGACTAAGATAATATATCACATGTTCCGTTCCGAGTTCATCTTCCTGAACTAAAACCATTCCGATGGTGGAGTGGGAGGCGGCGAGATATAAAAGGTAATCCTGATTGTAGTTGGGAGGATGCAGCAACGGTGCATGGGTTAACGCGTGCTTGAGCGCATCAAAAGATTTCTGAGCTATCTCATCCCAAAAGAATTGAACATTTTGTTTCAACAACCGGGTAAAACCCTTTGTAATCTCAGCATAGTTAGGAATGAATCGACGTAAAAAGTTTTCTTTCCCTTGCAAACTTTGGAGTTGGCGTAAACTCGAAGGAGGAGGCAATTTGACGATAGCTTCTACCTTCGAGGGATTGACGCGGATACTGGCTTTTGAAACAACGAAACCTAGCAATTGTCCCACTTCTATGCAGAAGACACATTTGTGTGGATTCAAACGAATTCGATAATGCCGACACCTCATGAAAATAGCTCGTAAGTGAACAGGGTGATCAGCTCGACGTAAAGAGTGAGCAGGCAAATCATCGAGATACGGTTGCACAATGTGTTTGATGTCGTGAAACGCGTAAGACATTGCCCGTTGGAAAGTGGCTCCGGCGTTCTTAAGTCCAAAAGGTAATTTGCAGTAAGCAAACGTCCCCCAAGGGCAAATGAAAGCCGTTTTTGGTTGATCGGCAGGTAGAATATTGATTTGGTTGTATCCGGAAAAACCGTCCATGAAGGAAAATATTTCACTGCCGGCACAATCATCAATGATTTGATCGATATAGGGCGTGGGATAGTTGTCTTTTGGACAAGCACGATTTATATCCCTATAATCGATACAGATTCTTATTGTTCCTTGTTTCTTGTTGACTGGAACAATATTCGAAACCCAATCCGTTAACGGGATCGGATAAATGAAACCTGCTTTCAACAGCTTCTCAACTTCTGCTTTAATTGCAGCCGCTTTCCTAGGGTGTATCTGACGCAGACGTTGCCGAACGGGTTTAGCGTCCGGGTAAGTCTTAATCTCGTGAACAACAATGGAAGGATCAATTCCTGGCATCTCCTCGTAAGACCAGGCAAACACGTCGCGAAACTCTTGGAATAGGGCCTTGTAACCTTGAATTTCATCGTCTGTACATGAGGCACCTATATGAATGTTCTCAATAGTTCCAGTTTCTACTGAAATGTCAATGGCAATAGTATGAGAAATATTTGCTAAATTCAACTTGGAATCAGGATGTTTCATTGGATTCTGAGCGTCTTTGACATATTCAGCGGTAAAGATAGATGAAAAATCATTTTCAAAATCATCATCTTCAGGTAAAAATGAAGATCTGTGATGGAGATCTTCCCATGGTAGATCGTCTACACTTAGGATTTCGCGAAGCTGTTCGTCAGATGACACAACTTCAGGAAACGTTATCCGTTCTGAGGTTGATGTGAAAAGTGACTCTTCACCGACCACATTCATTTGGTCAATTTGGGTTGAACTTGTGTCGGAAAAAGACATGACTGCTTCATAAGCAATTTCATACGGACTCAAAGGCATAGCATCACCGAATGAGTCTATCTCAGATTCAGATGGGACGATCCAAGGATCATCATATATAATGTTTTCTGATGTAATCATATGAATTGTTGCAAACGAAGGATCTGCGTTGATTGGAGGGAAAGGAAAAGTTCCCAGTAAACCAGAATCTTTAACTAAACCTACGCCAACGTCCCTATAAGGGATTGTCGTTTTTCCGACATGCTGAATACTCTCAGAAGAGGCTGGGTCAGATGAAAAATAAGCCAGCTGATCTATGGTCACGATCTTACCATTATGTGGAAATTTTATAACTCTGAAGACCGATGACACGACCGCTGTCATAGCGTAAGACCAACTTCGACCCAAAAGAAGGTTGTAGTCTAGAGGGGCATCAACCACTTCCACATCCAGACTAACGGTTTTTCCTTCAACCCCTATAAGCAAATCCTGTAGAATGCCAAACGGATGGAATCCATGGCCATCGAAGGCCTTAAGAATGGTCGGGGACTGGTTCAATGTAGGAGAACCAAGCGATCTCCAACATTGAATCGACATAATACACGTAGAAGCTCCTTCATCAATTACAGTCCTATGAATGGGTCTGTTTTTGACTATCACTGGGATCTGGAAAGCCATTTGATGAGGGAGACGCGGTGTACTATTTTCTAGATCGAAGATTATCAGGTTCGGATCCTGAATATCAACAGCTCCTATAGCCGACAATAGTAATTTGCGTTGTGCTGGACATGATTGCAGCACTTCCAAGGCCGACATTGCTGAGGGTGAAACAGCTAAGTCCTCAACAATGTTATAATTCTGAGCTGCTCTCGCATGTGGATTGAAAGCAGGCTTTCGAAGTATACCCTTGGCGAGCGGTTTGATTACTAAGTCTGGGTTAGGTTTCTCGATCTGTAGTGGATCGGGACCAGGAGCTGAGGTTGATGGATTAGAATGAGAAGATTTTGCTTCTTTTCCATCAACAGGACTCTTACTACCATAATCATGTGACCGAGTCGCAATCCGTACGTGAGACATCATTAATATGGGTTCTTCACTAGCATTCGAGGAAGAGCCTATCATTTTACTCTCCTGTTTTGGAAATGGATCTTTCAAAACAGCAGGAGTTGGGGAACCTTTAACAATTTTCACTACCTCAGCCCGATGAGGGCAATCTCTTGTGAAATGATCTTCTTCACAAATTAAACAAGGATATTTAGGTTTACGTTTCTCGTCATTAGGTTCCGACTTCTCTTTTTTCTCCTTTGGAGCCTTGTCTGCTTTCTCTTTCTTCTTACCTTTCTTTTTACTACCATTTTTTGATTTAGCTGTAGATGACTCTACAGTGTGAATGTCGGCGGTAATTTCAGGAGAAGATTCTCCTGTCGGGGAGTCTGGTAAGGTTATAATTGGAGAAGAATTCTTGGAAGATTTCTTCTTGCTCTTTGTATTTACCATACCAATCATGCCATCAGCAGCATGAGACCCCGAAGGAGCAGCAGCGATTTGATTCGACTTGGGAAGATCTGGGATCTTCTCGTGCAATGTACCCGACTGAGTATAAACTAAGTCAAGATACTGGGCTTGAGCAATGACTTGCTCCTTAGTAACTACTCCAGCCTTAGCTACATCTTCAGTAATCTTCGGTAATAATGATTTTACAAACCATTCAGCTAAGATTTGGTATGGGATAAAAATTTTTACCAAACGTCTACGACGTCGCCATTCATGAATATGGTCAGAAATATACATGGACGTCGATTGTTTTAGTGAAGTTAATAACTCAGTACCATTATCGTATCTGACCGGCAACTGAAATTGAGTGAGGAAAGAGGTAGCTAACTGGCTGAAATTGTAAAAAGAGGCCCGTGGTAACTCAATGTACCACTTGGCCGCGAGACCAATGAGCATACGCTGGAAAAGACGTAAACGGATTGAATCATCCGAGATTGAATTTGAAGCACATCAGAGGTGGTAAGTCATCACATGATTTGACGGATCCTCTCCAGACTTACCTTCAAACTTAGGTATATCACTGGGCAACTTATTTGGCATTGGCGGCCAGTACGGAAGATAATTGATTAGATCGTTCGTTAGGCGCGTCAAGTCGGGTAAATCCAAAGTCGCAATGAATGGCAATTGCCGGTTAGGATCTCTAAAACTCTGGGTCACAATACCAGTTCCAGGAGGAGGATATCCAGGATAACTAGGAATGGGAATCGCATTGGGGATATTATATCCTCCTGGAAAACCAGGATTAACCGGACCGTACTGGGGCTGTTGAGGTTGTTGATAAGTATACCCAGGATACAGTTGATACTGGTAAACTGGTTGTTGGACAGCAGGACCAAGTTGATACTGCCCCTGGTACTGTTGATACGCAAATTGAGGTTGACTTGTTACAACAGTACTTAAACCAGGCTGCCCTACAGGCATCTGAACTGTGGTTTGGATTGTAGGTCCAGACAACGGTACAGATGTCTGAGGGGTGGTCGCAGAGGCAGTAGAAACCGGAGCTGTCGATACTCCAGAAGTAAGTGCGGTATACTGGACAGATGGTGCGGTAGTTGCAGCAGTCGTTTGTGATGGAGTACTAGGTGCAATTGGCGACTGAGTAACTACCGAAGTTACAGGAGTTTGAATAGTTGACTGGATAGGTTGTGGTTGCTGGGGTGTACCAGAAACTACAGGTTGCCCATTTTGAGGTAACAACTGTAAACTTGGCTGCAACACCTGCTGACCCTGTGATGGATCCCATACTAACATTCCGGGGTATTGACCCGTAACAGGTTGAGGATACTGAGATCCATAACCAGATTGAGGATAGGAATGATAATTGTAAGGTGCAGTTCCCATACTTGGAACATATGACTGACCTTGAGGTGGTTGATAACCTTGACTCGAGTATTGACCTTGAGGTTGATAACCTTGACGTAAATACGGATACTGGGGTTAACCTTGACCTTGAGGTTGATACCCTTGAGGTTGATACCCTTGGGGTTGCCATCCTTGAGGTTGTCATCCTTGAGGTTGATATTGATACTGAGGTTGGCCCTGGGGTACATATTGAGGCTGGGGTTGACCTTGAGGCATGTATGCATACTGACTTTGAGGTTGCCCCCAAGGCAGTAATTGGCCACCTTGAGGTTGGTGTGGAGCGATAAAAAGGTGTCTTTTGAACTCCTAATTACCTTCACATTAATTATCAACCCAGGGACGACTTTTTATTTCAAGAGTGTACTCAGTCTGAGGCGGCTATTTACTTAAGAGTAATGTTTTGCAGTATAGTGCTTAAAATGCGAAAGTAAATGAAAGCTGGAAACAAAATCTAATTGGAACAGCAAGAAACTAAAATGTTCTAAACTAAATCATTCACTCAAACAACCATCAATCGAGGATACAATAGCAATAACTCATTCCTCTAGAAATTGATGCAATTAAAATCAAACTGGAACAAGACAATCAATCTGGGAACGAGGAAGCAATAACCAATGTTCTCTACAGTTGACAGTCCTGCTTTAAAGCAATCAAAAGGAAACTGAACTTGAACTAAAGTTGCTATTGAAAGTAAACTAGGAAATCTCTTTAAAAGCAAGCATTGCATCAGTCAAGGGTGCGGAAGCGATAACCCATCCCTCTAGAAACTGATGAAGGAAAAGGAATTAGAGTATGGATCATGGATCTAGGAGCATAATAGCGTCTGCTGTGTCTCACGACAGCCTTGATCCTCCTCTCACACCAAAGCAATAAATGCAAGTAAAAGGAATGGCATAAAGTAAAATGAAATAGCAAAAGGAAATAGAACAGCAATAGAAATGAAACAACAATTCAGAAATGGAATAGCAACTAAATATGAATGTACAACAATCCAAATCAAGCACGCAACACACTTATCATTAAAAGGGACAGTAATCTGAGCTTCGATACAATATGCATGAATCACAATTATAAAGTAACAGCAATTGTAATGGGACAACAATCCCAAATAAACAACAGTCACAATTTAAGAATACATCATACAGTTGTACCGAATTAGGAACATACAGCGCGGTTAATTTGTAATCGAATGTCAATCTGTAAGGAACAACAATGTTATATCAATTATCAAACGGAATAGAAATGCGATACAAGGTTAAAATGATAACATAGCATTCCTGTTGAAAATAACAATAGTATCCAATCAAATATATATAACAGCGCTGATATGTAAAACAGTAAAGTGCATCAGATTACTGAATAGAGTAAAAGAAAGAAATCAAACCACACATGAAGCATAAAGATATAATACAGCAGCAGCGTACTCCACCGGAGGCTGGACCCTTAGCCGCCAGCGGATGCTGCTGGGTTACTTCAGGATGAGAAGAATGAACAACAACTCCCAAATCATTTATTAATCAGCCAATTGTGGAATCATTACAGCAGCAAAAGCTTGAGAATTACAGCAACTACAATCCCTATCCTATCATGAATAATCCACCATCGTTGTCCATCATTCCCCAAATCCCATCCCCCTCTCTGATCTCTGTTCTGATTTAAATAAAGAGAGATCAGAGAGTGGTTACAATAAAGATAAGTACAACATGATCTCTTTTACAAAATTGGTTTGCTTCTAACCAATTGATCAACAAGAACAAGGCGAATTTGGCTTTGCAGCTAAGATTTGGAGGACGGCCGCAACTGCAAATCTGAGAAAATCATGCTCAAAGAACCCTACGTTTCTCTCTGTACAAGCCGAATTTTGGCAAACCGTTCTATTTGAAAATTAATTGGGCCCGTTCTGGACAAAACCCATGTTCCGGATTTCTCAAATTTGCCTTTATTTTCTCAGAATCTTAACCGCAAAACTGTCACTCCTTAAACCAGCGAATTTCTGAGTTGGCAGATTTAAAAATCAAATCTTCAATCTGGAGGTTACCTTGGAGGCTAAAAATGATGAATAATGCTATAACCAACTTATTAGAACTATCATTGATAAAATAATGCATAATATTCAATTTATTAGAAATAAAGGAGAATAAATAATATTCATCCATGAGAGCATAAATCATTTATAAAATGGATTTAAATGATAAATTATAATAAATGATATAATAGAGAAGAGTAAAAATGAATGAAATAAGTGTTACAAAATGGTCGTATTCATGGCCCAACATACCCCCACACTCAATATGTTGCATGTCCTCATGCAACGAAAACTGAATATATTGCATGTCTTCATGCAACCCAAAGACAAAAGCCCATGTGTTAACCAAGCAATAAAATAAATATGTTCATCTCAGTGCATGAAATGGATAGAACAAATAAATTCTTCCTCAATTAATGAATATTCAATTTTAGGAATCTTGATGAAGGCATAACAATTAAGTTGCAGCAAAATATAATATAAATAACAACCTTTATTAACCATTTTCCCAATAACTACAACCCAGCTTTTGTTGAAATTTGGCAAGTAAATTTATAATATATGAATGCCTTTATGATCCAAAAATCGGACTGTTTTGATGCACGGATCATGAGATATAAACAAAATGGTTGTAGGTGAGAGTGCATGATTTCTGAAATTTTTATGAACCAATTTATTTTGAATTTATCTAGGTATGTGTATTTTAATAGTATGTCTGTGTTTCCTAGAGATCACAAGAATGGAGTTCATAGTTTTAAAAATATGTGGAAATCAATTTTTGCACTGTGTGAAAATGAAATTGTATGCCTTAAATAAGGAAGAAAGTAGAAAACATCCATCATGCATAGCAATTCCTCCCCCTCTCTGAAAAATTAGCATGCCCTCATGCGATGCTAGAAAACAAATAGAGGTGGTTGCTACCAGCTGTTGAATTCTATGCTTGGTGTAAAACAACATGGCATAAGGGAGGTGTTGAGAATGAATAAGAATAGAAATGGATGATAAATAATATGAATGATGTGGTTAGAAGAAAGAAATGAAGGAACACTCCCCCACACTCGGAAATGATATGCTGCTGAAAAAGGGGAAGTGGTAAAGATGTGAAATGAAGGATGATAAATAATGCTCAAAATGGATTTTCATTAGATTCTCCTAAATTTATAATAAATTAGAAAACTATGCAATTTTACCTCAAGTTTTACCTCCAAAAATGTGGAATGACATAGAAATACTGGCAGTTGTTGAAGCTGATGTAGGCAGAGTTGGTGCTAAAAGTGATGCAAAAGGTGGAATCCAGGGAAGCACATCATGTCTGAAGAGTTGTTCACGTTCGCGAGCCTCTACTGTGAAGTGCAATAGTGTGGTCATGCTACGAATAGAATTCTGCCCATACTTGTTGTTCTCCTGTAAACAAAGCATACTTGTGCATACAATGTTCTTGAAGCCATAGTGTTAGCTTTGAATAGCAATAGATAAAATGCATGCAAAATTTCAATGAGAAAAACTTATGTATACATGCAATACTAATATGTTGTCAAATCAACAAGGTATGGCAAAGTGTAGTAATCATATCGCATGCAATTCCATAATGCATACATTCCCCCCTCCAATTGGAAAATGGGTTCCATAACCATAAAGCATATGAAAGGGGTGGTGCTGACGGCAAGGCAATGGAATGAACAATATATCAGTAAGGGAGGCAGAGTACACTTATGAATGATAGGACGGTGAAAGTTATGGTTATATTGAGAGCAAAGTGTGTAAAGATAGTTATGAATAAGAGATAGGACGCTTTGGATTGATGATAGTTTATACAAAACGAAAAAGGACAACAATATGCCAAAAAAATGCTTGACTGACAGCATTCTAGCTGAAAATGATGTGATTGATCTAAAAACAATTTCTCATGCATAAAGGTTCAAAACAGGGAAAAAGTTAAGGAAATAACTTCTCTGATAAAAAGAAAATAAGAAAATGGTATTATAATAATAATTGACGATAAGATATAACTTCAATACCATAAGCAGAGCCGTTGCTGCCAGCAGGCGTCCATAGCCTCGGCAGGGTTGATTTTTAACCCATATGAGCCAGAATCCTCAATTTATAACTAGAGAGTTTCAGTGTTGTTCTACAGAAGAGATCAATGTGCTGGCATGGTAACCAGATAACCACACTGCCATTCACTAAGATGTAGCAAGAGTGATCAGGCCGGCTCGTGATGAGACCTCCTGTTCCAAGGATAATTTGGCTATCCAATGGATCATAACCCTGATGTGGTGGCCATAATGGGAATGTCACTTTGTTACAGCCTTATGAACATGGTAGGCTGGCTCGTAATGAGACCCCCTATCCTCGATCTGCGAACAAAATTTTGTTGTTATTACATATTTTTATGATAAAATGAGGGAGGCTCGGTACTCCTTAAGAGCAGGGATGGCGGAAGAAGTTGAAGATGTCAATAGAAAAAAAATATACCCATAATCTCATTTATTACAGACAGAGAAGATTATAACCAGGAAGGGTGGAACCAGCATGGTATTAAGATGATCAATCAATATCATGTTCAACAGAAAACAATACAGTAAAGTAGTATATAAATAATTGTGTCCCTTTTGAAAAAAAATTATCATCAAGGAGCTGTCCTGTTAAAGATTATAACGTGAGTGATATTAACTTTGCTTCAAAAGAATCCATAATTCTTGTCCTCATAAAAATAGTGAACTTCATGCCATGAAAGGGAATCAGGAAAATGTGGTTGAGATGAACTATGAATAATCCCACAAGAGAAAGGAAGGGTTGCTCTCAAAAATACTCTCAAAGTGTTGTTTTTTTTTTTTTTTTGAAGGAACAGCAAAAACACTCAAAAAGAAAGTGGTGTTCTGTGTAGGGAACAACAAAGAAAATGCATACAAAAAAAAAAAGCAAAAATACACACAAAAACGTGAAACTGTTGTTCCTTTTTGAAAAAGGAACAGCAAAAACATGCACTGTTGTTCCTTTTGAAAAAAGGAACAGCAAAAACTCAAACTGCTGTTCCTTTTGAAAAAGGAACATCAAAAACACGCACTGCTGTTCCTTTTAAAACTCAAACTGCTATTCCTTTTGAAAAAAGAACAGCAAAAACACGCACTGCTGTTCCTTTTGAAAAAAGGAACAGCAAAAACTCAAACTGCTGTTCCTTTTTCAACACGAACTGCTGTTCCTTTTGAAAAAGGAACAGCAAAAACTCAAACTGCTGTTCCTTTTGAAAAAGGAACAACAAAAACTCAAACTGTTGTTCCTTTTGAAAAAGGAACAACAAAAACACGAACTGTTGTTCCTTTTGAAAAAGGAACAGCAAAAACTCAAACTGCTGTTCCTTTTTCAAAAGGAACAGCAAAAACACGAACTGCTGTTCCTTTTGAAAAAGGAACAACAAAAACTCGAACTGCTGTTCCTTTTGAAAAAGGAACAGCAAAAACACGCACTGCTGTTCCTTTTGAAAAAGGAACAGCAAAAACACACCAAATGCTGTTCCTTTTGAAAAAGGAACAGCAAAAACACACACTGTCGTTCCTTTTGAAAAAAGGAATAGCAAAAACTCAAACTGCTGTTCCTTTTGAAAAAGGAACAGCAAAGACATGAACTGCTGTTCCTTTTGAAAAAGGAACAACAAAAACTCGAACTGCTGTTCCTTCTGAAAAAGGAACAGCAAAAACACGCACTGCTGTTCCTTTTGAAAAAGGAACAGCAAAAACACACCAAATAATGTTCCTTTTGAAAAAGGAACAGCAAAAACACACCCAACGTGAAAGTGCAAAAGTGTTGTTCCATTTCGAAAAGGAACAGCAGCTGTTCCATTTCGAAAAGGAAAAGCAAAATGAACTGTGAAAAAGGAACAACAAAATGAATGGTTGAACCAAAAAGTGCTATTCCTTTAGAAAATAAATAGCAAAACAAAAATGATGTCCCTTTGAAAAAGGAACAGCAGGAACGACAAAAATGCACACAAATGCTGTCCCTTCCGAAAAGGAACAACAGAATACACAACCATAAAATGCAAACACGCAAAGAATGAATTAGCTGTTCACTGCATTGATGCTGAGGATGAAGCAACACCTGAAACACAAAATATAAAAGAAATTAGAAAAGAAACAACATTTTATTTAAAAAACAATATGTAAATTAAGTTACAACAGCTATGATATTATGTAAAAAAAATGATCTTTTTGAAAAATGTTTTGGCAGCAGTGACAAGACATGAATCTTGAAATTGAAATCAATTCTTCATTTGTTCTATTATGAATCCGTTGGGTAATGATTTGGATAAAATTCCTTTGTTTTATAAAAATTTCTTTGAAAAATCACTCGTCCATAAGTTGACCTTCTTTATTTTCCCAGGACCTGCAAAAAACGAGTGTCTACCTGCAATAAAACATTCAATCATGGAGAAAGAGAGGTGATCGGGCTCCCCTAATCCAAGAATTATGCAAAAAAAACAAGTAGTTACTCTGTATAACAAATCCATTGAGAAAATAACAAAGTAAAATTTATCTGTTACCTGCGGGAAAGCAGTGGTCGACCATACTAACCAGCAGTGTTTTAATCACAACTTCTTTGTTTTTCGTCAAAATTGAGTGATTCCAAAGCCAAATGAGAGCTAATTCAAAGGTTTATCTCTAGTAGCAACAGGTTTTAAAAATTCAATGCTATATTATGTCAAACTTGTTTAGAACAACCTGCATAATAGAGTCATTTTCGATTACCCAATCTAGACCAACGATTGATATTTCAAGCATAGATTTTTCGTTTGATGTTGGATTCAAATGATTCAAATTGGAAATGAAAGTATATTAATTTATTTATCTCCAATAGAAACAGGTTTTGAAGAAAAGAAGAATTGATAGGTAAAATACTGTAAGGAACAGCCAGAAAGACATAGTTTTAAAAGTGCTGATTTACGATAGACAGTCAGTATTTTAATCATAACTTCCCCATACGATATCGAAAATGAGTGATTCCAATTGCATTGTAAACTATATTCATAGGGGAATCTACCATAGAAACAGGTTTTAAAAATTCATTCATTTAGGCCTCCAAAAACGGACTGTCCCAACTCTGTTCCTGAGCTGCCCACTAGACACCCTGTCAATGTTTTGTTTCTAACTTTTTCGTTTCAAATCCAAATTGAGTGGTTCAAATTGGGTTAGAAATTAGACATCAAGGGATACCTAGGGTAGAAACAGGTTTTAAAAATATTCACTTTTGGTCCCTCAAAACATGACTGTCCCGACTGTTTTTCCCGAAAGTTCAACAAGCCCGCAAGCCAAAAAAATGATATTCAAGCATTTTTTCAAATTGGTGATAAAAATGAAAATGAGTGTTTGTAGAAATTATTATTTCTATTATGATTCATCTACATACACAAAAAGATTGAAATATTTATCATCGATGCTGATTTTGATAGCGTGTTGCAACAAAAGAAACAACTAGTTTTACAAAAATAAAAATGTGTTTGTTTTATTTCTTTATTTATCTTATTTTCTCCACTATCCTACTCTTCTTTGAGAATCGAATATGTTTATGTATAAGAGTATTTCCAGTGGAACCATGTTAGAAATAAGGCCTCATGTATGCACATACCCAAATTCGAAAAATGCATGTTGATAAAAATTAGGGTATGAGAAGCCAACTTCCCTTAAAAAGATGGTTTCAAAAATTGTTGAAGTATGGAGTGATGATGCAAACACGTGATGGAGTGAAACCAATCTTCAATATATCCGTTACTTTCTTGATTTCCCATCATACCATGAAGTTCTTGAGCTTTTAAAATGATTTGTTGGTGCAAACTATAAGAAACCTCATTTTTTTCCATAGCTTCTACAATTTTTGAATTTGAAACATTCTGAATCTCATTGTAAGTTTTCTCTAATGGCACATGTGAGATAGAATGGGTGGGAAGGGTGGGTAAATTTGGCAGTTCAACACTGTAAGCATGTTGTACTGGTTTATTACGGTGAAGGTGTGGAATTAGTTGAGCAAGAAATTCAAAAAAAATGTTGGGCAGTTTCTTACCATAACAGAAGATGTCCTTCATGTGTTCCTTCGAAGCTCCTTCTTCCAATGTTCCTGTCAATTAGTTAGTGAAATGGGTGGTGCTTACATCACCACTTGAGTGAAACCTTGTGATTCATTTTTCAAAATTTCTATTTTTCCTACACAAAAATTCAAACATCTATTTCTATACAAGAAAGCAACAGCAAATCTGTTAGGAAAGCGGACAGTGGAGCAGGGCTTTTACATGCTCCGTACGCAGGTTCTTACCTTCCGTTTTTAAGATCCAACTCTTCCCTAACAGGCACTCATCAGATTCACACTACTCTTTAGAAATGGCTACACTCTCCCCGGCAACGGCGCCAAAATGTGGAGCGATAAAAAGGTGTCTTTTGAACTCCTAATTACCTTCACATTAATTATCAACCCAGGGACGACTTTTTATTTCAAGAGTGTACTCAGTCTGAGGCGACTATTTACTTAAGAGTAATGTTTTGCAGTATAGTGCTTAAAATGCGAAAGTAAATGAAAGCTGGAAACAAAATCTAATTGGAACAGCAAAAAACTAAAATGTTCTAAACTAAATCATTCACTCAAACAACCATCAATCGACGATACAGTAGCAATAACTCATTCCTCTAGAAATTGATGCAATTAAAATCAAACTGGAACAAGACAATCAATCTGGGAACGAGGAAGCAATAACCAATGTTCTCTATAGTTGACAGTCCTGCTTTAAAGCAATCAAAAGGAAACTGAACTTGAACTAAAGTTGCCATTGAAAGTAAACTAGGAAAACTCTTTAAAAGCAAGCATTGCATCAGTCAAGGGTGCGAAAGCGATAACCCATCCCTCTAGAAACTGATGAAAGAAAAGGAATTAGAGTATGGATCATGGATCTGGGAGCATAATAGCGTCTGCTGTGTCTCACGACAACCTTGATCCTCCTCTCACACCAAAGCAATAAATGCAAGTAAAAGGAATGGCATAAAGTAAAATGAAATAGCAAAAGGAAATAGAACAACAATAGAAATGAAACAACAATTCAGAAATGGAATAGCAACTAAATATGAATGTACAACAATCCAAATCAAGCACGCAACACACTTATCATTAAAAGGGACAGTAATCTGAGCTTCGATACAATATGCATGAATCACAATTATAAAGTTACAGCAATTGTAATGGGACAACAATCCCAAATAAACAACAGTCACAATTTAAGAATACATCATACAGTTGTACTGAATTAGGAACATACAGCGCGGTTAATTTGTAATCGAATGTCAATCTGTAAGGAACAGCAATGTTATATCAATTATCAAACGGAATAGAAATGCGATACAAGGTTAAAATGATAACATAGCATTCCTATTGAAAATAACAATAGTATCCAATCAAATATATATAACAGCGCTGATATGTAAAACAGTAAATTGCATCAGATTACTGAATAGAGTAAAAGAAAGAAATCAAACCACACATGAAGCATAAAGATATAATACAGCAGCAGCGTACTCCACCGGAGGCTGGACCCTTAGCCGCCAGCAGATGCTGCTGGGTTACTTCAAGATGAGAAGAATGAACAACAACTCCCAAATCATTTATTAATCAGCCAATTGTGGAATCATTACAGCAGCAAAAGCTTGAGAATTACAGCAACTACAATCCCTATCCTATCATGAATAATCCACCATCGTTGTCCATCATTCCCCAAATCCCATCCCCCTCTCTGATCTCTGTTCTGATTTAAATAAAGAGAGATTAGAGAGTGGTTACAATAAAGATAAGTACAACATGATCTCTTTTACAAAATTGGTTTGCTTCTAACCAATTGATCAACAAGAACAAGGCGAATTTGGCTTTGCAGCTAAGATTTGGAGGACGACCGCAACTACAAATCTGAGAAAATCGTGCTCAAAGAACCCTACGTTTCTCTCTGTACAAGCCGAATTTGGGCAAACCGTTCTTTGTTAAAGTTAATTGGGCCCGTTCGGGACAAAACCCATGTTCCGGATTTCTCAAATTCGTCTTTATTTGCTCAGAATCTTAACCGCAAAACTGTCACTCCTTAAACCAGCGAATTTCTGAGTTGGTAGATTTAAAAATCAAATCTTCAATCTGGAGGTTACCTTGGAGGCTAAAAATGATGAATACTGCTATAACCAACTTATTAGAACTATCATTGATAAAATAATGCATAATATTCAATCTATTAGAAATAAAGGAGAATAAATAATATTCATCCATGAGAGCATAAATCATTTATAAAATGGATTTAAATGATAAATTATAATAAATGATATAATAGAGAAGAGTAAAAATGAATGAAATAAGTGTTACAAAATGGTCGTATTTATGGCCCAACAGTTGGGAAACGGGAACTGAACCTGACATCATGTAAATGTCTCCTACACCCAATGGTATATTACCACTATTTCCAGTTAATAACCCATGATCAATGGGTTGAGGAGATGCCCCCGCAAAGGTACCAGAAAGTGACTGATATCCAGGAGGAACAGAAGGACCGCCATGTAAAAATGATTCAGATGATTGAGAAAACATGGACGACTGACCAGACATATTTACAGGACTATATATACCTCTAGGTGGAAAAGGAGTACGAGGTGGAGAAAAACCGGCACTTAGGTTGTCTAGATAATTAGTTAACGCAAGATACCAAGTAGTACTTCTAGGAGGGCTGTAAAAGATAGATTCACGTTCTCTTAGTTCAATGGTTGGTTGATCTTCAAGAACAGGGCCTACTTCTTCTTCTGGAACAAGTTCTTCAATAGCAATTAATCCAGAAGGAAGATTTTCGGTTATGACTCTTTCAACCCTAGGTGAATCAGGAACACTAGAAGTTGGAGTAACAGGTTCAGATATTTCAGGTTCTTCGCCTGTATCACTAGTAGACGAAAAACTACCAACAAGCTCAGAAACTGTAACAGCTTCGGGATTATAACCTGTCTCTAAACTTTGGTAATCTGGATGGACTACCAAGGAAGTTTCTCCTTCTTCGGGTGAACCTACTCTACTGCCACTAGGAGGAGTTACAAGGACCTTTAAACCTTCGTACTGACCTGGATCGTCTTCAGGAGGTCCACCCTGCGTTCTACGGAGTTTCCTTAACAAATCAGTTCTGGTAACAATCTCAGGTGACTTGCCCCGAAGTCTACGGGACTGTATCGGTAATTCCGCCACAGTTAAAGACTTTTAACTACTACACACGAAAACAAAGTAAAATCTCAAATCAAACCACCTAAAGTCTCTAAAGAACTAAACAAATTTGAAGCACACGCCTAAAGAATCTAGAGCGTCAAACCAAGCACAAACAGTAGTCTTCCGAACCAAAAGCGCTAGTTGGTGATGAAGCCCAACCTCGCCGGATTCAGTACAGAAATGGCGGGTGGAACAGTTACCCCGGCAACCTGCTTAATGAATAGACCGGCACAAGTTCCTCCACTTTAACCGTCTCGAGTGAAGTGAACCCCTCGGAAAATCCAAGTGAGTATAACCGACGTCTGCTCCAGGTACAGTGGGACCTTCCCTCCACCGTCACCTCGGTAGAATCCTAAATATTATGGTCACTAAGGTTACCAACAGCAACAAGTACACCTGGGGGAACAATCTAAACTCCGACAGCACGCAAGGGCAGAGTATCAAGCTCAATCCCCTTGTCGGCTCCTTGACAATAATCCAAGGTTTACCGACAAGTGACCCTTGGCTCCTCGACAATGATTAATCTGAGGTTTACCGTTTGTAATACGTGCGTGTCTAGCGTCGTTCCCAACGAGGGGGGAATGATCCCCTCACTGGTTCGGACACGAGCTCGTGCTTCTCCTTTAAGAGGAGCTTTCCCAGAGTGCAAATGAAACAGTTGGATTTATTCTATCACAAGATAAACTACTTGTTTGGTTTTGTTGTCTTGGAGAGTTTATTACTCTCCTACTCCAAGACACTAGCCTAAGCTATGTTGGTGTTTCAGAGCCCTAGTAAATAAAAATTACTACGTCAATTTTACTTTAAGCGTTAATTTTTATGGCTTCCTTATGACAAAGGGTGGTGGAGATGAAACTGGTGGTGTGTAGACTCGACTCGTAACCACTACAAAAATGCACCTAGGATGATTTATCCACTACTTTGCTTTTTCAATGCATTGCTTAACTAAGAGAGTTGAGAGAATGCAATTTTATAAAAACAACTTTCTTAATAAAGACAATCAAAGAAACAATTTTCTTTTAGCTTTTCCGAAACATGCACTCATGACCTCTAATTACTCACGAAAATTCCTTTTCTTCCAAAGACTAGAAACGCTACTAAAGCAAATTCGATTCCAAAAGAATTTTGTATTTTGCCTATACTAACGAAGCAAATGAAACTATTATCAAAAATCAAATCTTTAACAAATCTAAGTAAATCAAGCCAAAATCACTCAAAAGCGAACTAAAAGGAAATTTACCTACAAGCAAAACTTAAAGAGGATAAAAGCTTACAAAAATGATTCCCGGATGTTTTACTTGACCAAAATCAAATCAAGGACCAGCTAATGCAGAATCAAAAACCAGTCAAAACAAAACTCTAATCTTTTTGTTCTTTTTATAAAATGGAATTCAATACTCAATCAAAAAGTACTTCGAAATTTGCCAAAGAGACCACTCAAAGGGAGGTTGCTCTCATAGGTAGACTTAACGACAGGTCTGACTTCTAAGAATGCTGACAAAACCAGAGAGATCTAAGGCTTGACAACTTCTACCGTCAAAGTCACTACAAGACCCACTCAAAAATCAAACCCTATGGCTCAAACTTCTATGAAATCCACTAAAACACTTAATGCTATTGAAACAAGTTCAGGGGAAGATCTTTGACAAGAGAGCTATGGATCTGGGCAGAAAAAACTAAGAAAAATCAAAATCTAAGAGGAAAAAAGCAAAAAATGGAATTTTCTCAAATTTTAACAGGGGACGCAGGCAGCCTGTTAAGACAGGTGCGGGCCCGCTCTGTGCACACAGCGACAGTGCGTCCAGGGACGCACTGTGCAATACTCAGAGGGTGCGTCCTTCGAAAAAACTCAAGAAAAACTAAAACTAATTCAATCCTAAGCTAACCCACCCAAATACAAGTTCACACAGTCAAAAACCAGAAAAATAAATCAATTTTCTCAGAGCAAAGTTCATTCAAAGGAAAAGACTTTGACATCAATGGTTCCCCAGTGGAGTCGCCATTTTGTCACACGGAATCAGTCAATAGTGCGGACACAACCGACCTTCCTAGAAGTCTAAGACATTCTAATGACAAACAAAACAAAGTAGAGCTATCCTTCTCTAAACATGCATTATGATATGAGATATCAAGTGTTTTGTTCTTACCTTTGTCCAAACGCTGTTGTAGTAGCTTAGCCCCGTTGATCCGGATGAGCTCCTCCTTCACTTCGAAACCTGCAATCACCAACAGTCAAACCATTAAATAGCACCTGATTATAACATAAAACAAAGCATATTCAACATGTAGACCAAGGAGTACATGAAACAACTCATAAACAACAAGTCATTGAGAAGAATGGACTAATTTGCATTAAAGGTAACAAAAGGAACCATTACAACCTGAGCCTTGGTGTTGTGCAAGCTCCTTCCAGGGTCCACAAGAGTCTTCCTTTACTTTGACAAAGCTCACCCACCTCCCAATGGAAACAAGTAAAGATGACAATCTCTCCTCACAAGTTCTCACAAAGAGGTCCCAATTCCAGCAGCATTTACCCTTAGGAATGTTTAGCTTTCAGCCCCCCTCCCTCTGGCCCAATGCCTGTATTTATAGTGCTCAAAAGGAAGTTATTCAGGTCCACCATCAATGGGATAATCCCCTCTTTGGATGGGATAGCTCCCTTATTGATGGGATAAGTTCCTCTTTGATAGGGGTACATGAACCATCTGGAGGCGCTTCATACACGTCGAACAACCTTCTAGAATGCTCTAGAAATGACCACAAGTAACTTTTTAAAGATGAAACTTGCGCATTTTGACCTTTTCAGAGGGACGCACCTGCCCCTTTAGATACAGAGCATCTTTGGACGCAGACATTGTGAACATTAGGTGCGTACCCGCAGGCAAGGTTGAGAGAACCTGCGTACCCAGAGATAAACATATTTACAAAGACTTTCTCTCTTCTTGGAGTTTGACATGGATAGCAGAGGCATAAGACTTGCTTAAGAGGGTAGTATGACTGTTGATAGAGTCATACCAACTGTAAATAGCCATGGTGACATTTTTTAGTGTAACACTTACCTTACTCAACTCTTTGCTAATCTCTAGTAGATTCTTTTCCATATGGCCCCTCTACCTTCTTTGGTTTGGAAAGTAGCATCCAACGGTGTATCCTTCATCTCTCTTTCTCAAGCTCAAACAAGAGAGGGATGGAAAATTTCTTTGGATTTACTCTGCCTCCTTCAATGAATCTATAATAAGAGCTTATATTGGGTTGTGAGCTAGGTTCTTGCAGATCTTGGGACTCTCCCTTAGACGTCTTTGGAGAAGCTGCCCCCTCCTGCACTTGTGTTGTTGCTTGCTTGCCTTCTCTCTATCCTTGTTATCATTCCTACTACTTTTTCTATGTTTCTTGTAGTGCTGATAGAGTTTCCTGTAGGGTGGATGAAACAAGTTTTCCTCCTCGATGGCTCTCCAAGGTGGTCCCAATATTAGATGATCTCAAAATGAAAAATAGTGCATCAAAGTTTGGAATGTTTTCTATTTATGGTTGATTCCTTAGAGTGTTGTATTAATGGGCAGTGTACGAGATTTTTGCTTTGGGACCATTGGCCCACTATTAGTTATCATGTAGCCTCCCCTTGTAATCATCACCCACTCTCACACAACTTAACTCGGCCACCTTTTCAACTCATTGATCTGGATCTTGGGGGAAGGCCCCCAAGATCTAAAAAATTAAAATGGATCTTGGGAGGAGGCCCCCAAGATCTGAAAAAATTGCAATGCCAAAAAGAAAATGAGAGAAAACACAGTAAATAAAACCACAAAGAAGCTTTTTATTAAAACAGAGAGTAACTATAAAATCCACATTGTGGTGGACAATCTGTCCATTTACAAAATGTGACTTGTTACCGATAGCCTTTTTCGGTTACAATACCACAGGTAAATTCCATGGGTGAATGAATACCATGGGTGGATGTCACAATACCATGGGTGAATGAATACCATGGGTGGATTCCACTTACAATACCATGGGTGGATAAATACCATGGGTGGATGCCACTTACAATACCGTGGGTAAATTCCATGGGTGGATGAATACCATGGATTGATGCCATTTTCTATTCAGATCATTCCTCCCTCCTTAAGAAGCAGTTGTCCCTATTGCGTGAAGTTCCCTCCTGTGAAGCCTTTGTTGATTATGAAGAGCCACTAGAGAGAAGGGTTTTATGTGGTTAACCCATAACCATGATGAACGAAGCTCTGAGGATAGAGATACCCTTTAATGCTTGTGACCAACTGTGATATTGACAGTGTGCAGCCTAGCAAATGGAATTCGATGAAGTGTGGGTTTGTGGATGACCCATAACCATGATGAATGGAGATCTAAGGATAGAGATACCCTGTAATGCTTGTGACCATCTATGTTACTGACAATGTGCGGCCTAGCAAACGGACTTCGATGAATTTTGGGTTTGTGGATGACCCATAACCATGACAAACAAAGATCTGAGGATAGAGATACCCTATAATTCTTGTGACCAACTGTGATACTAACAATGTGAGGCCTAGCAAATGGACTTCGATGACAAGGATTTTGTGTGGTTGACCCATAACCATGACGTTGATTGTTGATGAAGTTGTAGGTTCCTACATAAATTGGGGTGGGAGGGAACATCTCCAAAGAACCCAAGCCAGATGCTACTATGCTGAAACTAATGAATGTGAAGCAGGGGCCTACTAAACCGAGATGGGAGGGCACATCTCCAAAGGGAACCCACTCCGAATGTTGCTCCAGATTTAAAGAGGACATAACTCGGTTAATATAACTCAAAATCATTATTATAACCTATTTTTGGAAACAGAATGACCATTTTGCATCTTCCCATGTGTTGGAAATCCTTATCTGGACACTCTGGAATCTTATATCTGGGTTGCAACTGTTTCGCCATCACGAAAGTTTTGCAAAAAAATAGTTGATTTTAAATTAGCGATATCTCCCACATCCGAACTCCGATTCAACCCATTTTTGTTTTGAGATTGGGTGAATTTTAAAGAGGAGATCAAATATGAAATATTTTTTCTGAAGTTCTACCCAAAAACTACAAAAAATATTGGTAGAGTCATCATCCACCAGTTTCCATCAGCAAAAAATTCTACAACATACCTGATTTTAAATCAGCGATATCCCCCTCATCCAGACTTCGATTCGACCGAATGTTTTTTGAATTTCGGTACTTTTTTGTGAGGAATCTAGATATGTTATTTTTTTTAGTAAATTTTGAACCAAATGTTTCATATCTAATATGCAATCTCGCCGCCCAAAAAAAAATGTTGCAAAATAATGAAAAAAGAAAAATTCTTCCTTCTTGGCCCAAGAAAGTGCTCTGTAGAAGTCGCAGCACGTGCCTGAAGTTTGTTGAATATTTTTGAAAAAAATTGAAATTGAAATATGCATTAAACCCTCATGCCCATGGAATCTTAACCTTTTATGAGACCATTGATCCTGACCTTGGGGGGAGGCCCCCAAGATCTGAAAAAATTTAATGCCAGAAAGAAAATGAGAGAACACACAGTAAATAAAACCACAAAGAAACTTTTTATTAAAACAGAGAATAAATATAAAAGCTACATTCTAGTGGACAATTTTTCCTTTACAAAATGTGACTTGTTACTTATAGCCTTTTTCGATTACAATACCATGGGTAAATTCCATGGGTGAACGAATACCATGGGTGGATGTCACAATACCATGGGTGGATGCCACTTACAATACCATGGGTAAATTCCATGGATGGATGAAAAACATGGGTTGATGCCATTTTCTATTCGGATTACTCATTCTTCTTGATGTGATATTTCCACGTGTCATGTTGACTAGGGGTTCACTTTTGTTTTTGAGCTGAGGGTGGCCAAGTTAACTAGTCACCTCCAACTTATAAAATCAATATTTTTCATATTCCTACACTTTTATGATATTGTACTTAGGGAAGAATTCAAATTAGGTGCCATACCTATGCATTTCTTCACTTGTTGATGCACACTGGAGGGTGACTCTATTATGGTGCTTTTTGTTCAGGTAAGTGCTTTTCCTCTGTCACTTTTTTGTATATTTCTTCCTATTGATGTGGTTCGCTTCTTTATTGTTATGTGCAAGTGCTTGGTATCTGATGCTATTGATGACCTCTGGATAGGATTCATAGTGTCTGTAGGGGTGCTGGAGCTCTTTTTTTGCATGGGTTTTGAAGTAGAATACATGGAGAAATTGTTGTTGTGAGAACATAGACTTCTACAAGGTTTCCTGTAGTTACTAAAGGAAACCTTGTAGTTTCCTTTTTCATCATTATTTTGCTTTTTTTTTTACTTTGAGGAGGAATGGGTGGTGATGTAGGAGTGGAAGGATGGAAATGGAGGAGATCGAGTGGTAAGTGAGTGAGTTCAATGATGGCATGACCCTTGGACTCTCTTTTTTCTATTTTTTTGTATTTCTTTTTATTTTTCTGAGTTCTTTTTGATGGACACAGAGGTTGGTATGGTCATGAGCTAGTGTTGGGTGAGAGGTGGTGAGGTGTATGGTCCCTTATTTCAACCTATATAATGCCCGCATTCTCATTTTCCAATTAGAATTTCATTCCTGTAGTGTTTTAGGACATCCTATAGTACTGTAGGAAACTCCTATAGTAACTATAGGAAACCCTGTAGAAGTCAAAAACTGCATAAAAACTTGTTTTTGATGCCTAGAAGTGAGGATGGATGATAAAGACATGGTATGCATGGGATATATGAAGTGAATGGGGAATGAATGGGGTGATTCTTGGCTTGTTGTCCCCTGAACTCTGAGTCCTTTGTTTCCTTTAAAAACCTGCAAAAATCACAGAATTTTATTAGTGGGCAGGTTTGAGGTCCCTGCCATGGCATTTTTTTTCTTTTTTTTCTTCCTTTTTTTTTGAAATACACACAGGTCACCTCCAAGGAGATTTTCAACCTGTCTGCCTGCCCTAGATGCCTCAAGAGAGGTTATTACCAAGGGATTTTTTTATTCTCATTTTTTTCACTCTTGGATTGTTTCAAGGAGGTTTTCAACCCAAAATATGGCCTCAAGTGCCGCATAGAGGTTTTCACCTAGGTCCCTTATTGTTTTTTCATTTTTTTTCTTTTTCATTTTTTTGAAAAGTAAAAACATTATTCAAGAATTTAGTGAGATGGAAGCTGAGACACTTCCAAGCACATTCACTTCCTTACTGATGGTACTGATGAACTCTTCCCTTGACAAAGGTCTCTTGTAGGCTTTCAATCTGTATCCATTGAAAAGCAAGGGGATACCTTCTTCATCAATGGTCCTCATTTGCACAGCCCCATTTTCATGGCACGTTTCTATCAAATATGGGCCTAGCCATCTAGTCATCAATTTGCCTTTGAATTCCTTGAACCTGGAGTCATATAGAAGAGCCCAACCACCTTCTTGAAAAACTTTGTCTTTGATGTTTTTGTAATGACAAACCTTTATTTTTACTTGAGTAACTTATGTGTGTAGGAGGGCCTGCATCATGAGTTCATCTAAACCACTGAGCTAGAGCAACCTCTCTTATTGGGCCTTTGTAACATCCAAATCCAATTGTGCTACCATTCTCAAAGTGTTGTACTCAAACTCAATGGAGATCAGAGCCTTCTTCCCATAGACCAAATCATAAGGGGTGAAACCAGTAGTTGTCTTCCAAGTTGTATTATAGGCCCAAGTGGCCTCCACTTGTCTTTCAGCCCAATATTTTTTGCTGCTACTCAAAACCTTGGTGAGAATTCCTTCCAATTCTTTGTTGGTAACCTCTACTTGTCCATTGGTCTGAAGATGATAACAATTTGAATTCCTATGTTTAATGTTATGTTGCCTCAACAGATTTTGAATCGGGTGTGAGGTGAATTAAGCTCTTTGATTGGTGACTAGCTCTCTAGGGTACCCAAACCTGTAAAATACATTATCCCTTAAGAAATAAACCACATTCTCTTGTATTGATATTTTTATAACCTTGTTTTCATCCCACTTTGTCAAATAATGAGTGCACACAATTATGTACTTTTTCTAACCTAATGGTGGATCAATGGGCCTAATGAAATCCATGCCCCACTTGTCAAATGGCTCAAGAGTCACTTGAGGTTCCAAGGGAATTTCATCCCTTGAGTAGGTTTCCCCATTCTTTGGTGCTTCTCACATCGACTCGTTTATCTTCTTTCATCTTGGTGGAGAGTGGGCTAGTAGTATCCAACTTGTAGTACCTTGAAGGTTATCCTCTTGGCTACAAAGTGACCTCCACAAGGCCCATCATGACAGTCTAGAAGGATGTCAAAGACTTAGTCCTCCTTGACACATCTCCTCAAAATTTGATCTGGACCTATCTTGATGAAATTTCCCCTAATCCAAGTGAATGGGGTGCTTTTTCTTATAATTCTGCTCTTTTCCTTGGAGCACAGATTTTGAGGGAACTGTTCATCCACTAAGTAGTTGGTTATGTCAACAAACCATGGAGATATAACTAAAATAGAAAATAAATTCTCATTTGACAGTTGATCATCAACCATTCCTTCCTCACCAACAGGCAAAGAAAGTCTAGAAAAAAAACCAGCAACTATATTTTACCTACCAGGCTTATCAAAGATAGTTAGATCAAATTTTTGTAATAAAAGAAACCATCTAATAATTTTGGCATTCACATCAGGCTTGTTCATAAAATATCTAATAGCAGCATGGTCGATATGTACAAAGCTCTGGTAACCAATGATGTAGTTTCTAAATTTATTCAAGGAATGGGGAACAACTAGGAACTTTGTTTCAGTCACAATATAGTTCAATTCATCTTTGGACATATTTTTTCTAATGAAATGAATGGCATAAGGAAACTTGTCATATATCTGGACCAGAGCTAATCTTATAGCTTTGTCAGAGGCATCAGCATGGATGTGGAAAGGAAGAGCCCAATTTGGGCCTTGGAATATGGGTGTAGTAGTCAACTTGTCCTTTAAGGTTTCTAGGGTCTCTTGGCAACTTTCTAACCAGAAAAATTCAGAGTCCTTGCTCAATAGTCCTAAAAAAGGTGAGGCTACTTTGCTAAAGTCCTTTATGAATCTCTTATAGTATCCATATAGGCCCAAGAAACTTTTGACATCCCTCTACTTGTGAGGAGTAGGGACCCTTTTTATGATAGCAATTTTATTTGGGTCCACTTGCAGTCCTTCCTGGGATATTGAGTGACCTAGAACAACCCATGCATTCATCAAGAACTCACACTTATTAGGACTAAGGGATAGTTTCATTTCAATGAATTTATTTAATACTTACCCAAGTTAGAGAGAGCCTCCAAGAAATCACACCCATAGGGAGTGAAATCATCCATATATATTTCTACAGAGTCATGGACTAGCTCTACAAATATGCTTAGAACTATCCTCTGGAAAGTGGCAGGGGCATTACATAATCAAAAAGGAAGGACCCTATAAGCCAAGGTACCCCAAGGTCAAGTGAAGGTGGTTTTATCTTGGTCCTCTAGGATGATTTGGATCTGATTCTAACCATTGAATCCATCTAGGAAAGAGAAAAGTTTCTTTCTTGTAAGACCATCCAAGACTTGATCAATGAAAGGTAGAGGGAAATGGTCATTTTGGTGGCTTTGTTTAACTCTCTGTAGTCCACATAGATCCTCCATTTTTTTTTTCTTCTTTGGGACCAAAACTAGAGGAGACACCCACTCACTATCTGAGATGGGGTAAATGAACCTTGCATCCAACAACTTCTGTAGTTCTTACTTAACTATGTCTTTGAGGGTTGGGTTCATTCTCCTCTGAGGTTGGTGCATTGGCTCACATCCATCCTTGATGTAAATGTGGTGATTACACACTGAAGGGTCCACTCCCTTCATTTCCTTATAACTCCAAGCAAATGCATCTAGATTCTCTCTTAGCATGTCACATAAATCCTTTTCCTAATGTGAAGAGAGAGATATGGGTTGATTTTCAATGTTCTAGCTAGACCAAATTCTATCATTTTGACATGAGTAGAACTTGAGTCCGTTATGCACAAATCAGTCCAAGGGTTATCTTCATCTTTCTTTAATAACTCATCAAGAAACATGGTGTTGGGGGGATGATTCTAGAGGATTTGATCAATCAGGTTGTCTTCGTCAAGTTGCCCCCCTCCTATAGTAGCATCTAGGGTACATATTGGGTATGATGTGGTAGAGTAGACTTCATATTACTCCTCCTCTTCCAACCATTAGGGTAATTAATGCTTTAGAGATGGTTGATCAAGAGGGTACAAGACCAATTGTTTGGGAAAATGTCCATTTTTAATGGTCATTTTCCCAGCCTTGCAACTTATGTAAGCATCAACAGTGGCTAACCATGGCCTTCCAAGGATGAGATGATAACAATTGAACTTGGTCTTAGGTTGGAGAACTAAGAAGTCAATAGGATATTCCCAGGAATTAATGGAGACCATCACATCCTCAACAACTCCCTCAAGAGCTATTGTGGATCTGTCTGCAAGTTGCAAGACTGTTGTGGTCTTCCTTAATCATCCTTGGAGGTTTAGTTTAAGCATAGTCTCCTTAGTCATCACATTGATGGTAGCCCCAAGATAAACCAAGGTATGGAGGACAATGATACCATCGATGTGCACATCTACAGACTTCTAGGGTCTAGATACTTCGGGAAAATAACTCTCGACAACATTAAGTCAGGCATTTGTCCAATGACATTAATGGTAGGGGTGTCTTTATTTATCCTCACAAGTTTTTCAATTCACCCAGAATTTCAGTCTCTTCTAGGGTGTGCCGGCTAGGATGAATTAATCTCTCACGAAAAAGAGGTGGATTAGCTTGAGGAACACTCTCTTACTTTTCCTCTTCAAGATCCTTAGGTGGAGATGGAGGTTGATTATCTAGAAGCACTCTTCCAGTCTCGAGGTTGATTTTTTGAATTTCCATAGCATAGGCAGGGTAGGATGTTTCTCCACTATAGACCAGTTGTTCCTACTTGTTGTTCGAGTTCAGATTTGGCTGAGCATGCATTTGAGGTTGCTTAGGTGGAGCAAGGTGAAGGAGTTGTTTATTAGATGGAGGTGGAGGTAGTAAGGCTAGATATTGGTTGTATGGGGACCTCCACTCCTCAAAAGGTGTATTTCACTGAGGTTGTGGGGGAGCATATGGCTAAAATGATTGATTGGCATGTTGGGAATAGTATTGAGGTGAAAAGGACCAAGGAGAAGGTGTGTCCCATGAAGGATGAGTAGGAAGACACCAAGGGGGATGGCTGCATTTTGTTTAGAGTTGTAATATGAATAGGATGCCCCTTGCATGCCTTGTTGGTATGGTCAAGGTGCGTCCTTTGTGATGAGCCCCAATTTTTGGTAACAATTTGGGCTCATTTGGCCTACTTACCTTGCTCAACCCTTCATCTTTTATCACTTATGCATTCATTTCTTAGTATATTTGTGTTATTTGTAGGAAGAAGGGCAGGCATTATTCCTATGTGACTAATACTTGATGATTTCAGGTTTTTTGACATTAAATGGAGCAAAGACCATGCAAATGGGGACAAGGAGACAACAAAGGTGGCATTGCGGGTTTATAGGGAGGTTGTCCACAGTCTTGAATGACCTCCCTCGTGATCTCCACCCTAACTCCGAGCTTCAATAGCTATCCCCACCGAGCTTAAAGGTAACCAACGGATTCTACAGGAACAACAGTTTAACTTTCAGTTGGATAGCCAAGCTCCACTAATTGAGGAAGCCAGCGTGGTCCTCATCATGTATAAATATTAAGGCCGTAGCCTTTGATAGGAGCTTTTTGAACCTTTGAACTATTGTTGAAATTTCTGAGTACGAGCTACAGCTCGGTGTTCTTGCTTTTTGTAAGCCAGTTTTGGCATGTTGTTAGACTCATGATTATTTAATAAAGGTAGGCAGATTTGGATTTAATCCTGAGTTCTTAAGAGGAGCTATAGCTCTCAGGTTAGGGCCCAACCTGAGAGCAATAGACCTCCTTTTCCTTGTATTGTTACTTGTCTTTCCTTTGAGCACTTCGTTTCTCTGTTTTAACATGCATTTGGAAAACATAGTCTGCTGATTTAATTTCTTTGATGTGATTGAGTAGGATTAGTTTATGGTTAAAGTGCTTTCAGTTGCTTAGATTAGAGTAGGAGGATTAGCATTCATTAGAGCTCCAAGAAAAGGTTGACAGTGCACTCACTGCCATCTCTGTTTAGAGATTGGGAGTGTAGACCGTACCAACCATCAAAAAACGCAGTCTTATACTTTCATGCAAGCTGCAACACAGTCATTTCAATTGTAGATCCATCCATGAATTCTGATCTCGAGCAGTACTTCTTTGTTCCAACACCATGCATGGTTTTTCTCCACAATTTACATTGCTGTTCGTTGGTTTAATAACACAGTTATAATAGGTGAATGAATTCTCGGTTTTGTGCAGATTTGGTTCCTTTACACTGCGTTGCATCACTCTGTTATCTTCTTCTTCTTCTCAACTGCACCCAAGTCACCTACCCATCCTCTGTTAAGCTCGTTTGCCTTCCAACCCTTCTACTTTTCACGTAGCTCCATCTTTTTAACCTTTTGTTGCTTCCACCCTTCTACCCACCAACCAACTTTACCCACTCTTTCTCCATCTTATTTCTCTGTCCCTAAGCCATCACAAGCTCCCTTTCCATCCTACCTATCCACCCATATAGCTCCTTCACTCCTCCATCACCCAAAACTCCACTTGCAGAACATCCTGTAGAAGTTAGCAGACTTCCTGTAGAAATCCTGAGCTTCCTGTAGGATCCCCTGCAGACATCCTGTAGAAGCCTGCAAACTCGGTTGCCGAGCACCTGAACGTTGTGGACTTCTGTGGAATGATGTTTTGGATCCCCTAGAACCTCTCCTAGCCCTCCTGACCTTTCCCAAGCTTTCTTTCCCTTCGAACTACCCCTGCACAGTCAAAATCAAATCAGAAACAAAATCATAATAACTCCAACCACTTAAGCAAAAATATAAAAACAATGTTCTTTTCAATGGAAGTAGTTTAAATTCATGCATCTCATATCACTAGAAGTAATGGCATCATTTTTAAGAGTTACATTTCGATTGTTGCATTGTAAGGATTAAGCTAGTCAGATTAGGGTTTACTAGGGTTTCCATGTTTGGTTGGCTTTCGGTTCATTCTTGCAAAGTAGGTTAATTTCCTTTCAGATAGTCTTCGTTCATCATTTAGAAAGCTTCTTCTGAGAACATATAGAAGTTGGCTTGAGCCCTAGCGGACTTGTGCCAGCTGACCAAGTGACAGCTGCGACAAGAGCTAGTACTTGTGCATACAGCACCGTCGCTTCCAAGTTTGTTACGAACTACCGGGTTGATAAAATTAGAGAAGGAAGCTCCAGGAGTTGTAGCATTATTGCTACAATACTGGAGCCCACCATATTTTTGGCGCCGTTGCCGGGGAAGCGTCAGAGTATTAGTAATTGTTGCTTTTCTTCTACTTTCCTACTCTTGCTTTCTGCCAAGTAGTTTATTTCATTTCCATTCTGCAAAAGTAGCATAGACATTTCCTGCTTTCATAGATTAGCCTTTCAATTCCGAAATTTCAATTTTGCAAGCATAGAGTAGTATTTTCAATTTTGCAAGCATAGATTAGTATTTCAATTCTGCAAGCATAGACTAGCCTTTCCATTCCTGCAATTTCATTTGAGCAAAGTAGATTAGTTCTTTCCTGCTTTCAATTCAATTCTGCATCTTTATTTCAGTAAGATAGTTAGGTGTAGATCAATCTGTTTCAGTTTTGCAGGTACCAAAGAAAAAAAGAACAAAAGCAATAAAAAAAAAAAGTCTTTCCATTTCATGCCTCGTAGGAATTGAGATAAAACAGGCAAATTCTTACCCAACACCCCCACCACATCACTGAGTCACCCTTCTCTCTTCTTCGGTGACAGTGATCCAGAAGAACCTATAGGTGAACCTCCTGAGATATACGAAGATCCTATAGCAGAAGAAGAATTAGAGACCATCCCATCTGAAGCTATGGCTGACAATAGAGGAGAAGATGAGAGAATAGAAGGTACCTTCCCCATCCGAGAGACCAATGGAGACATGAAAATGAAAAACATTAGTCCCTCCGCTCTACCTCACTTCCATGGACTGACTACTGAAGATCCTGATACCTTCCTGTTTGAGTTTGATGTCCTTTGTAGAACCTATGACTATACTGAAGATGAGCAGAAGTTGAAACTCTTCCCTTCCACTCTTAAGGATGCAGCATTACGCTGGTTCATGGGCTTACCTGGGAATAGTATCACCATTTGGGCTCAGATGCAGCAAGCTTTCAATACCAAGTACCGGGATTACTGTAGGTCCAAGGAAACCAAGGGAGAGATCTTTCGGATGACCATGGGAAATGATGAGTCCCTAGAGGATTATGAGGAGAGGTTCCAACTTAGCTATAAGCGGGCCAGGTGCACACTTGACCCTGAATCCCTCAAGTTGGTCCTGCTCCGAGGAGTCCCTGAAGACCTCTTAGATACCCTTCACATGTTAGCTGGGGGGGATATTTACCAACTGCCTTATGAGGACATCAAGACTGTGTTTAGAAACCACTCTAGGGCAGCTCGGAAACGAGGTAGAGGAAACCTCCTCTCAGCTGGTGTCCCTTTCTCCAAACATGAGTTTGCAAATCAATTAGAAGATCTTAAAAGTGAGGTGAGACAGACCATTGCCATGCAGCTGGACACATTCAGGATCTAGCAGAAGAAGGAAGAAGCTGAGAGAGCCTTGGCTATCTTCTGCCCTAGATGTACAAGGAGACACCCTAAGAATGAATGTGCATTGCATTCGGTTGAAGTGTGTTTCATTTGTGAGGAGGACCATCCCACAAACCAATGTCCAACCTTACCTGGATTTAAAGCCATGTACCAAGGGACAGAAGCTCCCACTGAACCTCTCTATTTCCTCAACCAAAGAAGGCCACAAGGACCTAGACCTTACCAGTAGGGGATGCAAGGGGCACCCCAAGCTTATTACAGCCCCAACCAATCGACTCCTATGCCTTCCTGGGGTCCCCCTACTCATCCTTCTTGGTCCATGCCTCCTCCATGGTCTTACCCACCTCAGTACCCTACTCAACCCACTACTCATTCATATCACTCACATGCCCAGCCGCAGCCTCAGTGGAATGCACCTCAGTCGGGGTGGAGGCCCCAGTACAACACTCCTCCCGCCATTTTGCCTCCACCACCAGCTCAACCTCAACCATTACCTCCTGCTCCTCCAAGGCAACCTCAAATACCTGCTCAACCGAACCCGAAACCCAACAATAGACAGGCCCAGCAGGTATACACTGGGGAAACATCATGCCCTACTTATGCTGTGGAGATCCAGGAGATCAATCTTCAATCTAGAAATACTCTTCCGGATCGCCAACCTCCTCCCCCAGAGGATGAGGAAGATAAATAGGAAAGTGAACCAAAGGCTATTCCACCCTTTCCTGAGAGACTAACAGCCACCACACAACCCAACCCAGAGGAGGATGAGCTTCTGGGTGAGCTCAAGCAGTTGTGTGTGAAAATACCACTTCTCCAAGCCATCAAGGATGTGCCAATATACAACAAACTGGTTAAGGAAAAGTGTTTCAAACACCCAGGCAGGCGAAAGAGAGATGCTTCAACCATCAATGTCTTAGGACAACTGTCTGACCTTATGTTAGGACAAGTAATCTGCCCAAAGTATCTAGATCCTGGGAGTCCTGTAGTAGATGTCCACATCAATGGCACCATCATACCTCACACCTTGATTGATTTGGGGGCTGCCATTAATGTGATGACCAGGGATACCATGCTCAAACTCAATCTTCAGGGTTCCTTGAGGAAGACTTCGACAGATCTGCAACTTGCAGATCGCTCCACTGTGACTCCCGAAGGGATTGTGGGGGATGTCTTGGTCTCTGTTGACTCTTGGGAATACCCTGCAGATTTCTTGGTTCTGCAACCCAAGGCAAAGCTTACTGGATATCCTCTTATTTTGGGAAGGCCTTGGTTAGCCACTGCAGATGCTTACATAAGTTGTTGTGCAGGAAACATGACCATCAAAAATGGTCCTATGTCCAAGCAACTAGTCCTATACCCTCTTGCCCAACCCTCCTTAGAACATGACTTACCACTTTGGTTGGAGGAAGGAGAAGAGGATGAAGTGTACTCAGCACCTCTGTGCACCCTAGATACCACTAGAAGAGACCCCCCAACCGAGGATGACTTGATTGAGACCTTGATCCAGAATCCACCTTCCAGTGCACTATCCTTAGAGAAATTGGTGGAGGATGCCCAAGCCAGCACCTTAGTGGATCTTTGTACAACCAACCCTGTCACTCCCAGAGTCAAAAATGTGGAGTTCGGCCGTGAGAAAACGTTAAAGATCAGCTCCTCCCTATCTCCTTCCCAGAAAAAGGAGCTGTGTAGCCTGTTGGCCAGCCATCTAGATGCTTTTGCCTGGAGCTATAAGGAGATGAAAGGAGTCCATCCTTCGGTCTGTACCCATCACATATACATCAAAGAGGATTGCAAACTGGTTAGACAGCCTCAGAGGAGAATGAATCCAACCCTTAAGGACATTGTCAAGGAAGAATTACAAAAACTGTTGGATGCCGGATTCATTTACCCCATCTCAGATAGATGGGTGTCCCCTCTGGTGCTGGTTCCCAAGAAAAATGGGAAGTGGATAATCTATGTGGACTACCGAGAGCTGAACAAAGCTACCAAGAAAGACCATTTCCCTCTACCTTTCATAGATCAAGTGTTGGATGGACTGGCAGGAAAGAAGTTCTTCTCTTTCATGGATGGGTTTAGCGGGTACAACCAGATTCAAATCAGCCCGGAAGACCAAGATAAGACCACCTTCACTTGTCCTTGGGGTACCTTTGCCTACCGAGTTCTTCCCTTTGGGCTATGTAATGCTCCTACTACCTTCCAGAGAGCTGTCTTAAGCATCTTCTCGGAGCTGGTCCATGATGCAGTGGAAATCTATATGGATGACTTCACTCCTTATGGGGCCAACTTCCAGGAAGCATTGTCCAATCTGGGAAAAGTCCTAACCAAATGCATTGAGATGAACCTGTCCCTTAGTCCTGAAAAATGTGAATTCCTGATGACTGAAGGGACCGTGCTAGGCCATACCATTTCTTGCCAAGGGTTACAGGTGGATCCTAACAAAATTGCTCTCATCAAGAAGGTTCCACCTCCTCAAAAGGTAAGGGATGTTCGGAGTTTCCTAGGATTAGCAGGGTATTATAGGAGATTCATTAAAGACTTCAGCAAGCTAGCCTCGCCATTGTTTGGCCTGTTGGCAAAAGATGTGGAGTTTAAGTGGACTGACGATTGTCAGAGGGCTTTGAATGAATTAAAGGACAAGTTGGTGTCAGCCCCAATTTTGAGAGGTCCAAACTGGGCCCTACCTTTCCACATCCACACTGATGCCTCGAACAAAGCCATAGGTGCAGCTTTAGGACAAGTTGAACAAAAACTTCCATATGCCATTTACTTTGTTAGTAAAAACTTGTCCAAAGCTGAACTGAATTACACTGTAACTGAGAAAGAGTTTTTGGCTGTGGTCCATGCACTGAACAAGTTTCGACATTATATCACTGGCTATCAAACATTTGTACATACAGACCATGCTGCAATTAGATATTTAATGAATAAACCAGATGTGAATGCTCGTATTATTAGATGGTTACTTTTGCTGCAGCAGTTTGATTTGACCATTGTTGAAAAACCAGGTAAAGAAAATGTTGTTGTTGATTTTTTTATCTAGATTGGATTTGTCTGCAGATGAGGATGGAACAGTGGATGACCAGATGCCCCATGAACATCTGTTTGCTATCTCAGCACTCTCTCCATGGTTTGCTGATATAGAAAACTACCTTGTTTCAGCACAGTTCCCTCCACACCTATCTTCAAGAGAGAAGAGCAGAATCATCAGAAAAAGTGCCTCATTTACTTGGATCGGGGGCAATCTGTTCAAGCTTGGCCCTGATCAGATCTTAAGGCGTTGTGTAAGGGAGGAGGAAGTCTTTGATATCCTCCTCACCTGTCATGATGGGCCTTGTGGAGGACATTTTGCAGCAAAGAGGACTGCCTTCAAAATCCTGCAGGCAGGTTACTATTGGCCCACACTTCATCAAGATGTCAGAAGATATATCAGCCAGTGTGACCAATGCCAAAGAATGGGGAAACCGACTCAAAGGGATGAGATGCCTCTCTAACCTCAAGTGACTCTTGAGCCATTTGAGAAGTGGGGTATGGAATTTGTGGGTCCAATCAACCCTCCTTCGAGGCAAAGGTCTTACATCATTGTGTGTACTGACTACCTGACAAAGTGGGCAGAGACTAAAGCAATCAAAGCAGCAACAGAAGAAAAGGTGGCCGAGTTCTTAAGAGAAAACATCTTCTACAAGTTTGGCTACCCAAGAGAGCTGGTCACCGATCAAGGGAGCCAGTTCACATCCAACCTAGTTGAAGATCTACTAGCTCATCACAAGATCAAGCATAGGACTTCCACCCCCTATCACCCTCAAGCAAATGGGCAGGTGGAAGTCACCAATAGAGCATTGGAAGGGATCTTGACTAAGGTGGTGAGCAGCAGCAGAAAGGACTGGGCAGATTGCCTGGTTGAGGCCACATGGGCTTACAACACCACCTGGAAGACCACCACCGGCTTCACACCTTATGAGCTGGTCTATGGGAAGAAAGCTTTGCTGTCCATTGAATTTGAATACAACACTTTGAGGATGGCAGCTCAGCTGGACCTAGATCTCAGCCATGCACAACAAGAAAGGTTATTGCAGCTGAATGGACTGGATGAGCACCGAATGCAGGCCCTCCTTCACTCGGAAGTGGTTCAACTTCAGAGAAAGGTGTGGCATGACCAACACCTCAATGACAAGCAATTCCAGCCAGGAGATTGGGCACTGTTGTATGACTCCAGGTACAAAGATTTCAAGGGGAAGCTAAGAACCAGATGGCTGGGGCCATATGCAGTGGAGAAATGTCATGACAATGGATCTGTTCTTATTCAGACCATTGATGAGGAAGCCATCCCCATGCTTGTCAATGGGCATCGATTGAAGATCTACAGGAAACCTCTCTCAAGACAAGAGTTCATAAAAACTATGGAGAAATCACTGTTGGTCATAGAGAAGGGTTCTGCCTCTGCTTTGGGCATACCCTGAAAGATCTAAAAATAATAATAATAATAATAATAATAATAATAATAATAATAATAAATAATAAAGATCCTTGGGTGAAAACCTTTCTGAGGCACCCAAGGCAGGTGGTAGGGGTGAAAACCTCATTGAGGCGCCCCTATTGTCTTTCAAAAAAAAAAAAAAAAGAGATTTGAAAAAGATCCTTGAGTGAAAACCTCTCTGAGGCGCTTAAGGCAGATGGCAAGGGTGAAAACCTCATTGAGGCACCCCTGTTATCTTTCAAAAAAAAAAAAAAAAAGAAGAAAAAACAATAAGCAAAAAAGACAAGGTCAACAAGTTCATAATGTGAAATTGCATGCAGGTTGCAGGTGTTCTATGGAGGAGAGGAAGCCTCTCAACTCAAAGCTAAGGATCCTTATCATGCTGTTAGGAGGCCTCACCAGCACCTCCTCCAAGAATACTCCTTTTCTCCAAGGTATGTGCACAATTTCATCACGGCTTGAGTTTTCTACAGGAAGATGCAGAGTTTCTACAGGAAGGCGCAGACTTTCTACAAGAAACACAAACTTTCTACAGGAAGCTCTGTATTTCTACAGGAAACTTCCTGTAGAAGTTCGGGACGACCCAGAATCCATTTTATGAGGAGATCTAACGAATAAGGATCGGTTTGGATGTATGCAAGCTATTGTTGTCACCCTTGCACACTGTTGTCACCTCGTCCTACCATCCTTGTCGACATGCAACGAAGTTACCTGCACCAGCAAAGCAGATCGTTGAGCTATCAAAGAAAAAGCAATTTTTAAGGTAAAAAAAAATTCTGAGATGTCATACCATATCCATCCCAGCCATCCATGAGCTCTGGGAGCGTGATCGTGAGGCCAAATCCTTCGTCGTGCAGCATGCACCCGAGGAGGAAGAACTGTTACAAGACATCCTGCGGGAGTCCTGTAACAGTTAAGCCCGCTAGAGTGTACACCATTCACAGCGCTGGCCATATGCAACGAAAACGCGGGCGCATGCAGCCAAGCATCAAATCCATCGTCGGCAGCCTGTAAACATGAACCTCCGGGCCTGTGCAAATTCATCAGCGGCAGATAGATCCACTCATCATCGTCCAAAAACCGAAAAATCATGTTGCAGCCGCGCAGGTAAGTGTCTCGACCCTTTCTTCCGTCAGATTGCATGAATTTTACTTTGAATTGTTTGCAAAGTGTGAAGTGAATGGGTTGAGCCGCTGTATGGCCAGTTGACTGGCCACGTCGACCGGTTAATGGTCCAGTTGGATGTTTGGGTGGCGGCCGTGACAAAAGGAATGGGCAGCACACACATGAGAGCAATCCCGTCGAGAAAAACGTATTTAGCAGAAGAGACGGCGGCGGATCTGTTGGGGGATGATGCGGCAGTAAGTGAACTCACAGACAAATGATGGAACGACGTCATCCAACGGTCCGGCAGGGACAGCTCACCCCCGCGCCACGGATTCCGCCGATTCAAATCTAATCGGCTAGATTGCCCCATGCATTTATCATTCACCGTTTGGAACTCGAGTGATCATCCAGATCCCTCTGCAGTTCGATACGCCGAGCCTTTGGCTATCAGAACGCCTGTGAAGCAACACCGAGAGCGCAGACCAACTACAGTCTTTCCCAGAAATCGCGCGCTGCTCCTACAGGAAAGCTGTTTCTACAGGAAGGCGGGTTCCTCACGTAAAAAGGTGGCAGATAAAAAGGTAAACCTGAACTCTCCATGCAATTGGCTTTTGAAGGTGGCAGAATCGTCGTCTACAGTCTGGTCGTAGAAAATTGTTGCAATTGTTGTCTGCTGTGCATAAACTGTCGTTCTACAGGATGTCAGTGTAATTAAACGGTGTTAAGGTCCTCAGAGATAAGTTTCGTGGATTATTTGCACGACGAAAGCGTAATTCTACGCTCTGTCTCAGTAGACCAAATTTCTTCCTCATTTGCCACCTCTAGTTAAAGCAACAGTTTTCATCATGCCGGGTGGGTTTATTAGACAGGAACCCACTGATTCAACAAAGTTAAGGGAAAATCTTGAGGTAGTGGAGCTCTTCACACGGGTGCAATGGATATCCTTCTGTGACAAATTGCAGGGTTATGACGAGGAAGTGGCAGAAGAATTTTTACAAGCTCTGAGGCCAAAATCTAAAACATTGGCCACCGTGAACTTCAGGGGCCTAAGCCTCAAGCTCACCCCGCAATATATCACTCGAATTACTGAACTTCCAATGGGTTTGCCATGGGATAAGGACGAAAGGAAGTTGAGCCAGCAGGCCAAGAAAGAATTCTTTCCCCCAGAGGAGGAATTCTCGGAGGACAAAAATGGGGTGCGTAGAACCAGTTTGCTGCCACCATGGAATGAAGTTAGCCTGCAGATCATGAAGTATATAACCTGTGAAGGCCATTTTAGCATTGTGTACGGGTATCAATTTAGGTTGCTCACTGAATTAAGGCACCAGATTGATCTTCCTGTAGAAAACAAACTGAGCATCCCTTATTTCCTGCTACAGTCTCTAATTGAGTGTGCCACAAAGTTAAAAGAAGGCATACCAGATCAGGTAGCCCACCATGGATTGATCAAACTTCTCGTGGAGGATGCACTTCATTCATATAAGGTTCCCCTCTCATGGGAAGCATTCAGGAATTTGACAAGAGATGGAGACATAAGGATGTTGACTGAAGAAAGTGGTTCCTCCAGCAGTGAGGAGACAGACTCAGTGGCCGCGGGAAAGAAAGAAGCAGGCCAGAAGACCCCGACCACAGTGCAGAAGAAAGAGCAAAAGAAGAAGCATGAGAAAAAGGATGACAAAGAAAAAGGTGACACACCCATCTTGACAGCAAGAGAGAAAAGGTTGCAAGGTAGAACGGACAAAGTTGAGAAGGTCCACATCAGCAAAAGTACCTCATCAGCACCTGCAACCAAACCAAAAAGCAAAACTCATGCAGCAGAGCAAGCCAAGGTGGTGACACCTGTGTCTACAGGAAAGTAGAAACAGGCTTCTACAGGAAGCCCGAAAACAGAAAAAGGGTCTTCTACAGGAAGCCCGAAATTGGCTAAAACAGGGTCTTCTACAGGAAGCCCCGAAAAAGTGAAACCCAAGGAGAAGAAGGCGGACATTCTAGCAAGGGAGGCAGCAGCTATGCTGGCCGCCCTCAGCACGCCACCTAAGCCAAAAGAGAAGAGAAAGAGGGAGACCCCTCTATACTTTAAAGCTCGAAGAAGTGTTAGGATAAAGACGGGCAAGCCACAGCCTCCGTCCAACAGCCCGATTATTATTGAAGATGCCCCTACATCGCCCAAGGAAACATCCCCCTCGAGGATATCAGTCACCTATGAGAGGGAGAGCCCAAAGAAAACTACGTGGCAAGAAAAGTTAGACCTGTTGACTGAAAAATCTCAGCTACAGGAGGCTGAAAATGTTCTACAGGAAACTCTGTCCCGGCAACAGGAAACAGAGAAGAGGGAAGGATAAGGACCCTCATCACCACCAAGGGAGGGTGAGGTAGAGCCACCTAAAGAGGCAGAAAAAGAACATATACCAGAGCCTAGCCCTCAGCCTAGTCTGAGTTCATACTACACCTTTTTAGAGGCGGGCAAAATCATACCGCAGAAATTTACTGTGCCCCTGTTTTTTGCATTAGAGGAAGAAAGAGTTCGTACACACACGTGGATGAAGATCGCCAAGTCAAAGGGTGTGGCAGACATAGGTCCTTTACAAGAGCAACTCAAGGAGGCCAGGAGTGAATTAGCCATGGCTAAACATGTGGCCAATTGTCAAAGAGTGTACCTATAGGAAGAAAACCAGAAGCTAAGATTGCAACTACAAGAGCTGAGGGCAGGGACAGGTACATCCTCCAAAGGACACCACAGAAGAACAGCAGGGGAAAAAGGAACTGACCACCGGTCTTGAGGAGCCAATAACACTTCTACAGGAAGAAGAACAGCGAGCATAAATTGAAGTGCAAGCTCTAAAAGAACAGCTGCAGCAAAAAGAGGCACAATTGGCCTGCATGGCCAGTTGGGCCATGGAGGCAATACAGTGCAGACAACCTGCCAAATCCTATGGTTTGTACTTGAAAGACCAAAGGCTGTAGTTCCAAATAAACACCTTGGCACAAAGAGGTATTTCTCAGATCCAAGACCCACAACAATTTTCTGAGTTGTGCAGTACTAGTTCGTCAGAAGATAAAGCCAAATTAGCGGAGTTTTACCTCCATAATTTGGCCTTGCCTAATGTAGTTTCCTGGGATCCCAATACTGCCTTGGGAGATATGCAATTGATGGCGTTCGCTTCATGGTTGAACCATGAGGATCAAATAGCAGCAGAAGCAAAATCGATCATGAACCGAGAATTGAACGAGCCGTTGCTCATTCGAGCAGAACCAGAGGATCTAGTTGCACTCATCTCAGAACACCAACACTTGTCTACTGATCCTACAACTTCCTTGAGATATATGGATCAACAGGCCCAAGCCATAGCTCATTTTGAAGACATGGAAAGACTGTTAGGAGAAAATGCTACCCAAGCATGCACATGTACATGGAATACATTGGCACACAGTTTGAAAATCCGAGAGTACCATACCCCAACTCGGATGAGGGAAGGTTTGGTAAGGGTAGCCCTTTACAAGAAATCCATGCAAAACCTCCAGGCCAGCTGGATTGGCCTTAAACTCAGCCCACCACTGCTGCTAGGATTGATTGAAGGCAGCACAGAGAAGGATGACAGTGAACAATGGGAAGAGGTGAACAGGAAAGTTGGGTTTCATATCAGCAAGGAGGACACTACTACAGAGGCTTGGGATGTAAGGGTAGCAGTAAAAGCAATGAAGGATGAAGAGTTGGACTAGTTGCTCAAGGATGAGCAAATATTTTAGCTGGGGGGTGATGATGAGCCCCAATTTTTGGTAACAATTTGGGCTCATTTGGCCTACTTACCTTGCTCAACCCTTCATCTTTTATCACTTATGCATTCATTTCTTAGTATATTCGTGTTATTTGTAGGAAGAAGGGCAGGAATTATTCCTATGTGACTAATACATGATGATTTCAGGTTTTTTGACATTAAATGGAGCAAAGACCACGCAAATGGGGACAAGGAGACAACAAAGGTGGCATTGCAGGTTTATAGGGAGGTTGTCCACAGTCTTGAATGACCTCCCTCGTGATCTCCACCCTAACTTCGAGCTTCAACAGCTATCCCCACCGAGCTTAAAGGCAGCCAACGGATTCTACAGGAACAATAGTTTAACTTTCAGTTGGACAGCCAAGCTCCAGTAATTGAGGAAGCCAGCGTGGTCCTCATCATGTATAAATATTAAGGCCGTAGCCTTTGATAGGAGCTTTTTGAACCTTTGAACTATTGTTGAAATTTCTGAGTACGAGCTACAACTCGGTGTTCTTGCTTTTTGTAAGCCAGTTTTGGCATGTTGTTAGACACATGATTATTTAATAAAGGAAGGCAGATTTGGATTTAATCCTGAGTTCTTAAGAGGAGCTATAGCTCTCAGGTTAGGGCCCAACCTGAGAGCAATAGACCTCCTTTTCCTTGTATTGTTACTTGTCTTTCCTTTCAGCACTTCATTTCTCTATTTTAACATGCATTTGGAAAACACAGTCTGCTGATTTAATTTCTTTGATGTGATTGAGTAGGATTAGTTTATGGTTAAAGTTCTTTCAGTTGCTTAGATTAGAGTAGGAGGATTAGCATTCATTAGAGCTCCAAGAAAAGGTTGACAGTGCACTCACTGCCATCTCTGTTTAGAGATTGGGGGTGTAGACCGTACCAACCATCAAAAAACGCAGTCTTATACTTTCATGCAAGCTGCAACACAGTCATTTCAATTGTATATCCATCCATGCATTCTGATCTCGAGCAGTACTTCTTCGTTCCAACACCATGCACAGTTTTTCTCCACAATTTACATTTCTGTTCGTTGGTTTAATAACACAGTTAGAATAGGTGAATGAATTCTCGGTTTTGTGCAGATTTGGTTCCTTTACACTGCGTTGCATCACTCTGTTATCTTCTTCTTCTTCTCAACCGCACCCAAGTCACCTACCCATCCTCTGTTCAGCTCGTTGTCCTTCCAACCCTTCTACTTTTCACGTAGCTCCATCTTTTTAACCTTTCGTTGCTTCCACCCTTGTACCCACCAACCAACTTTACCCACTCTTTCTCCATCTTATTTCTCTGTCCCTAAGCCATCACAAGCTCCCTTTCCATCCTACCTATCCACCCATACAGCTCCTTCACTCCTCCATCACCCAAACTCCACTTGCAGAACATCCTGTAGAAGTTAGCAGACTTCCTGTAGAAATCCCGAGCTTCCTGTAGGATCCCCTGTAGACATCCTGTAGAAGCCTGCAAACTCGGTTGCCGAGCACCTGAACGTTGTGGACTTCTGTGGAATGATGTTTTGGATCCCCTAGAACCTCTCCTAACCCTCCTAACCTTTCCCAAGCTTTCTTTCCCTTCGAACTACCCCTGCACAGTCAAAATCCAATCAGAAACAAAATCATAATAACTCCAACCACTTAAGTAAAAAATATAAAAACAATGTTCTTTTCAATGGAAGTAGTTTAAATTCATGCATCTCATATCACTAGAAGTAATGGCATCATTTTTAAGAGTTACATTCCCATCGTTGCATTGTAAGGATTAAGCTAGTCAGATTAAGGTTTACTAGGGTTTCCATGTTTGGTTGGCTTTCGGTTCATTCTTGCAAAGTAGGTTAATTTCCTTTCAGATAGTATTCATTCATCATTTAGAAAGCTTCTTCTGAGAACATATAGAAGTTGGCTTGAGCCCTAGCAGACTTGTGCTAGCTGACCAAGTGACAGCTGCGACAAGAGCTAGTACTTGTGCATACAGCACCGTCGTTTCCAAGTTTGTTACGAACTACCGGGGTGATAAAATTAGAGAAGGAAGCTCCAGGAGTTGTAGCATTATTGCTACAATACTGGAGCCCACCACTTTGGTTGATATAACATAGTTGTTTAGTAACACTTTCGATTCTTCAGACACAGCTTTCAGTCCAGGAAAACAAGGAAACTTGTCTATGGAGTGGTTCTCCTCACACATTGAGCAGATCTCTATAAGATTCAATGGACATTAATTTCTAGGGTGCCTTCTAGTGCATCTAGGGAAAAAGATAGTTAAGTCTCTTTATGCTTCCTCCTACTTCCTCTTGATCCGCAATGTCCATTTACGGAGTAAGGGTATGTAGCATTTCACTCTTAAAGTCTTCCAATATTTTCTTAATTTCACTTTTGATGGATGTGTTAGAGGAGGATGAACTGGCAAAGCTTAACTAGCCCTACCCTTCTTTCTGGTTGCCATAGAATGATTTTTGAAAACTGTCTTGATATCATCATAAGATAATTGGTAGATGTCCCCTCCTAAACACATGTTTAAGTTTTCTAGGGGATCTTCCCTGATCTCTCTAAGAAGGACTAGCTTTAGTGATTCAAGGTCGAGGTGCATCGGGCCCTTTTGTAGCTCAGTTGGAACCTTTCCTCATAATCTTCCAAAGATTCATCATGTCCCAAGGTCATTCTAAATATTTCCTCTTTGGTGTCTTTGGACCTAAAATAATCCATGTACTTGTTTCTGAAGGCTTGTTGTATTTGAAGCCCAAGTAAACCCATGAACCAGTGGAAGGCTGCATCCTTAAGGGCGGATGGGAACAACTTAAACTTTTAGTCATCAGATGTATAATCATAAGTTCTATAGATGACAACAAACTCAAATAAAAAGGCATCAAGCTCCTCTCAGGTTAATCCAGGGAAGTGAGGAAGGGCAGATGGGCTTATTCTTTTCATCATAATATCTACATTAGTTCTTCTAACGGGAAAAACAATCTCAATTCTATTTTGAGCTCCATTTCTGGTTTCAATCCCATTTCTATTTTTAGCCATGGTGTAGGTTGGTGGAATGGTTTCTTCTTCTTCTTCCCCAATAGGCTCTTCAAATATCTCTAGTAGTTTTCCTAATGGGTCCTCGAGCTCACAGCCGTTGAAGAAGAGGGAAGGTTGATTGATTGATGGTGTGGGGGTAATTGGAAAAAAATTCCTAAGTTGTCTCTACTCCTACGAGGCATGAAATTAATTTTTTTTTCAAGTTTTTTTTTTTTAGAACTACTTGCACAATGGAAAGAATGTAGAAATTGGAACTATTTGTTGAATGGAACTACTTGCAAAATGGAAAGAAAGTAGAAACTACAACTATCTATTGAACGCAAAACAAAAGGAAAGCAGGAATTGCATCTATTTACTGAATTTCAAATAAAAAGGAAAGCAGGAATTGCATCTACCTAGACACCTCCCCGAAAAAAACGCCAAAAAGTGATGAGCCCCAGTATTGTAGCAAGTATGTTGCAATTCCTAGGGAGACCAACTTTACTTTATCAACCTAGGGTTCATACAAAATTGGAGGTGACAATGCTATATGCACAACAAATGCAACCGTCTACTCTTGTCACTTCTCAAATGGGTTGATAGACCATTAGGGTTTTCCAAACCAGTCTTCTATTCACTAGAAGGAGGCTAACTACTGACAGTGAATGTAAAGCTATCTTTAATGCAAAAAGTAAATGCTTGCCTATGTTAAGGAAATGAAAGTGTTGAATAGAAAGTGTTATGAAAAGACATGAAATTACCTAGCTAGGAATTAACACACATTACTTGTAGAAGAGACCCAATTTAACCTTGCATTCTATCATCTAGTTATCTGGACTAAGTAAGCATGGAAATGATCCTAACATTGCTAAGACTAATGTATGCATGCACTAGCTAAATATTGCAGAAAATTGTCTTTTGGTTTTCAATTTAGAAATGTAAAAGTTAATCTAAACAAGTTGATCTTTTGTAGGGGAGGAAGGTATGGGAAAACTAGTAAAAAATGGCATTGAGGAGTATGGAGGTCAAGTTGAAGGCCTTCCCCAGACTCTGGTCATCATTTCTACCCAAAATAGTAAAAAACAGGCTACTACAGGGTTCCTAGTAGTTGCTATACAATTTCCTATAATTACTACAGGATGTCCTGGATTACTACAGGAAACTTAGCTAAAAGATGTAGGAAGGTAGGGAATGTGCAAGGAAGTGATCATAAGGTGTATGATGGTGTAATAAGGTATGGGGAAGGTGCACACTATTTCCTCAAGGTGGTTGTCCACAATGGCTACAAAATAGAATTCTGAATTGGTGATTGGAAGGATTTGGCGAGAGATGGAGAAGACTTAGATGAGGCTGGTGGAATGAGTTCCTCCCTGCAAATTAGCAAATTCTGCAACAACACATATTCATTTCTTCATTTATGCACAGCTTTATTTAAATGTGGAATGGATGAGTTGAATTTGAGAAACTGATTTATTGATGGTTAATGGATTAAATCTATGGAATGGGATGCTTTATAATCTAAAACAAACTCAAGAAACCAAAATGACAATTGCAAGTGCTTCTAAGAAATCATTAACAATGATCTACTCAACAAGAAATCCTATGCTATGTAATAACCAAAAGATAAATATGTTTTTGGGGCTGTGAGAATGGGGCTCTCAAACCATGATCCCATGAGGGAGATGAGGATGAGGCCACTGCCATAAGCTTTTCAAAAGTCTTTTCTTTCACTACTGTAACATTGATCTACTTCTCCAACTAATGGAAGAAAACTAACCAATCATGCAAAGACTTGTAAATTAAACAAAACAAAGATAACTTCAGCAACTTATCTATGATTCTAATCTAAGGATACATGTACATAAAGAGGAATCTCTGCTGCTATGGTTGGGTACTAACGCAAGATCTTGAACCCTCTGAGTCAACTTAATGCTGGATCAAAGAAACCCTTTTCATTATCACCAAAATGTCAAAAATAACATGAGAATAATAGTCACAATATCTTAAGCTCGAAATTGCCTCTTGGCTATAATAAAAAGTCAAATCCTAATGAGGCCTTAGGCCTTCTTATTTATACAGCTGAAGCTACCAACAACTTCCTTAAAATTAGGGAGGCTTGGCTCCCAAACTCGAGATTGACTTGTCTTCAACTATCACTGGTTTTGCTACCAATGAACTCAGTGGGCTTGGCTGCTTGTAACTCTTGTTAGAAAAATTATATATATATGACAGAGAAATGCAAGACATATAATATGCAGAAAAACACAAACACATAAAACCAAAGAGACACAGATATACGTGGTTCAACCAATTTGGCTACGTCCACCCCAAACAACCAATCCTTCCTTTCTATTATCAAGTAAAATGAAGAGACACAACCTACAGTAGATCTGTTGTAATATCCTCTGTTTTCTCTCACAGTCTCACCTCTCTATTTCTCGCTTGGAGAATACACATCTATTACCCAGCCTCAATACAATGCCCTCATACAAAGAGAGGGGTTGCCTTCTAGGGAAAAAAACCCTAAACTAAACATAAATTCTACCGTCAGATCATCCGCCTAATGAACGGCCCAGATTGACTAGAAATTACTATACTTTTACAAGGCAATTTTACATCTATTTTTAGCTTCGCGGGTGCTGCCCCCAAAACCCCTGCCGGGGGACCGTTGGCCCCCGATCCCCCCAACCAGAGGGGATGGGCCCCCCAAAGCCCCGTGGGGGATAAGACCCCCCCGCACCCGCCCGCGTTGAGGGGTGCACAATCTTCCTGGGGTATACATCCAGCTGAAACAAAGACCTCTAAATTAGGATGATAATCATGCTCCACATCCAACAACTCTAAGCTGATGAGATATGGTGGAGGAATCTTCCAATGATTAAGGAGTTAAGGAGGGAGACCAAATCTCCTAAAATCCATCTTTCATGTCTACCTCAAGAACCTGCACTTAAATTAGCCCAAAATTGCTTCAAATCTTGTAATTAATGCACATTGTGCCACATGACATAACATCTCACCTTTACCCTTATCACTAAGTAAAATATATTAAAATATGTAAATAAATTTGAGAAAAGTTTATTTTAATATGTTGGAGAGCGGCATTAAGGCCCATATAATTTACCTATTGATGAGCCTCGTCATCACCCCCTACTAAAATTGTTTCTCATCCTCTGAGCAATTTTGTCTATGTCCATATCTTTCATAACTCTTGTGCCATATTTAACATAGCAAGCCTTTGTTGATGTAGTTTCCTCTTATGGAAATAACCCTGCATGTTTCTCTATTTCCTCCCACTGCTTTCTTTCTTCTTCCTCCTTTCTACCTTCTAGTGTACACAATAGCAAGGGCAAACTGAGTTTCAAACCAATGTAATTGATTTTGAGTCTCTATAGTTCTTTCTTATATAGTGGGGTCCTTTCTAGTGCATCTCTCACCCTTTCAGGGGAATGATACTCCTTGATCCTTAGGTTGTATGGTAGGGTGCCTCATCTCCTTTGGCATGCTTACTGGCTTTCATTCCCTATCAATCTCAAGGTGTTATCAAAATGTGTGATGGATTTCTCTTGTGTAATAAGGTATCTTGGTGCAAAATAGGGATCATTGGTGATGATATTTTGGGTGCTAATGACAACCATTGAATTTATTTGTTCTACTCTGACGTAAAGCGACTCCCTTTCTTCTCTTTCTAACACCCTCTTCACCTCCTTAGCCCTGCCCTCCTCATGACTCATGCATGATGTAAGGGCCATTAGTTGTAAATCCCCCACCTTTTCATAATGGTCCCACACATTCAAGTTTGTTAAGGCCAAGTTGGGCAAGTAGAATTCATATATCTTGCCCTTATCCTCTAGGGTTCTCTTGTCACGTAGTTCAATGAACTGTCTATAGTCTTGGAAAGGCATAGTCCCCTGTTGTGCTAGCGTCTTTATCTAAAATTGCAACCATTGGTAGCTGAGGTACAAGGCATATGATTTTGGTGGTATCCTCCACTAGAGTGCCTCCATGGAGAGGCTTGCCATGATGGTCAATTGGCTCTCTTTTTCCTGTAACTATCTCCTCAGCCATGTGTTTTTTTCCTCTAATTGAGATCTCGTAATTCATTCCATGTCTCTTATCTTACTCAACTATCTGCCCATCTCTAGTAGCTTCTCTTCCATATGGCCCACATCCTCTTCTTTCTTTGATTTTGAAATTTTCATCCAGCAATGTTTTCTTCCTCTCTCTTTCTCAAGCTCAAAGAAGAGAGGGATGGAAAATTTATAGGGTATTACTCTACCTCCTTCAATGAATCTGTTAGCTACCTATACCAATAGGTTTCATATTTCATGATTGGCAAAGAAAGTTCCAAATATTCTCTGCTTTGGTGATGCAAAGATCCCATATTTCCAAGAGAAGACAATGTGTGTATATAGCTTGATGTTGACTCAATTTTGATGGGTGGTCCAACAGCTTAACCTGGATCATGCCATGTTTCAATTTTCTGTTGTAGAATAGAGAAAGAAGTCTGTCCAAACTGTTTAATCTTGGCAGACCAGTAGCTAGGTAGAGAAGTAAGGTTCCCAACTGCTTAATCTGGGACCTTGGAAGCAATAAGGGTAGCCTTAGATAGAAAATCAAAAGAAAAAGCCAAAAGAAAAGAAAAGGCACATAAGGGTCTGCAAGTCTAAGTGCACCCTCCATGAAGAAACAAAAAATGCTAGGCAAGTAGATGGGCAGGCAGATAGGGGTTGCAGAAATGTCATTCCTTACAATTGAATGTTTGGTAACCTATTATAAAGGAACAATCAGTGGATTGAGAAGGTTCTCTTCTCCATCATATTGCAGTAAAGCAAAGGAGCATGACTAACTTCCTTTTCCCCCTTCTCACATTCATTACTAACATCACTTCATCACTTGTGTTCATGAAAGAATTTAAGGTATTATGTTGGTTCTTATTCCTTTAAAAGCCACATTTCTTGTCTAAAATTCTTTTCATTTTGATCTACTCCCTAAGCTAAGTTGTTTTCATATAAACTTAGTGACATCACTCCTCATTCACTTCTTCCATTCATATTAACCCTTAACTTCTTATTATCTAAATCCCCTATGTTACCCTTTCCCTATTATTATAAACACTATGGTGTATAAACCCCAAGCATTCTATAAATATCCCTTCCCCCTTGGCATTATAAGCCATATGTTCACTGTCAGGGATTAAATTGACATCTGGTCAGTTTAAGAACCCTAAGCCTTACCCCTCTTTCCCCTTCAGAAGTCATCTAAACCATTAAACCCTTCATTTGCTAAAGAAACCTTGTAAAAAAACCCATTTTCACCCCTAACTCGCTTTATTTGCAAAATATACATGAAAACCCACTTTTCCGCTTTACTCAAAGTATTGGTGCAATATACATTTTCATAAAAATACATTGAAAAAACCATACAAATCTGCCAAAATTCTAAAGTCCCCGCCGGGCGCATTTTCCAAAGAATATATTATTTTAATCCGCTTCCGTATTGAGCTGGCAGCTTAATGATCCGTCGACCGTCGGATCTGGCCCTTTTCATCCGACGGCCCTCATCAATTTCGGACTGGGCCCAACGTCCGTAAGTTACCTTCCGAAATTTGTCAGAGGGTGATGTCAGGCCTCTGCCACACGTCACCCCCAAATCGTATCGGAGCGCCCTCTGACAATTCCGCTTCCGTATGAAGAGCGGTGCGATATTATACCGCTTACCGTTTCCAGTTTTTGTGAACCCACCATGCCAACGTCATTACCACGTCATTACCGCGTCACTGCTACATCACCCGCCACGTCAGCGCCCCGTCCGCCACTGCTCTGACCTGTCTGCCACCTCATCATCCCCGTGGACCACTCAAGGCCGCCACGTCACCCAATGACGTCATGCTGACGTCATCCGACCTTGACCCCACCTGATGACATCATGCTGACGTCATCCAAAAAAAAGCGCCAAATAACCCAAAAGTCTATATTTTGGCCGAAAAATCGTGTTTTTCATTACTTTTTGCAAAAACGACTGTTGCACCTTTGCATGTATTTTACGACCAAACAAGCGTCAACCTGCTGAATTCGACCCGAGGACCGTTGTTGCGTCAAATCCACTTGCATTTGTGACTGTTGCCGACAGTTAACCAGGTATTTATCCCAGTCATTCCCTCTGCACCTGGTTTTATCCTGCATTCTCCAACAATAGCTTAAAGAGTAAGAAAACACTGTGTTTACCGGTAAATCCCCTGTGGCTAGCCTCCATTTTCAGTTGTAAAGTCGAAATTCGCCTGCAGAGCCTTGTTTACCCGAGTTTTCACAAATCATACAGTTGGTTCGCGCATTCGTGAACTGAGAACCCAAGCTGCATCAATTTACCATGAAGAGAGTTTTTAAGGCCAAGCATTTACCCTATCAGTGCTTTGTGGAGTATTTCAATTGCTGCCATTGCCATTTTATCCGATGTTCCTCAGTAAATCACCTCTCTTTCCAAGAAACACTCCTTCGTGTTGCTCTGCATAGTAACACCAGTTCTCATACAAACAGAGTCCTAAAGTAACCATGGATGCACCAGTAACTCCTGTAGCCTTGAATATTGCTCCATTAAATGCCCCTCAGAGAAAATTGGAGAGGAAGCCATTAGCAGACCTGGATTATCAAATATCAGAAGAAATGCTAATGCACAGCAAGTACCACATCCACTTGTTAAACGAATTGAAGATTAAACATGAGACTGGAACAGATGTATTGGGAATTTGGGATTCTTTCCTCCCTATCTTCAAGCTCCCTCAGGTCAACCAGTTTCCTGACCTAATCCACCTATGTGCTGACTGCTATGACGCCACTCAGAGGGCTGTGATTGACCCTTCAGGTTCAGTTGTCTTCTATATCACCCCTGAAGCCATCAGAGAGATGCTGCACTTCCATACTGAGAAGAAATTAGTTCCTTTATCACTGATTGATCTGATAAAGCAAGGAGCTAAATTGACAGATGCTCAGGTCACCAAGCTGAATCAATTGTACATTGACTCTGACACTGTGATGTACCCTCCTATTTCTCATGTATACCTCAACCAATTGGGCAGAGACCTTGTAGACATGATTAGTCCCATTCTGGGCTATAATTCAATTGAATTTGTTGATGAAACTGTGCTGGTGATGATGCTCATGTTTTCCCCTGGCAAGGCCCCAATCTACTATGACTATGCCACCTACATATCTGACAAAATGCATGAGCAATTGATGAACTTGGCAAGAGAAAGGGTGTTCAGATACACCTCCTACATCTACCACTTAATTTTGTATTATCAACATGAGAAATTTCATTTTGCTGTGAAAAGAGTGGATGCACAAGGCAATCCAAGGTCAGTGGTTTATTGGTCCTCTGCCTTCCACTGCAGATCTAATTCTCCATACACTTATTGTGAGTTTATAGACCTCTTCATCCACCCAGCCATGTCTCTGCTTATGAGCTCACCTCCTCCAAGACTAACTGATGAGATGCAGAGAGTTCTTCAGCTGTCTAAGGCATACAGCATTGGGGATTGGTACTATTACCAAAACCATACAGTCATCAGAATATATGGGTGTGAGTTGCCCCCATACAGATTACCCAAATATGTGCCCATGAGATTGTTTGCCCTTGAATACTTCAGGCAATTTGGGAATGCTGATGTGCTACATTTTTCAGGCAAAGGCAAGAAAGCACAGCTCAAAGTCAGGAACCAGTTAGGCCACTTCATTTATAACAAAAGGGAGGAAGGTTGACAAGAAGCAGACAGAATGCTAGAATCCCTTGGCCTACAGACCAGTTTCCTTTGGAAACCTTATGACCCCAATCACTTTATAACTTTAAGAAGGGTCAAATATAGGCTGGCCAGTTATGACCACGTAAGGTTGCCTCACATAGAAAATTATGCAAATCAAATAAAGTGGAGGAGAGGAACCTTAGAGGAGGCTGTCACACAAGAAGAATTAAATCAAAGAGCAGTTAAAAATCTCCAAAAAATGGCTGACTTAGAGCTTTGTGCACAGGTATTTGCTCTTCCAGGCACTCAAGTGGGAGCAGCTGCCTCATCTTCCACAGCACATCAACAAGTAGCCAAATCTACTGGTCAAACCTCTAGCAAAGGCAAAGAGAAAGAGATGGAGCTAGAGCAGCCACCTCATGAAGAGGTACAACAGCAAGAAGTACAACAACAACAACAGGTACAATAGCAACAAGGGGGGCAGCAAGAAAAGGAGCAGCCAGTGCAACAAAAGCATACATCAGAGGCCCCAGTTTCCACTGAGCAGCAGCCACCACAAATTGTGCCTCCTAGGCAAGAAACAACAGCTGAAGCCTCAGTCCTTCAAACCCCACAAAAGGAAGACATCAATAGAAATAGGGAAAGAGAACTGGAAACTCCCCTCACTACCTCCACAACTCAAGGGGAGAAAATACACAGAATGAATCCCCTTTCTGAGGAGGAAATGCCTATAGGGAAATCTTTGGGCATGGGCCCACCTAGCATGGAGGCATCTGCAAGTTCCTTCCAGCAGGAACAAGAGAGGACAGTGGGGGGAGAAGTTAGCTCCTCAAGCCAGCAAAGAGGAGGTGAACTGGGCATCAAGCAGCAATTCATCGATATAAAGAAGAGGAATGATCCCATAAGGATACAACTATACAATCATTTGTTAAAGATGGCTCCCACTAACCAGCAAAGACTAATGTCTACGTATGATGTCCAGGAGGGCAAGATGATCATGAGCCATTTTATGCCAGCCGTGTTGCAGCCACAGTCAGCTGCAAATTACATAAGGACCAACCTTGAGGTCCTTGCCAAGGACATCCACCCGATGGATCAGATTGAATTACATAAGCAAACGGGTGAGATGGTGTATGCTTCCTTGGCAGATAAAACATTGGTGAACTACAGGCTAGAAAATAGCCTAAATAATACAGCTGCCCAACTTGAGTTGGAAAGAGCATCCTCTCAAGCAAAAGACAACAGAATCAAGGCCTTAGAGGAGATAATCATAGAACTTGGGCATGATCCCAAGGACATCAAGGCTGTGCAAGCATTATTGAAATTAAGGGATGCAGATATGGCAGCACTAAGGAAAATGGTAAAAGTCCCAGCAACCATTCACCCACAAACAGAAGAGGTTGCCCAGCTGAGACATGACCAAGATGCAGCAGCTATGCTAGTGTCCTTATACAAATAGCTGATCCAAACACAAGAGAAATTGGGAGAATCATAGGCTGCACAGGCAGCTTTGCAGGCAGCATTACAACAAAAGGAAGGAGGTCAAACATCTCAACCTCCTACAGAAATAATTAACCTTGAGGAGCCTCCTCAAACTACTGCCCCTCCCACTCAGCAGACAGAACCGGCAGCGCCTTCCACATCAGCACCAGCGCCAACAACAAAGTAGGCTCCAAGCCTGGACATGCAGAAGCTAAGGAATGAAATCCAAGCCCTGGAAGCCCAAATGGCAGAATTAAATGAGGCCAGGGAAAATTTGGTCAAATTGAATGAAAGATATGATAAATCAAAACAAAGTGTTGCTGAGAAAGGAAGAGAAATAAAGGCTCTCAAAGAAAAGATAAAGGAGCTGGAGAAGGAGCTCACACTTGATAAAGTAGTGGCTGAGCTCAAGACAGTCCTATGGGCCAATATTGGCCAATCCATCACTGACCAATGCCAATACATTGAGACCATTCATGAGCAGATAGATCTCATAGAGAAAGCACATAGAGAAATCCAAAGAGCAAGGGAATCTCTAGGCAATATGCTTGAGGTTTCCAACAGAATGATTAATGTGCTTAATAACAGAACAAATGCTCAGCTGGCAATAATGGGAATTTCCAACAGGACTGAGACCATTTTGCTAATAAAGAGGGTCCTGACACTAAGAAGCCTGGTACAAACATTAGAAAGAAGAAGCCAGGATATGCAGACAGAGGTCAATAAGTTCATGGAAAATTTTGTAGCATTGCAAAACAAAGGTCTTCCTAGCTTACTGAACAACGCAGGAAGACTACTTTCCCATGAAAATTATGCCAAGAGGGTCAACACATTTGCTACAAATCAGATTACTGAGAGACCCAACACTTCAGAAGAAACAGGGCTAGCATCAGGACAGAGTCTCTACAACAGGGTAGAGAACCTATTTTTCATCATGGATGAGATCAAACATTTGTTTGAAATGCCTCCAAATTTCTACAAATACACAGAGGAAGATGAGACTCTAGAGGCAATTCTAAGACATCAATTGCCCACACAGGAAGTCTGGACCAAAATGATACAATTAATATTGTAAACTAGAACCTGTAATCAAGTTTTTTCCTTGAAATATATAAGTTATCATGCACAGGAAAATTTTGATAAAATCAGCGTGTATGGAGAAGAATGGGCGGAGCCAACTCAGCAAAACTATTCGGCCACTAAAGCAGCACTGACAGTCACAGGTGACAGGGCCGAGAAATCTACAGCACGACAGCCATAAAGACACATTACCCAACATTAAAGAGAACGTTCAAACCGACTCAGTGGCCTCCAAAGGTCAAAAAGTCTTCTGACAGAATTAAAGAGCATTTATGTTGTATTCAAAAGTTGTAATAACTTCTTATTTGTTGTTCTGTACAAGTTGGTGAACATATTTATTTCTCAGATGACTCAACGCTTCAGATATTTTGAATGACCATTTGTATATATTCCCCCTCGCATAAGTTTGCAGGGGTTGTTGTTGATTTCTCTTCTGGAGCTTCTTATGCTGTAAATTTCCAGAGTATTAATACAAAAGTTGATGGAATTTCCAAAGCTCTGCGTTATCTGAGTCATTGTGGTGTTCTGCTGAATGTTACAGGATTCCTGCGTACTTCATGGTACAATAATTTTTCCTTAAAAACTCTTCGTTATGTGTTCTGTTATCTTTTCATAGCTCATTCATGTTTCTGTGTTTATAGTTGATGGCAAAGAAAAAGAATAGTTCCAGGATTTATTCACAGAATACCCTGAACTCAATCTATGCTGTTATAAGTGTTTTTCTTTAGTTATAGTCATAAGGTGTGATTCTTAACTGCTGCACCTCCAAACTATATCTTTCACAGTGATTGTTGTTTCAGGAATTCAAGTATGCTCCTGTGCAATATATCTCTTTCTTACACCCCCAGCTTAGTGGAAAATTCTTAATTTCTTTTCACTGGTTAATCACAGTTCATAATCACAATTTAAATTTTGTTTCATGATGTATTTGAATGGCCCTGCAGTTTCAGCAACTCAACTTAATATCTCAGACAACCTATAGCCACAGACTCCATTTCCCAATGGACTAGAACTATCTGAAGATTTCCACCTTAGGTACAGAAGACATCCCTCAACCAAAACATAAAACCAAACCCTGAATTCATAACTAGCCTAAAATCTTCACAAAACATAGACAAACCTTAAAGAGAGAGCCCTCTCTGATTACAGTTTGGCTAGAAGCTGTAATCCAAAGATTGGTTAGTGGTTACCCCGGCCGTATTCCCTTGGGAGTCAAAGGGAACAACCTGGGTGTTAACAAAATTTATAATAACTCTCAAATTGGGCTATGGGCTAGGTTCTTGTAGCTCATACAAATCTCGCTTAGATGTATTTGGAGAGGCTTCCCCCTCCTGCACTTGTGTTGTTGCTTCCTTGCCTTCCCCCTGTCCTTGTTGTCCTTCCTGCTACCTTTTTTGTGTTTCCTATAGTGTTGGCAATGTTTCCTAGAGGGTGGCTGAAACAAGTTTGCCTCCTCGATGGCTCTCCAAGGTGGCCCTAGTGTGCTTTTCTTGAAATGAACAAATCGTGCATGAGAGTTTTGAATGTTTTTTATTTATGGTTGATTCCTTGGAGCATTGTATTGGCTGGCAATGTACGTGATTTCCTCTTTGGGACCGTTGACCCACCGTTAGTTATCATGCAACCTCCCCTCGTAATCATCACCCACTCTCACATAACTTAACTCGACCAAATTTTCAACTCATTCTTCTTGATGTGATATTTCCACATGTCATGCTAACTAGGGGTTCACTTTTTGTTTTTGGGATGAGGGTGGCCAAGTTAACTAGCCACCTCTAGCTTATAAAATTGAACTTTTTCATGTTCCTACACTTTTATGATATCATACCTAGGGATGAATTCGAATGAGGTTCCATATCTATGACTTCCTTCACTTGGTTGATGCATGTTGGAGGGTGACTTTGTGATGCTTCTTTTTGTTTAGGTAAGTTCTTTTGCTTGGTCACTTTTTTATATATTTCTTCCTATTGATGTGGTTGTCTTCTTTTTTTTTGTGAAGGTGCTTGGTCTCTGTTGTTTACTGAGCTCTAGATAGGATTCATAGTGTCTGTAGGGGTGTTGGAGCTCTTTGCTTGCATGGGTGTTGAAAGAGAATGCATGGAGAAATTTTTGTTGTGAGAACACAGGCTGCTACAGGGTTTCCTGTAGTTACTACGGGAAATCCTATAGCTCCCTTTTTCATTATTTTTTTCCTTTTTATTTTTTTGCTTAGAGGAATGGGTGTTGATTTAGGAGTAGAAGGATTGCAATGGAGGAGATCGAGTGGTAAGTAGTGAGGTCAATGATTCCATGACCCTTGGACTCTCTTTTTATAAATTTTTGTATTTTTTTTATTTTTTTGATTGCTTTTTGATGGACACAGAGGTTGGTATGGTCATGAGCTAGTGTTGGGTGAGAGGTGTTGAGTTGTAAGGTCACTTATTTCAACATGGAACAGGTTTCATCCTCATTTTCTAATCTGAATTTCATTCTTTTAGTGTTTCAGGACATCCTATAGTATCAAGGAAACTCATGTAGTAACTACAGGAAACCCTGTAGAAGTTAGAAAACTACATAAAGATTAATTTTTGATGCCTAGAAGTGAGGATGGATGATGGAGACATAGTAGACATGGGAGAAATGAATTCAATGATGGAAGAATGGGGTGATGCTTCGCTTGTTGTCCCCTAAACTCTGAGTTTTTTGTTTCCTTCAAAAACCTACAAAAATCACAAAATTTTATTAGTGGGCAGGTATGAGGTCCCTGCCATGGCATTTTGCTTTTTTCGTTTCTCTTTTTCTTCCTTTTTTTTAAAGCCACACAAGTCACCTCAAAGGATATTTTCAACATGTCTGCTTGCCCTAGGCATCTCGAGGGAGGTTTTCACCCAGGGATATTTTTATTCTCCTTTTTCTCACTCTTGGGCAGCCTTAAGGAGGTTTTCAACCAAAATGTTGGCCTCAGGTGCCTCATAGAGGTTTTCACCTAGGTCCCTTATTGGTTTTTTCTTTTTTTTTCTTTTTCATTTTTTCCAAAAATAAAAACTATCTTCAAGAATTTAGTGAGCTGGAATCTGAGACACTTCCAAGCACATTCACTTCCTTACTAATGGTACTGATGAACTCTTCCCTTGATAGAGGTCTTTTATAGGCTTTCAATATGTATCCATTGACAAGAAATGGGATACCTTCTTCATCAATGGTCCTTATTTGCATGGCCCCATTGTCATGGCACTTTTCTATCAGATATGGGCCCAGCCACCTGGTCATCAATTTTCCTTTGAACTCGTTGAAACTGGAATCATATAGCAAAGCCCAATCACCTTCTTGAAAAACTTTTTCTTTGATGTTTTTGTCATGCCAAACCTTTATTTTTACTTGAGTAACTTTTGTGTGTAGAAGGGCCTGCATCCTGAATTCATCTAAACCATTGAGTTGGAGCAGCCTCTCTTGTTGTGCCTTTGTAACATCTAAATCCAACTGTGATGCCATTCTTAAAGTTTTGTACTCTAAATCAATGGAGAGTAGAACCTTCTTCTCATAGACCAAATCATAAGGGGTGAAACCAGTGGTTGTCTTCCAGGTTGTATTATAGGCGCAAGTGGCCTCCACTACTCTATCAGCCCAATCTTTTTTGCTGCTGCTCACAACCTTGGTGAGAATTCCTTCCAATGCTCTATCGATAACCTCTACTTGTCCATTGGCCTGAGGATGATAAGCAGTTGAATTATTATGTTTGATATTATTTTGCCTCAACATATTTTCAATCAAGTGTGAGGTGTATTGAGCTCCCTAATTAGTGACTATCTCTCTAGGGTACCCAAACCCATAAAATACATTCTCCCTTAAGAAATCTGCCAATTTCTACCTTAAAAGCCTTGTTTTCAGACCACTTTGTCAAATAATCAGTGCACACAATTATGTACTTTTTCTGACTTGGTGGTGGATCAATTGTCCCAACGAAATCCATGCCCCATTTGTCAAATGGCTCAAGATTCACTTGAGGTTGCAAAGGCATTTCATCCCTACGAGTAGGTTTCCCCATTCTTTGGCACTTGTCACATCGACTGGTGTATCTTCTTGCATCTTGGTGGAGAGTGTGCCAGTAGTATCCAACTTGCATTACCTTGAAGGTTGTCCTCTTGGCTGCAAAGTGACCTCCACAAGGTCACTCATGACAAGCTAGAAGGATATCAAATACTTCCTCCTCCCTGACACATCTCCTCAAAATTTGATCTTGGCCTAACTGTTGGCTTAGGGGCACCTGACCCAAGTTCAGAGTCGTTCGCGCCAACCAACAACAACCCTAACTGTTGGCCCTTTTAGTAACAACATACATAGTGTAGGCTACAATCTCCCCTGAAGCAGTATTGGGGGATGCTAGAACCAGTTTTTTGCATCCATGGACATGTGATAAGTGGTTTTTAAGTCTTTGTAGCTCGGATTTGCCTTCGCACATATCAGTATCCTTTTAGAACTCATTATTGTAACTTGGGTAAAATGGCTTTTGGACCTTCATAAAGGGACTCTACGATCAGTATTTAAGGACCATAAATAGGAAAATTATCCACTTCTGTGGGTCACTTAATAAACCTAGATTTTCCTTCATGCAGATCTATCCAATTCATTAGAAATCATAACAGAAATAATCCTTAACTTGTGAACATAGATAATTACTTAAAAAATGCATAAATAAGACATATTCAGTAGTTTTACGAAACATTCAGACATTATTCCCTAAAAATATATTATTGAGTGATGGAATATAACATAAGCAGAATCGATAATAATACTCAAATGCACGATAATTCTTCAAAATCAGTCTTTATTTAATTCCAACATTCAAATTACAGACTTCTTCACCCTGCGCACTCAGCTGCAAGGGTCCACGCACTCAGCTGAGCACTTACCAAGGCCTCTTGCACACTTAGTTGTAAGAACCTTCCCCTTCTCGCCTAGGTTAGGTAAGCAGAGCCTTCCTACCTTAGCACTTGCCCAAAACAACAAAACAGTCTCATTCAAGTTCGCAATTCTTCATTCCAAGTTATCCCTAAGACTCGCTATGACTCAACTATTTATAGCTTTCTTTCATACAATACCATGGTCCGCAGACCATGGGAGAATCTAAAAAATGACCCAAAAAAAGGGGCTAAAACCCCTTTGAATCATATCTATCCACGCACTCTGCGTCCACATTTCATGGAGACTTTACATTCTTCACAAATTTTTTTAGAAAATTGGGTTAAATTAACCCCAAAAATAACCCCGAGGACCCTAACCCAACAGACCCCCAACAAAAATATGGTGACTCACCCTCAAGCCACTCAGTTAGCACCTCGATCTTGTTGTGGAGGCCACCCAACTCAACATGTAATGTTGCGACCTCAATAGCGCTCTTAACTGCTGCTTGTTGTACTTCCTCGACCAGTTTCTTTGTTTTCGAGCCTTCCACTTCTAGGCGCATTGTCCGCTGAGTCTACTGCAAGAATTTTAACTTTTCCTGAAGTGATAAAGTAAGATAGTAGGACTCCTCTAGCCATGGCTTTAGTCTGGCTTTCAGAAGGGCCTCTTTCCTCTGTAATTATTTCGTCTGTGCTTGCAGTTTCTTGCCTTCCTGTAACTTCGCAAGCCACTGCACTGGTGCCAAAGTGCGTGTTACTTTCGTTGTGTCTCCCTGACATCCATGTTCAGCCTCTGTAAGTTCAAGCCCTCCTACAAGTTGTTCCATAATTCCATAGCTTGATCAAACATCGTGGCACAATTTGTGCCTGCGGTATCCATTGTGCCCATATTCTCTTTGATTGCTGCTCCGCGTTGCTCCCAAACCTCTGGTAGAGTAGTTGGCTACAACTTCAACTGTAGCTCGGATATCTTCATTTGGAAATAAAAAGTAACCCTGTTGACTTCATCCTTTGATGCATGTACTGTAGCAGCCAATTTCCTTACTTTTGTCAAAGTTTCGACATCCTTTGGGATGTTCAATTATAGCAATGTCTTGCATGCATGCTTGATCGTTATCTCCAAGATCTAACTTTGTGTCTGCATCTCCTCCTTTTCCTTCAGCACTTGCGCTTTCTTTGCGAACATATGTTCATTGTTGACCTTAAACTTACTTATTACTGTGAGGGCACACTGCTCTGTGATCCTTAGCTCATATGAAACCCCCCGATGCAATGCATGGAGAGACTAAAGTGGCAGCGTGAACAGATTTACTCCCATGTTCTTCACTATATTGAGCACAGCGCGATTCTCATCTGATTCTATGTGTATCAATCCTTCAGGTAAAGGAATGACTCTGAGGTCTAGAGTCTATTCCAGCTCTACAACTGTTCCACTTCCTTGTGTTAGGCTCTCTTGCACCCCGCTCGCTTGCCCTGCTCCCGCCTGAATCCTACTAGTCTGGATTGCAGCTCACATAGATCATTTTGAATGCTCCCCATTGTTTGCATATATTTTTGCTCAAACTGTTGCAACAATTCAATTGGCGTGTCTCTAACCTTGTCACTGATCTCATCAATATCACTTTCTATAAGCACCATCAGGTCAATGCGCGTATGCTTATCAGACTTATTTTTTTCATTGTTCACAAGTCTACTCCTACTCGTGCCTCTTCAACATGAAGGGAGTGCTCTACTCTTCTCCACCACCTCCTTCCTACCCTGAAATCTCTTGCTCATCTATGTGCTATGAAGCTTAATCTTCAATGTCTTTTGTCTCTGTGCTTTCTTTCTCATCTCACTCTTTCACAGTGCACTCCTTTTAAGTGCGTTCCTTCACAGCAAGTTCTTTTTCTGTCACGGCCTTTTCAATAGATTATTTCTTCTTTTGCTCAGCCAGAGCCTGTGCTGCCATCTGCGCTGCTTCTTTATGGTTTTGTGGAGTGTTCTACTACATAGCATTCTACAGTGTAGCAGAGATACCTGCACTTTTGCTAGTGCCTACAACAAGTTCCATGGGTTCGTGCCACTCTGCTGGCCAACTACCCATGATCTCTTGTACGTCCATCTTAGATACCAAATATGGAAACTTGTGCCATAGGTGCTTTGGGTCCTTCTGTGCTCTGATTGACACACTGTGGAAATCAGCCTTGAACTCCGCGTAGGCCGTCAATTGCTCGAACAAGGTTGGGGACAAACTTGGCCTCTGACTGATAATGACATGAAGGTCCATATCCATCAGAATCCAGAAAATGTTTGACTCCTTGATCCTTTTTGGATCCTTTGTTGTCCATAACGAGGCGAACCTTGCTGCCTCAGGTAATTCTTGCAGCTATGGGGGAAACTAACTGTCCTCCGATAATCTCCAAGCTTAGACAGTAACAACCATGCATAGTGGAAGGGCTTGCTCTCTTCCTAAGCCTCTCGATAGTTCATGAGGAACTCCTTATATAGATACTTCTCCCAGTGGCATTGAACTCCCTTCATGCACTGGGTAGCTAGTGATACCATCAGTTCCAAAACTTCGTCTGCGTGGCATTTCCTCATGATTTTCCATATGCAAATCTGGGTGGTGAACTGCACTACCTGGTCCTGAATATAGCGGATAGAGTATCCACGTGAATTCTTAATGAGCCCATATTCAGCCTTCATCTTGTCTGCTAACTCTTTCTCTCCACTTTTCCCTCCAAACTCCTTGGCAGGGTCCACCCCTTTGTAGGGAAGCTTTGTGATCTGATGAATTAACATGTTTGTAATTGGGATGGGCTCCCCAAGCCATAGGCACCCATCATGCACCAGCACGAGGGGATGGCGTACACACATCGTGTTGATAGTCGATCTATGAAAATGCCACATGTAGAGCATGTGCAACAACCCAGCCTGCTCAACGCCCTTGAACCATGCCATAGGTTCCAACCGTGTAACCCTAGTCTCTTCATAGTAAATTTTCATCATATACTTGTTGGTCACCAAATGTGGGAATTTCTCATGGTCTACGAGGTCCCAATCCTCCATTTTCAGCACTGGAATGCGCGCTAGTGTTGTGCCTTCAAATTCCACCTATTTAGGCAATAGGGGTGTTGAAACTGTGAATTTCCCAGAATCTGAGTCCTTGGTAACTTTGGTTTTCCTTTCCGCAGAAGAATATACTCTGAGAACCATGTGATAGGCTTGCCCTCCTCAACATCCACCTCTTCCACACCTTGGTATTCTTCCTCCTCCAAATCAACCACTTTCTCTGGTTCTTTTCTTTCTTCTCCTTATGTTGTACCTTTGGGATCTTCCTCGGTGATTGTCTCACTAGCATCGGCTTCTTCTATTTTTCTTTGGCAGTAGATTTCTTTGGCCTAGGTGACCTCAGCTTGGTAGGCACAGGTGTTGATGCTTCCATACTTGAACTCTCAAGGCCCACCACATCAAAAACAATAGCTTTGGAACTTATAGCTTCGGCAGGGTTTGTAGTAGTCATCTGTTCTATGAATAGCACTTGGGCTTTTGCAATGTAGTTTGTGAATGAGGGGTGTGACACAAACTACTCCCAGAATTGATGATTCATAAGCTTTAAATAGAAAAGTGCTGAGACAACTCTTAAAATGCAAAGTGTTCTTCGGCGGACCAACACACGTAATTTATAGGAAGTTTTGAATTCAAATCTGACTGTTCCTACCAAATTCTAATAATAAATGCATCCTTGGAGGCAGATCTCCAAAGATATTTGCCATAAATAGTGCCTACCCGCTCCTCTTAACTAATTTTTGGCCATCAAATCATGAACAGTAACCCCAACGGCTACTTTTGGACCCCTTTGCACAGTACCATCCTTCATGGCGTAGCTCATCCAGCGTAGCTTCACATGTCACACTCTTGTATTCTGTCACACAGCCCCCCTACTACATTGTTCACTTTGTCAGAAAATGTAGTTTATAGTCTCGCAATCCATTATAGCTGCCTAGATTACTAAGACTATCTGTTGCCATATAGTCATTGCGCAGGGGCACGATCCCCTGTGTACAACTTCAGTCTACTTCCGTTCACTTTCCCAGGGAATGGTTCCCCATTCAGCTTTGTGAGTTGAACTATGCCACCATCTGTGATCTCCTTAATAACATATGGCCCCAACCAGTGCATTTGAAACTTTCTTGGAAATTTCGTGAATTTTTTGTCGTATAACAACGCTAAATCATCCACCTTAAATGTGCATAGCTTAATATGCCTTTCGTGCCATACTTTCTCGCGCTCCTTTGCACTAGTCTTGTTGATGAAATCTTGCAAGAAAGTGGCTTTCTTCTAACTCCATCCACTGTGTGAGTCGTTCTTCCAAGGTCTCGTGATCTATACTCCATAGGCATGACTACTTCAATCCCATAGAGAAACCTAAACAATGTTTGACCTATCAACTTCTTGTAGGTCATCCTCTAAGCCCATAAAACAGCAGGTACACACATTTCCCAATCATTCCTCTACGTGTTGCAGACCTTTTTCAATACATTCTCCAAAATCTTGTTAAAATCTTCTACCGTTCCATTTGCTTGTGGGTGATAGGGCATGATTTTCTAATGATACACCTAGAACTCCTCAAGCATTGTGCTGATAGTTTCATTCAAGAAATGGGTACCCCTATCCCTCATCAATATTTTAGGACAGTCAAACCTAGTCAAGACATATTCAAATAAAAATTTCATAGCAGTGGTCGTTGTACAATATTTCACTAGCTACACTTCCACCCATATGGTTAAGTATTATGTGGCAATGATGATATACAGTGCACTTGTCTTCTTTCCTGGTGGTTGGATAAGACCTATGAAATCAATGGCCCATTTATTAAATACTTGCAATGAAACCTAGGGATGTAATGACATTTCATCTCTTCACAAAGGTTTCCCCGTCCATTGGCAAGCATCGAACGCCTTACAATACTCCCTAGAATCCTTATGTAACTTAGGCCACCATAACCCAGTGTGCAAAATCTTCTACGCAGTCACTTTTCCAGCATAGTGGCCTCCTGCCACTCCTCCATGGGCTTCAGCTAGGATACTAGTGCATTCAAACCCTGGAACATACCTTCACAACATCTCATCAGTTCCCATCTTATACAAATGACCTGCAATCACTGAAAATTGCAATGAAAACTACTAACTCTTTCTTTTGCTGAGTGGAATAACCTTCGACGACAGTTCCCGTTGTTGAAAATTGAATCATATCATCAAAATGATCATCTACGACGTGCACCACAAAGAGTTGTGCATCCGGTAATCCTTTCTCCAAAATACTTGGTTCTTCCCCTGTTTTAATCCTTGAAAGATGGCCTGGTCTGACATTCAACCTGCCTGGCTTCACAATTACTTCAAAGTCATATTCCAGGAACAACAGTAACCATTGACATATCTTTCCCCCTAACACAGGTTTGTTGACCAGGTACTTCGACATGGAGTGATTTGTGTACATTTTAAAGTGCATGCCCAATAGATAATGTCTAAACTTATGCAGCGTGTAGACCATCTCTAACCCTTCGCACTCTGTAGCGGAATAATTCTTCTCAACTTTGGATAACTTTCTACTCGCAAAAGCTATCGAATGATCAATCTCTCCCTCACCTACCTTTGTTAATACTACTCCAAGCGCAATGCAAGAGGTGTCTACGTGAACATGGAATTTTTCCTTCCAGACCGGAAATACCAAAATAGGTGTTGTCACCATATTTTCCTTCAATACATCCAAACTATGCAAACAGTCTTCATCCCAGCAAAGCATTGCATCTTTCTCCAATAGTATCCCCATCGACATGGTTATCTGAGCATACGCCTTGATAAACTTCTTGTAATACCTAATGTGTCCTAATGTCACACGTAGTTGTTTCATGTTCCTAGGAGCTTCCAAATTCACAATTACAACGATCTTCGCAGGGTCCACCATCAATCCCTGCTTACATACAACATGGCCGAGCAAAATTCGAAAAGGGACATAGAATATACACTTCCTCAAATTCATCACGATTTGATACCTTCGATAGGTATCCAGCATAAGGCATAGACTGGCAACATGGCGCTTAACTAAGCCAAACATCGTCCAATCGTCAAAGTACACTTCCAAGGATTTATGAATAAACTCTTTCAATGCTACGATCAGGACCCAAGAAAATATTGCAGGTGCGTTCTTCAATCTGAATGGCATAACTATATATTGAAAGAAACCCCATAACTAACTATCTGAATGGCAAAGGTTGTCTTGCTTTAATCTTCCGGCGCGATATTTATTTGATGATATCTTGAAAATCCATCAGTAAATGAATACGCCTCCTGTCCACCAACATTTTCCAATACTTCATCTGTGAACAGCATAGGAAATGGATCATGTACACATGCATCATTCAACTTCCTTAGATCTATGCATATCCTGATTTCACCTTGTTGTTTCTTCTCCTAGACCACCATAGGGCTTACCCAATTAGATTCTTCAACAGGTTCAATAATACTGGTAGCTAGCATATTATTAAGTTCTTGGCGCACCTTTTCCTTATACTTTGGATTCAACCGATAATTTTGCTGCTTAACAGGCTTTGCATCGGGTTTCAATGTAATCTTCATAACACCCAAATATACTACAATCCCTTTCAAATCTGAGAACTTTGTTGGGAATAAATCATGGTACTCGTGCAGCAATTCGACCATCTTACTGACTATATCATCATCCCAATAGCCTCATATCTTCGTGAACTTATGTTCTGCTTCAAACCCAATGTTTACTTGTCAAGTTTTCAAAGGTTCTGATATATCTGGGTTCACCGCCTTTGGTCCTTCAACTTCGCATTGTCCTTCCATCTCTAGAATGTTAATATTCCATGGATCGTTATCATCTTGTTTAGTAGTCTATTAACGGTGTTGGACCCTCCAACATCAATGGATCACCCTGGTATGAAGTCCAAACTAGACCTCACACCGTTTGGTGTGGGAGTCCCATCTGGTATGATGGCCCAGTTGCCATTATCTTAAATATTTGCCTCAATTCTTGCTTGTCAGCGCAGGAGAATGGTCTGCTTTGTCTTGCAAGAAGTGAGGTTCGCGTGCCTGGTGATTGTAAGTGTCTCTTGTGTCAATGGTTATTTCATTGTAGAGGGAGAGGGTGGGAGTGAGTCCCAAGTTGGTTGGGAGGAAGCCCCAACTCTATTAGGAACACACAATAAAACAAGATGTGTAGAGCTTCTGAAAGAATAGTCCACATGGATGTGGCAGTCACAACACACAAGGGAAGATAACACATACAACACTCAGTGGATGAATCTGCACGAGTGCCATGGTTGTTATAGAAAGTTTTATGTGAAAGGTTTGTCTGATGTCCGGGAGGGTAGACAACACAGGCGAGACAATGTTAACATAAAATACAACACATTTTCATTAGCATATTTGTATTACAACAAGTGAATGAGTTCAAGTATTAAACATGGGTTAAAGAAACATGCATTACAAGTGTTCAAGATTAGTCTTATAACATTTACAATACATGTGTGAAAACGTGTTGGCCTATTAACAGGCTTTTGAACTAAACGAAAGTTCCATGACACATCGTTACACCATAGATCACTAACCCCATGGACAGGGCGTTGGAGCCACTACTTACTCCTCAAAGAAAAGAGTACAGACTCTCGAGGCTATGTGGGAGGAGCTGACGTGAAAAAGTCATTTCCATGTACAAATGAGGGGGTATTTATAGCCAATGGTGAAATTGACCGTTGTGGCTGTTCGACTACCCTCATGATTGTTTGACTTCCCGAACTTTTAGACTTTACATGACTCTTCATACAACAATTGGGTCTCTTGGACTTCCATGTTACATTACATTCTTTGATAGTATGGCCCACAGTAGAGATGTGGACGACATGACCCATGACATTACTTGACATGATAGTGCTGGTACATTTGTGTTGTTGTCGGTGTGTATGTCGAGCTGTAGTGTTGTTGGGTGATGGATGTCCTCATGGTGTGTCACATCTTCACCTTCGCATGGCAAAGTGTGCAGAGTCTTCGATGTTTGTTGGTTCACTTGATGTTGCTTTCACACATTGATCCTTACTTGTATGTTGGTAATCTTGACAGGTTCATTCGTTCAAGAAAGGTGCATGTTTGTCTGTTCATCCATCTATGAACACGTCTTTGCATGGTCATTGATTCATGAGCACATCTCTTTTCATGCATCATATGTTCATCCATTGGTGAACCAGTCCTTCTGCATGTTATCCCTTCATTCATCCCATCCGTCATCGCACCATGTTTGTTTGTGTACATGCACCTGCAATCACTCATGATGAGATGACATCAAATCCAAAAACTTCCTAGTCTACCATGATGCATGATCATTTCAGATGAAGGTGACCAGGAGAAGTAACCAGGTTGTATGGTGGGATGGAGACTTTGGGTATTTCTAATGAAAACTTCCCAAGAGTCACTAGGTGATGAAGATGGGCAATTTGGATCGACAGTGACTGTCCACAGGGTCTAGCTCAATTGGAGGGAAAAAATGCACAGTTTTTGAGAGGAACAATCCGAGCTGCAGGAAGGTCGAGCAAGCAAAATCTGTGCAATTTCCAGAACGAGCGGGTAGTGGGAGCTTGGCAGCCAAAACTGTGAAATTCCTGGAGGGAATTGGTAGCTAGTTGCCGAGACAGTGGAAGAAAAAACTGTGCAATTCCTAAGGAAAACTAGCAGTCAGCTGTTGGGTTACTGGCAACAAAAATTGTGCAATTCCTGAGGGGAACTAGCAGTCAATTTCTGGAGCTTGGCAAAAAAAACTGCGCAATTCCTGGAGGGAACTGGTAGTCAGCTGTCAGGAGTTGCTAGCAGGAAAAAATGTGCTAATGTTGGGACGCTGCCCTGTTGATCCCCTCTGCGTAGTTTCTGAGCTGAGCAGACTGTTGGGCAATAGAGTACTTGCTCATGAAAACTGCTTAATTTTCTAAGTGAGCCGCTGTTCGACTGTCATGAGGTCTGGCTGGAAAAGCTACGCAATTTTTTGAGGGAGAAAGGGACGAGCACTGGGTGTCTATCTGGCCTGTGTATGAAATTTTCCCAGCAAGCAAAGCGGGCAAGGTCTGCAGCCTCTATGTAAGTTTTGAGGGGAGTTAGTCCCAGGGTGGCTATCGGGTCAAACTCTCTAGTTGACTAGCATGAAGGCTCATTGATTTGCTTGCGGATAACATATCTTGAAATGGCTTGCTTGGTGCTTCTATGTTTTTCTAGGTGATATTCGATCGAGTCAATGACAAGGTGATGGTCCAGCAGTTAGAGGGTAGTCCAGTCATCAGAACTTCAGCAAAATGATTGGTGTGAACGAGTGAAAGATGCATATGTGATCCTGCAAACACGCACTTACATGACTTGATGATGAGATGACTCAAACCATCCCAACACACATGTTCAACATGATTGACCGACGGTGTAAGAGACAAGTGTGACACTTGTGATTGATCGTTGGTCAACCATGACGACACTTGCACAAGTGCGACATATGTTTACATAGCAAACACAACAAGTACACACAAAGCGAAGACCTTGAGTATAACTAGAACATGGTCACAAGCATGACATTGAAATAAACATGCAAAAGCTTGGGTGAAATGATCAAGAAAGGTGGGTGGAAAGACTCACATGAGCTCACGGAGTGAACCCAAGTGTGTACAATCATTAAGTGAAAATATCAAGGGAGGCTCTGGAATTGGATGCAGGCCAAAATTTTGGAGGGTGGTTGTAGCTGCTACAATACTTGGCAACACATTGGTAGAACTCTAGCTTCTTTGTTTTGGTTCATTGCTAGCACAGGGCCTTAGTCTTTTGGGTAGTATTGAATCATTATGTGGGTTACTTCAGCTTCCCCACTTACCCCGTGGACATACATGGTTCACCTTTTTCCAACTCAGTCAAACACAATCAAAATTCTAGCTTGATCACATTGTTTCGAACTCAGGAAGGGTAGTTTAGCTCGTAAGATGAAGATTTTTAGAGTAAAATTTTTCATCTTTGGTGTTTCTCCACTGCCAACAAGCCTGGACACTCCTCGAAGGAGTCACACAGGAACACACACATTGCTCCACTTCCAGCAAGCTTGGTCAGTACCCTGGTGGAGTTGCATGCTTCACCTCTCTGTGCAGGAAGCCTTTCTCTTCTTTTGCCTTTGTATTTTTCAAGAGGACTATGCATAGGCACTTATTTATTTTTGGGGCAGAAGAGGGATCCTGACTTATTGAGAGCAAAAGAAGTTTTTCCTTCAGAGAATCATGTAAGTCCTCTGACATAGGTTTTCTCGTTTAGATTTTCCCCTTCTCTATTTCTATTGGTTGGATGAGCTTGAACACACAGAGCAGAAGGTTGAGTATAGGCATGGGGCTTCCCAGTGTGGACACAAGTTCATGGTTGGACAAAAACTTCCCTCGTATACGGCTCGTATTTTCTATCAAGACTTCATCAGCCGAAGGCTATAACCAAGCACAGATAAGACGGACACAAGTCTGGCCAAGTGCTACAGTGTCACAAGTTTCTTCAAATCTTAGCCACATACTCTATTCAAAAGCCAGAATGCAGTTGTTGGCAGCACTTATTTCTGGAAACAAAAATAATAAGGTATTAAGCAAACAAAACAAACAAAAAAAAATAGTAATTAAAGAAAACAAAGTGAAAACAATAACAAGCAAGCAAAGCAACCAAGCCAGCAAGCAAACAAACATGCAAACCAGAAAGCAAAGACAATAAAAAAAACAAACACTACTCCTACTCCTACGTTAAATGGTTGGGGTTACGTGAAATGAAATTTCTAGTGAAGCCACCGTAGGCGTACCTGACCTGCAGTCACAAATATACGAGTTATTAAAACAAATAAAAAATAGTGTGCAACTGTAAATGAAAAAACTTGAAAAACTTGCACACAAGAGAGAAGGTCTCACCTCTGGGTAGAAGAATGTGTCACAACCACCCAACACACACGCTTACCTCTTCCGTGACTACCATTTTTTAACAAACCTCGGAGGCCTCTTGTGATTATGTGTTGTTTTGCACCAATTTTCTTAGCGAGTGCAAGGAAAAACTGAAGCTTGTTACCTGCAACATTACTCGCCAAGTAATATTGTTCCATCCATTCAGCGATTGGATCATAAAATTCGTGATGGCTTTTTTGAAAGATTTGTGATCTTTGAGAAGATGGATTCCTGATTTGAGAGAGGGGATCATGATGGGAATCTAATACAGATAGATAGGTCTGGTCATTCTCATTAGTTATTCTCATCAATCATGTCAAGACAGTGAGGGTCTGCCATAGCCATCAGTGCGGTCCAAGGTGCCTCACTTACTTGACATAAATCTAAGAATAAATATGTTATACAGTTAAAATCATAGTGTGTGAAGCAACTGTCATTGGATGTAATGTTGGGAAAATGATAAACTGCATGATAGCCACCCAAGGTAGAAGAAAAATCAGACCAGTCGATCGAGATGGAAGATTCCCAATTTGACATGAACAAAGAAAAATTTTGAACACTCATGTGAACACTCTGAATGAGGGAAGCAAGTTCGTTGTCCATTAGACATGATAGAACACCCACCTACAACTCGTGAAAAAGTGTGCAGGTATCATGGTAATCACATAAATGTAGAGAAGATGCCATCACTGTGAATGTGTGAAACTAGTTGGGGTGTGGGGAAAATGAGAGTAATTTGATTCTCACGATAGGTTGTGCTCTCGTCATCACATAAGGAAATCGTTGGTGTGATGAGTGGGCAGATTTGACGTGCAAAAAGACAAAGGAGTTGATTACGAGAGAGCACATCTGATAAGTATTATTTCAGATAAAGATAGTCTTTGAGATTATCAACTTTGCTATCCCATGATTAGATGAGAGAAAAACACTCCCAATCCGAGTTAGATGTAAGAGAGGTGCATGAAGATGGACATGTTGTAACGGACTCATGGATTTGATCATTAACGAAAATCTAAAATTTTGAAATATCACACCCAGAATAGAAAATATTCTTTACATGGCGATCCACATCGAGTGCAGCCATGCAGACATATGGATTGTGCGTGAGAAACGAGATCTGATTTGGTTTGGCATGCTTACTAGAGTCGCGAGGTCATGGCATAACCATCAACGGACGTTGAAGTGCCTCAACTCCCTAGCATGTCCCAAAACTTTCTAGAATTGAAAATTTTCATTTTGAGATGTGAGCCAAATCTTGCATGGCTTGAGGATGGTTGTTGTTACTAATCTCAAAACTTCTCTCAAGATGACAGCCATCTCTATCACATGCTTCATCAAAATTTCCAGCGAGCTAACTTGGGGAGTTGTCTTCATGCAACACACAAGATGATGACAAGTGGGAAGAGTCTTGTGTGTTGAGACTATTTTCATTGTGGGCAACCTCATTTCCTTGTGTTGATCGAGGAGATAACTCATGGGATGAAGAAGCAATAGAACGTGGAATATCTCTAATGCATGTTGATGCATTGTGAATGATAAGACGCACGGGCAAGTGAGGTGCAGAGGAAGCTTCAATATGGATGTTTGATTTGACTAGTGCACATTCCAGATCTGAGTTATAGTGTACATGAGATGAAAGTAGATCATATGATGTGATTGGGCATTCATCACAACATATGGAAGCATGGGAGTGATGATAGCCCAAGACTGGAGGGTGATCAAAAGAATTGATTGTGCATGATGTTTCACTAAGATTCACGGATCGAGAATCGATCAATAATGGAGGCTCAATGTTTTGAGACAAATTGATTATGTCTTCACCATCCTGCTCCTCTATTTGTATGATGAGATTGCCCTGCACATGACTACAACTTGAGCCAGCAACTCGAGAATCAAGAGAGTGCGCGAAGCTATATTTTGAAGTAGATAACTCAAGCGAGTCATGGTGCAAGGATTCATGGCTTGTAGATGATGGAGGATGGAAGAGATGTAGATTAGACTCAAGACTTGGGTTATGAATGGTAATTTCCTCTTGTGGAATGGAGGGATGAGTTTTCACCATAGGCTTTCTGAACCATTCTGGAATTTCCTCCATTGGGGAGGGAGACTGCTGAGCAAATGGGTTGGGAACATCTTGCACATATTTCTCAGCTTTGTAACCACTGCGAAGGGGTACCCATTGCGCAGATTTCTTAGATTTACGGCTGCTGTGAGGGGGAACCCTCTTCAAGACCTGAGGTGTCTCGGGATCTACAAGAGTCAAGGAAGAAGGAAAATTAGGGGGTTCATCATTTTGAGAGACATGAACCAAGCATTTCATCTCTTGGCTAATGAAGTCAAGGTCAACAAACCGTTCAGGAATTTTGTGACATAGGTGAAGCAAGCAGGTAGAAAAGTCCTCAATTGATTCGCCAAGCTTCATTCTTAAACGAGATATTCTTTCATAGTGTTGATGATGTTGTACTGGACAACATATCAAGGGGATACCCCCAGTAAGAAGTCCCAATTAGACCTCAGACCATTTGGTGTAGGAGTGATCTGAAATGAGGGTTTAACAACTTGTTATGCTTACAAGAACCTCTCACTCCAATGTTGAAAATTGGCAACAAGAAATTGCTAAAAATCGCAGTTTGGGCATCAGTGCTAGATTGGGCAATAGGGAATGAAAAATGGAAGTGTTAAAAATAGAAGTTCTATTTTTAGAAATGTAGTGTGGATTCCTATTTCTAGGCAGTCCCTGGTCTAAAATAGGAAGTAAAATTTGAATTTGGTCTTACTAGCAGTTTGAATATTAATTAATTAATTCAGTTTGATTTAATTAGTTAAGGAAAATCAAACTTGAAGTCTTTGTGAGAACATGCAATAATTTCTCCACTGATTGGGGAATGTGTCCTTGATTTGCTCCATTGATTGAGGAATTAAGGATGAGTTCTATATTGAGAGGATCGGTTGACTTAGTTTAACTTAGTTAAGTTTAGTTAGATTAATTTAACAAGTTTTTAAATTAATGATATACAGTTTGTTGATGCTTGCATGCATGTGACAACTATTATTTTCAGATAACTGTGTACTCACTCATGAATAACTGATGCATGTCAGTTCTGTGAAAGACCCAGTTGAGATCAGAGAAGGGATAGTGTACTATCAGTTGGATGAATATTTTTCCTATAAAGGAAGCTCATCCATGATGAGGATTTATCTCCTTCAAGTTTGTGCAGTTAGATCAAAGGTTAGTGAGTGTGTGAAGAGGCCAATTCACATAGGTGGCAGCACTGGACCCCAAGGAAACTACACAAGGAAATAGGAGGCTTGGAGGGTAGAGGAGAAGGTTTGTGAGAAGCCTTTGACTATCTATGAACAGCAGAGGGATTGTACTAAAAGCTGGATAGCTTCTGAGCTAAGGCTTTGTGTAATCCGAACTATATTTCCACTTGTATGATAATATAGAGATGGGGTTTTAGGCAGGTGCTATCCTCGAGTAAATTCTTCTGTGTTATGTGTGATTGATTCCTTCTTATCAGTTATATGTGTTCTTATTGATGTTGCTCATGGTTGATTAAGCTTCCGCTAAATTGTTTGTAGAAGTAGATCAAGTGTTTTGCTTTAGTACATTGCATTACCAGGTTGATCTACAGGTGGGAAATTTATACATGGTATTAGAGCTAGCTGATTTGTAGAAAAATTTCTACATGGTATCAGAGCTAGCTGATTTGTAGAAAAATTCTACAAAATTCTACATGGTATCGGAGCACAAGTGATCAAGGAGAGAACAATATATTGAGAGGAGATTTCAAAGTTTTGAGTTTTGGGCCGAGAGTTTGCAGAGCATATCTGAAAATTTCTATACAAAATTTTCAGAAATAAATAACAGATTTGGATTCCTTGTGGAAAAATACCCAAAATCAAAAAAAAAAAAAATCAGCTGAATCGGAGTTCAGATGAGGGAGATATCGCTGATTTAAAATCAACTCTTTTTCTAGAAAATTTCATGACGGCGGGAAAGTGGAAATAGATTGGTGTGCTAGCCAAGAACCTCTATGCAATTGAGGTACAATATGCATGCAAAGCCTTTAGGAGCAAGGCAAAGGTTAGATACTCGGTGGTTGAGAGGGAGAGCATATTACCTCTCAACATGCAGTGCCAGAAGAAGTCTCAAACAATTGTGGAGGAGCCACAATTGGTGCAGCAACTTCAGGAGGTTGTGGAGCACCACAACAGGGGAAGCTAAGTGGAGATTGAGTAGAGACATTTACTCATGCAGATACCTCTAGTGGGGGGAAACTTCGAGCCAGGTGGGCCGAGGGATCACATGCAGCCATACCTCCAGGTAGGAGGTGGGGTGATGTAGAGTGATCGTCCCAAGGATGAGGGGCAGGATCCTTGACGTACCCAACCTCTTGGATGAGACCTTGCTACAGGAGCCCCGATGTGGAGTAGCAGGAACTGACTGATTGGGTAGAGACAAATGCGGATGGAGTGGCAGAGAGAGCTACAGTGCAAGGAATCCCAGGACAGTGCAGAGCATGCAGGCTGTAGCAGTGCAAGAGGCACAAGTGTGTTGCATAGTGCAAGGTAGCACAGAGAAGGGTTCAACATTGCAAGATGCATGGAGATGTTGCAGTAGTGCAGAGGTCAGAGAGGGAGCACTTGTCAGTAGCAGGTAGAGCTTCAACATCAGAGTATCTTTCTAGCCCAACAGAGAGGTCAGTTGGGAGTTTTTTTTTGTTCCAAGAGTTGCTGGAGCAACCACACTTGGTAGAAGTATTGCATGCAGAACATTCCAGAGGTACAGGATCAGGTTCAAGTGGAAGCCTTTCTTGTTGAGAGAGAGTGTTGAAAATTGGCAACAAGAAATGGCTAAAAATAGAAGTGCTAAAAATAGCACTACTAAAAATAGAAGTTTGGGCATCAGTGTTGGATTGGGCAATAGGGAATGAAAAATGGAAGTTCTAAAAATAGAAGTTCTACTTTTAGCAGTGCATTATGGATTCCTATTTTTAGGTAGTCCCTGGTCTAAAATAGGAAGTAAAATTTGAATTTGGTCTTACCAGTGGTTTGAATATTAATTAATTAATTCAGTTTGAGTTAATTAGTTAAGGAAAATCAAACTTGAAGTCTTTGTGAGAATATGCAATAATTTCTCCACTGATTGGGGAATGTGTCCTTGATTTGCTCCACTGATTGAGGAATTAAGGATGAGTTCTATATTGAGAGGATCAGTTGACTTAGTTTAACTTAGTCAAGTTCAGTTAGATTAATTTAACAAGTTGTTAAATTAATGAGATACAGTTTGTTGATGCTTGCATGCATGTGACAACTATTATTTTCAGATAACTGTGTATTCACTCATGAATAACTAATGCATTTTAGTTCTATCAGAGACCCAGTTGAGATCAGAGAATGGACAGTTTACTATCAGTTGGATGAATCTTTTTTGTATAAAGGAAGCTCATCCATGATGAGGATTTATCTCCTTCAATTTTATGCAGTTAGATCAGAGGTTAGTGAGTGTGTGAAGAGGCCAATTCACACAGGTGGCAGCACTAGACCCCAAGGAAACTGCACAAGGAAATAGGAGGCTTGGAGGGTAGAGGAGAAGGTTTGTGAGAAACCTTTGATTGTCTATGAGAAGAAAAGGGATTGTACTGAGAACTGGGTAGATTCCGAGCTAAGGCTTTGTGTAATCTGGACTATATTTCCACTTGTATGATAATACAGAGATGGGGTTTTAGGCAAGTGCTTTCCCAGGGTAAATTATTCTGTTTTATGTGTGATTGATTCCTTCTTATCAGTTATATGTGTTCTTATTGATGTTGCTCATGGTTGATTAAGCTTCCGCTAAATTGTTTGTAGAAGTAGATCAAGTGTTTTTCTTTAGTACATTGCATTACCAGGTTGATCTACAGGTGGGAAATTAATACATGGTATTAGAGCTAGCTGATTTGTAGAAAAAGTTCTACATGGTATTAGAGCTAGCTGATTTGTAGAAAAATTCTACAATATTCTACATCCAAAGCTTACAAATATATGATCTAGCTTATGTTGACAATTGCGGAATTAAGTACTTGAAACAAGTGTATGTCTTTGTTTGTTTTTAACTATTTAAGTGGTTTAAGTTGATTTGTTTTTGCTGATATTAGACACACATAACAACCATATAATGCAGCAAATAAACATCAACACATAACAGCAAATTTAATCTAGTAGTTCACCTGAATATCGTGGGCTACGTCTCCTTGAGCTTCTGTCAATTTGACATGGCTCTTTGGAATTATGTCTTCAATTATTTTACAAGTTCCACACTCAACTCTGATGGTTATTGACTGAACCAATGGGCTTAGAAAACCATCTATATCCCTGTCACGGCTCTCATCATTCTGCAAATAGATCTAAGGTCCGTTAGACTTGATTCCTTCAATCGGTACTCTGAGATTCCTTGAGCTTATTGATGGAAATGACTCCTTTAGAATTCTTCAACTGTCTCTGAAACCTCTTCTACTATCTCCAACACATATTATAAATCAACAATAGACTATTCATTTTCTCAAAATGAGCACTGCATCCTTGATCTAAGCCTTCCTCCACGGTTGGCACTAGTGGTTGAAGGGAAAGTACCCCTAGAGTCCTTTGGGCTGAGACTCTACCAGACTGAAAATTGCTTATACAAAGAAACACTCACACACAGCCATCTTTTTTACTTTTAAGCAAATCCTAATGTTTTAGGGTACATACCTAAGGTCCTACGTCCGAGAAGACCGTTAGGGTGCAAACCCTTCTTGCAGTTCCCTTCTTCTTTCTCTGACCTGCAAGACAAACAAATCAAAGAAATCAACAGTACATGTATAGAAGTTTATGTATAAATCATCTTTATGCTATAAAGTTAGTTATAAATAATCTTTAAGTAACTACTTTCATAAGAATTCACCACAAGAATCTCATAAGCATAAAGAAAGATTATTCGGGAACAAAGACGTGTTTCTTTATATATAAAGGCAAATAAAGTACATATATCGGAAAGATATCACCTGAACACCTTCAGCAGGCTCCAAGCAAGCTTCCTCCCGGATTCGTTCCAGCCTCCAGCCTCCAGCAAGAGCTCCTTCCAAGTCCTACTCAATGATGATGTCAAGGATGAATAATCACCAATACACATGGAAACAAGGGTTTCCTATGCAAAATGGGGGAAGTGCAGAATGCACCAAGGACTTCAGACCTGGTCTAAGGGAAAAATCTCAGCATAATAATCTTGCTCTCCTTTCTCTCCCCCCTTGGCCTTCCCTTTGATGTCTTTTTATACCCTCTCCAAAGTAGTTTTTTAGTTAGGAGTTGGTTGGGAACAGTTGGGCCACGGGCACTAACAGGTGATCCAGCAGGTAAACCCGCGATCACCGCCCGAAAAAGAGGAAATTATATTTTTTTTAAGTGTTTTAATAGATACACGCGGGTTGGGTATGACAGACCCGCGTGTACACGCGTTTAACACAGGGCAAAGTCGCGTACAGGGAATAAAACACTGTTTTTTAAATTTTTGGACCAGGTCTGGAAGGAGGGGTTGCCCTAGGCCATAAGTGCAGCATCACAAACCATAAGAGTGAGATTTGGAGCTATAACAACTAGCCTGCCTGAAACTTCCCTGTAGCATATCGGCCTTTATAAGTATTTATATGCTTCTATAAACCCTTTCAATGGATTCATAAGGCTCATTACAGTCAGGAATGACTATTGGTTCCTAAGAACGGATACTAGTAGCTCCTACAATTGCCTCCAACCCCTAATGGCCCTAAGCTCCAAAATCTCCCTGGATGAAAATCTCCTTGAATATTGCTTCTTCATCTTCTCTGGACTATTCCATTGGCTTCAGAAGGCCTCAATTAGCCTAGCTAGCCTCTTTCTTCACTCTCTTAGGTTGAAAACTACTCCTGGAGTTCTTTTAGACAATTTCCCCTAGAGATCCTCCACTAAATCTGGAAGAACTCCGTTAAGGCTGCCAAATCTGGCAGCAGGCCCGAAAATAGAAAACTCCGCCAACTTTACCACCAAATTTAATCATGTATTAATTAGTGATAATCATGATTTAATTATACATAAACCACTTTAGCGCTAATCTTGTGATTTAAACAAATTTGGTATTAATTAAGAGCTAAGTCCTCCCACTACCCGCAACATTTATTGTTAATTTTGTAGTGATCACATGGAAACAGAGTTAACATTGGTGCTTATATAACCTGGAGTTTAACGTTGGCAAATGGTGGCATGTGAACAGTCTTTCGGGACTGCTGGTGGGTAAGATCGCTGGTGGTCCTAACCCCCAAACCACCGACCGTTACAACACAAATATAACCTGGGAACCATAACTGTTAAGAAACAATGGTTAGTGAAGTTGGTAGCACACTTGTTTAGCTAGCCGGAGGTCATGAGTTCGATTCCGTCGGACCCAACATAATTTTACAACACCATTCTAGGGCCACATGGAGGCCTCCGGGCTTGCCACGTGTCAGCCCCTAATTGGTCGACTAAAAGGAATATTTCAAGGAATATTCCTTGGAATATTCTTTTTTTAATATTTTCCAAAAATCAATTTATTCTTGAAATTTTCAATTTACTAGACTTTTTCAAATGGCGATAACTTCTTCATACAATGTCAGTTTTCTGAACCATTTGTGGTGCTGGAATTAGGAAGACGAGATATATCTAGTCATTCAGGTTCGACACTCTTTCGCACACTTTGAAATTTGAGCTATCATAAAGTTCTGGATCAATATCTGATCACTCCTCCCCATTGGGAATCTTTTAGACCCCAAAAGACTGATATACTGATCTGAATAGTAGATGAGAGTATAGTACCCTCTTCTTTCAGCCTTCATAAGCTTTCCTGCATGGCAGGTGCCTTTGAACCAAAACTAGAAGGTAGTTGACACTTCCCTTCCTAGATGTGCTTGTCCTCCTATTAAGAATTGTCTTCCTTGAACTCATTCAAAAGGTACAGAAGGTAGTTGAACATCACTTCCAAGAACATCACTTCCAAGCCACTTCCATGGTTACCTTTGCTGCTGCAAATCTCCTTCAGCAGACAATGTCAAAATACAAGAAAACAACTTGATGACATAAATTCTTGCTTCACAAAAAGAAACAAATTTCACATCATGTGAATCATCAACATGTCTTTACATATTGTATACAAATGATCGACTAAATCCCAAGCCGACAAAAATCATGCCTTTTCAACAATTGACCCTTCAAGTCAAGCATGTACAAAAAGTATTTTAATGATTCTCTTACAAAGATGAAACACTTCATCATTATCTCTCTTTTACAATCTTGAAGACCAAATCAACTCTTCCAAGTCGACATGACATTACATGCATGTTTAAACAAAACAATATGATGGTCGATAGCTTTCCATCAAGTCAATTACATACATGTTCAAATACAAGGAAATCATTAACATCCCTATCATCATACATTCCATCCTCATGCATGTATTCGATTCTTCAACTTTCTCTTAAGTACAATCATAAGTACAAGATCCTCGATCACATGTACATGTACTTTCAAAGCTGAAATGAATATAATTTTGCTGCAATAAAGTGAGTCTATATACTTGACTTTTCCATCCTGCAACTTGCATTCCATTAGCAAAGAAATGCAAATAGATGTGACACATTTATTTTCTCATCAAAAAACATGTAACTTTAATTAGATAAGAACTCTAACCATTTCTTACCAATCCACACCAAAGGTGCTTCCTTTAACTGCACATCAACATCAACATGTGGATCATCCTGAAACACATCAATTATGGAAACTTCCTTTCCATTCTTACCATACTCTTTCTCCACTTTATTCAAATTTCATGGAAGCATTATTGGATTCAAAGTCCAACACCTTTCAGCAATATGTCCTTGCTTATGGCAGTAAGTAAAACACATGTTCATCTTATTTATAGCATAATTTGGTTTGTCCAATGGACCTTTAGCTTCTTGCCTTCTTTCCTTCAAAAGTTTCCTAAATGTGGCCATTCTCTTCCAACATCTAGAAACACTATGGTTAACCAAACCACAAAAGGAGCATTCAATTCTTTTCCAATGCTTATGTGGAAATTTACCATGCTTAACATAATCAAAATAAGTGTGATTGAAATCAGATTTATACCTTTCTCTTTCACCTTTATTACCTTCATCAGGAGGTGAATCAAATGAAGAAGTAGCTCCCTTTGGAACACCATCAAATCCTTCAATGGTTTTAGAGCTTTCACAACTCTCTGGTTCAAGTGTATTCTTATGTACACCTTCTTCCTGCAAATGATGTTTCAAACAACTACATTCCCCAAGAATACAATCTTTACAAACTTGAGGTAGGGAACTTGAAATGAAACTCCTTCTAGGAATTGTTTCAATTTCCTTCATGACTGCTTTGGAACTTTCTCCATAGGATTGTCCATAGCCAAGACCCAAATACTTAGGCCTTTCCTCAACCATTATTTGCTCAACAATACCCTATGCATGTTTGCCCAATCCTTTTCCTTCATAGCCCATTTTGGACATTAACTTGGACCCTATGCCTCTTGTATGTTTTTCAAAAGAACCAACATAAACATTCTTAGAGGAAATTGAAGACAAACTAGAATTGTTTACCTCTTCTTCAAGTTGATACTTGACTAAGGCTTCTTTGGCAGCAAGGACCTGTGTCTCCAACTCATGCATCTTTTCCAGATCCATATTTTCAATATTAAGTTGCCTCTCCATTCCTTGCAATTTTTTAGAAAGCAACTGCTTCTCTTCCTTCATGGAATTCAACTATTCTCGAAGTTCAGTACTCATTTCTCTCACCATATCCATCATGATGAACAAATCTTGCTTCAAGTATTCATTAAAGAATCTTGTGAAAGAGGAGGATTTGGAATACTCACTTGTAAAAGTTTTAATTATCATAATGAACAAAATCTCTTCAACAAAATTCACAAATCTTTCAAAGAACTAATGACAAATTTCTGAACTAAATGGCAGTAGAATCAAATTCTTATTCAAGCAGCCTTTTGCAAACAAACCCTCTTATGCTTCAAGGATTGTCTTGAGGTCCTTTGGGTAAGGAGAATGCCTTCAGCCCTTCTTCCTTATTGTCCTCTCCTAGACTTAGCTTATCAATAGCTTTCCCTTCACCTTTGCAGACTCAAACAATAGTCAGTTTACAAACAATCAAACTGTAGAATCATTTGTACTGTTTAAACACCTATCAAGTCAAACAAGCAAATAGATTTCTCTATCAATCAAGAATCATCCTCTGATACCACTTGATATGAAATGAGGGTTTAACAACTTGTTATGCTTACAAGAACCTCTCACTTCAAAGCTTACAAATATATGATCTAGCTTATGTTTACAATTGCGGAATTAAGTACTTGAAACAGGTGTATTGATTTGTTTGTTTTTAACTATTTAAGTTCTTTAAGATGATTTGTTTCTACTAGTATTAGACACACATGATAGCCATATAATGTAGAAAATAAACATCAACACGTAACATCAAATTTAATCTAGAAGTTCACCCGAATATCGTGGGCTACGTCTCGTTGAGCTTCTGTCAATTTGACTTAGCTCTTTGGGATTATGTCTTCAATTCTTTTACAAGTTTCACACTCAACTCCAATGGTTATTGGCTGAACCAATGGGCTTAGAAAACTATCTATATCCCTATCATGGTTGTCATCATTCTGCAAATAGATCTAAGATCCCCTAGACTTGATTCCTTCAATCGGTGCTCTAAGCTTCCTTAAGATTCTTGATGGCACTGATTCCTTAAGAATTCTTCAACTATCTTTGAAACCTCTTCTACTATCTTCAGCACATATCATACATCAATAATAGACTATTCATTTGCTCAAAATGAGAACTGCATCCCCGATCTAAGCCTTCCTCCACGGTTGGCACTAGCCTACCTGAAACTTCCCTGTGGCATATCGGCCTTTATAAGTCTTTAGATGCTTATATAAACCCTTTCAATGGATTCAGAACCAATCCACTATAGCCGGAGGAAAGAAAGAATTCTCCTAGATAGGCCAGCCATAAAAAACTACATCTAGATAAGCTAGCCATAGAGAATTAACAACCGGTGGAAGGCTCATTACAGTCAGGAATGACTATTGGTTTCCTAAGAATAGATACTAGTAGCTCCTACAATTGCCTCCAACCCCTGGTGGCCCTAAGCTCCAAAATATCCCTGGATGAAAATCTCCTTGAAGATGGCTTCTTCATCTTCTCTGGACTATTCCATTAGCTTCAGAAGGCCTCAATTAGCCTAGCTAGCCTCTTTCTTCACTCTCTTAGGTCGAAAACTGCTCCTGGAGTGCTTTTATATAATTTCCCCTAGAGATCCTCCACTAAATCTGGAAGAACTCTAGTTAAGGCTGCCAAATCTGGCAGCAGACCCGAAAATAGTGGACTCTGCCAACTTTATCCCAAATTTAATCCTGTATTAATTAGTGATAATAATGATTTAATTATGCATGAACCACTTTAGCGCTAATCCTGTGATTTAAACAAATCTGGGATTAACTAAGCTTAATCCATAATTAATTAAGTGTTAAGCTCTTCCACTACCCACAGCATTTACTATTAATTTTGTAGTGGTCACATGGCAACGAAGTTAACTTTGGTGGTTACATAACTTGGAGGTTAACATTGGCGAACGACAGCATGTGAACAGTCTTTCAGGACCGCTGGTGAGTAAGAATGCTGGCAGTCCTAACCCCCAAACTACCGACTGTTACAACACAAATATAGCCCGGGAACCATAACTGTTAAGAAAAAATGGTTAGCGGAGTTGATAGTGCACTTGTTTAGCTAGCCGGAGGTCATGGCCATGTGGTGGCCTCTAGGTTTACCACGTGTCAGCTCCTGATTGGTTGGACAAAATGAATGAATATTCCCTAGAATATTCTTTTTTTAATATTTTCCAAAAATCAATTTATTCTTGAAAATTGTAGTTTACTGGACTTTTTCAAATGGCAATAACTTCTTCATATGGTGTCAGTTTTCTGAACCATTCACGGTGCCGGAATCAGGAAGACAAGATCTATCCGGTCGTTTAGGTTTGACACTCTTTTGAACACTTTGAAATTTGAGCTATGATTAAAGTCCTGGATCAATATATGATTGAGGAGTCCCAGTAGTGGGTCGTAAAGCAATGCCTTGACCGCGATGTCACACAGAGGCAAGTAAGATAACTTTGTTAGTAGCAAGGGTTTGACCGCTACAGTGAGTCAAGGAAGGTGAATGAGAGGTTCTAACACATGGGGAGTGAGATGAGTGTGCCCCTTGGAAACCTATAGCAGTACTCAGCTAAGAAGGGAACACACGAGTGAAGATGCATCACAAGCTAGAAAGAAGGTCAACCGAAAATTCAAAGTGATGGTTAAACCAACAACACATCTACAACAAGATTCATATAATTTCATATGAAGTAGTTCATACACAAATATGTAAGTTAAACAACATACATTGCTAAGCAACCGAAACATTCCAACTACAATAACAACATATGCATGAAAATGTATTGGCTCTTATTATATAAAGAAGTGTAAGTCCCAATAATACAATACATCCATGTAAACCTGCTAGCCCCAACAATGGAATGTTACAGCCACATCTGCCTGATCCTCCAAAGAGATGAACTAGCTCTGTGCAGTGGAGAAGCCAAGGCGCATTACAATAATGTTCAAGCTTTCTCCAAGATAGCCTTATCAGAAACTTGGCTAAGAAAAAGCCTATACAATGAGTTATGAGGGACTATTTATAGCAAAGGGTTGGGTGACCCTTAACATTCCCCTTGTGATAGTTCATCTACCCTCATGACTCTTCATCTACTTTATGATTGTTACATCCAGCTATTGACACTTGACTTACACTTGACATGATGTTACATTTCAATGCACATGTACTCATGTGAGACAACATGGCTTGAGCAAGCCATGCAAGACATCATCACTGACACTTGGTTCATTGTGATGAGAACAACTATTTGGCATGCTTGTGATGGTGAAGGTGGTGAGCTAATGCCAAGCTTGGTCGTCCGTGATGTTGTGCATGCACCTCATGGTGACTTCTTGCTGAAGTGAACTCTTGCCTCCATTGCAACCAGTGCATTGGTTTGGCTCCTTCATCTAACTCGTCTCCTAACATGTGCATGGTCTTGTTGGGTCTGGCTGAACCATAAACACATTGATGCATAGGTCTGTGTTGATCTTCAAGTGTGTGCTGGTGGTCATTCGCATCAACTTGCCGAAGTACATGTTCAGCTCTAGTTGGACTTGCTTCTTGTCTTCGCCTCGGTGATTGTGCTGAATGGGTTGGATTGCATGCATGTGCACAATGACATGCATGTTGTTGAATCCCTTTCATGCGATCAAAAAACCTTCTCACCATGTCTTATCCATGCCAGCTGCTGGGATGGATCTTTAACTTGTACAATCACAGTTTCATCCGTGAGTGCATGTTGCACCCACTATTGTTCCTGTTCCTCCTGCAACTCATTCATTTGTCTATGCAACTTCATGTTCTTCCATGAGTTGCTACTTCAACACATGCAACTCCTCCTTTGTTCCATTATTTATCTTCGTGTGATATTCATGTCATGCCGCCACCTCATAACTTGAGTCTCCAAAGTTGCTTTCATCATCAGTGGATCTACTTGATCTTGCAACTTTGTTCCACCTCTTTGTTTTCAACAACCTTCCTCTTGCATTTGATGCGTTCACTGCACTTGTTGTGTTCACTGCATTTTTTGTGTTCGATGCATTCATTGTATTCATTATGTTCATTACTTTCGTTGCATTCATTGTGTTCATTGCATTTGTTGCCTTCGATATGTTGCCTTCAGTTGTTGTTCATGATGCTACTCGTTGTGATATCTTGATGTTCTTATCTACGAACAACTTGATATCTTCATGAGTAGGTAAGCTCATAGACATTTGATCGACAACATCTCCAGGTGTGCTCTGAATGGTGTCTTTAACTCTGCCCTCTTGGAAACCATTGTACCTGCACTGCTGAGAGGCAGATGAACACCTGCAATACCTAGAGACATGGAAACACTCATGGAAAGCAATATGTCAGTTGAAAACCAAAATGAACTTGAAAACTGACTTTCAACATACCTATGTGACTGATCATGATGGTTGCATAATTTTGGTTGGGAGTTCAGGAGACTGACTGCCAAGACTATGAAAGGCATAGTCTGGGTTGTTGGGAGACTGGCTGACTGCTGGAAATACGTAATGCATAGTCCAGTCTGGTTACTGATTGTTGGAATTGCACAACTAGCAATCTCAACTGGTAATTGATGCAATCTCAGTGACTGCATTGCATAATTTTCTGAGCTAGCAGTCAATGTCCCTCAGGATTGCTCAAAGCAGGCCTAGGGGATAGCTGTTGGGAAGAAATGTGCATTTCTGGAGAGGAAGGTAGAGCCTTCCCTCTTAGGATTGCAAAATGTTGTCTGGGTGAAGGCAGAGTCCAGGCCAAGGTTGTCCAGACTTCCTGACAGGCAACTGAACATGAATGTGTGTGAATGCATGGTGATACTAAGTGTAAGCATAAGTGAATGATCATGCATGCAAATGGTGAATGACAAATTCAGAAAATAGAAAAACATGTATGTGGGTGAAGTGAGTCAATGAATCAACAACCATTCGTGAAAAACAGTTTCATACATGCGATAGTAGTGAGATGTCAATGAAAACTGAAATAGTGCTAGGACAAGCTAGTGTACATGTAAACGATAGTAATCATTCAAAGAAATCAAGAAAACAGTACTCATACAAGCGAAAACACAAAAAGTGACAGAAATGCAACACAAGGCATGGAAATCGGGTTTACCCCAAAACAGTTGAGATGAATGTGAAAATAGCTCCTAGATGTGATGTGGGATGTCAGAACTCCAAGGTTGATGTGAGGAATGAGCTCTGTGGCATCCAGTCGATATTTTTGATAACATTGAGGTTGTGACATGCATGCCACAAATCTAGGGAAAGTGACACATGGTAGGAGGTTTTTGAAATGATTCTTGCATGTAACCTCCAATTGCTAAAAATAGATCCCTAAAATAAGGGATGCCTTTGCATGCTGCCTTGGGAGAAGCAGCCTATGCATGCAAGTCAATTTTGCTCAGTCCCAGAGGGAACCAATGAACTCAATTACACATGCAAGGGACTGCTTGATTGCTCGAAGAAAATGCACATTTCTGGCTCGGAGCTGGGCTGGCTCCCCAGGAGATTTGTGCAATTTCTAGGTAGAATAGCTAACTGCTACCCAAATTTGCATAAATTCTGGGCTAAGAATCCTTGCTAGGGAAATTTGCGCAATTTTCTTTATGAGGGTTGACTCACAGAATTGCACAATTTTGGAGCCCAGAAGGGTTCCAAATAAGATTGCACAATTTCTAGAGGGAAGGCTAGTTGCCCTCCAGAATTGCACAATTTCTTGGGGGAGCTGCTCAGCCTGCAGCTGGACTAAGTCTGGGTGAATAGCCTATGAGCATAATGCATCGATATGTGATCGACATGTTGCCTTTGTGCAAGAAAAACACTAAAGCTTGTGAACTTGATGAAGCAAGGCAAGCTGCTGTGAAAAGTTGGTAGCAAGGCTCCAAAACGAAGCTAAGGAAAAATTTTAGAGGGTGGTTGTAGCCGCTACAACACATGGCAACACACTGATAGAACTCCAGCTCTCTGAATGGACCTTTTTCATGAAAAGCAAGTCTAACACCTCTGGAAGTATTGTTCAATTCTCAGCTCATCTTGGTTTCACACTAGCTTGATTGTAAGATGTAGCATCTGCCAAGCTCTTACTCGATTGACACACATTCCAAGCCAAGGAAACACAGTTGTTTCGATTGGGGTTGAGGGGTATATAGGTGCACAAGCAATCTAGTCGTTAGAGTCTTAGTTTCATCTCTGGTGTTGCTCCACTACCAGCAGGCCTAGACAGTACCCTGACAGAGTCACATAAAAACACTAGCATGGCTTCACTACCAACGAGCCTAGTCAGTACCTGGTGGAGTTACTTGCATCACCTCCCTACGTAGGAAGCCTTTCTCTTCTTTCGCCTTATTCATTTTTCATTTGAATTTTTTGACTTTTCATCTTTTTCATTTTTTCCCTTTTTTTTAACTATGCATAGCACTTATTCATTTCAGAGGTGGAAGAGGGATCCCGGCTTATTGAGAGCAAAAGGGGTTGTTCCAACAGAGAAGTAGTTTATTATATCTCTAATGTTCCTGTTAAGTTTTTCCCCCTCTCCTTACTCTTCTTGAGTGAGTTGACAAGGATTAACCCAAAAACAACCAACTAGAGAAGGTGACACTAATTAGCACATAAGAATTGTGTTTTCACCAAGTTTCACTTCGAACAATACGTATTTTCCTTTGACGTATCGTGGACTAAAGTAACAAGTTCTTCATACAAAGGCAATATGACATATAACCAAGTAGTGATAATTATACAAGCCCTCTTGTACTTCACCCAGCTCGTTTTAAGAGTCATACATGGTTTCATGTGAAACTAACCTATGAACGAAACAAGAGAACTATACGAAACAAAACAAATGAACTAGCAAACAACAAATCAAAGCAAGAGTAGAAGTGAAAGCGGAAGAAAAGAAAGTAAGCAAACAAGCAAGTAGACAAACAAACAAACAAAGCGAGTAAGCAAACAAGCATGCAAGAAAACTGACTGAAAGAAAACACTACTCCTACTCCTACACTAACGATGCATGGGCCTGATCACGTGAAGTGATATTTCCAATGCAACCACCGGTGGATTGGTTGACCCATGTTGGTGAAGGCTTGGTCTGCGAGCAAACCAGTTGTGCGAACTAGTGATCAAGAAGGATATAACAATGAAGACAACCACACTTCGTGCGTCAAAGTTCCCACAGGAAATAGGTGCGTGCAAGTGCATGACGAGAAGTCTGTGGACTTATCATAGTGTTGTGTGACACTGTGTGCAACTTTGGAGCATAAGCACACTCTTGACTGTGACATGGAAGAAAACAAAAGAAACAAAGATAGCTTGTGTTATGAATGAGTGCTTGCAATGTAAGATTCCTCCAATGCATGAGCGATGGGATCATGTAGTTCGCGTGGAGGAGGTGTGATATATGTGTGATATGGATCTTTAGTGCATACAGATGAGTGATGAGGAGCCTTGAGTTATTGAAAAATTTCATGATCGGAAGTGAGACTAACCCCAAGAGAGTGAGGGCCTGGCATAACCATAAAATTACGCTGAAGTGCCTCGACAGTCTTGGGTGTTTAAACTTCTTCATCAGATAGATCATCATAAATGGTGGCTTCGAAAGATCAACTGCAATAGATCCATGATCATGATCAAATATGGAAACAAATGGATCACGACTGCCATGATCAGAAAAATCAATGATTGTATCGGCATCCTCGTGATCAAATGAATCAAACAGAGGGGTAGATGAAAAGCGAACAAACTCATCCTCTATGTTTCTGGAAAATACGGATGAAATATCAACTGGATTTTCAATGAATAATTTATCTTCTCTGTTGTCAAATGATGGACCAACATCTGGCGATTCCTGCGAGTGATTGACAATGGGTGCATTCGTGTATGAAGACACACATGCAAAATTGTGGATGGCAGGTTCACCAAAGATGTTAGGAAAGAACGGAGGGGGCTTAGATGGAAAGAAGTCATCCTTCGCCGAGTGTTGATGCTCAAGTGCCCACTCATACTCTTCATGAATGAAAGTGCATGTTGGTTGTGCAACACTAACTCCATCAATGGCTTGGTCCTAATTCACAACAAGTGAAGAGGCTGGAATGGACGAACGGAAGACAATATCATCCGAAGGAACACCCGATTGCAAAGACGTAGGTCGTAAAACATAATGCATATGAGAACTCAAAGGACTCACAACCAAATATGCACAAAATTTGTGTGAAGTGATGTTGGGAGGATGTGAAAGATGAAAAATTGTGTGAGCATGATCCTCAACATCATTCGGCAGTGGTGGATTTGTTGAATGAGGGGAAGGCAGAAAATCAATCGAGACAGTGACCACATCCACATGAGATTGCGTAGCTCCATGACTAAAGAATGTTGAGGGAGGCTTGATCTCAAGCTTCTTCTTGGGATGGGTAGATTTCTTAAGGCAATACTTGAACTGGTCCCTAAGATAGGCAAATTTCATCTGGCACCTCAGAGCTTGAAACTGCAAGTCATAGAAGCACTGCCAAAAATCAATAACCAATAACTGATTCATGTGGAGCCTTCTGTTGCTTAAATTTTTTTTGGTCAAGATAGTCTGGATCAAAAAGATAGAAAGTGTCTTCAATGAGATCACAGAAGTGCTCAAATGAGTGCACGTTGTTAGTCAGTAGGCTGAGTAGTAATCGATGTGGAGATTCATGAAGTGTGTGTGCAAGCACCAAGCTGGAGTATTCATCGAAACACCCATCTTCCTCATGAATCATGGAAAGAAAGTCATGTAAGTACTCAGGCCAGGGCTCTTCTCCTTCACCATCATACGAGTAAGTGGATAAGAGATTGAAAAACTCCCTCGTAATGGAGACATCTTCACAATTCGAAAAACATCGCGAAGGGAGAAGAGTGCAAGAATCCATGAAATGTATGAAAAGGTTCAAAATTAGATGAGAGGACACATCTTGTCATTAGGCCCTCCTTCTAGCACCAGAAATTTTGACGATGCTAGACCCACCAACATGCCAAGGGGATCTCTGTTGTTGGGAAAAGTATCTACTCAAAACGCCCCTATCCCACTAAGGTGTGACAGTGCCTTAGCAACAAACAAGGAAAACTACTTTCGTATTCTTCTTTATGAATTGTAAACGAAGAGGAATAGGATGAACCAACCTGTGTCTTTCGCTAGTCCTTTGATCCAATCTCTCTTCTCTTTGACAGCTTCCAGCTACCTGCTCCCTTACTTGCCCAGCTTCACCAAGTTCCTGCAAGATCACAGAAGAGGAAAACTACACAAAGACATAGATTTACATTCATAAATAGCTTAGGATCAAATTTAAGCTAAACATGCAAATATAACAAAACATCATTGATACACAAGCATGTAGGAGAAACTCAAATAGTTTTATTGATATAACAAGAAGATCCAGGAGGAGATACAACCAAGTGAGTCCCGATCCAGCATCTACCTCCCAGCAAAGGAATCCCTTCTTCACCTCCAACAAAGCATAAATCACCCAATGCACTAATCTCAATCTCAAAACCAACAGCAATTCTCTGCAGAGTACAAAATTCCAGCCTCCGGATCTCTGGGATGAGGGATCCATATATAGATGTAAGCAGAGAGGATGAGTCAGCTTATGATTTGACTTGTGGCTTCTCTCTGTCAGTTCTTGCTTCCACTTGGAGGCTGAGAGCCTCTTACTCATCCTTGGTCGAACTCAGTGAGGCAAGTGTCATGGGGGAAGATTCTGTAAGCTTCCATTGTCTGTCCACCTCGCGGAATGACACTGCCATTTGTCATTTCCTGCCCAGCGCACCCTGGTAGTGCATTTAGGTGCATTGCAACGCACCTAGCTAGTGTACTGGGGTGCTATGCAACGCCGGTAGCTAGTGGAGCAGCTAAAATGATCATGATTTGACTGTTTCTGAGCAGTTTCTGGTGGAGAACTTCTGGGAGAAGCTATAATTGGTTGACCTTGTTCCTTTAGGGGCAGGAACAACACTTTTAGGGACTTTGGATCCCTTGGATTATGGAAATTTCATGCTTAGAGCTGTAAGGCACAAAAATGTCTATAACAGTTGCCCCCTAAAGTATGAGGCCGTTTATCGGGTGAAATGCTTTATTAGGAGGATCCGAAGTTCTTTCAGTGCTGGGAGGAGACCTGTAATAAGATACAATACAATACATTATTTTCATACTGTTTTCATGATCTAGCTGAGGCGGGCATTCCCATGCTCAGCTTTATAAATTCATTTTTATGTACATAGGACAGACAATCGTCTGATGGTAGACTAATGATTTTGATGAAGTCATCATCCTTTTGGTAGGATGATTATCTGTGCTGTAATGTTGTACATGTCAATGTCTTTATTTTTTCTGAATATATATCGCAGCCTGGATGGATGAAACTAGATCCGGGGTCTTCATCTTGTCCGATCTTCACTCGAAGTACAAGTCGATCCATGTGAAAAATGTTTTGAAGTTGAACATGGAAAGACATCGCTTGATTACCAGTCAATGATGTAAACTGTTAACAAGCGCGAGAGGAATCACCGATAAGGATGATGACCCTCAAGGTACTGCAGTACAATTCACGGGGTGTGAATAAAGGACTTGGTGTCGAACACCATGCAAAATCTTTCGGTCGAAGGTCATTAATGTATACCTATCGCCGGAAGTGAGAAACTTGCCATTGAGGCATGCAAGCTTCAAAGTACTGAATGGGGTGTTCCTAGATCAACTTCTTGGATAATGAGCTGATGTCGACAAGAAGCGATCCGTCAAAGGAGGGCCTTGATGAATCCCACATCAATGACACGGAATGGAGCAAATGATTTTGATGGAGGTGAAAACGGTCTAATGATATATGGTTCAGGATGGCGGTCATGAAAGAATGAAGTATAATGTATGGTAGTGGATGAGACACGGGTGACTTCTCTGGATGACTTCTCTTGAACATGTCGGCGACACTTATGCGATGGATTGGTAGCATTTACCCCAAATGTGGATGGTATGGCGTGACGATAGTGATGTGACCGGTGAATGAAACAACCCAACCTGACTCAGGCACGGAGTGGAAGTTTCATGTTGAAGAGCGACTTGCTACCAATAAAGATTCTTTGAGTTTCTTCCCAATTTTTCCCCAGTCATTGCTGACCAGTACCTCTTTATTTTTGTCAAGCTTGAGGAGGATAACATATGCTTGTTCTATAATTTGCCCTTCGGGCAAACCCATCGCTATGTTTTAACGAGCCTAGCGATAGTGAAACTCGTTCTCGTCTAAAGACAAGTTTGTCACTATTAATCTTTTTAACGAGTCTAACGACAAAGATAACTCGGTCCTTTTCATTTTTAGAGAGTCTGAAAAGGTACGTAAAGTTAACTCTGGAATTCCTTTTTCGTCATCTAATCCCTTAAGTCCGAAAAAGTATAAAACAATACAGAAGGGATGAATTTTCGATAGTTTTAACGAGCCGAACAACACAAGCGCTCGATCTTTTTGTGCAATAATCCCTCAGGTCCAAAAAGATTAAAATCTAGAGGAGGGATAGCACTTCCGGTCGCTTTAACGAGCTGGAAGGCCAAAACTCGGAAATCTTTTCATATTTTACGAGTCATATGAAAAGAGCTTAAAGAAGACTCGTCTTTTGAGGAATGAGTGATAAAATGGGTAGCAGCTGATTCCAGGTAAGGTTTGGAATTTTCCAATCACGGCAGTGTCACAAGGATGGCTAGTGAAATCACTCTTCGCAGCTGTTCCTCAAAATGGGTAAACAATCAAATGGAGGTGAATGATCGGCCAATGAAAAGTGGAGGTGACGGTGCAAACACGACCAAGGCTTTAATGGCTGATAATGCTACATTCACGGTGGTTATTTACCGGAGGATAGTTCATTTTTTAACGAGCTTAAACGCGGATTGAAACACTTGCTCGGTCTTATGTTTATTTTTTAACGAGCTTGAACTATGTGCTAAAACTTCTTGATAATCTAGTCATATGATAAGAATGTCTCATATAAAACGGCAACATTTAGATTTTTGCCCCACATCCTTTCTTTATGCAAGTTAGGAAACGACTAATCCTACGAGTTTAAAGGGTTAGCCTACGGGTTTAAAGGGAGGACCTAAAAATTTAAAAAATAAATAGCCGCCCCTTGCTTGCATTCCAAAAGGTTTGCATGCCCCCAAGTATAAAATACGATTTCAAGGTTACCCCTCAATTTGCAGAAAAAACATTTGTTCTATCAGGAAAGGCCTACCTCTTTCAGGTTACCAAAGATTGTCTCATTCGCGTTACAAATGAAACACTTCCTCAGCGATGTCTACCGAGATAAACAAAGGTGAGTGACAACGAGCACCACACACATAACTTTGACAAGAGAATCTTATTCTAGAATAACCCCTCTTCCACTGACAGATGGGGTACAGACTAGTCATATTCTCCCGCAGAAACCTACCCTATACCCGAAGTTTTCCTGCCGAAACAGACCAGGACGCATGCCCCCTGGGTTCCAGTCATATCCCTCCGAATTACTCGCGCTCATCGGGAGGACGGACCGTGGGTTGAGACATTTCTTGCGTGAAGAGACCATTTAGGGATGGTATATGACTATTTTCGATGCGTGATCCGGGAAATGAAAGCTGGTCCACGAGCTTGACCACTCTTCCTTCGTGCGGAAAACACATTACTCTAAAGAGTGAGGAGACGATGGCTCCCATGCAATAAATATAGTCTCGTCCAAGGAGTAGGTTATAATCCAAGAGTCCTTGGATGACCATTACGTTCATTTGAACTGTCTTCCCTTTCAATGTTATGGGCACATTGGGGAGGATCCCTAAAGGTCGACTGGTTCCTTTATCAAAGCCTGTCAGATTTCTCATCTCAGGCAAAAGCGATGGCGAACCAAGCGCTTTCCAAGCAGTATAGGAAAGGATACTCACAGAAGCCCCCTCATCTATGATGGTACCAGCCATGACCATTCTATATATTTGGATGATAATTCGGAATGGTATGCTTGCTGGTAAATGGGGTCTGCCTAGTTGATTCCAGTCGAAGGAGACAACTAGGTTGCTTGGGGGTGGGACCGAGTAGACGGCCGGGTACGGATCTGACGAACTTCCTTCCTACGGTAAAGGAATGGGTAGGTTGCCCCCATGTTCGTCAGAGTCTGTGTTGATGAAGAGAATTTGTACGGTGTCATCCTTGTTCTCTCCAGTGACTGTGTCATTCGAAGATAAAACCTCTGAAGGCAAGACTGAGTCAACTGCCACCTCGACCTTTTGACTTTCGTCGGGTATGGATTCAGCTGGTTCATCTTCAATGACAGGCGCTTCAGCTGACCACTTGAGCCGGCTAGCTGGATTCTCAACTAACGAAGGACTCGGCAAGAGTTTTTTATATCCAGGAGGAAGTCGTAACGGTGAAACCGGACGATCATCCAAAACTCTTTTAGCTTCGTCTAATAAGGGACAACGGTGGATGGCGTGATCGCCTTCGCACAGTTTACAGGGAGATCTAGCTCTCCCTTTTTGTCCTGGGGCTTCACTTTCGCTAGTTGACGGTGTGCTTTCAACATGGCCATCAGAGGTTGACGACACCGGATTGTGCAAACGGGGAGACCGGTCCCTTAGTATCCTAGGGATGCAAGGACAATCTCTGTGAAAGTGGTCTCCCTTGCAAATGACACATGGCGATTTAGGCTTGGTCGGTGCAGTGTGTGGATTTTCGTTAGACGACACTCGTTTGCCCCCATTCGCTTTTGGCTCCTTCTTCTTCTTCTCTTTCTTCTTCTTTTCCTTCTTCTCCTTAGGAACTTGACTTTTGGCTTTGCCATCCCCATCAAGTGAAGAGGAAGGAGGAGAGGAAGAATTAGAGGAAGTAGAAGGTTGGTGGGTAACTGCTCTAACTGCTGATTCGATTGTTCAGGAATAGTGGTGTTCTGAACGACATTGGTTGAGAAGAGCCAGACTGGCAAGCCAATTGTCAGTCCTGGAAGCGACAATGTGGCCATATGGGGTGCACCAACATCTCCCCAAGAGGAGAAGGGACTAGGATTTCCACCAAGGGGAATTCCTTGGTTGGTAGACTCCATTTTCTCAACCTAAGATCAATGTAGGAAAAGGGTATGAATATTCCATTTAAAATAAATTTTAAGACGCTTGGACACAACTTGTTTTTTCAGTTTTTAAGAGTCGAGGAAAAACAAAAGATGACTCTAGTCTCCTTCGATTTTTAATGAGCCTGAAGTGACAAGTGCTCAGATGGACCTTTTCCGTTAAGGAGTCTGAAAAGGAACGAAAGGGACTGCTCTAGAGATCTAGGTAGAGGGTGTGCCAAACCAATCACAAAACTACAAAATACATTTTACGGTATGGCAGTCAATCTTCCCGAATGTTGTGTTAGGTGCATTGCGATCAGTAGGGCGGCCGACACGGCTTCCTATGGATAAAAGGTTTTAAGCCTATAGGGGTCTCCCAATATATACTCGACAGTATGTGGGAGCACAATCCGTACTGGCACTTATCGTCTCACAGTGGAGGAATCACCCAACCATCAGTGAGGACAATAGTTACCAGGTTTTACGACGCCGGAACACGTCTCTAGCCTAGACCTCTATGTTGTGCGTTAAGTTCCAAAGCGTTGTTAGATTCATTCAATTTATTTTAAGTTGATCTTTCTTAGAAGTTTGCCTTTTGGGATCACCACGAGATGTAGATGTAATTCCTAAATGCAATCTAAAGATGATAAGCAAGCTTTTATCTCTTTTCAACAATGAAAATCCTAGCTACAAGGGGAAAAGAAAGACACAATCTTTTCTCAAAGAGCAAAGAGCACACTGTAAATGCACTTTTCCTAAATCAAGCCATACAAAATATCAATATGCAAATGCACATATGCATGTATTTGTTTTCACTTTCTTAATATTGATGCCTAAAAAGAAAGTTGATGTACAAATCTGAATTTGCTTTCAAGTGAAAAACACAAACAAGCTTCTTTTCGAAATCAAAAGGTAGAGAAGATTACGACACTTTATGATTTTGAAATAAACACTTGTTTCGACACTAGAAAGTGACAAATTCAAACCAAAGGTAAAAGTAAAAGGTATAATCAACTGTCAACAGCAAACAACCTTTCTCCTAAGATCAAAATCGACACTTACGACAGATCTAAATCCAAGGACGACAGTATGACTATTCTACTTTTCAATGGAAAACTGTAAATGATGTAACAAACACACAAAGAACATCTACAGTCTTTTTGTACAAAGGAGGCGGAATTAAGGCAAAGAAAAGGAGTTTTCAGACAGGTACACACACTGATAACAGGCTGCAAAAGTCAGAGACAAAACTGGACAAAATGAAGCAAAGAACCTCAGTTGCACAGGGCAAAGGCTGATCAGCGCAACTGTTGCACAGAGAAACTGAATTGCAGCGCAGGTAGCCCTCTCGGGACCTGCGTTGAAATGCAGAACCTCTTCACAGAGCCTGCGCTGGGGCAGAAACGAGACTTCTATCCGGGTTCTGGGTCATGGTTTGCAGTTTAATCTATGGTTTTTGGCCAAGTAAAAGCAATCAGTAAGGTACAATCAGAGGGATGATTTAAAGGAGGACTAAGATCTATCACAAAGGGTAATCAGATCATTTGTGGATCAGCTGTTCAAATCATAAACAAATCCAGTGAGTGGATTGAAGTAGCAGCTACTTTGTATTTGATAATGGCAAATGCAGTTCGTTTGCTACTTCTGTGTTTATGAAACAAACAACAAGAGAAACACAAATAAACTAACTAGACACGATCCCCAGCGGAGTCGCCATTTTGTTGTTGGGAAAAGTATCTACTCAGAACGCCCCTATCCCACTAAGGTGTGACAGTGCCTTAGCAACAAACAAGGAAAACTACTTTCGTATTCTTCTTTATGAATTGTAAACGAAGAGGAATAGGATGAACCAACCTGTGTTTTTCGCTAGTCCTTTGATCCAATCTCTCTTCTCTTTGACAGCTTCCAGCTACCTGCTCCCTTACTTTCCCAGCTTCACCAAGTTCCTGCAAGATCACAGAAGAGGAAAACTACACAAAGACATAGATTTACATTCATAAATAGCTTAGGATCAGATTTAAGCTAAACATGCAAATATAACAAAACATCATTGATACACAAGCATGTAGGAGAAACTCAAATAGTTTTATTGATATAACAAGAAGATCCAGGAGGAGATACAACCAAGTGAGTCCCGATCCAACATCTACCTCCCAGCAAAGGAATCCATTCTTCACCTCCAACAAAGCATAAATCACCCAATGCACTAATCTCAATCTCAAAACCAACAGTAATTCTCTGCAAAGTACAAAATTCCAGCCTCCGGATCTCTGGGATAAGGGATCCATATATAGATGTAAGCAGAGAGGATGAGTCAGCTTATGATTTGACTTGTGGCTTCTCTCTGTCAGTTCTTGCTTCCACTTGGAGGCTGAGAGCCTCTTACTCATCCTTGGTCGAACTCAGTGAGGCAAGTGTCATGGGGGAAGATTCTGGAAGCTTCCATTGTCTGTCCACCTCGCGGAATGACACTGCCATTTGTCATTTCCCGCCCAGCGCACCCTAGTAGTGCATTTAGGTGCATTGCAATGCACCTAGCTAGTGTACTGGGGTGCTATGCAACGTAGGTAGCTAGTGGAGCAGCTGAAATGATCCTGATTTGACTGTTTCTGAGCAGTTTCTGGTGGAGAAATTCTGGGAGAAGCTGTAATTGGTTGACCTTGTTCCTTTAGGGGCAGGAACAACACTTTTAGGGACTTTGGATCCCTTGGATTATGGACATTTCATGCTTAGAGCTGTAAGGCACAAAAATGTCTATAACAATCTCCCCAGTAAGAAGTCCCAGTTAGACCTCAGGCCGTTTGGTGTAGGAGTCCCAGCAGTGGGTCGTAAAGCAATGCCTTGACCATGATATCACACAGAGGCAAGTAAGATAACTCTGTCAGTAGCAAGGGTGTGACCGCTACAGTGAGTCAAGAAAGGTGAATGAGAGGTTTTAACACATAGGGGCTGAGATGAGTGCACCCCTTGGAAACCTGTAGAAGTAATCAACTGAGAAGGGAACACGCGAGTGAAGATGCATCACAAGCTGAAAAGCAGGTCAACTGGCAATCCAAAGTGATGGTTAAACCAACAGTGCATCTACAACAAGATTCATATAATTTCATATGAAGCAGTTCATACACAAATACGTAAGTTAAACAAAATACATTGCTAAGCAACTGGAACAATCCAACTACAATAACAACATATGCATGAAAATGTGTTGGCCCTTATTATATAAATAAGTGTAAGTCCCAATCGTACAATACATCCATGTAAACCTACTAGCCCCAACAGTAGAACGTTACGGCTACATCTGCCTACTCCTCCAAAGAGATGAACTAGCTCCATGCAATGGAGAAGCCAAGGTGCATTACGATACTATCCAATCTTTCTCCAAGATAGTCTTATCAGAAGCTTGGCTGACCAAAATCCTATACAATGACTTATGAGGGACTATTTATAGCAAAGGGTGGGGTGGCCCTTGACATTCCCCTTTGTGACAGTTCATCTACCCTCGTGACTCTTCATCTACTCTATGACTGTTATATCCTACTATTGACACTTGACTTACACTTGACATGAAGTTACATTACAATGCACATGTACTCATGTGAGACAACATGGCTTGAGAAAGCCATGAAAGACATCACTGACACTTGGTCCATTGTGATGAGATCAACACTTTGGCATACTTGTTATGGTGAAGGTGGTGAGTTGATGCGAAGCTTGTTCATCCAAGATGGTATGCATGCACCTCATGGTGACATCTTGCTGAAGCGAACTCTTGCCTCCATTGCAACCGGTGGATTGGTTCAACTCCTTCATCCAACTCATATGCTAACATGCGCATGGTCTTCTTGGGTGCGGCTAAACCGGAAACCAACTACTGCATAGTGTCTGTGCTGATCTTAAAGTGTGTGATGGTTGTCATGTGCATCAACTTTCTGAAGTACATGTTTAGGTCCAGTTGGACTTGCTTCTTGTCTTTGCCTTGGTGAGTGTGTTGAATGGGTTGGATTGCATGTGTGTGCACAATGACATGCATGTTGTTGAATCCCTTGCATGCGATCAACAAAATTTCTCACCATGTATGCTTCGTGCCAGCTACTGAGATGGATCTTTAAATTGTACAGATGTAGTTTCATCTGTGAGTGTATGTTGCGCCCATTGTTGTTCATGTTCCTACTATAACTCATTCATTTTTCTATGAAGCTTCATGTTCTTCCTTTAGTTGCTGCTTCAGCACATGCAACTCCTTCTTTGCTCCATTATCTGTCTTCATGCGATCTTCATGTCATGTTGTTACCTCATAGCCTGAGTCTCTAAAGTTTCTTTCATCATCAGTGGATATGCTTGATCTTGCAACTTTGTTATGCCTCTATGTTGTCAACAACCTTCCTCTTGCATTCGCCGCATTCATTGCGTTTGCTGCATTCGTTGCATTTGCTGCATTCATTGCGATCAGTATGTTGCCTTCAGCTGTTGTTCATGATGCTTCTCACTATGATATCTTGATGTTCTTGTCTATGAAAAACTTGATATCTTCGTGAGTAGGCAAGCTCATAGACATTTGATCGACTGCATCTCGAAGTGTGCTCTGAACAGTGTCTTCGACTCAGCCCACCTGGAAACCATTGTACCTACACTACTGAGAGGCAGATGAACACCTGCAATACTTGGAGACCTGGAAACACTCATGGAAAGCAATCTATCAGTTGAAAACCAAAATCAACTTGATAACTGACTTTCAACATACCTATGTGACTGATCATGAAGGTTGTGCAATTTTGGCTGAGAGGTCAGGAGACTGACTGCCAAGATTGTGAAGGTACAGTCTGGACTACTTGGATACTGGATAACTACTAGAACTATGCAATGTACAGTCTAGTATGGCTATTACTTGCTAGAATTGCGCAATGCGCAATCTCAGTTGGAAATGGCTACAGGCTCAGTGACCACATTGCGCAATTTTCTGGGCCAGCAATCACTATCCCTTTGGATTTTGAAAATTAGGCCAAGGGGATAGCCGCTAGGAAAAAATGTACATTTCTAGAGAGGAAGACAGAGCCTTCACTCTCAGTATTGCTCAATGTTGTCTAAGTGAACGTAGAGTCCAGGCCAAGGTTGCCCATACTTGCGACAGGCAACTGAACGTGAATGTGAGTGTGAATGCATGGTGATATTGAGTGTAAGAATAAGTGAATGATCATGCATGAAAATGGAGAATGACAGATTCAAAAAATGGAACAACTTGCATGTGGGTGAGGCGAGTCTCTGAACCGACGACCGTTCGTGAAAAAAAAATCATGCAAGCAACACCAGTGAGATGTCAACGAAAACTAAAACAGTGCTAGGACAAGCTAGTGTACATGTAAATGACATCAAGCATTCAAACAAATCAAGAAAACAATACTCATACAAGAGAAAACGCAAAAATCGGCAGAAATGCAACACAAGGCATGAAAAGCAGGCTTACCCCAAAATAGATGAGCTGAATGTGCCGACAGCTCCTAGATGTGATGTGTGATGTCAAAGCCATTAGGTTGGTGTGAGGAATGAGCTATGTGGTTTCAAGTTGATGATTTTTTATAACATCGAGGTTGTGACATGCATGCCACAAATCTAGGGAAACCAACATTTGGTGGGAGGTTTCTAAAACAATTCTTGTATGTAAGCTCCAACTGCTAAAAATAGATCCCTGAAACAAGGGATGCATTTGCATGCTGCCTTGGGAGAAGTAGCCTATGCATGCAAGTCATTTTTGCCTTGTCCCGAAGGGAACCAGTCAACTCAGTTGCACATGAAAGAGACTACTCGAATGCTGGGAGAAAATTCTCATTTCTGGATTGGAGCTAGGCTGGTTTCCCAGGAGATTTGCGCAATTTCTGGGCAGAGCATCTAACTGCTGCTTAGATTTGCGCAAATTCTGGGCTGAGCATCCTTGCTGGGGAAAATTGGGAAATTTTCTCTGTGAGGGTTGACTAGTAGAATTTCACAATTTTGGAGCCCAGTAGGCTGCCAAATAGGATTGCGCAATTTCTGGAGGGAAGGCTAGTTTCCCTCCAGAACTACCCAATTTCTTATGGGAGTTGTTCAGCCTGAAACTAGAACAAGTCTGGGTGAATAACCTATGAGGGGAATGCATCGAGCTGTGATCGACAGGCTACCTTTGTGCGAGCAAAACACTAAAGCTTGTGAACTTAATGAAGCAAGGCAACCTGCTGTGAAAATTTGGTAGTGAGGCTCCAAAACAAAGCTAAGGAAAAATTTTGGAGGGTGGTTGTAGCCGCTACAACACTTGGTGAGACACTGGTAGAACTCTATCTCTTTGAATGGACCTTGTTCGTGAAAATAAAGTCTAACACCTCCAGACGTATTGTTCAGTTCTCAGCTCATCTTGGTTTCACACTAGCTTGATTGTAAGATGTAGCATCTACTAAGCTCTTAGTCAATTGACACACATTCCAGGCCAAGGAAACATATTTGTTTTGATTGGGGTTAACGGGTATACATGCACAACCAGTATACTCGTCAAAGTCTTGGTTTCATCTCTTGTGTTGCTCCACTGCCAGTAAGCCTAGACAATACCCCGACGGAGTCACATAGGAACACTAGCATGGCTCTGTTACCAGTGAGCCTGGTTAGTACCCCGGAGGAGTTACTTGCATCACCTCCCTACGCAGGAAGCGTTTCTCTTCTTTCGCCTTATCCATTTTTCATTTTAATTTTTTAACTTTTCATTTTTTCATTTTTTTCATTTTTTTTTTAATTATGCATAGCACTTATTCATTTCAGAGGCAAAAGAGGGATCCTGACTTATTGAGAGTAGAAGAGGTTGTTCCAACAGAGAAGTTGTTTATTATATCTCTGACATGCCTGTTAATTTTTTCCCCTCACCTTACTATACTTGACTGAGCTAACAAGGGTTAACCCAAAAACAACTGACTAGAGAAGCTGACACTAATTAGCGTGCAAGAATTGTGGTTTCACCAAGGTTCACTTCGAACAGTACATATTTTCCTTCAACGTATCAAGGACTAAAACTAACAAGTTCTTCATACAGAGGCAAGATGACAGATAACCAAGTAGTGATAGTTGTACAAGCCTTCTTGTACTTCACCCAGCTCATTTCAAGAGTCATACATGGTTTCATGTGAAACTAACCTACGAACAAATAAAGCAAACTATACGAAACAAAGGAAGTGAACTAACAAACAAAAAAGCAAAGCAAGATCAGAAGCGAAAGTGGAAGCAAAGCAAGTAATCAAACAAGCAAGCAGACAAACAAACAAAAAAAGTGAGTAAGCAAACAAGCATGCAACCAAACTGACTGAAAGCAAACACTACTCCTACTCCTACACTATTGATGCATGGGCCTGATCACGTGAAGTTATATTTCCAATGCAGCCACGATGCATTGGTTGACCCATGTGGGTGAAGGCTTGGTCCGCGAGCAACCCAGTGGTGCAAACTAGCAAGCAAGAAAGATATAACAATGAAGACAACCACACTTCATGCTTCAAAGTTCCGACAGGACATAGGTGCGTGCAAGTGCATGACGAGCAGTCCGTGGACTTATCATAGTGTTGTGCGACACTGCATGCAACTTTGGAGCATAAGCACACTCTTTAGTGTGACATGCAATCAAACTAAAGAAACAAAGATAACTTGTGTCGCGAACGAGTGGTTGCAATGTAAGATTCATCCAATGCATGAGTGATGGGATCGTGCAGTTCGAGTGGAGGAGGTGTGATTTGTATGTGAGATGGATCTTCAATGCATACAGATGAGCGATGAGGAGACTTGGGTGATTTAGTAGTTTCATGATCGAAAGTGAGACTAACCCCAAGAGAGCGAGGGCCTAACGTAACCATTAGATTGGGATGAAGTGCCTTGACAATCTTAGGTGTTTCAACTTCTTCATCAGATAGATCATCATAAACCAGTGGCTTCGAAAGATCAACTTCGACAGAGCCATGATCAACTGCGATGTCACATTCAGCTGTTTCATGGTGAAGCTCCGTTCCTAGATACCAGTTCATTGGGATTGTATCTAAGGTATGACAAAAAATATCCACCCATTCTGGTTGTGGTTTTGTTCCCCAGGTCTTAGTCCATCGCGCTAAATGATTGTGCAGATCATCCTTTCCACTGTATTTTTCTGTCATCCGTGTATTAGCATACCCAATCTTAACTTCATCATTCTTTTGTATTCTTTTGATCCAGCAAAGTTCTCCTTGTGCGTACCCCACCAATGGGCAAGCGTAGCGTGTAGTGCCAATTCCAGTGCCTAGAATCCATGCTCTTCCGATACTTCCCTTTCAAATTCATCCAAAAACAACTCCACATCATTCAAACCATCATAATGCAGAAGATTTCTTACCTTAGTCGAGATACACTGCAACGATTTGGCCATCATGTTCCAACAGAGTGTGGATACTTCATGCAGTCGATTCTGCCAATGTTCAAGTTCTTCATCCATATATGAGGCGCAGGAGTTATCCCTGTCCTACACAATTCTTCCATCAGTTGTAGGATTGATCCAATCTTCATCTCACATTGTTATCTTGTATATCTGATCCAGGTCATCGTCACTTTCTACATACTCGTGGATAGGTTCATTATAACATGCTCTTTCTGTAAGGTCTAGTGGCCCTACAAACCCGAGTGACTTCTTCTCAAACGACATCTTCCACTTCTTTAAGTTGATTACGCTATTCATATCAATACACCAGTCAATCCTTAGTAGCGTAGGGTAGGGGTTACTGTCATCCACTATTTCAATGACCTCAAATTCAGCCAACGGCCTCACACCCTCAATGTCCATCATTACAACATATAAGCACCCCATTGAATAATCTTCTATTAGTTTGCCATGTGCAGTTGAATAGGATACCACTGTAGCGTAAGTCTTCCCATCCTTTCCCATGTCTACTTAGGCAAGACATTCGCATCAGATCTAAGATCCAAGATTACCTAGTCCATTTCATATTCACTTATCTGCGTAGTTAGCCTCATCTCACGCCCCGTCCGTGTCTTATTCTTACTAATCTTTCTTACTGTGCATTATTCAGCTGGAGTCTTTTCTTTATTTGTGAAATTTTCGATTAGTTCTTGAAACCCTTCTACTGCTTTCTAATCGGAAAATAAATTCATGCAAATCTCCAAAAAAGTAGGTAGTACTAAAGGATCTACTTCCTACGTCACACTAGTCTTGGTCACTTTCTCCTGACTTTCTGAGGTAGAGGTCTCATCGAATTTCTTCTTAGCCTCCATGAAGGTCTCTTTAGTGCAACTAAGATCAAAACCTACTTCCTTCTCAACAGCCTTGTGCACCCATCCGTCTTCCTCAAGTTGCTTTCCTTTATCTGCACTAGTTGTTATGCCACTTCTCAACACGATATTTATGTTTTGATCCTCTTCATGGGGTTCAGCCCTCATCATCTGAATGTTCTGTGTAGGTTGTTGTGATTGCACCTTCTTTTCTTGCAAATTTTCCAAAAGAAATGGACATTCTTCTATGATATGGTCAAACTGTCGACAACACTGACATGAGGGATGCATGGTATTTGTACAATCTCGCGTGAAGTGCCATGCTTCACCATAGTTATAGAAGATTACCTACCCACATCCTCGACCTGGTCTAATGCCCCTTCATCATCCTCGATCTGTGAATCCTTCGTGCATAGCTCGTGCGCCTTGATCTGGAGGTTGGTTCTATGTCTACATTCTGTAGGTAGGGGTTCTATACATCATCAGCTCATAACTGCTACAATGGTATTCATCGTGTCCTACAAACTTACAGAAATTGCAAAACAACTGTTGAGGGGTCTATACAAATTTTTGCAATAAATGACAGTTATCAGTAGCATGTTGTCCTGTAACCTGACAGATAGCACAGCTCCCACGCTCATCCCAACATTTTTTTCTGGTTTCAGGGGAACAAGCCCTCCCCCTATAATATAGTTCTTATAGACTGGGCAATGGTCCTTATCATGTCCATGGCTCTTACATTTCAGACACCAGATCTCAGCGCACACCTCCGACTAAGCTTCCCTTCCTTTATTCAAGCTCTACAACTCCAAGTGCAGGCTTTCTAGATGTGAATGAATTTTTTTCACTCCAAGGTTTGTATACTGAATGGGAAATGCATCCAGCCTCGTCACGATCTCCAAGGCTTCCGCTTGCGTTGCTATTTTCTTCTGTGACAGAGGTATTCTTAAATGTGGCAAGAGCAATGCTATAAACCAATCACGATGTTTGGAACGTGAGATTAACATATTAGCCTGCCTAATCAAGCACTTCAACCTCTGATCGAATTCCCAATGTGTCTCATTGACCTTTTGTCAGATTTCCTTAAATTCAATTACTAATTGTGCCTCTGACTTAGGCTTATTTAACTCCTTGTTCAAATCTAGTTGAGTAGCTACCAATTTCACATTGGGGTTATCAGTGTAATACTTGATATACCATGTTAATGTACAATCATGTAAATCTATAACCAACTGCACTTTCTTAATATTATCGTATGTAATATGTTGTGTTGTCCAAACAACATTTGCAACAAACCAACACTATTTTGGATCTTTGCTCCCTGCTCCTTTCAAGATCGGCATTTTCATTGCATTTTCCATGTTGAATGGTGGCAATGGAGGTGGAGGTGTAGGTGAATGTGTACGAGGCGGAGGTCGAGGTGGAGGTGGAGTGGATGGATGAGGTATCTTTAGAATACCTTGTGTTATTAATTGAATTGCACTTCGCAGCGTAGTGAGCACCATCCCTTCGTCGTCACTTGAAGGGGGTTCAATGAGCAGACTATATTATGGGCTAGATCCTTTGTTTCTTCCAAATAAACTCCCACTTCGTGTAGCCCCAAACATCAAGGTAACTGCATAACCCTATTTTCACATAAAAACATTTTAATCCAAGTCTTCAGTGATTTCAAATACTTATCTCGTGGTCCTTTAAAAATTCTTCTTTCTACTTCCCTATAACCGATGTTTCTGTCGATCATGAAATAAGTCACAAAGCTTCCCAATGTGTGATCAATCCAGTGATCCACGACGTTGCAATATTACTTCCTGATGCCTCTAGACATCACATCAATTCAGGAGTCCACATTATAGGGCCTTCGAGCCTCCACATCCCTTGACTATCGACCAATTTAGACAACCACTGGTATAGCTCTTCAAGGAAGAAATAGAAGAACGCGTCAGTCTCGTCTATATATAAAACTCTCTGCAACCACTACTCCTTGGATAATTTAGGGCTCCTATTCTCCTGAGTCATGAATGTGTTCGATTTCCAATCAATCCACTTATCAAACTCTTTCTTCATAGGAAACCATTTATCACACATCGCTTAGACAGATCCCGGTCTCGACAAAATAACCATTATTTGTTGGCTTAAGGGGGCCTAGCCCATATTTAGAGTTGTTCACGCCAACCAACAAAAACCCTAATTATTGGCCCTTTCAGCTAGAACCCACGTAGTGCAAGTTGTAGTCTCACCCGAAGTAGTATTGGGGGATGCTAGAACTAGGTTTCTGCATCTAGGGACATGTGATAAGTGGTTTTTAAGTCTTCGTAGCTTAGATATTCCTTCACGCATATTGATATCCTTCTAGAGATCATTACTGTAACTTTGGTAAAATAGCTTCTGGACCTTTGAGAAGCTCTACTATCAGTCTTTGTGGACCCTAAATAGGCAAATTATCCACTTTCGCGCGTCAATTAATAACCCTAGATCTGCCTTCGCGCAGATCTATCAAATTCATCATAAATTGTAACAGAAATAATTGTTAACTTCGTGAACATAGATAATTACTTAAAACATGCATAAATAAGACAGATTCGGTAGTTTCACACAACATTCATACATTATTCAATGAAAACATATTATTTAGCGACAGAATATAACATGAGCAGAATTGATAATACTACTCAAATGCGTGATAATTCTTTAAAATCAGTCTTTATTTAATTCCAGCGTTCAAATTATAGACTTCCCCACCCTATGCACTCAGCTGCAGGGGTCCGCGCACTCATTTTCGGACTTACCAAGGCCTCCTATGCACTCATTTGTAGAAGCGTTCCCCTTCTCGCCTAAGTACAGGAAGCAGAGCCTTCCTACCTTAACACTTGCCCAAAACAACAAAAATCATTCAAGTTCGCAATTCTTCATTCCAAATTATCCCTAACACTTGCTATGACTCAATTATTTATAGCTTTCTTCCATACAATACCACAGTTCGCAGACCATGGGAGAATTTAAAAACTGACCCAAAACAAGGGTCTAAAACCCCTTAGACTGTTATCTAGTTGCGCACTCTGCATCCACATTTCACAGAGAATTTACATTATTTACAAAAAACTCTACAAAATTGGGTTAAACTGACTCCAGGGACCCTAACCCAACACTAGCTTGAAGATATTTCCCCCAATCCAAGTGAATGGGGTGCTCTTTCTTATAATTCTTCTCTTTTCCATGGTGGACAGATTTGGAGGGAACTATGCAACCACTAAGTAGTTGGCTATGTCAGAAAACCATGAAGAGTGAACTAAAATAACAAATAAATGCTCATCTGGCAGTTGATTATCAACCATTCCTTCCTCACATGTAGGCAAAGCAAGTCTAGACAACAAATATGCAACTACATTTTCTCTACCGTGCTTATCAATGATAGCTAGATCAAACTATTGTAATAAAAGAAACCATCTAATAATTCTTGCATTCACATCAAGCTTTTTCCTAAAATATTTAATGCATCATGGTCAATATGTACAAAGGTCTGGTAACAAGTGATGTAGTGTCTAAATTTATTCAAGGAATTGACAATAGCTAGGAGATCTTTTTCAGTCACAATATAGTTTAATTCAGCCTTGGACAGATTTTTGCTAATGAAATAAATGGCATAAGGAAACTTGTCATCTATATAGCCTAAAGATGCTCCTATAGCTTTGTTAGAGGCATCAACATGGATATGGAAAGGAAGAGCCCAAGATGGGCCTCGGAGTATGGGTGTAGTAATCAACTTGTCCTTTAAGGTTTCTAGGGCCTCTTGGCAGCTTTCTCACTAGAAAAAATCAGGTTTTTTGGCCAATAGTCCAAACAAAGGTGAGGCTACTTTACTGAAGCCCTTTATGAAGCTCCTATAGTATCTAGTTAAGTGCAAGAAACTTATGACATCCCTCTACTTCTGAGAAGTAGGGACTCTCTTTGTGATAGCAATATTAGTTGGGTCCACTTGCAGTCCTTCCTGGGATATTGAGTGACCTAGAACAGTCCATGCATTCATCAAGAACTCAAACTTATCAGGACTAAGGGATAGGTTCATTTCAATGCATTTATTTAATATTTTCCCTAAGTTAGATAAAGCCTCTAGGAAATCACACCCATAGGGAGTGAAATCGTCCATATAAATTTCTATAGATTCATGGACTAGCTCTGCAAAGATGCTCAAAACTGACCTCTAAAAAGTGGAAGGGGCATTACATAATCCAAAAGGAAGGACCCTATAAGAAAAGGTACCTTAAGGAAAAGTGAAGGTGGTTTTATGGTCATCCTCTGGGCTGATCTGGATCTTATTGTAACCACTGAATCCATCTAGGAAAGAGAATAACTTCTTTCTTGCAAGACCATCCAAGACTTGAACAATGAAAGGTAGATGGAAATGGTATTTTTTGGTGGATTTGTTTAATTCTCTGTAGTCCACAAAAATCCTCCATTTTCCATTCTTCTTTGGGACCATAACTAGAGGAGACACCCACTCACTATCTGAGATGGGGTAAATGAACCCTACATCTAACAAATTTTGCAGTTCTTCTTTAACTATGTCTTTGAGGGTTGGGTGCATTCTCCTCTGAGGTTGGCACACTTGCTTGCAGTCTTCCTTGATGTAAATGTGGTGAGTACACATCAAAGGGTGAACTCCCTTCATTTCCTTATAACTCCAGAAAAAGGCATCCAGATTCTCTCTTAGAGTGTCACATAACTCATTTTTCTGATGTGCAAAGAGGGGTTGATTTTCAATGTTCTAGCTAGACCAAATTCTATCATCTTGACATGAGTAGAACTTGAGTCCGCTAGGCACAAATCAGTGCAAGGGTTATCTTCAGCTTTCTTGACTAACATTAGAGGAAATTTGATTTTTAAAAGTTAACAATGAATGTCCATGTCATAATGTGTAAGCCAATTAAAAACCTTTCAAATTTAAAAGTGATACAAGTGTGGCTAGACACTGACAAATTTTTAAATAATATAATTTACCTGCTTTAAGCATGAATATTGCCCAAGTTACCCAAAACTATATTAAATATTAAAAATAAGATTAATAAATTAATCTATAAAAGTTAGAATATCGAGAATATTTTTAATGAAGGGTAAAGCATGGGTTGAGTGTTTTCTTTTATGAAGCATAAATTATGGGGTGTTAAATAAATAAATTTAAATATAAAATCGTAGACTTAAATCTAACTTAAATTTTAAATTTACTTTTTAATTTAAATTTTATCAAATCTTGTATTAATAAATTACTTTAAATATAAAAGGTTATTTTGATAAAAGTGCATTTATCTAGGAAATTTGAATTTGAATCTTAATTTTAAATATATATTTTTAATTTAAATTTTATTAAATCTTGTGTTAATAAACTAATTTAAATATAAAATATATATAGACGGTTATTTTTCATAAAAGTGACGTGAGTAATTTTAATTTTAATTTTAATTTCAAATTTAATTTTTTAATTTAAATGTGGGTAATTTTAATTTTAATTTACTCTTTTAATTCAAATTTTATTAAAACTTGTGCTAATATATGTATATGTATTTATATATAATTATGAAATTTATCTGAGTAATTTTTATAAAAGTAAAATAATAAAAATGATATATTAAAAAATTGTCTACATGGCATTATTTTAGTAATTTCTTAATTTTTTTCTTAGTGTTGGGATGGCATCTCTGGGATCAAGTTTTAGTCAATTTTGGATTAAATTTTGTATAAAATGTAAAGTCTCCATGAAATGTGGAAGTGGAATGCAAAGATAGTATGAGTCAAAGGGGCTTTAGTCTGTTAGGTGGGTAAGTGATAGGAAAGTTTTGAGAACCACCCATGCTCTGCGGACCATGATATTTTAAGCGAAAGGCTATATATAGATGAGTCATAGCAAGTCTAGAAAGTAACTAAGATAGAAGATCATTGTTTTGGGAAAGAAGCTAAGGCAGGAAGGTCTGTTCTTGTAGTTAGGTGAAAGGGGAAGGCTCCTATAGCTGAGTGCACGAAGACTTTGGTAAGTCCACAGGCTGACTGCACGGGCCCCTGCAGCTGAGTGTGCAAGGAAAGGAAGTCCATAATTTCAAACAATATCTAATAAAAGACAGTTTCAAAGACCTATTATGTGTATTTGCATCTCTGTGTTTATTTCTGTAAATTTATATGTGTTTGCTTTGTTTTGGAAAAATATACGAAAGAATGCTTAATTTATGTGCGAAAATAGTAGATCAGTGGTAGTTATGCATGTTATAACTATTTAAGTACCTTCTCGAAGGTATAAATACTGTGTAGAAGTTTATTTGTTATAATTGTTGTAGGAAGATTAGGGTTTTATGAATATAGAAATAAATCCCTAAGGACCACAGGAACCTTTCACACAGACAGTTGGATGCAGAAACCTAGTTCTGTCATCCCCTAACACTGCTTCAGGTGAGACTTTAGCCTACACTACGCAGGTTGTTTCCGAAAGGGCCAGCTGATGAGCGCCAGTATTGCAGCAAGGATGTTGTAACTCCTAGGCTACCAGCTTTACTTTATCAACCTGGGGTTCGTACAAACTTGGAGGTGACAGTGTTGTATACACAAGTAAAAGTGATGGTTCTACCTATTGTCACTATTCAGATGGCGAGAGACCACTAGGGTTCCAAACCAGACTTCTATGGAATCAGAAGAAGCTTGATTCTTTCTGGAAGAAAGGTAAATCTACTCTAAGAGAGAGTTACTCTACTGCAATAATGGAGAAGGTCAACATGTAATGCTACATCATACCATTTCCTAATTAACCACTAAGGAACTATTCTTGGCAGAAATGATAAATCAACATGAAACAAATGCTACTATATAAGTTATAGAAGTAAGAAGCATCAAACATCACTACTATGCAAGTAAAGAGACTGAACTAAATTTGTTTTTGCCTTTTTTCCTTCTTATGCAAAATCAAGTATGCAAACTAATTGCTTCTATGGATGTGGCAGGTGAATTAAGGATGTTTGAGGATGGCTAGAAGGGTTATGAGATGGTTGGATGGTGTGGAGGGCCTTTGGGAGGCTTCTAGTTGTTGAAATGTGGCAACAAGAATATTCCAATTTAATTTGTTCTTGAATTAAATTATGAATTAAAATCGAATTTAGTCTTAACAACTACTTGGAAATAATTAATTATGTTATTTTTACTTAATTATTTGGAGAAATTCAAGTTAGAAGTCTTTCTAAAGTCATGCAAGAGTTATCCCTTAAATTAAGGAGATAAGATTGAGTTATATTTGAGTTGTAATTAGTTAACTCAGTTTACTGAGTTAAGTCCAGTTAAATTAGTTCCAAACTGTTTGAGGAATTAATGGTGAGTTATTAGTCAGTTGATACATGCATGCACTCAACTAGTGTACTCGAGTTAACTGAAGATTCCCTCATCAGAAACTCATGCATGTCTATTCTGAGAACGACCCAGTTGAGATTAAAGTCAAGGACAGTGTACTATCAGTTGCATGTGTTTTCTTATAGAGAAAACTCATGCATGCAGAAGGAATAATTCCTTGAGGATTGCACAATTCTAATAGTGTGTGAGATCAGAGTGTTCCACTTGGTTGAAGGTGAATCATCCCAGAGGAACAGTGCAAGGAAATAGGAGCTTGGAAGGCAAAGAGGAAGGTTGGAGAGCAGCCAAGATTGCCTGTGAGCATCTGTGAGGATTGTACTGAGAGCTGGCTAGCTGTGAGAGCTAAGGCTTTGTATAATTCCTATGTATTTCCACCTTGTATGATAATACAGATAATGGGGTTTTCAGCTGAGGCTTTCCCCAAATTATTCTCATGTGTCTTGTGCATTGATTCTTCTTCTTCTAGTTATACTGTTCAACTCGATATTTAAGCTTCCACAAAGAAAACTTTGATAGTAGAAGTAGGTTATAGTATTTTGATTTGATCTATATTGCATTATCGGGTTAACCTACATAGCAGATTTTCTACATAGTATCAGAGTTGGATTTGTAGAGAATTAGTGAATTTCTACATGGTATCAAAGCTAGATTTGTAGAGAATTTGCAGAATTTCTACACTGGTGACTTCCTAGAGGTTTTCCATCAATTCGGCCTTAAAAAAGGCCATTTTAGGAAAACCTATAGGATGTACTAGAAACCTATAGGATGATAATGAACCTACAGGATACATCCGAGAGAAAAATATGAGGTGTTGGAAGTGATGGGAGGCCTACTGTAGGTTTTAACCCCGTGCAGAAATTACCTGCATATGAATTCTAAAACACAGAAAATAAACAATGCGAGAGCATAACACATAAAACACATACACAGATATTTTCCCCTGGATCCCAAAACCAGGACTACTAGCTTGATTTTTCATTATGTTCCTTTCAATGATACAGTACATATTTATACATGCCAAAGCATCCAATACCATGGACCAAAAACCATCGCGTCCAAAACCATGGACCGAAAACCATCACGTCCAAAACCATGTGCGAAAAACATGCACAAAAGCATAGGTAGGTCCGCCCAACCTAACATAGGGTCCAAAACCAAAATTTTCTGGGGCACTGCCGCGGACCCCATAGAGTGGGGTTACCTACACCCCTCAAACCCCCTGTGACTCCCCCCGCTACGCAATCGGTGCAACAAAGGGGGGGCTCTGCCCCCCTTCTAACCCCCCGGTTAACTATGTGGGCTAGTCATGGAAAGAATATAACACAACCCAACATTCTCCCACTTGTTGTTTTCTTTCCACAAGGGGGCATAAGAGAGCTTAGTCATTTATCCAACCCTGCAACGCCAATTTTTTTCTCTACACCAAGAGAACTTCTCAAAGCTCACAGATTTTCTCAATGCATCTGTAGTATTCTTCAAAGTTTCCACCTTTACTAGCAGTACCCTTTTGTCTTCTATCATATCCCTCACAAAGTGATACTGAATATCAATGTGCTTTGTCTTTGAATGATATTCAGGGTTCTTTGCCAAGAAAATTGCACTTTGGCTATCATAGTCTAACCTTATAGCTCCCTGTACTAACCCCATACTCGAAGACAATCTTTGCAACCAAACTGCTTCCTTGCTTGCATGAGTGGCTACCATGTATTCCGCCTCTGTAGTTGATAGTGCAACTACAGATTGTTTCTTACTCATCCAACTAGCTGCACCTCCAAATAGGTTAAACGCATACCCACTTGTAGATCTTCTCTGATCCAGATCTCTAGCCCAGTCTACATCAACAAAGCCACGAATATCCAACACTCTGTCCAATCCTGGTCTTCCTTGGTAGCACAAACCATAATCACTAGTGCCACGCAAATACTTGAAAACCTGCTTCATTGTTGTCTAGTGCTCCTTCCCTGGTTTTGACATAAACCTACTCAATACTCCCACTGCATGTACAATTTCTGGTCTAATACAAACCATCACATACATCAGGCTACTGACTGCACTTGCATATGGAACACAGGACATGTCCTCTTCCTCTTCTTGTGTCTTGGGACACTGTTCAGTAGATAACTTTATAACTACAGGAATAAGAACCTTCACCAGTTTACTATCTTGCATATTAAACCTCTGCAATATTGTCTCGACATGCTTCCTCTGTTTAACTAGAGCTTCCTCTTTGTCCGATCTCTTTTAATTTCCATGCCCAAAATATAGTTCGCAACACCAAGATATTTCATGTCAAATTTGGAGGACAAATGGGTCTTCAAATCCTAGATAATTTCTTTGTCATTTCCAACTAGCAACATATCATCCACATACAAGACCAGATAAATAACATGGTCACCAATTAATTTAAAATACATACAGTGATCTGCTTTGCTTCTGGTGAAGCCAAGTCCCCGTATAAATGTATCAAATTTCTAATACCACATCCTTGGTGACTATTTTAACCCATACAAATACTTCTTTAACTTGCATACCAGTTCTTTCTTACCCTTCACCGCAAAGCCTTTAGGTTGCTTCATGTAGATCTCCTCTTCCAGATCCCCATGAAGAAATGATGTCTTCACATCCATCTGTTCTACCTCAAAATCAAAAGCAGTAGCAACAGATAAAAGTAATCTAATAGAAGTTACCTTGGCAACAGGAGAAAAAATATCACCAAAATCAATTTCGGACACCTGGGAATAACCTTTTTCTACCAACTGAGCTTTGTATTTCTCCACCTTTCCTTCTGCATTTATCTTCTTCTTGAACACCCATTTTCTGCCAATGGGTTTCCTTCCAGCCGGCAACTCCACCAGATCCCAAGCCTCATTTTTGTGCAAAGATGCCATTTCATCAACCATGGCCTCTTTCCAGAGTTTTCCATCCTCTAAATCTACTGCTTCCTTCATAGTTCTGGGATCATCATCAGTAATAGATAAAGCAAAATTTGAACAGAAAGCAGATGGACTATACCTTTATGGCTACCTTCTTTCTCAAACTAATCTTCTCACACCCTGAGTTTGTGGCTCTTCATCTTCTAATTCCTCCTCTATTGTAGAGTCTGATTCTTCCTCATTTAGCTCAAACTCTATCTTCTCAGGTTCCTTTGGTTGTACTTCATGTTTAATAACATCTTTCACCTCTCTGAACACCACATCTCAGTTCTACACAACCTTCATTGTTACTAGGTTCCAAAGCTTATAACCCTTTAAACCATCCTTATACCCAATAAAGATGCACTTTTCAGATTTACTATCCAACTTGGTTTGTTTCTCCTTTGGAACATGTACATATACATCACATCCAAATACCCTCAGATGTGAAAGAGAGGGTTTCTTACTAGTCCATACCTCTTGTGGAGACTTATCCTCCAACGTTGATGAAGGTAATCTATTGACCAGATAACATGTTGTCTCCACCGCCTCTGCCCAGAATTCCTATCCTATCCCAGCACCACTAAGCATGCTTCTTGCCCTTTCCATCAATGTCTTGTTCATTCTTTTTGCAACTCCATTTTGCTCAGGTGTGTATGGAGTAGTCTTTTGTCGTGCTGTACCACACTTCTTACAGAATTCTTCAAATTCCTTAGTACAAAACTCTCCATCGTTATCTGTCCTCAACACCTTTTATCTTCTTCTCTGTCTAGTTTTCCACCAGAGCCTTAAATTCTAGAAACCTATTAAAGACTTCAGATTTATTCTTAAGGAAATATATCCATGTATTCCTTAAGAAGTCATCTATAAAGGATACATAGTACATAGACTTACCCAGTGATGGAACCTTCAAAGGTCAAAACACATCATTATGCACAAGCTCTAATATATGTTTCTCCCTCTTACCACCAGAGGGGAAACTTACCCGATTCTGCTTCCCATATACACAATTTTCACAGAAATCAAAATCCAGAGAGCTATTACTCATACCTTCTACCATACCTCTACCATGAAGTATTCGAAGGCCCTTCTCTCCAATATGTCCAAGCCTTTGATTCCATAGCATGGTCTTCTCTCCAGAGACTACTAGATTTTCTACTCCACTTTTAGGAACCACAGAACTATTGCACCCATAAACAACAGTGCAAACTTGCAGCTTGTACAGAGTTCCAATTATAACTCCCCACATCAATGCCAGTGCCCCTGAACCATCCTGTAGGTATCCTTCTCTAACACTATCTTTACACCTGCATCATCCAACTTGCTTATAGAAATTAGATTTCTAGCTAATGTAGGAATATGCAGAACACCCGAAAGTGTTATAACCCTTCCACCTTGCAACTTCAACTTTACTTTTCCGCAACCAATGATTCTAGCCTTCCTATCATCCCCCAAGAAGACATCAACACCATCATATTTCTCATACTTGCAGAACCACTCTCTATGGGGAGTGAAGTGAAAGGATGCACTTGAGTCAATTAACCATGCCTCATGATCTACATGTGTACTTGAAGAAGCCAAGTACACATCCCCACCTTCATCTGAGGTGGTTTTTGCCTCTATAGAAGGAGCTCATCAGATCCCTTTCCTTTGTCAGGAGCTTTAGATTTACAATCCCATTTGTAGTGGCCTTCCTTTCCACATTTCCAGCACACCACATTTACAGGTTTTCTTGGAGACTTAGATCTCCCACTCGATGACTTATTTTTGTTTCTATTCTGGGACCATCCTCATATAGACAAGGCATCACCATTCTGGCTCTCCATATTTTTTCGTCTCATTTCCTCCATCATCAAGGATGAGACTATTTCATCAAACTACAAAGCAGTTGCATTGCTACCTATTGCAATAACCAGACTATCCCACGAATCTGGTAGAGAACACAACAAACTAATGCACTTATCTTCCTCTGAAATTTTAATATCAACAGATAATAAATGACTTACCACAGTATTAAATGCGTTCAAATGTTTTGTCACCAAGTCTCCATCTTTCATCCTCATTGTATACAGCTTTTTCTATAGGAACAGTGTATTCACCAGAGACTTAGATTGGTAAAAAGTCCCTAAATTGTCCCACAAAGCCTTCGGCGTAGCTTCCCCTGATACATTCAGCAATACTGAATCTGAGACACACAATCATATTTTTCTCTTAGCCTTCCGATCCAACTTCTTACATTCTTCATCGAACACTCCTATTGTTTTAGTACCCAGATCTACTGTGATCCATTGATCTTTATCCACCAACAGATTCACCATCTTGAGTTTCCATAACTCAAAACTCTAACCATTAAATTTCTCGATCTCTATCTTTCCACTGCTCGTCATCTTCTTTCACCACTAGAATCAATCGCGCAGATCTCCCACTAAATAGGGTTTACCATAGGCCCGAGCGAAACACCTCAGCAATAAAGGCGTCCCCTTGAACCCAAAACAAATCTGATACCAAATGTAGGTTTTAACCCCATATAGAAATTACCTACATACGAATTCTAAAACACCGAAAATAAACATTGCAAGAGCATAACACATAAAACACATATACACAGATATTTTCCCCTGAATCCCAAAACCAGGACTACCAGCTTGATTTTTCATTATGTTCCTTTCAATGTTATAGTACATATTTATACATGCCAAAGCATAAAATACCATGGACCGAAAACCATTGCATCCAAAACCATGGACCGAAAACCATCACGTCCAAAACCATGTGCAAAAAACATCCACAAAACCATAGGTAGGTATGCCCAACCTAACATAGGGTCCAAAACCAAATTTTTCAGGCGCTGCCTTGGACCCCATAGAGTGGGGTTACCTTCACCCCTCAAACCCCGTGTGACTGCCCCCGCTATGCAATCGGCGCAACGAAGGGGGGGCTCTACCCCCCTTCTAATCCCCTGGTTAACTACATGGGCTAGTCGTGGAAAGAATATAACACAAACCAACACCTAGGAAAGGTGTGTGATGGGTGGAATGGAGTGGGAGAAGTTCTAGGATCACTCATAAGTCAATATCCAAGATAGTAGATGGCTGGATTCGCTCAATGTGCTTGGAAGGATTTGTATGAAAAATGATGAAAAGCTAGTGAAGTTGATGGTGAAAACAAGGGATGGACAAGGTGGATGGAGTGGAAGGTGGCTTCTAGCTATGAAGTCTTAGTCTCCTCCTGAAGCATCTACTCTGCATAAAACATGTGTGTCTTCCAAAAGTCTATGTCAACAAGAGACATTTTCATAAACTAGAAAAGCAGAATTAATGAATTAACTGCCTACGCTATGCATGAGGAAAATTGTTGAAAGGAATGAAAGCATGGATGAGATCTACTGCAAAAATAAAGATGAAAAATATGACAATGGAAATCTACCTTGCAAAACTAACCAAGTACTAATTTAAAGATAACAAACTCCAAAGCTCACAAAAGAACTAGAAATCTGTGTTTTTGGGGCTACTTAAGGGTCCCTTCCTCAATACATGATCCTAGAGGGAGGAAGTGAGGTTGAGACACCTGCTGAAAACCTTGTGGCGATCCTTTTTATCCTTGCTAACCTACTACTTGAATTAAGGCACAAATGGAAGCAAACTAATAAACATCCAATCTAATCTACTCTACTAGTAATGAAAATACATCTAGAAAACAAATTAACAATCAATTTATGAAACTACACTAAACATACATGTACAAAAAAAATAGAAGCCTTGGCTGCTAGGGTTGGGCCCTAACGCAAGAGCTTCAGCCCTCTGAGCTAACTCAGTGCTGGCTCAAAACAAAACTCGTTCTTATTACCAAAACAACAAATTACATCAATAGAACTTTCACAAGTATTGTAGTTCGAAAATAGCTTAGATTTTTACAATAAAAATCAGAATCCTACTGAGTTCCTAGGCCTCTCTACTTATACAACTAAAGTCCCAAATGAATTCCTTAAAATTAGGGAGGCTCAACTCCCAAACTTGAGATAAACTGGTTCTTTGTCTCTCACTTGCTTGGTTGCCTTCTAATCCTCATGATTTGGTTGTTTGCACTCTGAGCTGATATGATGAATGGAGGGATATTCGAATGGAGTAGTAGTAAATGAGGAGGATTTACCTCCTACAATCCCTCTCCTTTGTCCCATTCGAGTTTTGACCTTAGTCTTTGCCAAAATTCCTCGATTTTCTCCTTTAATCCTGTGTTCAATGCATATTAGCCTAGTAATCATAATATCCAACTCTAACTCACCTCATAAACAAAATATAATCAAAAACATGTAATAAGTTATGAGAAAAGTTGGTTTGACTAAGCTAGGAGGTGAATTAAGGCCCATATAATTACCCAATGATGAGGCTCATCATCACCCCCTACTGAAAGTGTTGCTCATCCTCTGAGCAACTTAATCAATATCCATATCCTTCATGGCTCTAGTGGCCTCTCTGACATCCCATGCCTCTGCTGTGGTCTCCTCCTCTTGTTCATAGAAGCCTGCTTTCTTTTCTACCTCCTCCCACTGCCTCTTTTCTTCTTCTTCCTTTCTCCCTTCTAGCATCCCTAAGAGTAGTGGTGGACTGATTTTTAGGCCAATCCAATTGACTTTCAACCTTTGCATAGATTTCTTATACATAGGTGTCTTGTTTAGTCCCTCTCTCAACATTTGAGGAGAGTGGTACTCTCTTATCTTTAAGTTGTATGGCAGTGTGTTCCATCTCCTCAGGAAAGCATGTATTCTATCATCTCCTAGAAACCTAAACATGTCTTCAAAATGTGAAATTGCTTGCTCTTGGGTGGCAAGCTATCTAGGTGCCAGTTGAGGATCATTTGCAATCAAATTCTGGGTACTGATGAGGGCCATGGGATTTGATTGTTCAGCTCTGATCACAAGAGGTTCAGTTTTCCCTCTTACCAATATCCTTTTCATCTCTGCAGCCCTTGACTCCTCATGGTTCATCCATGATGCCAAAGCCATTAATTGTAAATCTCCTAGCTTGGCGTTAGGGTCCCATACATTCATGTCTGTTAGGGCCATGTTATGCAAATAGAACTTAGCCATCTTAGCCCTATATTCTAGTGTGCTATGATCACAAAGATCAATGAACTGCCTATAGTCCTAAAATGGCATGGTGCCTCTATGAGCTAGGGTCTTGATCTAAAACTGCAGCCACTGTTCTTTGAGGTATAGGGCATAGGATTTAGTTTCCATCCTACACTGGATTTCTTCCAAAGAGAGACTGGCCATACATGCCAATTGATTCTCTCTTTCCTACAGCTGTCCCCTCACCCATGCATTTTCTGTATCTAGCTGATTTCTCATTATGGCCTCTCTGTCTCTCAATCCACTTAGCTCTCTTCCCATCTCCTTGAGTTTCTCATCCATGTGCTCAATGTCTTCTACCCCCTTTGATTTGGTGATCTGCATCCATTGGTGAGTTCTATCCCTCTCCTTCTCAAGCTTGAAGAATAGTGGGATAGAAATTTTTTTAGGTATGACCCTGCCTCCTTCAATAAACCTGTAATACGAGTCCAAGTTAGGTTGGGGGTTAGGTTATTTTGTCTCTGGGTCCTCTTCTTTAGTTTCTTTCTACTCCCCTACCTCCCTTTCCAATTTTTGTGCCTCTTGTAGGTTCAGCAGAGTATCTTGTAGGACTGCTTTTGCTTCCTGTATATTTTTCTATGTATCATATAGGATTGCCTTTCCCTTGGAGGAGGTTGATCTAGTACTAGGCCTTCTTACATCTTTGATAGGATACATAGGGGATGGCATTTTCTCTTTTTGTGTAGGGTAGTCTTCAATCACAATATGAATTTTGGTTGATGTTTGGGGTTTCCCCTATCTTATTCTTATGCTTTTTCTAGTCCTAAAATATAATAGGGTCTGCCTCTGTCATTTTCCTTTTTGCTTGATGGGGGTGCTAAGAGTAGTGAAGGAAACTGCTGCCTCTCTCTTAGTGGCTTCTAGAGACACCCTAGGTGACTCTTCCTTGTTTCTTTCACCTCCTTTCCATTGCATTCTTCCTCTATTTCCTTATTGTCTTCTTCTTCTTGTAGATCTTCAGCATCTTTATCAGTTTGCTCCTTAACATCCATTTTATTTCTTCATTATCCTCCTTCTCTTTCCCCTCTTCTTCTTCATCTTCCTCATTTTCTTTTGTTTCATCTCCTTCTTCATCCATCTCATCCTCATCTCCTTCTGTTTCTTCCTCTTCCTACTTTACTTCTTCTTCCTTTGCTTCAGTCTTTATCTCTTCCTCTTCATTGACAATAGGACTAACATCATATGTGAAAGCTTTGATGTCATCCTCTGTTGGCATGTCTCTGAAAACTGACCATGTTATAGGAATTCTGAGGTTTTGGAGGGAATTAGTGATTTCAGTAGGAACTATGGTATTGTGAGCCTTTGGTGTGCAGGTGTTTCTGCTCCAAATCTAAATTCTTCAAGAATCCTAAAATGATAGTCCTAGACCACACTATACCTACCCTCACCTAAAATGTATTTGATCAGTTTATAGCTTACCTCATTCCATGGATATGGTAGACTTTCCCTCCTTACTCCTTTTTTTTCCTCAGTGGGTTCCTCACCTTCTAAAAAGAATTTCATTTTGGCAACCTGGATATCTCCTTTGTCCTCTTTCCTCCATGGTATTCCTACGGGAAGTGTGGTGACTCTGTTGGTAAGATCAGGGGTGAGTTCTATAGAGAGGCCCCTTATCACAACAATGGCATGGATTCTGGTGAGTGGGATGAGGGAGAGAGAAAATTCTCGAGCCACCTCATCATCATACCCTCTGAATTTTTTGAAAAACCCCATCCAATTATGTCTTCTGAAGATTTCAAGCACTTGGGGGTGTTTTTGGATTCTCACAGTGCTGGTGGGCTCCCTCCTATTAAACCCTCTTATCATCTTGGTTGGTGAAGTTTGAGGAGATGAGAGGGTTGAGAAAATTTTCAAATGCAGAACCAAAACAGAAATGATTGTGTATGTAATTCCCTTACACAACTACTAAATTCACTCAAACTTAGAGGATTTCTGGTTCAATTACTTTGTAAAGAGGGATGTAATTACAGAGCCTACCTCTTTATATTATTTGCAGTGGCAAACTCCTATGTTATCCCTTCTGAAACTCTTTTCGACAAATCCTGTAGACAGTCTCTGTGTATCCTATAGGAATTCCTGTGCATGATCCTATAGGAATTCTTGTGCAATCCTGTAGGAATTCCTATGTAGTAAAACGATGGAGTATTTCTTCTGGTGGGTTGCCTGGGTATGAGAGTGACCTGAGAGAGTGAGCTTTGAGGAAGTGAATGCATGAATACATGGGAACGATGACTATTTCCTCTTATGGTTATCCGAGGTGAGGTGGTGTGCTGGCAACAAAAGTATGTTTCCATTTTTGGACCGTTGGTCCCCACTACCACCTCATCATTCCCCACTCCCCGTAATCAGCTCCCACCTTATGCATCCATAGTTTTAACCACTTTTGATATACTCCCTCTCTGTCTTTGAGTTGACTGATGCCACGTGTGAGAGAACACCCTGTTGTGTATATGTTTACTAAACGAAGGTGGACAAGTTAATTGGCCACCTTTTCGCTTATAAACCAACTTACTCGTAACCCTTACATTTATTTTACTACATGATTCATATGAGAGATTGAGCGGGATACTTACCTGTGGTGCCAATGCTTTGTTACAGTTGTCGAAGACCAGAGGTGTTGTTGTGTGTATTGGTTGCATGCTATTCTTTTTCCTCCTCTTGTGGTTTGCTAATGAATCCTTTGTTTTGTGTAGGTACCTATGGTTGAAGATGGTGGTGATGTTGCTTTGGAGCTCCTAGATCATCATGTTGGAGGCTTGTTGCTTTTATGATTGGTATTCTATGGGATAGGTTGCTACAGGATTTCCTACAAGATGTCTTGTAGCTGCTTCTCCCTCATAACTCTTAATCATTATTTTTGCTAGGCTTGTGAGGATGGTGACATAGATGGAGAGAAAGAATGGGAGTGGAGAGAAAGGAGTATTCAGATGATGTTATTTATTCCTCCCTATTTCCCTTTTTTCGAAGACTGGAAAAAAAATACTCTTGAAACTAAATTTCTTTTTCTTTTTAATGGTGAGTACAAGGATGATGACGGTGGAAAAGGTATGGTGATTGAATGATGAAGAGGGTGAATTATATTGGCCTAGAAAGTCTTTTATTTGCCTTAGGACTACTTCCTATAGGATTTCTAAGTCACTGTAATTCCTACAGGATCATCCTGTAGGTTTTTAGGGGATCCTGTAGGAATACAGGGGATCCTGTAGAAAACACAGTCCCTTTGTAAACTGAAGCAATGGAGTGGAAAAAATGACAAAAATGGTGGAGGAATGAATGGTAATGAGTAGAAAACTAAATATTTGAGTGACAAGAGTCTCTTTGTGATCCTCCTTTGCTCCTTGACCATACTTCTTGTTGACCTACAAACGGAAATTTCATGATTTAATTTTTTTTTTCTTTTAAACAAATAGGCTGCCTCTGAGAGGTTTTCACCCTAGCTGTTTGCCCTGGGCACCTCAAGACAGGTTTTCACCCAGGGATCTTTCTTATTCTCTTTTTTTTTCTCTTTTTTTTTTTGACACCACTGAGCCGCCTCAAGAGGTTTTCAACCCAATGATGGGACTCAAGTGCCTCAAGGAGGTTTTCACCTGAGTCCTTATTCTTTTTTCTTTTTCTCAATTATTTGATGAGAGAGGAGTTGGAAATTTCTCAACTATCATCATTGTTTTATTTAAACTCTTGTTTTGATAAATGTCTCTTGTAAATTTTCAATCGGTGTCCATTAACAAGCAAAGGAATGGCCTCTTCATCTATGGTTATGATTTTCTCAGAACCATTATCATGGCATCTTTCCACAACATAAGGTCCTAGCCATCTTGTCCTTAACTTGCCCTTGAAGTCTTTATACCTATAATCATATAGAAATTCCCAATCACCTTCCTGAAATTGCTTCTCCTTAATGTTTTTATCATGCCAGGTCTTCCTCTAAAGTTGAACTACCTCTATATGTAGGAGGGCCTACATTCTGAATTCATCCAAACCATTTAACTAGAACAATATCTCTTTTTGTGCACGGCTGAGATCTAGATCTAGTTTGGTTTCCATCCTTAATGTGTTATATTCATATTCAATGGACATCAAGGCCCTTTTCCCATAGACCAGATCATAAGGTGTGAATCCAGTGGTCGTCTTCCATGTGGTATTATAGGCCCAGGTGGCCTCAACTAGTCTATATGCCCAATCCTTCCTGTTGTTACTTACCACTTTGGTCAAGATGCCCTCCAGTGCTCTATTGGTCACCTCCACTTGCCCATTAGCTCGTGGATTGTTAGAGCCTATATTGACCTCAGGCTGAAGGGAGGTAATCCTAGGATAACCACAAGCCAAGCTTAACCTCGTAGCTAGCCCTACCAGGTCGGGAGAGGGCTCTCTCCTTGTCAATCGCAGTTGAGATGACTGAATCAAATATAGATTTTAGGCTAGGTATAGTAGCTCTAGGGTTTTTTGGTTGATTTTGATGGTTTTGTTGCTGGATCAAGTGGAGCAGGCAACTTTGGGTATGGGAAATCATGTCAGGAATGCAGGGTATTCTATGGGGCGAGGTAGGTAGGTGTTTAAGCACTTGTAATTGAGTGAGATGGAAGGTATAAGACTGATGAGGAGATAAGGAGGGCATGCAGAGATCATGTATCCTCTTCAAACTGTAGAAAACATCAAAAACTAAATGTATTCCCAAGGCAGAGCACTGTCACCAATGTATTCTACCTATCTATCTTGATTTCATTTAGTTTAGAAGAATGAATTAGATTTTGGCACACATAACACATGAGAAAAAATAATGACAGAAAGAAAAACTATGAAAAAACACATTACCACAAGAATCCCACAAAAATAGTTGTAAATCCTGTTTATTTCCTTAACAAACTGCTGTAGAGATGTACAATGTAGCTCAGAGAATCCAAAAGAGTCCAACCTTTACAAATGAGGAAGAAAATACATAATATATGCATCAAACAACTCATCCTGACCTTAAAGGGTCGAATCCATGAGAAGAGGGGCAATTTCAACCATTTCCCAACTCAGAACAAGAATATAGGCAGTGGAACAACTTGCCTCTATAAGTATGGAAACTAATTCATTTGACCCCCAAACCACCTCAAAATGATGAATCTACCCTCTAAGCTCATTATAAAATTACATTTACATAGCATAGCATCATTTAAAAAAATAAATTCATCCAAGATGAGAGAAAAAGTCAATTTGTAGAAAAACTAGGCGAAATTTGGATTTTTGAGTAAACTGGATCTATGAGTAGCGCCACTGGCCAGGTGCATAGCGCCACTTCACAACTGATTTTGGAGGCCTTCCCCTTACCCAAATTGAGCCCAAGATAGCTCATTGGAAGGGTGTCCTGTCTAGTTTCTGGAAAATCTTGATTTTTTGCATTTGGAGGTCATTTCCCCCCTCAAAGTTGGAATCATCAAAGGTTGCTTCTGTGTGTCCAAAAACAGGAAAAGAGGTCATTTTTTGATGGTTTTTTGACCTTTAGGTGACCAAGTTTTGCTCCAAAATTGCTCAACTTTCAAGGTTTGATGCTCTCATCATGTTGAATCTAAATATGCAAACCATTTCTCCAAAAATTCTCCTAGTGAAAAGTGTAGCGCCAGTGGTGATACGCACCTAGGTGCATAGCACCGGCCTGTGGTGCATAGCTCCAACTTAAAACTCACTTTTGACAACCTTCCCGATGTCCAAATTGGGCATATGATAGATCCTTGGAAATCTTGTCGAGTCTTGTTTCCAGAACATCTTGGACTGTTCAATTTGGAGTTCATTGGCCCTGTCAAAAGTCAAATCTACCAAAACTGGTCAAAATGTGCAGAATGAGGTTGCCCAAATTCAAAGTGCTGTTGTAGTCAACTTTTGAAGGTCTTCCTCAACTACAAATTGAGCTCATGATAGCTCATTGGAAAGATCTTTGTGTCTACGTATCATTTGACTCATCAAGAAAGTCATTTGGTCATTCCATCTAGGAGAAAAAAATTGATTTTACCAAGGTCACTCCAGAGGCGCATCAACCCTCTTGTAACAACTGTATTTTTGACATTTCTCTAGAACCATGACACCTGTGTAAAATGTGAAGGAGTTTTTTCTTCCTTGGCATATTGTGGACAAAAACCTCTCTCACTTTTTCTAAATTCATTTTTTCTTGCTCAGAAACAAAAAGCCTAGGAGAGGGAAATGAGCCTTACCTGAGCACAACTGAAGCACAAACAAGGTGTAAAATGACCCATTGGAACATGAAATAATGATGGTACACTCATTCAAATGGTGACATGGACTGACACTTGGAAAACTTTGGAAGGAGTGAAAACAAATCCTAGACCTAGTACCTAGTGACCAAATTTTACTTGAAGACTCACTGAAATGACAAAATTTGACTTTAACACCCTAAGACCACTTTGTAAGAGCATGTTTGATCACTGGTGGAAGGCTTCAAAGACTAACACTAAAATTGGCTCCAATGGGGATGGTAGCTCCTTAGAGGTGCCAAGAACACCATAGACCTAGTAGCCTTATCCATTGGGCATGGAGTCAAAAAACTCAAACTAAAATATATGAATCAAAGCTGACGACTTGATGACACAAACTAATCTGAAACTAACTTGAAATTATTGGAACTAACTTAAA